>JAIXND010000779.1:2999527-3272852 GCA_023646645.1 Varanus salvator macromaculatus | reverse complement strand
GCTGAGCACATGCCGGCCTGGTGGTGCCGGCGGGCGGGCAGCGTCCCGGGTGTCAGGCACATTCGCTCTATAAGACGCACAGACATTTCCCCTTAGTTTTGAGGGAGGAAAAAGTGCGTCTTATAGAGCGAAAATTTACGGTACATATGCATTGTGACAATGTACATAACATTCTGGACATTCAATATACTAACTATGTCTCAGTTAGCTACATTGTGTTTCAGTGCAGCACTACATTAAAGAAGTTTAATGTAAGGCAAATATCCTCAGGCTGAATTTAAATATACTAAAGCTGCAAACTAGTATTTGCTAACTTTCAAGTAAATCTCATTTTACTTTGTTTATTCTTCTGAACAAAGATGGAGATTTAATTCTGTCAGTAGTAATTAGTATAGCTTATTGCATATTACTATTTTTATTTTACAACCCTTCTCAATCATTTTTTTAGCTCCAAGTATGTGACACAGTCACAAAGTACACAATCTTTTGATTTGTGATTGATATCATTTGTCTCAGAACATGAGTTTTCACACAGAGCTGTAACAATAACTAAATTGGCTTCAATGTTCAAGGCAGACAGCATGCTTTTATAGAATATATACAACAGCCTCAGACCCCATCTTAAGTATTAGTTTTCACACCAGTTGATAACCATATTTCCTTCTGGTATGAAAATGATAGATTTTAAATTAAACAAACAGAGCAGTTCTTCTCACTAGCTATATAGTCCTAACCAATGAATCCTACAGGGAATATATTGCAAATATATAGATTTGGCTATGTTATGTATTTCATTGTTATTATATTGGGACATTAATAAGGGGAAGGAAAGCCACTCAGCTGATTGTGAAGTCATAATGCCAAAATGTTCATTTAGATGCCTATCTAAATGTAATTTCCAACACACTTCCTAGTGAGAGCAGTTTCTTCTCTTAGATAATCTTGGTTAATGTTCTGTTTTGCCACACTGGCTTACAGCATTTTTACTGAGTGAGTAATGTGACAAAACGGAGTAGTGGACTGCTTGCTACAAAAGGAGCAAGAATGTAGTTCCTTTCTTGAATGTCATCTTGACCTATTGAGTACTTCTTCTCGATCACAAAAACATGAACTATTTTTCTAAATATGAGAAATGTTTACAAAATAGCAATTTCTCATTTGAGTTTGGCTAGGCTCTATTTTGATTATGTGTCTTGTAAATATACTTTTATTCAATCTTATAAATGGACAGCAAACAAATGAAACATACCTTGGAGTTAGAATTTCTTTATACTGTAGTTTTTCCAACTTAGATGGAGCAACCAGAGACATAGGGATAACAATATTATCAATATCATAGGAGCTCTCACTTCTCAGCCGCCATCTTGAATTCAGCTACACACACACATATAAATAAAAATTATATATTTGTTGACATTAAATGGCCACATAAAATAAAAAAACTTCGGTGCACAGAACTACCAAAAGTTCTAACTTTAATATTCAAGGTAAACACCACTGAAATATTTATTTATTTATTATTATTTATTTAAAACATTCCTATGCCACCCCCATTGCAACAAAGCCTTGGGGCGGCTCATAACATATGGATAAAATACAATACAATATATAATACATTTAAAACTGGCCCATCTCGGTTATAAAGTAAAATACTATAAATACAATAATAATAACTTAGCAATTAAAATAACTTTTGAATAAAAAGGTCTTCACCTGGCGCTGAAAAGCAAATAATGACGGCGCCAGGCGGATCTCTCTGGGGAGCACATTCCATAGGTGGGGCGCCACCGCAGAGAAAGACCTCCTCCGAAATAATACTTTGTTATCCTTTTAAAGCTGGTATTGTGAGCCGCCCCGAGGCTGCTGCAAGGGGCGGCATATAAATATTTAAATAAATAAATAAATAAATAAAATAATATTTTTCGCTGGCTTTGGAACATATAAGCTAACTGCATTTGCTCCAGAACACTATGAAAGTATATGGTATTTGTGAAAATTACTTGTATCATAGGTAAGAGAGTGCTAGTGGAATAAGCTAGACCAGAGAATCTGGTACACTTCATATATTTGGGAGTTCAACTCCCATGAGCCCCAGCCAGCAAGACCAATGGCTGTCTGAAGACCAGAATGGGGAAGTCTGGATGAAAGGATTGCACGATTTGTTCAAAAACAAATTAAATTAAACTTGAAAAGCAACTATAAAAACAAAAGCCAGTTTTAAAATGGGGCTATGGTTATAGTAAAGGGCAAGGGTTTCTGCTCAATAAAGTTTGCGTGCTTGTGTAGTGATGAGCTTTGAAGCAAAGAGTCCGCTTGCCTTACAGTCAGATAATGCCATGTTCCAATAAAAGACAGCTTACCACCTAAGCAAAAATATTTTTGATTTCATGACATCTTTGATACTATCTGAACATCAATTGATTGATATCACCAAAGGTGGAATTTTGTGAAAGGCAAATATGTCTCTCACAGTGAGGGACAATAGAGAAACATGCTGAAGTGAGATAATGGTATGAAGTAAGCTTCAATAAAATAAAAATCAGAAAATGCAGTTCCTGCTTTGAATTTTAAAAAGCTGACTAAAATGTTTTGAATCTTTAGCCTTAAAGAAAAATGCCAACTCCATAAGCAAGCTTTTAAAACAACTTAAATATACATAAAACTTAAACATAAATTTATATACTATTAGTAACATTAAATGCATTTTTGGGCTGACTTTGTTCCTACAATACTTAAGAACAGATTAAGAAATTTGGGGCATGGATCCCAACTCTCTCAAAGCAAGAATTTAATCTCTTGTAATGGGATAACCCCCCACCCACCCAAAAAGGAAATTCTGGTGCAATCATTTGTGGCACTACTGTGAGGGGTTGTACACCTGTAAGGGAGAGGATGGTGCTGCTAATGACTCAGGAACCACATCTTAATCACATACCATGAATGTCATGTAAACTACACTGTGGCTACACTGGAGATATAGTTGACATGAAGAGAGCTAGATAGTTCTTCTCTGCCTGCCAGGATTAGTGTATAGCTTTTGCTATTGCTTTCTACTCTATATGCCAAATTGCCTTAAGAAGATCAGTATATCTAAGCTGTAAATTTTCCAGTGCATTAATGTTAGCGTACCTGTGATGTGGTACTGTGACTTGATCTAGACATCATGTCACCATTGGATGATCCTGCAAAATGACTATGGGATTCCTGTTCTTCAGGAGGAAAAGAAAATGCTTCACATCTATTGTTACTTTCTCCTGCCACAAAAAGAAAAAGGGAAAGGGAAAAAACAAGACTACTTTATCTATTAGTAAACTCATTTCTATGGAATTAAGTCAACATACACACTTGAATGGCTACTTTAATTACACTGATGTTCCGCATGCCATATTTATAGTTGTCTTTGATGTATAAATTTAGAAAAAAATCCATTCTTCACTATATTTTAAAAAAGCAAATAGATGTCAGTTTTCACAGTACTGTATGGTTTCTAGATTTACATTTATTTCCCCTCTAGTATATATTGTAAGTTATTTGCTTCATTTATAGTTAATTCTGAAACTAAGAACAAGAAATCACATATGTATAAGAACTACATTTATAGCTTTTATCAAAGAAAGGTGGTTCCATCAAGGGGCAGAACTGTTAGAGTCTACCTTACCTGCTAGGATTTCAGAAGCCAATTTTTTTCCTTACCATGAAAACAAACTTGTTCCATCTTAATTGTGTGTTTACCACACCCTTGAGCTTAGAAACATGTACTAGATGGAAGAGTATGTTGAAGTACTTAAACTGGAAATAATAAAAGAGCTGTTATCTGTAACAGTTGCTCTTTAAATATTTTGTGCAGTCACATACATACAGGAAATCTGGCCAAAATATACCCATGATATCCTAGAATGAGGAGGCTGGAAGATTAGGAATGCTATCCCTTGCCTGGACACATAGATTAATTTTCTGTGGATTGAGTGAGACAGCCAACAGGATGAGAACCTCTTTAAATGGGAAGATCATGAATCTTACCTCCCCGCTGCAACTGAGGATTAGAGGGCAGGAAATGTGACTGCACAAAATACTCACTTTATGAGCAAAAGATTTTTAATCTTCTATGTAGTCCTATCATAATGGGAGTTCGGCATGCACTAAGCTACCAGAAGGAAGAAATGGGAGATGATTACAAAAGAAGTCTATCAAGGTCAGCTTTCCCAAAGTCTGCATTTCAAAGACATGATGCTTCAGGAACACAAATGCTCATTAAATGCTGATGTGCAATACAGACTATAGAAGTACCACAAAAGTAGACTGTAGAGATAGCTGTGATAGCTATGGAGAGCCGTTTGTCAGCCTTCCTCTTTCCCCCACCCCACCCCCATCCTGTGCTCCAAGCAACAGATAAATTTGCTTAGAACATAGTATAAATTCAGAAAGTTGAAGGTTTCATGATTTGGGGCATGTTTGAGTTCATGCTCCTGAAGATTTCAAGTAGGGAAAGATGAGAAGAATCTCAAAAATTTATAAAATGCAAAGCAGGGAAATAATTTTGGCTCTAAAATGAAATCAGACACCAATCACCTTGCCTCAAGTAATTGCAAACAAAGAAGATACACTCAAAGAAACACAGAAACAGAGCAAGTCAGAAGGAACCACCCCGGCCATCTAGTCTGACCCCTGGCTCCAGCCTGCTCCACTCATGACATGCCTACCATGTGCATGTCCAGCCTAATAGAACCCATGCGGTCATGCATCCATGTGTCCATCATGAGAGTTGACAGCTCACCAACAGGTCTCACTAAGCCCACAGACATCAGCATTACAGCCAATGAAAGTGCAAGTTGCAAGCAGCTCAAAAGGTCTCTCCATTAAATAGGGCAGCCAGAAGTAAGCTTCACTGGAGAACCCCAAGCAGCGAATATAATAGACTTCTTTTCCTCTTCTTTCCCCAACCAAATGGTCCCTGGTTGTCTGACCAGCTAGCTCTCTGGTCTGGTTGTCCCAAAGAAAACTACCCTCATTCATGATTTAACTGTGGGTAACAGTATGCAGTACTGAGACCTGGGTGGGGGAGTGTTTTTTCCAGCTGTGCCCTCTTGCATATTTGATGCAGCACCAATACAAATTTGAAAGTTGCAGAGAAGGGTTGTTGTATTTTACAGGAATTTTATTGTTAGGATTCCTCTCTTTTTGAGAGCCAATCTGTTTGCATCTTATACTGGGAACCTAGGTCAGAGCAGGGATTCTGCTAGTGTACTGCCCACCCCACTACCTTTTAGTCTTCCTGCCTGAGCAGATAGAGGTGGCCATGGCATAGCATTGATGTTGAGAATCCCTAGGATCTGAAAGATCACAACTTGCATGCTAGGACCCTCAGATTTAGGAGAGCTGAGGACTTCATGGATACCTTGACAATCCCAGCATATTGTCGATCCAATACATGGAGGAGGACACACATTTGATTTCATTTTCTCAACTGAACAAGAGGATGTTGATCTTAAACTGAGGAATGCAGTATCTATCCCCTTGTCACAGTCATATCACTTCCTCCGAAGGTTTAGAATATGGACCCATTAAAACAGCTTGGTCTTGGAGGTTAACAGGCCCTGATGGATGCCAGAGAACTCTGAAAATTTTTCTTGCTGGTATGCTTTCAGACAATATTCTGGTTTCTCTGGAATGCAGAGATGACTAGAGCAGTTCACACTATTGGCCCCAAGTCCTTTTCCTTGTGAACCCAGAATCCAGGAAGCTCTTTGGAAGATGGTTAGGATGCAATGGGAGAAAGACTTGTGGAAGATACATTACCCTAGCTCATGATCAAATTAATTTTGGAGTCTATTCTGTAGAGGGAGTTCTTTTCCCTAAGTATTGTATTTTCACAAGTGTCATACAGAACAGCTTTTCTGATAGAAAGAAAAGCTGGGATAGAAAGATTTGGGATAGAAAAAAACATGGTAGAAATCTTAGTAGTACATTCTGACACGTTTGTAAAATATTTTGAAGACAAAGTTGGTTGGAGACCACAATTAATGCAATAGATTGTCCAGTGGGCAGTTTGGTTCAATTTTATTGGATGAGTTTCAGTTGTTGAGGCCTGAGGAAGCAGACATGGTTCTTGGCTAAGCCTGCTTGACTGTTTGTGAGCCTGTTGGCTCTTGGCTAATTGAATCAAATTATCTTGGCTAATTGAATCAAATAAGGAGGGAAGTCTGGCAGAGTTCAGGTGGTTTATTTATCTTGTTTATTTCATTTCTATAATGCCTCACAGCTGAAGCTCTCTGGGCAGTTTACATAGTCCATAAAAACAGACAATAAATGTACAATTAAAATATCATAAAATCAGAAAAAATACTGATGTTTGAATGGTTGTTGCCAGCTGACTCTAGGCACTCTTGAATGAAACTGTTGACCTAAATCCATTTCAACTGAATTTCAGGCCTACTTTGGGAACATAAACTGCTTTGGCTGTACCATGCAATAACCCTTCCCAAGAGAGGGACAGAAGAAATGTGACTGTTGATTCCTTTACACCAGGGGTATCCAAACTTTTTGTAAGGAGGGCCAGATTTGGTGAGGTGAAAATGTGTGGGGGCCAACCATTCAGCCTGACATTCTTTGAACCATTAACATTAAATGCAAATGAACTATTTTATGAAAGACTAAACAAATAACTAAACTGCACTAATGTGAAGGGTGATACTGAGATCTTGACTGCATTATATAGGCCAGGTCTGGCTCAAAAACAGTGGTTTTGATGTGCAAGATGTCACGCAGGTGAAAGTCACTTAGTCTCGTCCTCACGCGGTTCTTGTTAATGTTCATAACCGAGAATGTCTTCTCGCACAAGTATGTCGAACCAAATAAGCTCAGCATTTTCTTAGCAAATGTTCGAATCTCTTGGAACCTGTCTTTATCCAGCTGGCGGTAAAAGTTGACAAGAGGGAGCTGTTGGTGCCGACTGCGACACTCAGCGTCACACTGCAGCTCAATGAGCTCCAGCTGCAGGTGGTCTGGAGCGTCATCAGGGACCACAGAGAAAGGAGATGAAAAAACCGTGATCTCCTTTTCAATAGCTGCAAAATCCCGAAAGCGCTGTTGAAACTGCTCAGCCAGAGATGATATGTCTGCTTCATACCTCCTTATTTGTGCACTCATATTGTTCTGTGGAAAACTGGTCATTATTTCCTGCAGCAATGGGAAATGTGTGGTATTGGGCTGCGTTTCTGACAGGTGCCTTTGGAAAAGTAGCAGCTTGGTCCCAAAGGCTTTGATATGTGAATACAGTTGGCTTACCGCTGCATTTTACCCCTGAAGGCTCATGTTCAGATGTCATGTTATGTCAACTAAAAATCCAAAATCAGCCAGCCAAACAGGATCAGATAGCTCTGGGATCGATTGTCCCTTTTTGGCCAAGAATTGTCCGATTTCCTCCCTAAGAGAGTAGAAGTGCTGCAGTGCAGACCCCCAAGTGAGCTATCTTACCTCGTTGTGATACACAACATCTCCGTATTCAGCCTGGATGTCGAGTAGAAACTGTTGAAACTGGTGGTGACACAGGGCTTTGGAGCAAATATAATTAATAGCCTTCTTCATCGGTTTCATAACATGATCATATTTCAGATGTTTGGCACAGAGAACTTGTTGGTGAATAATACACTGGAGTTTTATAGCTTTGCCTGCTTCTTCGCTGACTTTGTTACAGACTAGGGTTGATAATCCACTTGGCTTGCCAGGCATGGCAGGTGCGCCATCCGTAATAATCCCAGTGATTTTATTCCAAGGTAGTTTCATGTCATCTACGGCGGAACAAACAGAAACAAAAAAATCTGTTCCTTTTGTTTGGTCCTTAAGGCTCTGGAGGTCAAGTAGCTCTTCACTCACGTTCATGTCATTCTCCACTCCTCTCAAAAAAATCAATAACTGAGCTGTGTCAGATACATCTGTGCTTTCGTCGCAGGCTAACGAAAAAAAGTCAAACTCCACTCCTTTTGCCTCTAACTGTCTCTTAATATCAGATGAAACGTCTTCAATTCTCCGTACCACAGTGTTACGAGCCAGGCAAACATTGGCAAACACTTGCTTCTTAGGACAAATTTTCTCCACCATTTTCATCACGCAGTCTTTAATAAATTCACCCTCAGTAAAAGGTTTGCAGTGCTTGGCAATCAGCGTTGCCACCTCGTAGCTTGCTGTTGTGGCATTTTCATTTGACTCATGGGCTCTTGTGAAAAAGCGCTGCTGTGCCATTACAGCTGCTTCCAGTTCCTTCCATTTTTCACTACGTTCGCTCCCAGTTAGCTTGTTGTAGTTAGCATGTTTCGTCTGGTAGTGCCTCTTGATATTGAATTGCTTGAAAACAGCCACAGACTCTTGGCAAATTAGGCAGACACAGTTGTTTCATATTTCAGTGAAAAAATACTCCAATTTCCACTTGTCCTGGAAGCGGCGGCCCTTGCTGTCAACTTTCCTTTTTTTAGTTACAGTCGCCATTTTAGAAATGGGCACACAAGCCTTGTGTCACAAGGGTCACGCGGCGAGAGTGCTGACTCAGGTCTACTGCCATCTTCTGGTGAAATATAACCACCAGCCTTGAAGGAGCAGGAGGCAGCAGGGGACAGCTGCGGGAACCGCTGTGGGGTGAAGGAAAAAACGCCAGCCAGCGGGGATGAGTGACAGGCTAAGCCGGCGGGGAGAAGAGGCTGCGAGCCACTCGAAATTTGAAAATGGGCCGCAATTGGCCCCCGGGCTGGACATTGGACATGCCTGCTTTACACCTCTCAGTGGCTTTTGGTATCACTAACCCTGGTATTCTCTTTAATAGGCAAAATGGATTAGTAATAAGAGGCATTATATTTCAGCCAGTCCATTCCAGAGGCAGTGCTGGGGAGATTTATTGCTCTGTCTCTTGGCAGTTATTCCATGGAGTTCCACAGGGCACTATTTTATCCCCCATGCTGTTTTAACAGCATGCTGGGGGAGCTTTCCAGAAATATGGGCCAGGGATCACCAGGATGACAAACGGCTCTATCTCACCTTTTCATCAAATTTAGATGAAGCAGTTATGAACAAGTGTCTGTGTGTAATAATAGACTGGATAAGAACTAATTAACAGACTTGGTCTAGACAAGATGAAAGTACAGTCAGTGGGTTGTTTTTCTGCTTGGCTAAGTAATGTTCCTCCTTCATGGATCACTGCCTTGTCGTGGCAAAGGGGCTTGCGCAGCTCAATGAAACTATGAGATATGCCGTGCAGGGCCACCCAAGATGGACAGGTCACAGCAGAGGGCTCTGACAAAACGTGATCCACTGCAGAAGGAAATGGCAACCCACTCCAGTATCTTTGCCATGAAAACCCCATGGACAGTACCAACAGGCAAAAAGATACAACACCGGAAGATGAGCCCCTCAGGTCGGAAGGTGTCCAATATGCTACTGGGGAAGAGCAGAGGGCTGGTACTAGTAGCGCCAGAAAGAATGAAGCGACTGGGTCAAAGCCGAAAGGATACTCAGTTGCAGATGTATCTGGTGGTGAAACGAAAGTCTGATGCTGTAAAGATCTATACTCCATAGGAACCTGAAATGTAAGATCCATGAATCAAGGCAAACTGGATGTGGTCAAACAAGAGATGACAAGACTGAACATCGACATCTTAGGAATCAGTGAACTAAAATGGACAGGAATGGGTGAATTTAATTCAGATGACCATCAGGTATACTACTGCGGGCAAGAATCCCTCAGAAGAAATGGAGTAGCCTTCATAGTCAATAAAAGAGTAGGAAAAGCAGTACTGGGATACAATCTCCAAAATGACAGAATGCTCTCAGTTCGAATCCAAGGCAAACCATTCAACATCACAGTAGTCCAAGTCTATGCCCCAATCACTGATGCTGAAGAGGCTGAAGTTGACCAGTTCTATGAAGGCCTACAACACCTTCTAGAATTAACACCAAAAACGGATGTCCTTATCATCATGGGGGATTGGAATGCTAAAGTAGGAAGCCAAAAGATAACTGGAATAACAGGCAAGTTTGGCCATGGAGTACAAAATGAAGCAGGGCACAGGCTGGTAGAATTTTGTCGAGAGAATATGATGGTCATAGCAAACACTCTTTTCCAACAACCCAAGAGACGACTCTACAGATGGACATCACCAGACGGTCAACACAGAAATCAGATTGACTATGTGCTCTGCAGCCAAAGATGGAGAAGCTCTATACAGTCAGTAAAAACTAGACCAGGAGCTGACTGTGGCTCCGATCATGAGCGTCTTGTTGCAAAATTTAGGCTTAAACTGAAGAAAGTCGGGAAAAGCACTAGGTCACTCAGGTATGACCTAAATCATATCCCTGATGAATATACAGTAGAGGTGGCAAATAGATTTAAGGAATTAGATCTGATAGACAGAGTGCCTGAAGAACTATGAATGGAGGTTCACAACATAGTACAAGAGGTAGCAACTAAAGCCATCCCAAAGAAAAAGAAATGCAAGAAAGCAAAATGGCTGACTGAGGAAGCTTTACAAATAGCTGAGGAAAGAAGGGAAGCGAAAGGCAAGGGAGAAAGAGAAAGATACAGCCAATTGAATGCAGAATTCTAAAGAATAGCTAGAAGAGATAAGAATGCCTTCTTAAATGAACAGTGCAAAAACATAGAAGAAAACAAAAGAATAGGGAGGACCAGAGATCTCTTCAAGAACATTGGAGATATGAAGGCAACATTTCATGCAAAGATGAGTATGATAAAGGACCAAAATGGCAGGGACCTAACAGAGGCAGAAGAAATTAAGAAGATTACACAGAAGAACTATACAAGAAAGAGCTTAATGTCCCTGATAACCACGATGGGGTGGTCACTGACCTCGAGCCAGACATCCTGGAATGTGAAGTCAAATGGGCCTTAGGAAGTCTGAGCAACAACAAAGCTAGTGGAGGTGACAGTATTCCAGCTGAGCTATTCAAAATCTTAAAAGATGATGCAGTAAAAGTGCTACACTCAATATGTCAGCAAATTTGGAAAACTCAACAGTGGCCACAGGATTGGAAAAGGTCAGTTTACATTCCGATCCCAAAGAAGGGCAATGCCAAAGAATGTTCGAACTACCGCAACATTGCACTCATTTCACATGCTAGCAAAGTTATGCTCAAAACTCTACAAGCTAGTCTCCAGCAGTATGTAGACCGAGAGCCACCAGAAGTACAGGCAGGATTTCGAAGAAGGAGAGGAACTAGAGTTCAAATGGCCAACATACGCTGGATCATGAAGAAAGCTAGGAAGTTCCAGAAAAACATATACTTCTGCTTCACTGACTATGCTAAAGCCTTTGATTGTGTGGATCACAACAAATTGTGGCAAGTGCTTAAAGAGATGGGAGTACCTGACCATGTTATTTGTCTCTTGAAAAACCTATATGCGGGTCAAGAAGCAACAGTGAGAACTGGACACGAACCACTGATTGGTTCAAAATTGAGAAAGGAGTTCGGCAAGGCTGTATACTGTCGCCCTGACTATTTAACATATATGCAGAACACATCATGTGAAAGTCGGGGCTCAATGAATTACAAGTTGGAATTAAGATTGCTGGGAGAAATATCAACAGCCTCAGATATGCAGATGATGCCACTCTAATAGCAGAAATTGAAGAGGAACTAAAGAGCCTCTTGATGCGAGGGAAGGAGGAGAGCATAAAAGTTGGCTTGAAACTCAACATTAAGAAATCCTGAAACTCAACATTAAGAAAACTAAGATCATGGCATTCGGTCCTATCACTTCCTGGCAGATAGATGGGGAAGAAATGGAGGTAGTGACAGATTTTATTTTCCTGGGCCCCAAGATCACCACACATGGGGACTGTAGCCAAGAAATTAAAAGATGCTTGCTCCTGGGGAGGAAGCTATGCCAAATTTAGACAGCATACTAAAAAGCAGAGACATCACCCTGCCGACAAAAATGCATATAGTCAAGGGTATGGTTTTCCCAGTTGCAATGTATGGCTGTGAAAGCTGGACCATAAGGAAGGCTGAGCACCAGAGAATTGAGGCCTTTGAATTGTGGTGCTGGAGGAGACTCCTGCGAGTCCCTTGAACAGGAAGGTGATCAAACTGGTCAGTCCTAGAGGAGATCAACCCTGACTGCTCTTTAGAAGGCCAGATACTGAAGATGAAACTCAAATACTTTGGCCACCTAATGAGAAGGAAGGACTCACTGGAGAAGAGCCTAATGCTGGGTACGATTGATGGCAAAAGAAGAAGGGGACGGCAGAGGATGAGGTGGCTGGATGGAGTCACTGGAGCAGTTGGCGTGAGTTTGAGTGGACTCCGGGGGATGGTGGAGGACAGGAAGGCCTGGAGGAATGTTGTCCATGGGGTCATGATGGGTCGGACACGACTTCGCGACTAACAACAACTACAACCATCTCCAGAAGAGAGGAACTCCAGCTTTCACAGCCATACATTGCAACTGGGAAAACCATAGCTCAACTATATGCACTTTTGTCGGCAGGGTGATGTCTCTGCTTTTTAGTATGCTGTCTAGATTTGCCAAAGCTTTCCTCCCCAGGAGCAAGTGTCTTTTAATTTCTTGGCTGCAGTGCCAGTCTGTGGTGATCTTGGAGTGCAGGATGGTTGCACTCCCCTAAATTATCAGGTTCATATTTTGGAGGTACTCTTGGATCTAAACATTATCACTACAGTGACAGGTGTATTTGATGGCACAGACCACTTTTTATTAGTTTAAGGTAAATGACAGTCAGGGTAGAATGGTAGTTAAGCGGTTGGACTGAATATCTGGAAGATTCAGGTTCTAGTGCTCATTCAGTCATGAAGCTCACTGGGTGACTTTGGGTAGTCAACCAAACCTACCTTATAGGGTTGCTGTTGTGAGGATCAAATGGTACGGAGGAGGGCTGGGTTCCTCTCACAAGGAAAAAGGGCTTCATATAAATGCAATGTAATAATCATCATTAAACATATCAGCATTATTCTTATCTCAGGAAAGATACTCTAACTACAGTTATTTATGCTCTGGCTATTTCTGGACTGGATCACTGCAATGCATGGGGCTGCCTTTGAAAATGGTCCGGAAACTTCAGATGGTCTCAAATAGGGCAGCAAGATTCTTACTGAGAACTGGCCAGTGTGATCAGTACTTTTTCATCTGCACTAACAGTCATTCCATTTTTGTACTCAATTTGAAGTGCTGGTATTAAGACTCAAAGATCTAAATAGCTTGGGGCCAGGTTATTTTTATTTATTTTAAAAAATTGTATGCTGTCCAATTGTGCCACAGCACCTCTGGATGGCCCATAATTACAAGAGGTTACATGAAGGAACATTGCATTTTCCCATACATTCCTATCTAGACCCTAAGATACAGAATTGGGTGGGATAGCTAATGCCTTAGATGACAGAAATGAAATGCAAAATAATCTTGATAGATTAGAAAACAGGACAGAAAAGAACAGAATGAAATGTAAAAGAAAGAGGTGCAGAGTTCTTCATTTAGAAAAAGAAATCCAATGCACAGATATAACAAACCAGATTCATTTAACCTTGAGAAGACTGAGGACATATGATAGTACTTTTCAAAAGGGCTGTCTACTCCTAGCACTGGTATATAATATTTTGGGGATGGCAGTGACTGTTTTTAACTTAGCCCATACAACCAGCACTAACCAGCAGTGAGGAATAACTGAAATTATCCCCAAAACGTCTGAAGGGTCATGAGGTGCCCATTGCTGGGGTATGAGCAGGCAGGGCTTCCTAACTGAAAGTGAAAATACTGTTTCCCCTAAATGCAATGATATCCTTTCAGTTAGATCAATCATTTTTACTCATTTTTTTTCTAATGTATATTAAAAGAAACTTACCAATCACTGTTTCACGTAAATGTCTTTTCCTTCTTCCCTCAGATATAGGTACTTCTGCCATACCCTGATGTTTGGAACTGAATTCATATCCACAATTCCACTGATGAGGAGGGGCTTTATGCTGACAATATTCTACAACAGAATAAACTTCATTTTACTATTTTCCCTTCTGTTAAAAACATATAGAAAACATATAAGTTCTAGTAACACACATTTATGAATCTGTGAACATAGTATCTAAAGTCAGCAACACAACATACCAAATGGTAATTATCTGGATTTCATATATCTCATATATCTCAGTGTGACTGAGGCTGCAATGAATCCTATTCATGCTTAACTGGTAATAGATCCCACTGAATTCAGTAAGGTCCATTTCAGAGTAGACATGCATAGGATTGTGTTGTTACATAGTATATTTACATTCCCAACAATTACTTTAGTCCATAAGAGGCCAACTTTTGACACTCCAGATATTTTGGTCTAGACTCCCATGGAGACCAAAATATATGGAGGACCACAAAAAGGGTCACCTCCATCACACAGGAAGTTATAGAGATCACTCTAGAAATACATTATGAGTTAGAAAAGACATAGTTAATTTGCTTATTTTGGATGCATAAAATTAACATTTTTCAACACACATTTCACAATGAAATAATCTTTAACTTACAGCCCTTAAAATGTGCATTTCTTAATTAAGAAATGATTGTTTGACACAAGAGAGCTTGAGAGTCTTTCCCTTAATTGTTGCCCTTAAACATCTAAGCACAAGTCACAACTACAAGCGCAAAAATCCTTCTTTCCCCAAACAAGAACTGTGTGTTTACCATTTCCACTTTAAACTATAATGAAAATTGACCACAGAGTGGCAGGAAATCAACAAAATCATGTAGAAATATTAAAAACACCTCTATATTGCATACCATTTGTTGGAGACATTTGAAACTCTAAACCAAGAGCAGATGTTTCAAAAGAATTCTCCTTGAACTCATACTTCTTCAGCAATTTTTTAAAATGTACATGAAGAGGAATATCTGAAAAATAATATATGTAAAAAGTAATTACAACCAAGAACATTTAAAAAAATCTTTATTGCAACCTACAGGTTCCTTTTGTGTGAAGTAATTACTATTGTTTCTAGGAGCGGCATGATGATACGAATTTTCTAGATCTGTTTTTATCTATTTGCCAGTTCAATTATAAGTTGGAATGTGCTTTGGTCACCTTGATGGATGACCTTCGCTGGGAACCAAACAGAAGCTTCCTTATTGGTTCTGCTGGACCTTTCAGAGGATTTCAATACCATTGCTTATAGTACTCTTCTAGCTAGGGTGGGACTGGCTGACACTGTTTGTGGTGGTTTCATTCATTCCTCAAGTAGCAATTCCTGTAGGTAGTGCTGAGGAACAATTCTTTAACACCTGAGCCACTGACCAGGATTCTTCCATCTTGCCTGCTATTTAATAACTACATGCAACTACTTGGACAGGGATCATCCAGATTTTAGTGTTCAATGCCACCAATACGTTCTCTCCTTTCCCTCATACTCCAGTGAAATTGTTGATGTTTTGAATTAATGTGGCTGCATCAGTAACAAACTAGATGAATGCAAACTAACTGAAACTAAATCAAGGCAAGAAAGAGGTGCTCTGATCAAAGAAAGGCTTATCAGACAACTATAATTCAACCTATTTTGGTTGGCAGTGCATACTTTTTGAAAAAACAAACAAACAAAAACAAAAAACAGGTCTGTAGTTTGCAAATATTCCTTGATTCAATTCCAGACTTGGATATCCAAGTTTTCCAAGTGGTCTTGGTTCAGAAGATGCTCATGTACAATATATCACAGAAGTGGGTACACCCCTCACATTTTGTAAATATTTTTTGTTATATCTTTTCATGTGACAACCCTGAAGAAATGACACTTTGCTACAATGTAAAGTAGTGAGTATACAGCTTGTATAACAGTGTAAATTTGCTGTCCCCTCAAAATAATTCAACACACAGCAATTAATGTCTAAACCGGTGGCAACAAAAGTGAGTATACCCCTAAGTGAAACTGTCCAAATTGGGCCCAAAGTGTCAATATTTTGTGTGGCCACCATTATTTTCCAGCACTGCCTTAACCCTCTTGGGCATGAAGTTCATCAGAGCTTCACAGGTTGCCACTGGAGTCCTCTTCTACTCCTCCATGATGGCATCATGGAGCTGGTGGATGTTAGAGACCTTGAGCTCCTCCACCTTCCGTTTCAGGATGCCCCACAGATGCTCGATAGGGTTTAGGTCTGGAGACATGCTTGGCCAGTCCATCTTTACCCTCAGCTTCTTTAGCAAGGCAGTGGTCATCTTGGAGGTGTGTTTGGGGTCGTTATCATGTTGGAATACTGCCCTGTGGCCCAGTTTCCGAAGGGAGAGGATCATGCTCTGCTTCAGTATGTCACAGTACATGCTGGCATTAATGGTTCCCTCAATGAACTGTAGCTCCCCAGTGCCTGCAGCACTCATGCAGCCCCAGACCATGACACTCTCACCACCACGCTTGACTGTAGGCAAGACACACTTGTCTTTGTACTCCTCACCTGGTTGTCGCCACACATGCTTGACACCATCTGAACCAAATAAGTTTATCTGGGTCTCATCAGAGCACAGGACATGGTTCCACTAATCCATGTCCTTAGTCTTCTTGTCTTCAGCAAACTGTTTGTGGGCTTTCTTGTACATCATCTTTAGAAGAGGCTTCCTTCTGGGATGACAGCCCTGCAGACCAATTTGATGGAGTGTGGGGAGTATGGTCTGAGCACCGACAGGCTGACCCACCACTCCTTCAACCTCTGCATCAATGTTGGCAGCACTCATACATCTAGTTCCCAAAGCCAACCTCTGGATATGATGCTGAGCATGTGCACTCAACTTCTTTGGTTGGCCATGGCAAGGCCTGTTCTGAGTGGAACCTGTCCTGTTAAACCGCTGTATGGTCTTGGCCACTGTGCTGCAGCTCAGTTTCAGGGTCTTGGCAATCTTCTTATAGCCTAGGCCATCTTTATGTAGAGCAACAATTCTTTTTTTTCAGATCCTCAGAGAGTTCTTTGCCATGAGGTGCCATGTTGAACTTTCAACAACTGTATATACAACAACTTCCAACATAATGTATGGGCATCATCCACTTCTATGGAGAGACTGCCTTATCCAGGGAAGCTCAAGACTTCATGACAGCCATGGGGCGGTCTCAACGTGTCGCTGGCCCAACACATATAAGAGGTCACACTCTAGACCTGATTTTCTTGACTGGGCAGGACAATGGCAGCCTGGAAATTGGGAGGGGGGCAACATTAGATCCCTCTGCTGGGGTACAGGACCCATTAAGTTGGTCTGTCCACAGAGACTGATGGATCCAAGTAGATTCCAGGCAGCTCTGGGGAATTTTCCAACTGGCATGATAGGTGCCGCTGTCAACACCCAGGTTATGCTATGGAATATAGAGATGGTCCAAACACCCCCTCCCCTCTTGCAGAGCCCGACTGACTACTTGGTATATGCCAGAGCTGAAGGCGATGAAGCAAGAGGGGAAATGGCTAGAGCACAGGTGGAGGAGAACTTGAAACAAATCTGATTTAACCCAGTTTAGTGCTCATTATCAAGCCTATTTCCATGGTGGTAAAGGCAGCGAGGAAGCACTTTATTCCTGCCAGCATCTCATTCTCATTGTGTCACCCAGCAGAACTTTTCTGGGTGGTTCAAGGTTTGTTACATTCCAGCCCCAGAGGCGATTTGATTGAACCCTCAGAGGCATGCTATAAGGAATTTGCATGACAGTTTGAGGAAAAAATTGCTTGGATCTGTAGCAACTTGGACTCCACAGTTGTTCCAGTTCCATCAGCAGAGGTGCCCGTCTTGTTCCATTGTACTAGATAAATTTTGGCTTTTGAGGCCTGATGATGAGGATAGGGTGCTTGGGTCTATGCAGTCTATGACCTGGTGACTTGATCTTTGCCCTTCTTGGTTGGTTGAAAACTCTGTAGAGGGAGTTCAAGTCTGGGTGCAAGAGGCTGTTAATGCCTCCTGTAGAAAGGGAGTGGAGCCTTCCACTTTAAAAACTGCAGTTATTGCACTGCTCCTAAAGAAACCTCCACAAACCCAGCTGATTTGAACGACTACTGACCAATTGCAAACATTCCCTTTTTGGGCAAGGTGAGCAAGTGGGTTGTGGCCAGGCAACTCCAGGCTCTCCTAGAGAAAACTGATTAAATAGACCCATTTCAATCAGGCTTTAGGCCTAGTTTCAGAAGGGAAACTGTCTTGGTCAACCTGTGGGATGACCTTTGTTGGGAGAGAGACAGGGCAGTGTAACACTGTTGATTCTTCTGGACCTCTCAGCAGCTTTCAATGCCATTGACCATGGTATCCTTCTGGAGAGGTTGGCTAGGGTGGGAGTTGGGGGCACCGCTTTATGATAGTTCCACTCCCAACTTGCTTACCATCTCCAGGTGGTGGTGGTGGGGGACTAACGCTCCGCACTATGGCCTATATGCCATGAAATTCCACAGGGCTCTATTCTGTCCCCCACACTTTTTAACATGTACATGAAACTGCTGGAAGAAGTCATCTGGAGGTTTGGGCTGAAGTGTCCCTCCTTTAAAATCATGTCCTGTTGGCATTCAGCTCTACCCTTGTTTTTATCATTTGTGAGGTGGTGACAGTTCTGTTTCAAAGTTTTATTGTTTTCTACTCACTGAACAAATAATTATTCCAAAGACTTCAAACATACTGTGTACAAAGTCTTATTTCTCTCTACAAATGCTATGTAATTCAGCCCAAATTAGAGTTCCTATTCTGTAGCCATTGACAGAAAAAGTCCCATGTTTGGTAGTAAACTGTATTTTCTTTTTCCTTAAGAGATAAAGTCAGTCTATCCATTTCTACACAGTCCAATATTTTGTTCAAGATCAAATCTTCAGCTGGTAGTTCTTCATTTCTCCAACATTGTGCATATGCGATCCTTGTCACTGTTATTACATGCAAAGTCAAGTATATACCATATTTTTTGCTCTGTAAGACTCACTTTTTCCCCCCTCAAAAGTAAAGGGAAATGTCTGTGCGTCTTATAGAGTGAATATGTGTGTGCAGTAAGTCTGTCAGATGTGCAGCCCATGGGGAAGTGATGGGGAATGTGCCTGTGATTATGTGCCCATTTGATTCAGAATATTTTTCTTTCTTGTTTTCCTCCTCTAAAAACTAGGAGCATCTTATGGTCAGGCACGTCTTATAGAGTGAAAAATATGGTACTTTGTTTATCAAGATCGTTGGGGAGAATGCCTAATAGAAATATTTCTGGTTTAAACATTACACATCTTCTAGAAACAAATGAATTAACTAATCAAATTAAAATGGTTAACCAGAATTTATTTGAAAATAATAATAAACCGGGAAGATGGCTAACCTAAAAGTTAAAGAAACAAAGAGAAAAAAAGATTAATTCTTAAGTTGAAAGATGATGAGGGACATCTACATGTACAAAATGTAACAATAAAGAAAATAGTGGAAAAGTTCTTCACAGAATTATACCAAGCTAAAGAGGTACCAGCTGAGAAGATTCAAGAATATAAATGAAAGGAAAACTTACCAAAACTTCAAGAGAACTTTAAAAAAATGTTAAATGAGGAAGTAAAAGGATAGAGATAAGCAAAGAGATTAAAAGACAGAAAAATGATAAAATTCCCAGCCCAGATGGGTTACCGGCAGAATAGTATAAATGTTTTGAAGAAATTTTAAATAATTAATTGAAGGATATATGTAATGCTGTTCTATTTGAAGCTAAAATCCCAAATACATGGATGGAAGCAAATATTACTGATATCGAAAGAAGACAGGGACTGTACACAGATTCAAAATTATAGACCAATATCACTTTTAAATGTGGATTATAAATTTTTTGCCTCAGTAATGGCAGAAAAATTGGAAAAAAATTTAATAGAGTTTATACAAACAGATCAAAATGGCTTTTTCCCTAAGAGGCAAATTAGAGACAATCTGAGGACATTTTAGAGTACTATAAATTTCACTCTGAAAAACAAATGGCATTACTGCTTTTAGTTGCACAAAACGCATTTGAGAATATTAATTGGAAGTTTATGAAAGAACAATTAAAACAAATGGATTTTGACAAAAAATTCATAAACGCAATAACAACTATCTATCAAAAACAGACTGCCAGAATAATAATTAACGGACAACCTACAGAGACTATAAATATCCAAAAAGGTACAAGACAAGGATGTCCCTTGTCACCATTGTTATTCATATTAATTTTAGAGGTTCTTAATAGAAATGTTAGGGAAGATATGGAAATTATAGGAACTAGAATTAAAGATGAAATGTATAAACTCCAAGCATTTGTGAATGATTTAGTTTTTATCTTAGAAGAACCCGTGGTAACAGCAACTAAATTGTTGAAAAAAATAGAAGACTATGGAGAAGTTACAGGGATGAAAATAGAGAAAAGACTAAATTATCGGTAAAAAATTGTACATTGAATCAAAGAACAGCCTTGATGGAACAGCTAGATCTTCAAATAGTGAAAAAGGTTAAATACTGGGAATCCAAGATTTTGTTTCTATTTCAAACAATTCCCATAAAAATTGAGAAAAGGTTTTTTGATGATTTAAATACACAAATTTCGAGATTTATATGGCAAAAGAAGAAACCAAGAATTAAAACACAAATGCTCCAGGAGGCCAAAAGGTATGGGGGTTTTGGCCTCCCAGATTGTTTGTTGTATTATCAGGCATGTGTTCTAGTGTAACTGAAAGGATGGATAACATTAAGGAACAAAGGGATTTTATATCTTGAAGGTCACGACTTACAAATGGGCTGACATGCTTTTATGTGGTATGAGAAGTGTATGAGTAAAACTCATGGGTATTTTCAAAACCACTACATTAGGAAGGCATTGATTTCAGTTTGGGAAAAATTAAAGATACAAATTTATAATAAGATACTGAGATGGTTTTCTCCCATGGAAGCTTTTGCATACCCAAATGCATTAAATTTCAATAAGACTGTGGTTTATAATGACATCTTGGACAATGAAGGAAAATTGAAACCAAATCAAGAACTTCAAGACCAGGGCATTAATCTTTCTTGGTGGCATCAAACGCAGATAAAATCGAGACACGTTAAAGATTTTAAAATATATGGTTTCTATAAGGAACAAAATACTTTTGATCAATTAATTTTAAAATCAGATGAAAAATGATTAAAAGATTGTATACTTTTCTTTTATAAATAAAATGATAACATGGGCACAAAACTTTGGGTACAACATTGAACTGCAGAGGTGGCAAAAGTTGTGGGAAAGAAATGTCAAGATAATCTTGGCAACTTCTTATAAAGAAAACTTGTATAAAATGTTTTATAGATGGTATTTATCACCCAACAGATTAGCTAAAATGTTTCCCAATATGTCAATTAAGTGTTGGAAATGTAAACAGAAACCTGGTACCTTTTATCATATGTGGTGGACTTGTGATAAAGCAAAAAAAATTGGGTTAAAATACATAGATGGCTTGGGGAAATGTTGACAGTTCTGAACCAGTGTCTGAGCTTGGTAATAGGCTGGATGTGGTCTGATAAGCTGAGGTTCAATCCAGATAAGACAGAAGTACTGTTGGTGGGGAGTCCATCTGTTCAGCTGGGGAATTTTCAACCTGTTCCAGACAGGGCTGCACGCCTGCTAAGGGTAGGGTTTGTAGCCTGGGAGTGTTCCTGGATCCTGAGCTGTCACTAGTTGCACAGGTGGACTTAAGTTTCCAGGAGCACTTTTTATCAGCTTTGGATGATTTATCAGCTGCGTCCCTACTTGGATGAATAGAGCCTTGCCACATTTATCCATGTGGTGGTAACCTCCCGTTTGGATTACTGTAATGAGTTCTACGAGGGGCTGCCTTTGAAAACAGTCCGGACCTTGCAACTCGTTCATAATCAGGGAGTCCACTTGCTGACTAGGACCAGCATTCATGAGCCTACCAAGTCAGTCCTACACAGGTTACACTGGTTGCCAGTTATCACCTGTAACACAATTTAAAGTGCTCATAATGACATATAAAGCCCTAAACAGTTTGGGACAGGAACACCTTTCTCTATATGTACCAGCCATTCATTGTAGTCTTTATCTGAAGTCCTCTTCCACATTTCTCCCCATCACAAAGTGGGAGTGGGGACTTGCAAGGAGGAGGGCCTTCTCCTGCATAGCAGCCCAATTTTGGAATTCAATTGAACTCAAGGTCCAGTTGGCGCCGATTCTTTTGGCTTTTAGCATCAACTAAAAACTTACCTGTTTAGCAGATGTTATTTTATACTGCTTGTCAATGGAACATAATTTTAAAGGAGGAATATTTATTTCTAATTTTAATTGTTTATGCTTTAGTTTTGGGTTTTTATATATGTATACCGTATTGAGTATTTATTAATTCTATTTTTCCTATTTTGGTTTTAATCCTATTAATTTATTTACTGATTTTATTGTTATTATTATTGGTTATTGTAGCAAATGTGTTTGTGTTGTTTTATATTATTGAATTTTAATATGTTGTAAGCCACCCAGAGAACCATGGCTAGTGGGGCAGCATATAAATTGAATGAATGAATGAACAAACAAATAAATATCACTCATACTTGGAGGTATTTGATCTGGTCATTGTAGCACACACCTTAATTACTTTTCTTTGGATTACTGGAATGCTTTTTCTGTGGACTGTTGACCAGTGACGATTCCTGGAAGCATGTGACTGCTAAGTTACAACAGTTACATTTGCTGCTGTTCCATTTCCACGTCCAATTCAACATGCTGGTTATGGCCTATAAAACCTTAAACAGATTAAGATCATGTTTAAGGATTCAGGACAACCTTCTCCTGAATCCATCTGTCCAAGTGTTGCTATCTTCTGTTCCACTATCTCATGTGCAATCATACTGTGGAACTCCCTAACAAAGGAGGTTGATTTATCCTCCTTGTAAATAGCTTCCGTAAGCATGACCTGTGAGTATTTGACCTGTGTAAGTGGTTTATCAATCAATCAATCAAGACTTGTGCTCACTGGACTTCTTTCTGTTCTGAGACATGAGCTGAGTCAAGATCAAGCCTGCAAACACTCAGGAATGTTAGCAAGCTCCTAGCAAGCACTTGGCTGTGAAAGCTGGACCATAAGGAAGGCTGAGTGCAAAAGGATTGAGGCCTTTGAATTGTGGTGCTGGAGGAGACTCCTGTGAGTCCCTTGGACCGCAAGGTGATCAAACTGGTCAGTCCTACAAGAGATCAACCCTGACTGCTCTTTAGAAGGCCAGATCCTGAAGATGAAACTCAAATACTTTGGCCATCTAGTGAGAAGGAAGGACTCCCTGGAGAAGAGCCTAATGCTGGGAACAATAGATGGCAAAAGAAGAAGGGGATGGCAGAGGATGAGGTGGCTAGATGGAGTCACTGAGGCAGTTGGTGTGAGCTTAGGTGGACTCCGGGAGATGGTGGAGGACAGGAAGGCCTGGAGGAGTGTTGTCCATGGGGTCACGATGGGTCAGACATGACTTCGCAACTAACAACAAAGCAAGCACTTAATTATTCTCCTGCTAAGTATAGAAAGCCCACAAGCCATGTGTATGCAAGCCAGATTTGCTAGTTATACATACACAATAGTTGGACTTGATTCCAGCCAGAAGCCCATGCAAATTGCTCAATTTGAGTTGGGCTTAGAGCAGAGAGAAAGTAGACCAGAATCTGGGGAACCAAGCAAAGAAAATCTGATAGATTCCCATCCCAAACCAAATTCCTCCCACAGCTTCACTAGTGTTATATTTGCATTTCCATGGCAAACAAGTATAGTGCAACTGCTATATTCACTTGCATACATACTCATGTGAACATACTAGGGAGTTCTGCTTGGGCAGGGATTCCCAACTCAGTAACACAGCAGTTTGAAAAGATTATGAACATAGCTGCAGATTCTACGAAAATGTCAGTATTCTGCAGTTCTTTGGCAATGATTTTTTAAATAAATAAACTTCTCAAAATATTCCTGATTCAAATTTCTAAGTGCTACAGCATACCATCAACAAAAAAGGTACTCTGTGTACAAATGATAGCAAGGAACCCCCTACCTGATGCAAATGATAAGACCGGATGGAATGAGCTGTCCAAGTCTAACATGAGTTGCCTTTGTGTCCTGAACGCACAACTACTCCACATGGAAGCTGGAACCATCTCTTCTGTGTTAAACAAGGCACCTTTCAATTGCATAGCCTGTAAGAAAGCACACACATTTTGAATTACGATTAAATTCTAAATTGCCGAGATGCACCGGGGTGGGGGGGGGCGGGGGAGAGGTTTTAAATATATTGTTGTATTTTATATGTTGTGAGCCGCCCCGAGGCTTGGTTGCGATGGGGCAGCATAGAAATGTTTTAATAAATAATAAATTAATTAAATTAGGCTAACAAAATGATGCTCCATATTGACAAGGCAGTAGAACTACTGTTGAGAGACAGATTCAACCCTTGTAAAGTCTGTCTCAGGGGTTTGGGTGTGCATCTGAACCCAACTTTACTCCTGAACAGTCATGTAATTGTTGTGACTGAGGAGTAAGGTTGCATAGCTTAGGTTGATGAGTCATGTCCATTTCTGCAGATGGTTTGTCCAAAACATATATAGGTATTAGCTGTATCAAACAAATACTTTAATAAGTAAGATTAAATAATACAGCAACTTTGTACTATGATTCCCAAATAATTTTGTTCCAGTTTTGTACTCTTGAGCCCAGAATTTTCAGCTAAGGAAGGGTGGCTTACCTATAACTGGAGTTCTTTATTTGGTCATCTCTGCAGTTTCATTAATGGAATCTATACCGAGAGCTAGTTTTGGAAAATTCTAATGCTTTAGTGGTGGACTAGTACTTGTCCTTCCCTCACTTATATGGGAGTCCCATTTCGTGTGCATGCCCTAAATGGCATATGCCTAGAGACATATCCCCTACAGTAGAGAAACCCCCTGAAGAACTGACACCATTAAAACTGTTACAGCCCACATGCTGCATTCAACCCTTGTCCAGTGCTGTTACCTACAGATCCTTTCCAAAATGTGGAAATAAAGTGCCAATCAGTGTTCTCTGCATCTGTTTCCAAAGCTAATGAGCTACCCATTAAGAAGGAGACAGAAACAACAAGCTCACCGAAATCCGATTATTTACCTCCCTGCTGATGAGCAGGAACAGCTGAGCAACACTTATTGGACAATGAGAGTGGTAGTGATGGGTTTCAATGTGCAAGGAGGGTAAATTTTTTTAGGCCTCGTGGAGAACGGGTGAAGTTCCAGAGGACTGGAGGGTGGCATCGGTGGTCCCAATTTTCAAAAAGGGTAGTAGGAAGGACATGGGGAATTATAGACCGGTTAGCCTTACGTCCATTGTAGGAAAAACAATGGAAAGGCTCATAATAGAGAGAGATCTAGTGATGCTAGATAGGGAAGGGAGGCTGACAGCCACACAACACGGCTTCCACAGAAACAGGTCCTGCCAGACAAACCTTGTGGAATTCTATGACAAGGTTTCAAGATGGCTAGATGGAGGGGATGCAGTGGATGTGGTATACCTGGATTTCAGCAAGGCCTTTGACAAAGTGCCCCATGATATCCTGGTGGAGAAACTGAGGAGTTTTGGGATACACCAAAGCACTGTCCGGTGGATTAGGGCATGGCTGACTGACCGAAAGCAGAAGGTAACCATTAGCGGGGAATCGTCGGGATGGCAGCCAGTGACAAGCGGGGTCCCCCAGGGCTCTGTCCTGGGGCCGATCCTGTTTAATCTTTTCATTAACGACATGGAAGAAGGGGTGAACAGTCTGCTGATCAAATTCGCAGACGACACTAAAACTGGAGCAGTGGCCACAACTGAGAAGCAGGTACTCCAGATCCAAAAGGATCTGGACAGACTATGGAAGTGGGCAGGAGACAACAGGATGGCGTTCAATGTGGAGAAGTGCAAGGTCTTGCACTTGGGGCATAGGAATAGCTGTCATAAGTACAGGTTAGGGGACAAGTGGCTGGAGAGCAGCACTTGTGAAAGGGACCTCGGGGTACTGGTTGACCGCAGGCTAAACATGAGTCAGCAGTGTGATGCGGTGGTCAAGAGGGCGAATGCCACCCTTGGTTGCATAGCCAGAAGTGTGGCTTCTAGATCAAGAGAGGTATTACTTCCACTCTACATGACTCTGGTGCGCCCGCAACTGGAGTATTGTGTTCAGTTTTGGGCCCCTCATTACAGAAAGGATATAGCCAGGTTGGAGTCAGTGCAGCGTAGGGCCACAAGGATGGTGGCTGGTTTGCAGGGGATGGGGTATGAGGCGAGACTGAGGGAACTGGGTCTCTTCAGCTTGGAGAAGAGGAGACTCAGAGGGGATATGTTGGCAACATACAGGTATGTGAGGGGGTGTCACATGGAGATGGGGAGAGGCCTGTTCTCCCCTGCAGAGGAAGGCAGTGGAGCCAAGTGGAGCAAAGCTCAGGGAACCCAGGTTCCATTTGGATGCCAGGAAGCACTTCCTGACAGTTAGGACCCCGAGGGCGTGGAATGGGCTTCCACGGGAGGTCGTTGAGGCCCCATCGGTGAGGGTGTTCAAAGATAGGCTGGACATGCACATGGTGGGCATGTCATGAGCGGAGCCGGCTGGTGCCGGAGGTCAGACTAGATGGCCCAGGAGGCCCCTTCTGACTCGCTCTGTTTCTATGTTTCTATGTTTCTAAATGTAAAACTTCTTATCTCCACACTCAAGGAGTGGGGGAAGGGCATGATGGAGGAAGGGAAAGAGCCTAGCCCCTGCCGCCACTGCTTTCAGCTGTGCCCACTGCTGGCATGGGCCTCTCTGACCCACCAGCGCATGCATCACTTGGAAGGGAAAAAATTGCCCACCACAGTTCTAGCACCATCATTCTTAATTTTATCTATTGGTATGAACTGAGAAAGGTCCTTATTTAAACAAAACCCTCATGTGTACATATGAATAAGCTATCAAAAATAAAACCATGCAAAAAAAGTTATTTATATCTTCTCTATCAGGGCTTCAAAAATTCATTTGCAAATCAAGTCCATGTCAATCAGTATATATGAATCTGTGGATCAATCCATCATCTTGTGTATACACAGGGAAAACTATCAAACATACTAAGGAAAGTAATAACCCAAGTAACTTAGTAATTACAAAATAATTTCCCCATGGAGAGCACTTGCAGCACACAAAAGGAAAAAATGTACCTACATGTGATAAACTTGAGGAAAATTCTGGAAACAGTCTCAGAGATGAGTTTTAAAATGAAGTGTATAGTATGCTAATTTGAGGTTACCTTGTGGTTATCAGAAAATACCCTTTTCCAATGGGCAATCACTATCTTGGGGAAGAGCACTTAAATACAAATCTTCCATGTGCCACAGTCTCAGTATGTTACTTAGAAAACTTTTTCATATATCATGTTATGATCATCTTGCCAAATGAGAAATGGACTAATCAAATATTACTGAAATCCTTAATCCTAAATATTTATTCCTTTGGCTATGTGCATCACACTTTAGGTTTCTTTCAATGCTGTTATTTAAGGGTTGTTGCTGTTGTTAGTCGCGAAGTCGTGTCCGACCCATCATGACCCCATGGACAACATTCCTCCAGGCCTTGCTGTCCTCCACCATCCCCCGGAGTCCACTCAAACTCACGCCAACTGCTCCAGTGACTCCATCCAGCCACCTCATCCTCTGCCGTCCCCTTCTTCTTTTGCCATCAATCGTACCCAGCATTAGGCTCTTCTCCAGTGAGTCCTTCCTTCTCATTAGGTGGCCAAAGTATTTGAGTTTCATCTTCAGTATCTGGCCTTCTAAAGAGCAGTCAGGGTTGATCTCCTCTAGGACTGACCGGTTTGATCGCCTTCCTGTTCAAGGGACTCGCAGGAGTCTCCTCCAGCACCACAATTCAAAGGCCTCAATTCTCCAGCATTCAGCCTTCCTTATGGTCCAGCTTTCACAGCCATACATTGCAACTGGGAAAACCATACCCTTGACTATATGCATTTTTGTCGGCAGGGTGATGTCTCTGCTTTTTAGTATGCTGTCTAAATTTGGCATAGCTTCCTCCCCAGGAGCAAGCGTCTTTTAATTTCTTGGCTACAGTCCCCATGTGTGGTGATCTTGGGGCCCAGGAAAATAAAATCTGTCACTACCTCCATTTCTTCCCCATCTATCTGCCAGGAAGTGATAGGACCGAATGCCATGATCTTAGTTTTCTTAATGTTGAGTTTCAAGATTTCTTAATGTTGAGTTTCAAGCCAACTTTTGCACTCTCCTCATTCACCCGCATCAAGAGGCTCTTTAGTTCCTCTTCACTTTCTGCCATGAGAGTGGTATCATCTGCGTATCTGAGGTTGTTGATATTTCTCCCTGCAATCTTAATTCCAACTGGTGATTCATCTAGCCCTGCCTTTCTCATGATGTGCTCTGCATATAAGTTAAATGGTCAGGGCGACAGTATACAGCCTTGCCGAACTCCTTTCTCAATTTTGAAGCAATCAGTGGTTCGTGTCCAGTTCTCACTGTTGCTTCTCGACTCGCATATAGGTTTCTCAAGGGACAAATAAGATGGTCAGGTATTCTCATCTCTTTAAGAACTTGCCACAATTTGTTGTGATCCACACAATCAAAGTCTTTAGCGTAGTCAATGAAGCAGAAGTAGATGTTTTTCTGGAACTCCCTAGCTTTCTCCATGATCCAGCGTATGTTGGCAATTTGATCTCTAGTTCCTCTCCTTCTTCGAAATCCTGCCTGTACTTCTGGTGGCTCTCGGTCTACATACTGCTGGAGACTAGCTTGCAGAGTTTTGAGCATAACTTTGCTAGCATGTGAAATGAGTGCAATGTTGCGGTAGTTCGAACATTCTTTGGCATTGCCCTTCTTTGGGATCAGAATGTAAACTGACCTTTTCCAATCCTGTGGCCACTGTTGAGTTTTCCAAATTTGCTGGCATATTGAGTGTAGCACTTTTACTGCATCGTCTTTTAAGATTTTGAATAGCTCAGGTGGAATGCTGTCACCTCCACTAGCTTTGTTGTCGCTCAGACTTCCTTGACTTCACATTCCAGGATGTCTGGCTCAAGGTCAGTGAACACCCCATCGTGGTTATCAGGGATGTTAAGCTCTTTCTTGTATAGTTCTACTGTGTAATCTTGCCACCTCTTCTTAATCTCTTCTGCCTCTGTTAGGTCCCTGCCATTTTGGTCCTTTATCATGCCCATCTTTGCATGAAATGTTCCCTTCATATCTCCAATGTTCTTGAAGAGATCTCTGGTCCTCCCTATTCTATTGTTTTCTTCTATGTTTTTGCACTGTTCATTTAAGAAGGCATTCTTATCTCTTCTAGCTATTCTTTGGAATTCTGCATTCAGTTGGCTGTATCTTTCTCTTTCTCCCTTGCCTTTTGCTTCCCTTCTTTCCTCAGCTATTTGTAAAGCTTCCTCAGTCAGCCATTTTGCTTTCTTGCATTTCTTTATCTTTGAGATGGCTTTAGTTGCTACCTCTTGTACAATATTGCAAACCTCCGTCCATAGTTCTTCAGGCACTCTGTGTATCAGATCTAATTCCTTAAATCTATTTGTCACCTCTACTGTATATTCATCAGGGATATGATTTAGGTCATACCTGAGTGGCCTAGTGCTTTTCCCTACTTTCTTCAATTTAAGCCTAAATTTTGCAAAGAGAAGCTCATGATCGGAGCCACAGTCAGCTCCTGGTCTAGTTTTTACTGACTGTATAGAGCTTCTCCATCTTTGGCTGCAGAGCACATAGTCAATCTGATTTCTGTGTTGACCGTCTGGTGATGTCCATGTGTAGAGTCGTCTCTTGGGATGTTGGAAGTGTTTGCTATGACCATTGTATTCCTTGACAAAATTCTACCAGCCTGTGCCCTGCTTCATTTTGTACTCCAAGGCCAAACTTGCCTGTTATTCCAGTTATCTTTTGGCTTCCTACTTTAGCATTCCAATCCCCCATGATGATAAGGACATCCTTTTTTGGTGTTAATTCTAGAAGGTGTTGTAGGCCTTCATAGAAACAGTCAACTTCAGTCTCTTCAGCATCAGTGATTGGGGCATAGACTTGGACTACTGTGATGTTGAATGGTTTGCCTTGGATTCAAACTGAGAGCATTCTGTCATTTTGGAGATTGTATCCCAGTACTGCTTTTCCTACTCTTTTATTGACTATGAAGGCTACTCCATTTCTTCTGAGGGATTCTTGCCCGCAGTAGTATACCTGATGGTCATCTGAATTAAATTCACCCATTCCTGTCCATTTTAGTTCACTGATTCCTAAGATGTCGATGTTCAGTCTTGTCATCTCTTGTTTGACCACTTCCAGCTTGTCTTGATTCATGGATCTTACATTTCAGGTTCCTATGGAGCATAGATCTTTACAGCATCAGACTTTCGTTTCACCACCAGATACATCTGCAACTGAGTGTCCTTTCGGCTTTGACCCAGTCGCTTCATTCTTTCTGGCGCTACTAGTACCAGCCCTCTGCTCTTCCCCAGTAGCATATTGGACACCTTCCGACCTGAGGGGCTCATCTTCCGGCGTTGTATCTTTTTGCCTGTTGGTACTGTCCATGGGGTTTTCATGGCAAAGATACTGGAGTGGGTTGCCATTTCCTTCTGCAGTGGATCACGTTTTGTCAGAGCCCTCTGCTGTGACCTGTCCATCTTGGGTGGCCCTGCACGGCATAGCTCATAGCTTCATTGAGCTACGCATGCCCCTTCGCCACAACAAGGCAGTGATCCATGAAGGAGTATTTAAGGGTACTTTGTACCAAAATGAGGCAGAAACATTTTTTCTAAATTTAAATATTAAGCTCAGTTCAAGTACTTAAGTACTTCATAGCTATTTTATCCTATGCATAATTTAATACAGCACAAACTAAAACATTATTAAGACTATGAAACTAACTTGGAGCTGGGGGGGGGGCGGTTAAAAATAGCTTTTCAATTTCCTTTAAACTGAGTACAACCAGCTGTGTAAGCTTTTTCCATTAAACACATACACCAAAAACAGACAGACAGTGGATTTATATTGTAACATGTTTCCTCTGAGGCAAGTGTTCTATTAAAAACTTTCTTGTTTCTTTCCCCTTTCCTAGGTTGTTAAATAAAAGCAAATAGAACAATGCATTAATTTGATAGAGCTTTTGAACGAGTATTAGTTTTACGTCTTTGACTTCTAATAAACTCATACATGAAGAACACAGTAAGTTAAGTGAAAACATGTAAAGTAATTTCATACTTTATATCATGCACTGCAGGAAAAATCCTATTGTGAGTGCACTTCTCCTGGAAGAATGTATATGAGGGGAGACCATAAAATATGTCACCTGCTCAGCAGCCAACAATTTCCCCAGGAGAAAGTACAGGGTAAAAATGCCCCATGGAGTTTTTCAAAGAAAAACTGATACAAAAAGGCAGATTTAATTGCCTGCATTTCTTCTGAGACCAGACACAATGATTTTTGGAGGAACGTTTACTTATTCTGAGTATACTGGAATTTTTAATTTAAAAAATTAAAAACAGGACTCCTTAAATAATAAACCATCTTCCTAATTTTTAAGACCTTTTACTATGACTGAGAAAACAGCTGGCAATTAGACAATTCTCTCCTAATGTGGAGAATAATTCCTTGTAGTTTATGGTCCCTTGAGAGTTCCCCTTAATTCTTGATCTACATCACATACCCTTTCCTCTAAGCCAGGGGTTCTCAAACTTTAAACAGGGGGCCAGTTCACTGTCCCTCAGACTGTTGGGGGGCTGGACTATAGTTCGAAAACACTATGAATGAATTCCTATGCACATTGCACATTAAAAATTAATTAAAATTAAAATTAATTAAAAAAAATAAAAAATGTTTGCTGCACTCCCTTCGGCGGCAGCAGAAGCCCAAGATGAGGTGGGAAAGAGCATGTCCATGTGTGTGTGTGTGTGTGTGTGTGTGTGTGAGTGAACGAACGAACGAACGAACATACATTTTTATGCCGTCCTTTGTGAGAGCCTCAGGACGGCTTACACAAATAAAATTCAATACATAACAGTGTAACATAAACAAACTAATGACCCACTCTGGCTGTAATTAAAATATAGTAATGAAATTCAATATTAAAACTTGTTAAAATATTGATTAAATAAAAAGGTCTTAACTTGGCGCCGAAAAACATATAAAGATGGCACCAGGCGGACCTCTCTGGGGAGCACATTCCAGATGGGGCGCCACCGCAGAGAAGGCCCTCCTCCGGGTACTCTGTCTCCTAATATCTTTCACAGAGGGTTCCCGGAGGAGGGCTTCTGCTGCCAATCTCAGGGGGTGGGAGGGCAAATAGGGAAGAAGGCATTCCTTTAGGTATCAAGGGACATAGCTACAACACAACCAAGGTATGGTATTCCACATAATTGTTGTGATGGCTCACAATATAAACAACCCACACTTTTGCAGGCAATAAAACTAAAGTCTTTTATTGCTACTTATCTACAAGATTTACAATGCTACAGATAAGCTCTACCACAATGGTCTTTACAAGGCAGTTGCTAACTCGTTAGTGACGTCCCTCAGGGAACCCACATGGGACTAGCTTTCTTTGTCCCACCTTTCCCCCGAGGCGGGACAAAGCTTCCTTCTGCTCCAATCAGCGTAGAGAACATCTAAGAGTCGCGCGGGACAAATCTACCCCGCCTCTTGTGTCTACTGTGTCATGTCCAGGAGGTTCAATGTCAGGAGGAAGGGGGGCAGCCTGCCCAAGCTCTCCATGAGCAGAACTTATAGTGCCTTTTCCCTCGGGGCCCTCGTGGTCTGACAGAGGCTCAGCTGTTTGCCCAATGGGTAAAGGGTCAGGATGAGGGATGGCTATCTGTTCAGCTATTCCTAAACCAGGTTGTGGAAAGGACATTTGGCCACAGGGTCTCAGGTATAAATCCTCCTGTTCTGATGTCTGATTCTCTCTTTGGGAGTTTGACTTTTCCCCATGAGGTGCTGCCTCTGTTAGGGCATCAGGCACAACAATAATGCAGCTGATGACTGCAACTGGCATTTATAAAGAATGAAGCAAAAATACTAAGAATAAATACTTTTAATGTCACTTTTAGAATTTGAAGAAAGGCAGCCCAGAACAATTCCCACAATACACAATGGCTGTATATGGATGCAGAGCTAATACTACCATATATTTAAGTGCAACCTTGCCAAAACTGGCACTGTCCAGATGTGTTGGACTACAACTTCCACTGGCCATGCTGGTTGGGCATCATGGAAATTATAGTCCTCGCCAACGCCCCGGTTCTGAGGGAGTGGGAGGCTGGAGAGGTGAGCACAGGGCAGCTCCCCCGGCCAGGAGAGAGCCGCGACTGGCCAAGCTGGGTGCCTCCCACTTGCCCATAGAAGGCCATGGCTCCCGTGCCTCCGCCGTGGCCTTCTCTGGGCAAGCTGCGGCCGCCTCACTGAGCCCAGGGGCAGCCACTCAACAACAGCAGTGGCTTGCCCATGGAAGGCCATCGCTCCTGCACCTTCACCCTGGCCTTCTCTGGGCAAGCTGCCGCTGCCTTGCCAAGCCCCGGGCAGGCATTCGATGGCAGCAGTGGCTTGCCCATAGAAGGCCATGTCTCCTGCGCCCCAGCCATCCAGCGGCTGCCCCCAGGCTCGGCGAGGCAGCTGCAGCTTGACCTGCAGCCTGGGGACATGGCTCACATACTTAAAAATGGATTTAAACAGTTATATTTTTCTTACCTCCCATCCATTTTTAGTGTCTTTATCTCTCTCTCCTGCTTCCTGTTCCGTATTCCCGCTCTGTATATGTGTGCAATGGAGGGTGCGGGGGAGCCAGCACAAGCACAATTTGGCTGTTACAATTTGGCACATGCGCTGGCTCTGCTCAGTTTCAGAGAATGGCTCTGCCGGCTCAGAGCTTTTGGACTCGCTCGGAGATCATAGTTTGAGGACCCATGCTCTAAGCTGTCTAAGTATTTGGCAGAACTTTTTCTAAGAAGGTAACAAAAATTGTTGCACTCAGAAGTGCCACTGCCATACATGACAGATGCAATCTTAACATAGTTTCTCAAAGAAACAGAGTAAAAAAAAACATTAGCACCTGTTGGTATGAACTGAAAGCAGAGCTCATTTTGTACAGTTTTCTCCTTTGGAAACTGTGAAGTGGTCTAGTCCGAGCAGATGTGCTTATCATAGCAACAGCTGATGTTTTCAGCTTCATCTTGTCTTTTCTTCTTTTCTTCAGGTGCTGTTGGTCAATCACCCAACTGGAAGATGACATTTCTTCATTATTCCTCGACTCTCTGAAATGCACCAAGCAATACCCCAAGACATAAACAATATGCACTACAGTCAAACTCTTCACACAGTAATTTTATGTGATTTTTATTTCAAGAGCAGTAATTATACCCAGGATTATATGACAAATATTTATGAGCCCTAAAATTTTTCTCAGTATATATCTGTTTATTATTGCCCAACAGCCAAACAATAAGCAATAGGGTATTTGTAGACTGTTCCCCCTCAAACAAGCCAGGTCATCTGGTTCAAATGACACAATAAGCCTCATCCAGGCACATAATTAGGCTAACAGTGCTCAGTATCCCCCAGTGATTTAAATAAGTCACTGTAGCTTGTTTGATCATATGAAATGGCCCAGTGAATTCAGCAGGTTTTATTCCCAATTAAGTAAGTGTAGGATTGCAAGCTTAAAGTACTAAAATACTGGGAAACAAGATTTAAAAATATTAAAGATCAAAATAGTGCTGCTTATATTACAATTTCCAAAACAATAAAGCTAAAAAATTATCCTGAAGTACTTGAGAACTACATACCTTCCAGAGATTCCATTGACCAACTCTTTCTGCTTATAAGGCTTTGAGAAGAGAGGAGAGGATGTGGGAGACAGGTTAAGAGGAGCAATCAGACTGCTGATTATTTCACTCAGCTGAGCACTCTGCAAGGAATAGTAAAGAAAGAACAATCCTTCATTTAATACCCAGTAAATGTCAGTCTGGGACTGCAGGTGGCGCAGTGGTTTAAACCGCTGTGCTGCTGGGCTGGTTGATCGAAAGGTCGCCGGTTCGAATCTGCACACAGGGTGAGCTCCCGTACACCGTCCCAGCTCCTGCCAACCTTGCAGTTCGAAAGCGTGCAAATGCAAGTAGATAAAAAGGTACCACTTCGGCGGGCAGGTAACAGCGTTCCGTGCACTTCGGTGTTTAGTCATGCCGGCCACATGACCACGGAGACTGTCTGCGGACAAACGCTGGCTCCTTTGGCTAGGAAACGGAGATGAGCACCGCCCCCTAGAGTCAGGCATGACTGGACTAATGTCAAGGGGAAACCTTTACCTTTACCTTTAAATGTCAGTCTAAAGAACTTGACTGGGTATACCAGTAAAAGAATAGATATATGCCAAATTTTATTCATCTCAGATCTTGATCCTACCCCCAAAGCCAAGATAATTCTTCACTGGTTTCACAAAAGCTACCTGAACTCAACAGAAATTGAGTACCTTTCTTTTTTGCATGTGCACACACAACCCCTCAACTCCCCTCACCTTGCCAAAATGCAACTGAGGATCTAAAGCATGCGTCCTCAAACTACGGCCCACGGGCCGGATACGGCCTGCCATGGTCATTTACCCGGCCCACCTCGGACTTGTTTGGAGAAAACCATCTCCGATTGAGTCTGAAAGCTCTCAGCCAGTGCATGTGTTCTCTGAAGCTCTTTTAAGTTTTGGAGACTAGAAGAGAGCCGGTGCACACACCAAATTGTAACACCTCCCTTCAACTGCACGTGCGCTGGCTCTTCCCCCCTACAGCATGCATGCATTGGCTCTGAATACAGAGTGGGAATATGGAGCAGGAATACAGAAGAGAGGAGGGTGGGAAAGAGAGAGAGACGAAGACACTAAAAAAGGTAAGAAAAATATAACTTTTAATATCTATTTTGAAGTATGTGAGCCACGTCCCTGGTGTGCGGGCCAAGCTGCGGCTGCCTTGCAAAGCCTGGGGGAGGACAGGCTGAGATGGAGTGGGGCTGCGGCCTTCACTGGGGAAGCCACCGCTGTCGAGCAGCTACCATGCTTCCCTCTGTGGGGGGGGGGGAGACAGGAGGCGCCCTGCTTGGCCAGCTGTGGCCCTGTTCCTTACCTCCCCTCCCCTCGCCTCAGAAAGCAGCCCTTACCACCCTCCTTGCGGCCCTCTCCTGGCCAGGGGAGCCATCCCGCGTTCTCCTCTCCGGCCTCCCGCTCCCTCGGAACCGGGACGATGGCGAGGACTATAATTTCCATGATGCCCAACCAGCATGGCCAATGGAAGTTGTAGTCCAACTCATCTGGACAGTGCCATTTTTGGCAAGGTTGCACTTAAATATATGGTAGTACTAGCTCTGCATCAATATATAGCCATTGTGTATTGTGGGAATTGTTCTGGGCTGCCTTGCTTCAAATACTAAGAGTGGCATTAACAGTATTTATCCTTAGTATTTTTGCTTCATCCTTTATGAATGCCAGTTGCAGTGATCAGCTGCATTATGCAAAATACTGTATTTAGTGCCTTCATTGTGTTGTAGCTATGTCCCTTGACTATGGACATGCTCTTCCCCACCTCATCTTGGGCTTCTGCTGCAGCCCAAGGGAACGGAGCAAACATTTTTAATTTTTTCAATTATTTTTTAATTTTAATAAAATTTTAATTTAATAAAGGCATGCCTTCTACCTAAAGGAACGCCTTCTTCCATATTTGCCCTCTCACTCCTTGAGATCGGCAGCAGAGGCCCTCCTCTGGGAACCCTGTGAAAGATATTAGGAGGCAAAGTACCCAGAGGAGGGCTTTCTCTTAGGTGGTGCCTCGCCTATGGAATGCACTCCCCAGAGAGGTCCGCCTGGCGCTGTTGTTATTTGTTTTTCGGCACCAGGTCAAGACCTTTTTATTCCAACAATATTTTAATTACTTTTAATATTGTTTTATATATGTTTTTAACTGCAGCCAGTGTGGATCTGTAATTCATTTGTGTTATGTTTTATAGTATTTTATGTATGTAAGCTGCCCTGAGGCCTTCGCGACAGGACAGCATAAAAATATTCTAAATAAATAAATAAATAAATTTTAATTTATTTTAATGTACAGTGTGCATAGGAATTCGTTCATATTTTTTTCAAACTCTAGACCGTCCCCCCCCCCCCAACAGTCTGAGGGACAGTGAACTGGTCACCTGTTTGAAAGTTTGAGGACCCCTGATCTAAAGTATCTTTCCACTCAATCACAGTGCAGCAAATGCTTCAACATTTCCATTCACCATAGAGTGATAACCACTCAAACAGCCTTTCTTCTAAGTGCACAGAGATGATCCCAGCAGTTACACTGTGATCCTCACTATTTTCCTAGCTCCACATGGGCTAAGGGCTATTGAACATCCATGCAGCAAAAATACTTGAGTATGCAGGGCTGAACTGCCCAGAAAAAACCCATGACTTGTTGGCCTTTCCTGGTCCAAAGCATGAAAGGTATACACGTGCGTATAGAATGGACACTGTTCCTCAGAAGCACCTCAAGGATGTTTAAGTAGTGCTGCACAAATGGCTGATTTCTCTAATTGCTCTTCCCCTTGGGAAAGGCCATGTGGTGTGTACCTTAAGAGTACTTTGTCCCACCCTCTAAGAGGAGAAGGACCTTCTCTCAACTTCAAAAACTGAAGCTAGATATAATTTGTCTACAAGAAACACACATTAAGAAACAACATAGTAAGCTCTTGGAATGCCCAAAGCTTGGAAAACTATTTACATCCTCTGCTCCTCAAAAGAAAAGAGGTTTAGCATTATACATCAAGGAAAAATTAGACCCCAAATATATGTTAGCTGACAGAGATGGTAGGATTCTGATGGTGGAAGTTACAATGCAATTTAAAAAGGTGCTTTTGGTGGCGATCTACACCCCAAATGATCACCAGGAAATGTTCTACCAAAAACTACATACTTTACTCTCGCAACTGGATTATCAGACTTTGTGCTTAATGGGAGACTTCAACACAACTGTGGACAAAAAAATGGACCATACAAGTGAGACTAAGGAGAAAAAAGGTAGGACGACACTTCCAAAATCTTGCTTTAATATAACTGAAGAATTTAGATTGACAGATGCTTGGAGACATAAAAACCCAACCTCTGCTAAGTATACTTTCTACTCAAATAGACATAGGTCATGGTTCGGAATTGATATGATTTGGATAACCCCAGACTTAGTACCAGATCTGTTAAAAGCTGAAATAGAGACAAATGTCTGGGCAGATCATAATCCTGCAACTATGACATTGAAAGGGACAGTAAAAACACCCAGATGGGTGTTAAACAAAGCCTTATTAAAACATAAAAAGTTTAAAGAAGAGATAAACAAGGAAATGGAACTATTTTTTCAAATCAAAAAAATTGAAGAAACCTCTTTGCAAAATGTCTGAGATATAGCTAAAGCCTATGTCAGAGGGCTGATAATAACATACTCAGCAAAAATAAATAAAATGAGAAAGCAGGACCGATCTAAATTAGTAGAGGAATTGATGAAGCTTGAACAGGAGCTACAGGAAGATCCATCCAAAAAAGGCCTTAAGACACAAATGAATATTCTAAAACACAAACTGAACCTCTTGGATACAAATGAACTTACCAAGCAAATGAAATTGACTAAACAGAATTTTTTCGAAAATGCTAATAAACCAGGGAGATGGTTAGCTTATAAAGTAAAGAAGGAAAGAGAGAAGAGACTAATATATAAATTGAAGGATGGAAAAGCGCGACTGCAAGTACAAAGTACACAAAGTAAGAAAATAGTGGAAGAGTTCTTTGCAAAGCTGTACCAGAATAAAGAGACCTCAACTGAGAAAGTTAATGAGTATATCTGAAAGGGAAATCTACCAAAGCTACCGGAGAAATACCAAAAAGCATTAAATGAAGAAGTAACAATGACAGAAGTAACTGAGGCAATTAAGAGACAAAAGAATGACAAAACCCTGGATGGATTACCAACAGAGATCTATAAAACTTTTGAAGGAATTTATTTTATTTATTATTTAGTCAAACATTTATATGCCGCCTCATCGCAACAAAGCCTCGGGGCGGCTCACAACTTATATAAAAAATACAATAATGCATTTAAAACCTATCTGTCTATCCCCCCTCCCCCCAGTGCATCTCGGCAAACTTAAAATACAATCCAAATTAAATATACAAAATAATAAACAATAACCCGCACCATATAAATAAATAAACATAATTAAACTATAAATAAATAATAATAACCATTAACTAACAATACATAAATACATAACAATAGACCATCAACCAAATAGCCAAATTAACAATTAAAATACAATTTGAATAAAAAGGTCTTCGCCTGGTGCTGAAAAACAAATAACGACGGCGCCAGGCGGACCTCTCTGGGGAGCACATTCCATAACTGGGGCGCCACTGCTGAGAAAGCCCTCCTCCGAGTACTCACCCTCTTTATCTCCTTCATTGAGGTTTCCCGGAGGAGGGACTCTGTTTCAGATCTCAGAGGGCAGGAGGGCATATAAGGGCGTAAGCGTTCCGTTAGGTATCCAGGTCCCAAACCGTTTAGGGCTTTATAAGTCAAAACCAACACCTTGAATTGGGCCCGGACTTCAACTGGGAGCCAGTGGAGCTGACGGAGAAAGGCAGGTTGCTCACCTGTAACTGATGTTCTTCGAGTGGCCATCTGTGCAGTCACACATGTGGGTACTGCGCCTGCGCAGTGCCTTTGGCCGGAAAAGATTGACAGCTAACGTCTTTTTGGCGGGACGCGCTCCGCTCCCCCTCCCCCCTGTAGCCTATATAGAGCGGAGCGCCCGCCATTTTGTTCAGTCTCGAAGACCGAACGTTCGTCGTTATTGAAAACATAAAGTAAAGGGATACCGAGGTGGCATGGTACCGAGCTAATTTGCAAAGTCAGAATCGAGGAGGAACCCTTCAGCACCATTCGGTATCGTATACACTGGGAAATGTCAACGGTACCGAGAAAAAAATAACCACTCACCGACACCGAGCGGGGCCGGCGGGTGGGTTGTGTGACTGCGCAGATGGCCACTCGAAGAACATCAGTTACAGGTGAGCAACCTGCCTTTCTTCTTCGTGGCCTCTGTGCATCACACATGTGGGTAGAGTAACAAGCTTACCCAAAAGGATGGTTGGGAAGGTGTCACTATTGAAGGACAGAGGAGAGCACCGCTCTGCCAAAAGAAGCGTCCCGACGTGCACGAACGTCCAATCGATAATGTTTGACGAAGGTACTCGGATTCGACCAAATGGCAGCCTTACAGATGTCCTCCAAGGGGGTTCCAGAGGCAAATGCAGATGAAGTCGCGACAGCCCTTGTAGAATGTGCTGTGGGTATTATTGGCAAATCAATGTGTGAGATCTGGTACGCCAGTGTAATAGTCTGTACAATCCACTTGGAAAGTCTCTGAGGTGTGATAGGAGAGCCCCGGTCGAATTCAGAGTATTTGATGAACAAATGTTGAGATCGACGAATGGATTCGGTGCGAGATCTATAGAAAGCAAGGCATCTACGCACATCCAGAGCATGAAGAGAGCGCTCCAGCGGATTCGACGGCGATGGAAAAAAGGCCGGCAACGTAATATCTTGGTGAAGATGGAACGGTGTGGAGACCTTCGGAAGAAATGAGGGGTCCATTCGTAAAACAACCTTATCTCTGTGAAAGATCAAATACGGAACATCTATCCGCAGAGCACAAAGTTCACTCGCTCTACGAGCCGAAGTGATAGCTACTAGAAAGGCAGTTTTCCAAGATACCAGACGTAGATCCGACGTGGCCATGGGTTCGAAAGGCGGGTTCATAAGAGCCTGCAGAACAACGGATAAGCTCCAGGTCGAAACTAGAGGTTTGATGACTGGATTAATGTTAACAAGGCCTTTGAGGAACCTTTTTATAAGGGGCTGTGAGAAGAGCGACAGCCCTTGAAGGGCTCCACGAAAGTGTGCAATGGCCGCTGTGTAGACTTTAATCGACGATGGTTTTAGTCCAGACTGGTGCAAGGACATCAGAAATTGCAGTATCTCCGGGATGGCGGCCGAAAACGGTTGGAAATTGTGGGTCTGAGCGTAGGAAGAGAAACGCTGCCATTTAGCCAAATACGATTTGCGCGTAGAAGGCTTCAGCGCCGAGTCAATAATATGTTGAATGTACTGAGGAAGTGACCCGAAGTCCTCCGATCCAAGAGACGTGGGCTCATGTAGCAAGGGAATCGACGAGCAGGTCGGATTCGAAGCGAACATAACTGATGTGCTCGGGACCGACGTAGACGGGATCGATCTCGTAGGATTCGAGGAAGTAGAGGGAGTCGTCACGGCAGAAGCCACGCAGTGAGCTTGAGGACGTCCAGGTCCGGATGGCGAAAAGTGCCCTGTCGTTGCGTTACGAGGTCCGGCACATTTGGAAGACGAATGAAGTGTCCTTGAGAAATTTGTAGCAAGGTCGGGAACCACGGTTGCCGGGGCCACCATGGAGCTATGAGTATCCCCGTGGGTTTCTCGTAGAGAATCTTGGACACTACCCGCATCAGCAATGGAGTGGGGGGATATGCGTAGATCCGCAGGGCAGTCCAGTTCAACATCATGGCATCGCCGAGGGAGCCAAGGCCGATGCCTGCCCTCGAGCAATAGGCCTTGCACACCGCGTTGTGACGTGTCGCAAACAGGTCGACAAGAGGGAAACCCCACAGGCGAAAGATTTCCTCTCGAATCCGAGGCTGGAGCTCCCATTCGTGATGAGGTGTGAGATACCTGCTCAGAATGTCCGCCTCTACGTTGTCGGTACCCGCCAGGTGTACCGCGGTGATGTGTATTCGCCTGGGAATACACCAATCCCAAATCTGGAGAGATAATTTCGCTAGAGTCCGGGATTTCGTGCCACCCTGTTTGTTTAAATAAAACACCGTGGCGGTATTGTCCGATGTGATCTGTATCGTATGTCCACTCACAACGTCTTCGAATGCTCTGAGCGCTTTGAATACCGCTAGAAGCTCCAGGAAATTGATGTGGCTGCTCGATTCCTGTGCACTCCACCTGCCTTGTGTAGTCAGGTTTCCGCAGGTAGCACCCCAGCCTTGGAGGGAGGCGTCGGTACCGACTGAAATGGTCGGACGCTGAGGCTTGAATGCGATGCCGACCGCGAGGTTGGTCGGATCCGTCCACCATCGAAGTGAATAAAGGACTGAAGAGGGTATTCGAAGCAACGTCGACGGATTGTCACGGTGCGGACGAAAGTGGCGCAGAAAGAAGAGTTGCAGAGGCCGGAAGCGCAGTTTCGCATATGGCACAACCGAAACAGCGGCAGCCATATGTCCCAAAAGTCTTTGGATGGTTTTGGCAGATGAGATCTTGGTGCATAGCAGTATTCGGACCTGACGAATCAAAGTGTGCATGCGATCCGACGGAAGAAACGCTCTGGTTTGTATTGAGTCCAACTGCGCTCCGATAAAGTTGATGACCTGCACGGGAGCAAGAGTAGATTTTTCAGTATTAACACGAAGGCCAAGGTCGTGAAGCAAAGAACGAGTAGTCTGTAAAGAGTGAAGAAGCTGTTGGCGTGATTGAGCAACCAGGAGCCAGTCATCTAGGTAGGGATACACTTGTATGCCCTGGAGCCGAAGAAAGGCACAAACAGGTGCCATGCACTTGGTAAACACCCGGGGTGCAGTGGCCAATCCGAAGGGAAGTGCCAAGAATTCGTAAAGGTCGGGTCCGACGGCAAAACGTAGAAACCGTCTGTGCGACGGGAAGATAGAGACATGAAAGTAAGCGTCTCTTAAGTCCAGTGCGGCGAACCAATCCCCTCTCCTCAGTAGCGGAAGGATGTTTTGAAGGGTGATCATCCGAAACTTACGTGGAGTAATAAACTTATTTAAACCTCGCAAGTCCAAAATAGGTCGGAGTCCACCGTCCCGCTTCGGAACCGTAAAATATCTGGAGTAGAAGCCATGCATCCCTTCATTCCGAGAAACTTGTCGAATCGCGCCCTTAAGCAACAGTTAACTTCATCCCGAAGAGTCAGTGAAGAAGGGGTGGAACGAATCGGAGTCGGAGGAGGCATGACATCGAACTCGATACGGTATCCGTGCTCAATAATGGATAACACCCACCGGTCAGATGTAATGGACTCCCAAATGGGGAGCCGGCCCTGGAGCCGACCCCCAGCTGAGAGAAGGGTGGGTGTGGAGGAGGAGAGAGAACGGGTTCGCCCGCCCCGTCAACGGCGTCGTCGGTCGGGATCGAAACGGCGGCGGCTTTGTTGGTACCGCTGCTGTTGCTGTCGACGCCGTGGTTGTTGCGGTGGACGGAACGGAGGCTGTCGCTGACCTTGGTATCCCAGACGAAACTGTTGGCGAGGCCAAGTCCACTTACGTCGATTGGGTGGCTGCAACTCCATACGACGAGCGGCCATCCTGGACTCGTGGAGGCGCTTGAGTCTACGATCCGTAGCAGCGTTAAACAAGCTGGACCCGTCGAACGGCATGTCCTCTATGCGCCTCTTAGTTTCGTCCGGGAAGTTGGAATTACGAAGCCAAGCATGGCGACGGAGGGACACCGCTCCCATAAGGGACCTGGAGTCGGTGTCCACGTGGTGGCGTGCGGTGGAGAGCTGTTGAACCGCCACGTTCTTGGCCTCTTTGAGCAGCAATTGTGCCACATCAGCCTGGTCAGGTGGCAGGGAGGCAAGCACAGTCTTGAGGCGATCCATAAGAAAATACTGGTAGCGGGCCAGGGTAGCTTCGTAGTTAGAAATACGTATACCCAGACCCACCACCGCATAGACCTTCCGTGCTGCCGCATCAATCTTACGGCCCTCCTTGTCCCTAGGCGCAGTGTGTCCGCGGGCTTCCCTGCCCTGGGACGATTCGACCATAACCGAGTTCGGTCGAGGGTGGCGAAGGAGGAAGGGGATGTCTTCGTCCTGAACCTTATACATCCCCTCAAAGCGGCGCACCGTTGCCTGGGGCTGATTGGGAAGGTCCCAAGGCTGTGTCATGGCCTGTTTTAAGGTCGTGATGAGGGGGAGCACGACGTTGGTTGACTGCTCACCCCTGACGACATCGTAAATGCGATCCGTACTGGGCCCCGGTCGCTGGAGAGCATCAATGTCCAGAGCGTGAACCAGACGGGCCATGAGCTCTCCAAAAGACGAGTACGACTCGTCAGGCGACGCAGGGCCCTGCGCCGTCACTGCCATATCCGGGGAGGTAGAATCCAAATCCGAGGCGTCGGATTCGAAGGCGTATCTCGTCGGGTCCGATGAGGTGGAGGCCATAGGTGACCGAGAGACAGAACTCTCCCTGGAGGAATCACGCAGCGGGCGACGTGAATCCATCGGCGGTACAGATCTCTCCCAAACCCGATGGGGGGGTTGGGATGGGTACCGAGTGCCTGTATGGAACTCGTACCAGGCCAGTCGAGTAGGCCAGTCGGGAGAGCCCCTGTCAGAGGATGGGCTTCTACGTCCACGAGGGGAGATTTGTGTCTCCGCATCACGACCCGGTGGCATAGGGGTCGGAGATCTCGGCCTCGGGGGGGAGTCCAGGATTTCCCCGTCCGAACTAGGCTCCCTCCTCGGTACCGTGGACGGATCCGAGGGCTGAACCCGACGAGGCGACCGCTGCTGAATCCGACGCGGCGATCCCGGAGGGGTGACACGCATTGCCTCTTGTAAAGCCGGACCCGGAGGCGTCGGGACCGCTAGGGCCGAAGGTACCGAAGGCACTGACGAGCCCAAGTCCCTATGCCGAGATTTATCCTGGGCCTTAGGCTTCTTCGGCTTTTCGGCCTTATCACGCTTGGATCTTTTGTGGCCTTTATCAGATTCAGCGTGCTTGCGCTTTTCAGGCTTCTTAGAAGGAGGCGGTGGAGGCAGAGGGGCTACGCCCTCGGCAGAAGCACGCGGAGGCGCAAGGTGCGTGGGCGAAGCTGCTGACGCCGAAGCAGAAGCGGTCGGCCTTGGAGCCGTGGTTGAAGCCACAACCGGGCGGGAAGCCACAGGGTCGGTCTGGAGGAGCGCTCGATCCCAGAGCAACCTCCGCAACCGGTTCTCCCGATTCTTCCTCGCCTGTTTGGAAAAGGCAAGGCAATGGGAGCACTTATCGACCCTATGCCCCTCCCCCAGGCAGAGAAGGCATAGGTCGTGCGGATCTGTAGGAGACATTTTGGATCCGCATTCAGAACACTTTCTGAACGCCGCCGCTCATTGAGCCATCGTGTCAGAAAGAGGGAAAGAGAGAGGGATAGAAGAGGGTAAGTATATATTTTTGGTTTTTTTTGTTTTTTTTTTTAGGGAGGGAGTGATATTGTGAAGGAATTAAACGTGAAGAAAAGGAAACGAGTGCAGAATAACAGTGAACTATAACAACGTGAACAAGAGAAGTGAAGAGGGTAATAAACTTGGAGAAAAAACACTGGAAAGAGCAATCAGAGCGAGAGCGAAGACGGCACAAAGGCACGACGAACGGCGGTCGCAGAGACTGAACAAAATGGCGGGCGCTCCGCTCTATATAGGCTACAGGGGGGAGGGGGAGCGGAGCGCGTCCCGCCAAAAAGACGTTAGCTGTCAATCTTTTCCGGCCAAAGGCACTGCGCAGGCGCAGTACCCACATGTGTGATGCACAGAGGCCACGAAGAAGAACTGGGGTTATATGAGAATAACGCCCAGTCCCTGTCAGCAACCTGGCAGCTCTATTTTGCACCAACTGAAGTATCCGGACCATCTTCAAGGGCAGCCCCACGTAGAGGGCATTGCAGAAATCTAGTCGAGAAGTCACCAATGCGTATGTCACTGTCACCAGGCAGTCATAGTCCAGGAAGGGACGCAGCTGATGTACCAGCCGAAGCTGTAGGAAAGTACTCCTCGCTGCTGCCGTCACCTGGGCCTGTAACAACAGTTCCGGATTGAGGAGTACCCCCAAGCTGTGGACCTTGTCCTTTAGAGGGAGTGCAACCCCATCCTGGACAAGGCCCAAGTCCCCCATTCCAAGGCCCGAACCACCCACCAACAGGACCTCCGTCTTGTCTGGATTGAGCTTCAGTTTATTGGCCCTCATCCAGCCCATCACCTTGGCCAGGCACCGATTTAGCACAGCCACCGCCTCACCTGGATCAGTAGAGAACGAGAGGTAGAGCTGGGTATCATCAGCGTACTGATGATTCCGCAGCCCACACCTCCTGATGACCTCTCCCAACGGTTTCATGTAGAACGGACCCCTGCGGAACTCCATGGCATAGCTGCCATGGCGCAGAGCCATAGTCCCCCAGCACCACCTTCTGAAATCGGCCGTTGAGATAGGAGTGGAACCACCGCCAAGTGGTGCCTCCAACTCCCAATCCCGCAAGCCTATCCAGAAGGATACCATGGCCGATGGTATCAAAAGCCGCTGAGAGGTCCAGGAGAACCAACAGGGACACACTCCCCCTGTCTCTCTCCCTGCACAGGTCATCGTACAGGGCGACCAAGGCAGATTCAGTGCCGTACCTGGGTCTGAAACCAGACTGAAATGGGTCCAGATAATCCGTCTCATCCAAGAGTGCTTGGAGTTGTCCCACCACCACCCACTCACCCACTAGTAACTTGCCCAAAAACGGGATGTTGGCCACCGGTCTATAATTGGCGACCACCTCTGGATCCAGGGATGCCTTCTTTAGGACTGGCCGGACTACCACCTCCTTTAGGAGTGCAGGCACCCGGCCGTCTCTTAAAGAGGCGTTGACCACCTCCTGGATCCAGGGCCCAATCCTGTCCTTGGCTGTCTTAAGTAGCCAGGAAGGGCATGGGTCTAGTAAGCAAGTGGTAGGGCGTACTCGTCCAAGCACCTTGTCCACATCATCAGGCCGCAGCAACTGAAATTCATCCAATAAATGTGGACCAGACGGCATTGATGGCAACTCCCCAGCAGAATCTGATTCCAAAGTAGAGTTGAGCTCGCAGCGTAGCTGAATGATTTTCTCTCAAAAATGCTTGGCAAACTTGTCACAGCAGGCCTTCGAGGGCAGCACCAGATCTTTCTTAGGGCCCAGATGTACTAGGCCCTGCACCACTCGAAAGGGCTCCGCCGGATGGCATTGTGAGGAGGCAATGGAAACGGAGAAGAATTTCTTCTTCGCCATCCTCACCGCCACTGCATAGGCACGATAATGCGCACACAAGTGTGTTCGATCAGATACCTGTTGTGATCTCCTCCACCTGTCCTCTAGTCGTCTCCCAGCCTGCTTCATCGCCCGTAATTCGATCGTATACCACGGAGATGAACGGGCTCCGCCAGGCGGAAGAGGACGCTTGGGAGCAATCGTGTCAATAGCCCTGGTCATCTCCCCATTCCACAATTCAACCAGGGCATCAACAGGATCACCAGCCTTGTCAGTCGGAAAATCCCCCAGAGCATTCACGAATCCTTCAGGATCCATCCTGCTCCGGGGGCGGACCCACACAATCGGGTCTGCACCCTTGCAGAGGGAGAGGCCGCTCTCGAGCTCAAACCTTATGAGGAAGTGATCCGACCATGACAAGGGCGTCAAACTTAAATTCATCACCCTCTTCCTGTCCCGTCGAGAAAACCAGGTCCAGAGTGTGTCCACGTTCATGGGCCGGGCCAGTGACGTGTTGAGACAGCCCCATGGCCGTCATGGAGGCCATGATGTCCTGAGCCGCCCCGGTAAGAGCCGCCTCAACATGGAGATTGAAGTCCCCCAGGACCACCATCCTGAGAGTCTTCAACACCAGGTCCGAGACGACTTCCGTCAGCTCAGGCAGGGAGTCTGTTGGGCAGAAGGGTGCACAGTACACCAACAGTATCCCCAATCTGTCTCGGTCGCCTAACACCAAGTAGAGGCACTCCAGTCCCGGCCTCGAGAGAACAGGAAGCCCCACAAGGGAAATTGAAGCCCGATAAACCAGAGCAACCCCCCTCCCCTCCCCTCCGGGCGTGGGCGGTGCTGAACCAGGTACCCGGGCGGGCACAGCTGTGAGAGGGAGACATCCCGCCCCTCACCCGCCCAGGTCTCGGTGATACAAGCCAGGTCAGCCCCCTCATCCATAATCAAGTTGTGGATGAGGACAGATTTATTGTGGACCAATCTGGTATTGAGCAACAGCACCGACAGGCCTGGGGGGCAGTTGACAAGACTACCAGGAACCCGCCGGCTGGAAGAATAACCAGAACGAGGGACAGGTGTTAACCATCTGTCCCTCCTTCTATGTGGACACGTTGGACTCCCACCGCTGTAACGCCCCTGCCCATCACCACCCCAATGCCCACGTGCTCCCCAGGCAACGACATAACACAAACACACACAATCAGCCGAGATGCACCAAACTAAAATTAAAAATCTAAAAACCCCATTTAAAACCCCTTTAAAAACATCCTACCTGACGAAGTTAGTCCATCCACCACGGGCCAGAGCCCCTGGCCAGCCCAGCCCCCGCTCGGCGCCCCAAACAGCGGTGCCATTTGGCCACTGCCCTTCGGCCACCGGCCACCGGCGGCGGCAGCGCTTTGTGGGGCCGCGGGGCTCCTCCCCTTGCTCGTCCAGCCCGGCACGCCTCTCACACGTGCCGGGGAGGCAGGTCGGGGACGAGTCCCGGGGCCGGTGGTGTTCCTGGCCTCGCAGCGGGGTGATGGCTCGGCGACGGCCCGGCGGTGGCAGCAGCAGCAGGTGCCCGCGGGCACCATGCACCAGCATGGGGGGGCCCGGTCCGGCGGTGCAGGTGGAGAAGGTCCGCGGGCGCTCCTGTCTATGCCTAAGGATATATGTAATGCGGCATTGCTAGATGCTAAAATACCAAATACTTGGACAGAGGCAAATATTACATTAATACCAAAAGAAGATACAGACTTGACACAGATTAAGAAGTATAGACCTTTATCACTATTAAATGTGGATTACAAAATTTTTGCCTCTGTAATGGCAGAAAGACTAAAGAAGTATTTAACAGACTTCATACATCCAGACCAGAATGGCTTTTTACCTAAAAGACAAATGAGGAATAACATGAGAATCATCTTGGACATTTTAGAGTATTATGAGACACACTCTGAAAAATCAATGGCGTTATTATTTATGGATGCACAGAAGGCCTTTGACAATGTCAATTGGCAATTTATGAAGCAACAGCTAGCTCAAATGGAGTTTGGTGAAAAGTTTATTAATGCGATATTAAGCATCTATCAAAGACAGTCTGCTAGGATTATAATTAATGGAGAATTTACAAACACTATAGACATATAAAAGGGCACAAGACAAGGATGTCCTTTATCACCATTGCTGTTTATATTGATCTTAGAAGTGTTAAATAGGAGTATCAGAGATGATATAGATATTAAAGGTACTAGAATTAGAGATGAAAGCTATAAACTGCAAGCATTTGCAGATGACTTAGTTTTTATTATTGAGGAACCCTTGGTAACAATGTCCAAAGTTTTACAAAGAATTGAAGAATATGGCAATGTTACTGGGATGAAAATAAACAGAGACAAGACGAAATTGTTAGTAAAAAATCTTACATTGGAGCAGAGAAAAACTCTGGTGGAACAAGTAGATCTTCAAATTGTCAAAAAGGTTAAATATTTGGGAATTTTCTTCACACCTAAATGCACTACACTGAAAGAAGATAATTATGATAAACTATTTAAGGAAATTAAGAGTGACTTGGAAAAATGGGCTAATTTGCAATTAGCTTTGTTGGGAAGAATAGCACTAGTTAAAATTAATATATTACCAAAGCTTTTGTTTCTATTCCAAATGATTCCCATAAAAATTGACAAAAAATTCTTTGACGATTTAAATACCCAAATCTTGAGATTTATATGGAAAAAGAAGAAACCAAGGATTAAATTAAAAATGCTCCAGGAGGCTAAAGGGAATGGGGCTTTCGTCTTCCTGATTGGATGTTGTATTATCAAGCTTCTGTCTTAGCATGGCTAAAAGAATGGATAACTTTAAGAAATAAGATAATTTTGTATCTTGAAGGGCATGATTTACAAATGGGTTGGCATGCTTATATGTGGTATGAAAAGTGTAAGGTATATGGTTGTTTCTTAAATCATTATATTAGGAAATCATTAATGTTGGTGTGGGAAAAGTTAGATAAAACTGTCTATTAAATTACCAAGATGGCTTTCACCTATGGAAGCTCTTGTATATCCAAATGCACTGAACTGTGAAGCAATCTTAAGATATGACGACATTTTGGATACTGAGGGAGGATTGAAATTGAATCAAGAAATACAAGAACAAGGAATTAATATTTCTTGGTGGCAGAAGGTTCAAATGCAATCGAGATATGCTAAAGACTATAGAATGTGGGACTTTTATAAGGAGTTAACAGCATCTGACCACATGATTCTTAAATCAGATGAGAAAATGATTAAAAGATTGTATAACTTTCTCCTGGATAGGAGAATGGAAGATGAACAGGTTAAGGACACTATGATAACGTGGGGACAAAATTTTGGATATCATATTGAGTAAGTGAAATGGCAAAAGCTGTGGGATAGAAATATTAAAGTAACATTAGCAACCTCATACAAAGAAAACCTGTATAAAATGTTTTATAGATGGTATTTGTCACCAAATAGGTTAGCTAAGATGTTTCCAAATATGTCAAATGGATGTTGGAAATGTAAACACAAACCAGGTACTTTTTATCATATGTGGTGGACCTGTGATAAGGCAAGAAAGTATTGGATTAAAATACACAAATGGCTTGAGGAAATGTTACAAAAACCTTTAACATTTAAACCTGAAGTTTTCTTATTAGGCATTGTACCTGATGATGTTAGTAAAGAAGCAATGTATCTGATCCTACATGTAACTACTGCAGCGAGGATTGCATTTGCCCAACATTGGAAGAGTGAAGAGCCACCTACCGATGAACTGATTCTAAAAAAGATCTTGGACTGTGCTGAAATGGACAGATTAACTTTGTCTCTGAAGGAGAAAGAAGATACAGACTTCTATCAAACCTGGAACTCTTTTTATTATTGGCTAGAGAAATGGGATTATTCATAAATCAAAATATGTTTACAGTTTAACATAAAAAGAAAAAAATGTGGGGGGCTGACCCAGTAGGTCTGATGTTTTTGGATGATCAATGACTTTTCAGGGTTTTTTTTGTTAAGTCTGTTAAGAATAACACTTATTCAAAAAAAAAAAAAAAAGAGTACTTTGTCCCAGAATGCCAGATGCAACCCTAATCTATGCTCCACTTCTACAACAAGAGTGCAATAAAAACATACACAGTGAAAATACAAAACATAACCCAGTCCTTGCTGTCTGGGAGAACTGTACCTTGGCTAAACCATAACAGCAAAAATCCTTCCACCCAGACAATGGGAACACTGTCAGGGGATGTAAGGGTAAGCATGTACTCCCATTTATAGGTTACCTCTTCACTGGTGAATGGCCATATGGAACAGTCACTGTATACCCAGAGTTCTATTGTAGCTTTTTACAAGGAAAGGAATAAGCTGCCAATACAGTGGGAGAGATGCTGAGCCAAGAGCACCACAAAGCACAGATGGCACTCCTTGTCTGTACCACATCCTCATAAACACTCACTGTATATCCAGTTCCAGATTGTTATTGCTGTCAACCACTGAGCATATATCCTCCACTGCCTTCCACAGGCAGCCATGCAGCAGGTGAAGATGACAGAATTTTCTATATGCCGAATGGCATTTTCTATATGCATAGAACACAAGAGAGGTCTACCCCACAACCTGCAAGAGTAATCAGAGCACTTCCAACTGCTCCCTTGTGGGGTTGTTAGCCCACTTGTTCCAAATAGGTTCCTATGACTTTGCAAGCTCTGTGGCATACATTTATTTAACATGTTCATATTTGCCATTTAGCAAGGAATTCAAGGAAATTCACAAAAATTATGTAACAGATGAAGACATAAGCTGCATGAAGACAAGAGCCATGAGAACCACCACAACTGCTACCCACATGCCTGTAATGCAACTACAAATTCACAATAGCTTGGCAGGAATAACTAGCTTTTTTCCAGACTACACTTGATCTCTGGCCCTGTTCAATAAAAGCTGTTGTACCTTTGTTACTAGGGGATAGCAGATAGGGATGCCTTCACATTCTGTTCCTACCCTGTTCAATCCCACAGCAGCTGACCACAAAATGGAACAATGACAGTGAAAGGGAGTGCTTACATCGGGCTACCAGTGCCAACATCAGTGAACACTTTATGCCCACTCAGACCTGAGGAAGTAAAAAGAGGTAAATCTCTCAAAACAGCATATGTAGAATGGGCCCTGGTGTCTTGACCTATAAAGCAGTCAGCCAAAGGATTTTCACAAAGAAAAATCACAAGTAGTGGTGCCATTCAGATCCCAGTTTATCCTAGTCCCTCACTCGATCTACTAGTTAAATTAGCACCAAGAAAGATTTGAGAAAGCACAGTAAAGTTTATTTCCATAAGGTACAAACCCAGCAATTTTCACATTCCCACAACTTAATGTGGATCATCTTACAGAAATTTTATTTTTAAACTTGTATTATTGAATTACTAAATAGTGTAATTCTATCTGAAGTTCATTCTCACTTGAATACCTGTTTTTCAATGTTTCGAAGAAGCAGAGTTGGACTGCTGGGTGACGTTTCAAAATCATGCTCCGGCCAAGCATCCTGCCTCTCAAAAGGAGCTTGAGAATTCCCTGTGATGTTTAATAAACCTTCTTGGTTTGTCAATTGTGCTTGCTTCTTCAAAACATCCTTTGGAATTGAAAATTCTTCTAAGATCACCATTCCCTAGACAACAGGAATTGAGCACAGTTGGTCAACAACAAATTAACTTGCCCAAATCACAGTATGGTGACTGTAATCCCTGGAAAGTACTGCTTAAGCTTTCTGAATGCTTTGATTAGTGACTTAAAGCTGCAAATGTGTGAGCTACATGACTTAAAGCTGCAAATGTGTGAGTAGGTTAATATTCCTACATTACAGGAGAGCTACAACTTTGATTTCTCCAAGAAGTTAGCTTTATACAAAATAGAGAAAAGTCAAACAAGGGTGAATATTTCTGCAAGACACTGTATATAAAGCTTCATATATGAGGAACTAAGTATGACTGAAATGAAACTTTTAAAACATTTTCATTGATATGAAAGAACACAAGGTATTCCATGGGATAATTCTTTATGCCTAAGTATTTAACATTCTATATGCTCCAAAACAGGTAATAATAGGATTAGGATTATTCTTAAACAAAACAAAGGGCCACAAGATATAGTCACTGTTAGAAAGTCCTGCTTTTTGTCCAACCACCTCAACAGATTCTGATGGGGGGACTTTTAAGGCACAGCCATTCCTGTGGCAGCACCCAGGTTATGAAATTTACACCCAAGATAATTTAAACTTGCCAAAAGACAACATTTTTTAAGCTAGGCTATGATTGTTGTGCACAATTCTCTGTAAATAAGGTCATTATCCCTTCTAGGCACTTCACTCCTTGTTTGAGGAAACACAAACAACTTTTCACTTGACTTTAGGAAGTTGGTTATCACCAAGTTTAAGAAGTGCCACTCAAAATTGTTTGCTTGTTCACTGCACTTTAAAGACTTGGAGCCAATGTATTCAGTTTTACTTTCTAATTTACATAACCTTCCTGGCTTTCAAAATACCTACCCAGTTAGCAGACCATAAGAGAAATTCTTCTTTCTACCTGTCTCTACCTCATGGTGAGGCTTCATAAGCAAAAGAAAAATAGGTATTCCAGCCTTTCTCAGCAGAGTACAGTCAATTAAACTGAGAGATGGCACCTAAGGAGCTCTGATAAACTTTAAGCATTTGGAATCAACGTTTCTTACATTCAATCTTTACCCAATCTTTAGTTTTTCACACTAGCCTTTTATTTATTTTTATAAATTTTAATTATTTTTTCTTTAAATACTAGGACTCATAGAACTTAATCTTTCATTAATTTTAAAGTAACCTTTCCCCCATCTTCACTGACCTTGGTGGCACGGATCTGTCTGTGAAGATCTGTGAGTTGCTGGATTTTGTATTCTAGCTCTGAAATCTGGGCTTGAAGCCATGTCCAGCGACAGCCAATTTTAGCTCTGTCTACTAGCCATTTCCAGTCAGATCTATAGTTACTGGGAAGAAAACAGAATGGTGGTTAGCCAAGAAAAAGAGATAATCACTGCTGTAGAAAGGTAATTTAAATATCCAGCAGAAAACAGTCTTTATAAGTTGCCACAAGGCTTTAACAAATTTATGAGCAAAACGTTTTGTCCTCAAAAACATCAGGCACAATACATCTATTTACTTTTAAGGTAATAAAGGACTCTTATTTTTATATGCATTTCTTGCAACAGACTAATACAGCTACCACACTGGAATCTAACTGGCATAACTTGTATCTCAGCTTCTCCAATCTCTGTCCCCTACCCACAAAACAATCTCTTTTATCCCTCTCTGAAACCATTTTTTGAACTCTGAAGAGCGACCGATAGTTTTTTCCACACTGGCTAAAAGGAACAAAGTTCCCATTCTCTGTCTTTGGAACTGGATTCTGAAGCATCCTATGGCCTCTCCAATAGTGTCATAGGATTGCTCCTTAAAAAGAGGACCATCTAGTACAACTTTGTGACATGAACCATCTTTTCAGACTCCAGAGTTCCGAAGAAAGGTTAACACAGGAACTGACAAAATATCACTAGAAATATCAAGTGCCAGCCTCGGAGGAATCTGGCATCCAAGGCCTTTGGGAGATATCGCCCTCTCTTCTGTGTTAAGGAGGTGAGAACTATCAGAACTGACCTCAAGGATGTCAAAGATAACAAGTGATGGCTGGTAACTGGGCACTTGGAATTAATGGCTGGCCTCAGGGACTAGGAGATGGGCCATCACCCCACAGTCAACTGAGCTGGCCTGGGAGGGCAGGGAAGATAGAGCTAGAACTGAGCAGCCTTTTGTTCCTCTCTTGGGAGGTTCCACTTCTGCTGCCACTTCTTCATGAAGAGTGCTGTAGCATCATGTGTATCCTGTGCCCTTAGAAGATAGAATTACTGTGTACAGGCTAGGATAGAAGCTGTTTATTTTGTTGTCCAAGTGGGCCAGCAAGGCCCTGGGAGTAAGTGTTCTTGGTAGGCTATAAAATGTCTTATTGCTGCTGTCCTATTCTCCTTTACCCCCCTTTCCTGTTTTTATGCATTTTAGATTCTGTGTTTTAGTCTCTCCTAACCTACATTTTAACCTTTTAATCAAAATGTATGTTTCCCCAAGCTTGGGTTTGTTGTGTGCCGAATCCAGTGGCTGGTCCAGGGTGCTGGGAGCAGTAACTTTCTGGGCAGGATGTGGCCCAGCTGGCTAGGGTAGTGAGGAATTCTGTTGGCTTTCTGTTACAAACATGAGAGATGATTATTTGATTAGCCATTGATTTATTTCCTTTTCTATAGTTGAAGCTATCTAGGCTATTCACAACAATGCATAAAAACAGAAAACTAGTATAACATATTCTAAAATCAAAGGGAACATTTTAAAAAATCCAACAGCCAAAACATACAACCAAAAAATGACCCTGTAAAAATACCTGAGATGGGTAATCCCCTCAGGCCTCTGGGTAGCCAAGTAAGTCTTTAAAGACTTTAAGAGATAGAATTCCAATTACACAGACTGAGGAAAGGTAGAAAAATATCTAACTTAACAAAATTTAAGCAAAATGAAACTTAAGCAAACAAGAGTTACATATTTGAAAAAGAGAATCAGCTGATCTCATAATTTTTACAGTATGAAAAGTGGATGTATCCATATCCAGAGATATGAAGGTCTGGAAAAAGCAAAAGAAAATTTCAGGGAAAACCCCCTTTTCTGGAAGCCTTTGCTTTTTTTGTCCTCTGAAGAATAGAAAAGAACTAGATTATGAAATATTTTCTTTCAGAATGATGAATAAAATGTTTCAGCCAAGATATTAAAATATGCAATATATGCCAATATAAGGCTATGTACAATGTAAGAAATGCATCTCTCGCACCTTACAGACAGATTCATCCAATTCTGAGCAGGACAAGGTGGAGACTCAAGGTTACTTAGTGAAGTTTCTCAGAGACAGCATGAGACTGCCTTGTAAAGGTTTTTCAGGGTCAGAAGGGAACAGATGCAGGAAGAACTCCACAACCCAGTCAGGCAACACCAGGAGAAACAAGAAGCCCGATTGGAAGGTCCTTGGTGGTCTCTGATGATCTCACCGTCTAGCTCTCAAGCAGCAAAGGCCACCTTGAGTGTGAGTCAGCTTTACTGAAAGGAAGGGATAGAGGAGAAGTTTAAGTTTGAATCTAACGCTTTGCATGATCAGATGCTTATCCCACAACTCTAATAGTATGTTTGATTTATACTGTACTCTAACCAGACAAGTTCCAATAAAGAGCTATGCTTCTGAGGTTTTCTTTTCAGTTTGAGAAGAATAGCGAAAGAGGGAGGTGACCAGCTCATGAAAGCAACATTATAATTCTTGTGCAGAAAGGTCAAGTGAGTCTTAGGTTGTAAACTGTGATTACAGTTCTCAAATGCAAGAGCAAGATGCATTCCACTTCTAGGGAGAACTACCATTGTCACAAAGGAAGAAAAGTTTCAGTTTCTTCTTCTTGGAATATCTGTTCCTGTCCTCTTGACTAGTCCTCAAAGGAGAAAGTACAGAGCAATGAAAAGAAGCTATACTTATTTAAAAAGTAAAAATTCAGAAAACTGAACCATATTTTAACTACATTAGTTTATTTTCATAACCCTTATGTAAACCATAATTTAATTCTGTCTAATCTGATGCTTTGCTGCAATCTCCTGAGTAGCTTAGCTCTTAGTAGTTTATTATCTATTGGCAGGCTAGCCCCTTAATTATATTTTTCTTTCCCTTTCTCATGCAAAATGGTTATATCAAAATCTAGCATATGAAGGCATTTCCACACTGTATGTTCTCTAGAGGAAAGAAAACTGTGATTTTCATATGCCATCAAATTATAGGGATAGCATATCCTTGAATCATGTAAAAAGTGTCCTGTGCACATCCATTATGGATCTGAGCGAGAATGACAGTATTGATGAAAGTACAAGTAACTCTTTTGATTCCAGAAGTCCATTCTGCTCCTTCTATAGCACTAGCTTCATCACAAAGTTTTTCCATTAGCAACAGTATATTCAGGTAAATAAACACTGCAAACAACTGTTTAAAAAAACATTCAGCAGATCCACTGACCCTGATGAAAATGTCTTCCAGGTTCAGCTGCAGAGTCCATTTCTTCAGTGATCGCTACATCTGAATCAGGCACCACATTTCTCTGAAAAACTCCTTTTCTAATGGCCAAGATAGAAGTTTATCTTTACTTGCAAATACAAAAGTAAAGTGAAAGATTTTATTAAGACATGGGAATCATTTTGTTGCCATCCAATTGGTACTGCTACAACTCTTGGATTCAAGACTCAAAGACAGAAGATAACTGATGATAGCACTGCTGCTCTGTTTGACTAGATTATAAAACAGACACTACACTTAGAACTTAATGCTGAAAAAATACTTTCAAATGAGATCAAATCAACTAGTCAACCCTGTCTGCTCTTTAGAAGGTCAGGTACTAAAGCTGAAGCTCAAATACTTTGGCCACCCAATGAGAAGGAAGGACTCATTGGAAAAAAACCCCTAATGCTGGGAACAACTGAAGGCAGAGAGAGAAAGGGATAGCAGAGGTTGAGGTGGCTGGATGGGGTTACTGGAGAGATGGGTGTGAGGTTGGGCTTACTCCAGGGATGGTGGACAGGAGAACCTGGAGGAATGTTGTCCATGGAATCATGAAGAGTCGGGCATGACTTTGCAACTGAACAACAAATCTTCATTTAGTCTTCATTCAACCTCTACCCCACCCAATTTTGCTCCTCAACTCTTTTTAGAGCCAGTGTATTGTGGTGATTAAGAGTACAGGACTGGGACTCAGGTGATCTCACTTCTGGTCCCCACTTGGCCATGGAGCCAATTGAATGACTTTGGGGCTGTCACAGACACTCAGCACAACCTACCTCACAGGGTTGTTGTTATGAGGATAAGATTGAGAGCATAAGGAGAATGATGAAAGCCACTCTGAGTTTGTTATAGGAAAAAACAGGATATAAATTTAATAAAAAATAAATTTATGATGTATAATGCCTCCTTGACACTGTGGAGAAGGAAGGGAACTAGAAGAGACATAATTTTCTGCTTCAGTAAGCTGTCCAGAGATTTTTAGTATTGGGATGGCATATAAAAACTTTAAATAAAATAAAAATTGTCTTTGTTTTGCTAATATTGATTATTTCCTCTGTTTTTATTGCTTTTTGGCTGCTCATCATAAATTGGCAAAATCAAGGGGCACCTTGCAGTTCACATGTTCCTTACAGTTTAGATGCTCAGGAGACAGACATACAAACATTAATAATTTTAAAATTCAATTAGTATTTAATTATTATCTGACAAAATCATACTTTTAATATACTAAAAATGATGTTATGCCAAACCACACATGTCAGATTCATAAAGTTATACAATTATTTTCAATCTGTAATATTGGATTTTTTATTTGTGTTTTTTCCCCACTTTTTTAAAAAAGAGATTTTTCTGTGGCTTCAATGTTTCTGGGAAAGTTATACTTGTGTCCATAAAAGAATGCAATGCAAATGCCATGGATAAAAATCTAGTAAATTGAGAACCATATTTCGATAAAACCAGTATTGCTTTAATATCAATTGGAGCCCATATATAGCTGATCTCTGCATAAAACTGCAGCCCAAATGAGAACTTATTCTACAACACAGAAAGAACTTATAAGCAAGCTACAGAACTAAATACATATAAACTGACATAAATGGAAAATAAACTAGCCTCAGACAAGGTTATCCAATACTCTGCCTAGAAATAAGCACTTCATTTTATCCATACACAACATATACCATATTTTTCGCTCTATAAGACGCGCCTGACCATAAGATGCACCTAGTTTTTAGAAGAGGAAAACAAGAAAAAAAATATTCTGAATCAAATGGGCACATAATCACAGGCACATTCCCCATGGGCTGCACATCTGACAGACTTACTGCACACACATATTCGCTCTATAAGATGCACAGACATTTCCCCTTACTTTTGAGGGGGGAAAAAGTGAGTCTTATAGAGCAAAAAATACGGTATGTGTATACACTAAATCACAGATTCCTGAAACCCTGCATCTTTGTTTAAACAAGCATGCAAGGAATACCTTGTTGACTTGGATGAAAGCTAAAAACATGACAGCACATAACAGCAGCAAATTACAATGCTCCTTCCTGGAGCTCCAAGTTCCTGACTGCCTACAACTGCCTTCCAAAATTTAATCAGTGCAATTTCAAGACCATAAAAGCAAAGCCCATTCAGAAAAGGTTATACCATATTATAAAATTTAAGTGATGGTATTTGGGAGCTATATAATGTATTCCAACTGCTAAATCTGCCCATTCTATTTGCAGAATTGGAGGCTAAATTACTGAAACAATAACTGCCTTCCCTATTTCCCATTTGTAAAGGAATCAGGGGAGAGGGGCACAATGAAGGTGCCCTGTTTCCTAACCACCATGCAAGACCCACAAAGAAAGTAAGTTTGTTCACCAGGTTCCTTTACTGCAGCTCTGTTTCCCTGACTGGCTGCACTTCCAAAAGTACCTAATCCCTGCTCTGGCCTGAACATTTCATCCTTCCTGGACCTAGGGTTAAGAGTGATGTTGTGACTGGTGCAACATGTACTTCCTGTGTGCAGGTTTTCCCCTTACCACTTCTGTCAGCATGTCAGTGCCTTGGGACTCTCCAACAGGCAAAGCTGGCTGATTCTGCCTGTTTCCGTCCTTCCCTCTTCTCTGCAGCTTTCTCATTCTCCTCCTAGTCCATACCCCGCTTTCTGACATGGCCTCCTCCTTTATTCCCACCGTCTCAACTGCCACTCCATCCACCCCAGCTGTTCCTGCCCCAGCTGATAATCCTGCGCAGCTGTGCATGCATGGGTACCATCTCAGCAATTGGAGCCCCATGCCTTGTTCTGCCCAAGAACATTCCTAGCTGTTCTTCATCACCGTCAGCCCCTCTCTGCTAGACACTAAGGGAAGATGAGTGAGCCCCTCTACCTCTTCACATATCCTCCCCCTTCAAGAGAGGTTTACCATCTTCATGCATTGGCCAAGGTCCCTGGCAGGAAAAGAAAACAAAATTAGCATGTTGAGTACCATGCCTATACTGGACTGTAAAGGCATATGGCTGTGATGCTAAATACCAACAGGTAAGCTGTGGGTTGTCGTCCTTCATTCCATTAAGCCATAGACCAATATGAATGGGGCTCCTCAGAGATAGTGCCTTAATGCCAGGTCAGCCCATATGACAGCTAGAGCCTCCCTCTCTACAGTGGAATATCTGGTTCTCGTGGCTCCAGCTTGCGGCTCAAGTAAAGAACAGGGTGCTCGGCTGCCCCTTCCTTCTTGAGGCTCAGAACTACCCTCAAGCCTACCATTGAGGCGCCCATAAGACAAAAGGTTGGGGGAAATCTGGAGACTGTAAGATGGGTCATCTGAGGAGGCAATTTCTCAGTTCCTGAAAGGCCTGCTCCATTTCCTTGGGCCACTGTAGGTACTGCCTCTTCCTAACCACATCAGTGAAAGGGGCTGCTTTGGAGGAAAAATGGGGAATGTATAGCTGGTAGTAACTGCCAAGTCCTGGGAATTGTTGCACCTACTTTTTTGTGCAAGGTCATAGCCATTGGCTTAACCTTTCAACCTTACTGCCAGGGACCACATTTGATCTTGACTCATGATCTACTCCATAAGGGAGACATCTCCCTTACTGTAAGGGAGTACAATCCCTTATTGATGTATTGTAAACATCAAGGGTCCTAACAAGATGTGCCATCAACGTGGATAGGTCGTTACAAATTTCTTCAGCATCTGCTTAAGGGTCAACAGGGCCCACATCTGCCTCAACACCTGGCTCATGAAATTAGTGCCTTGATCCCTTAAAATCTCCTTAGGAAAACTCACTCTGGTGAAAACCCCCATCAATTATGAAGCTATAGACTGGGCAGAGTTACCTCTGAATGGGATAGCTTCGGGCTATCAGGTGGCATAATCTATCACCACTAAAATATATTGGTGCCCTTGGGCTGACCCTTCCAGGAGTCCTATCAGGTCTACCCCAATTCTTTTCCCACCATTGGGTGTGGAGGTGCCATGGAGACCCCAAGTGCGCGATCCTCTAAAGGGGTGGTGCTCTTGAAGCTAGTACCCTATCTAGTAGTTGCTGGTTCCATCACCCTTGCCCTATCTGGGCCCTAGCCGCCATGTCCCACTGGTGCCCTTCATTTCTGTACTTCCTGCAGGGCTGTCCAGTTCTGTTCCCCTCATCCAGTTTCTCAGTCACCACAAAGGTTTCCATGAGCGCAATGGCATCCTCTAGGGTCTCTGGCACCTAACCCAGTTACAGCCTGAGGCTAGAAGGTCACCTGCTCAGCCTTGTGGACCACTGGCTTCAACCACCTTGACCCATTAACCCAGATCTTCTGTCCCAGGACCCTGGGGGACAGGCCAGTCCTATAGACCACTCCTCTCATCTGCTGCCTATATGTCTTGTCTAGACATTTAGGATCCCCAAGATAGCTGCCTTCACTAAATTGTATTGGCCTGCAGCCTCTGGAGTAAGTATGTCCACTGCTTCCTGTGCAGGACCCATGAGACAAGGTGTCAGGATGAGGGTTCACTATTCTTCGGGCCATTTGGCTGCTAAGGTGACCCTTTTGAACATATCTAAAAAGGCTTCAGGGTCATTTTCTGTGGTCATCTTAGAGATGCAGATATGACCTATCCCCTTTCTTCCCACCTCCATGGCTTCCCCTACTACTGTCTTGGCTCAAGGATCATGCAGTCCTCCTAACACTTGCTGGAGCTGATGCGTCCCAGCAATAAGAGTCCCACGCCTTGTTCTACCCAAGAACATTCCTGGCCATGCACCATCACCATTGGCCCCTCTCTGCTAGATGCCAAGCAAAGATGAATGAGCCCCTCTACTTCTTCACACTGTGCCAGACCTCTAGGCTGTGAGGAAAGAGGAGTGGTTCCCTGGAATAAACTGCTCTGGCTTTCATGTTGCATGCCCAGGTTCCTCCTAGTATAGGCTCAGCAGAAGGTTCCTTCTAGCCACTCAAGTAGGCCTTCAACTAGTACCCCATGCAGACCTCCTTCCATACCAGTTTTTGTGGCAGTTCTACAAAAATGGCCCATAGAAATGATATACAATATATCAGAACCATCAGAACCAAAGCTATCTTGAGGAAGACCTAAATCACACAGGTTTCCATGATATATGAAGCTGAAGAACTAATGAGTAGAAAATAACTAATCTGTAGACTCTTAACAGCTAGACTCTTGCTGCCTGCACTAGCAGCTGATGAAAAGGAAGATGCTGTTGCATCCTTGCACATAATGGCATTATGCAGGAGTTTTCCTGCTACAATCTGTGGATTCGCTTCTTCCATGCATGACTAATATTGGAACATCAGCATGCTACTCTGTGAATGGATGTGCTGTTGGTTGTCCTGGATGCTAGCAAAGTGGCTAGCACTATCATTTTATTTCTCTTACCTTGTAGGATAAATCTGTCATTATTTATTTTAAAGTCTAATTAATGCATTTATCTTAAAAACAAGGATTTACTTAACTTTAAGGCTTGATGTCTGTTTTTGCATAGTTTGGAGAATATGAAATTTACTCATTCAGAAGAGATTTTAAAACTAGAGAAAGCGTATTTTATCACTACCTGAAAAATGGGACTTAACTTTGGTGAGGGGTATTACATACCCTCCAACAGCTAATTTATTTTCATTGTGGTATAACTGTTAATAGCACAGGACTGGGACTCAGATGATCTGAGTACTGGTCCCTGCTTGGCCATAGAGACAATTGGGTTACTTTGGGCCAGTCACAGCCTTAGCCCAACATACCTCACAGGTTTATTGTTATCATATTGAGAGGAGAAGGACTATGGAAGCCACCTCAAGCTCATTGCATGAAAAGAGTAGGATACAGATATAATAAATACATCTCTGATTTCTTCATGTTGCCTCACAATGGACATCTATTCCGCTTTGTGATCGAGCAGTTTCAGCTAACTGTTTGACTTGATATTTTTGGGAAAAGAACATGTACAGGAAGTGGAAACAGGGCCAGGCCACAAAAAAAGAATACAAACATATAGCAAGGAATTTCAGGAATTGCATCAGGAAGGCTCAAGCATAAAATGAACTAAGAATAGCAAGGGATGCTAAGCACAAGAAAACCTTCTTCAAATACATCCAGAACAAAAGACATGAGAAAGAAAAGGGTGTCCAGATACTTAAAGTGGAAGGCAGAGTGATAACAGATGACAAAGAAAAGGCAGAGGCACTCAATTTCTACTTTACTTTAGTCTTCTCCCACAAGGAAATCTGCAATCAAGAGGAAGTTCAAGCTGGAAGTGAGAGATGGCAGCCCAAGATTGACAGACAAACGGTCAAGGAATACCTAGGTGGAATAAACACTTTCAAATCTCCAGGGCCCGATGAACTCCATCCCAGAGTTATAAAAGAGCTAGCGGAGGAACTCTCAGAACCACTTCAATAAATCCTTGAAAACTGGAGAAGTGCCAGATGACTGGAGAAGGGCTAATCTTGCCCCTATCTTCAAAAAGGGGGAAAAAGATGAACCTGGAAACCATAGACCAGTTAGTCTGATGTCAATCCCTGGGAAAATTCTGGAGCAAATTATTAAAAAAAATCATCTGCAAGCATCTTGAAGAAAATGCAGTGATTAATAGAAACCAACATGGATTTATCAAAAATAAATCCTGTCAGACTAATATAATCTCATTTTTGGACTAACATCTAAAAGGTAAAAGGAACCACTGTGAACATAATCTACCTAGACTTTAGCAATGCTTTCAACATAGTGCCACACGACATTTTGATAAGCAAATTAGCAAAAACTGGACTAGATGGAAAAACTATTAAGTGGTTCCAAAATTGGTTGCTAAATCAGTCACAAAGAGTGCTCATCAATGGCACCTTCTCAAATTGGATAGAGGTAACTAGTGGGGTGCCACAGGGTTCAGTTCTGGGCCCAGTGCTCTTCAACATCTTTATTAATGATTTAGATGAGGAAGTACAAGGAAAGATAATCAGATTCACAGACGATACCAAATTGGGTGGAATAGCAAACACCCTAGAAGAGAGAATGAAGATCCGGAGCGATCTTGATAAACTTGAACACAGGGCTGAAACCAACAGAATGAAATTCAATAAGGTCACGTGCCAAGACCTTCACCTAGGAAAAAGAAACCAAAGCCATTGACACAAGATGGGGAATACGTGGCTCAACAGAACTGAAAAAGATCTTGGAGTAATTGTGGACAATAAGCTAAACATGAGCCAACAATGCTATGCAGCCACCAAAAGAGTAAATGCTATTTTGGGATGCATTAGCAGAAGTATTACTTCCAAATCATGAGTAGTAGTAATTCCTCTATACTCCTCACTAGTCAGACCTCACCTGGAATACTGCGTCCAGTTCTGGGCAGCAAGATCTAAGAAAGATGCAGGTAAATTAGAAAGGGGCCAGCGGAGGGCAACAGAAATGATCCAGGGTTTGCAAACACTGCCCTATGAGGAGAGACTGAGGGAACTGGGCATGTTCAGCCTTGAGAAGAGAAGACTGAGGGGGGACATGATATCCCTCTCTGAGTACCTCAAAGGCTGTCACAAAGAGGAAGGTCAAGATCTCTTCTTGCTAATGCCAGAGTGCAGAACATGGAATAATAATTTTATTTTATGCATTTTAATTATTTGATGTTTTTTTTGTATTTTATGCGGAATTTTAAGATTGTAAGCTGCCCCGAGGCTCATGCGATGGGACAGCATATAAGTTGTTTAAATAAATAAATAAAATAAATAATCAATTCAAGTTGCAACAACCCAGATTCAGGCTGGACATCAGGAAAAGCTTCTTCACTGTCAGAGCAATACAACAGTGGAACCAGATGCCTAAAGAGGTGGTGGGCTCCTCCACACTGGAGACATTCTAAAAGAAACTGGACAGCCATCTGAGAGGGATGGGGTAACATGATGTCCTGCAACTGCAGGGGGTTGGACTCTATGGCCTTCATGGCCCTTTCCAACTCTTCTATTTTATGAAATAGAAAATCAGGTACTGTTTTGAGTGCTTTTTATCTCTCTAAACAACATAAAGGTAAAAGAAATCTGTTCACCTACTAGCCTACTAGTCCTGGAACAAGCTAGGTTTATGCTAGAAACATAATCCCTTCTGACAAAGGTTAACAATCTTGCTTCATTTTGTTTCCAAGCTTTTCTCCCTACCAAATTTCAAGTTCCCATTTCCAAAAAGATATTTGTGTCTACTGCCCTTCCAGTTGCAGCATAAGTAGGCAGTGCTTTTTTGTCATAGAACGCTCCGGAACAGAGTTCCGGCACCTTTTTTTGATGGATTTTCCAAGTTTTAAAAGTAACTTTAAAATTTAAAAGTAAATTTGATGTTTGGTCCACATGGATTTGAATCACCCTGTCAAGCATAGCAGGTCAGTGGCAAAATCATTAAAACGGTGCATGCAGGCTGCTTGTATGTCGAGTCCGATGCATGCGTACTTTGTCCACGCTGGTTGTGATGGTGCTGCTCAGCTTGTGGCGGTGAGTGGCTTGTGACTGGTTGTGTGGTCGTGCACTGAGTGCTTACTGCGGGCGGCGACCATTATGTTTCATTACACAACTGATGTGTGTGGGTGTGTGTACAGTGATTGACTACACGCGAAAGGTAAATAATTTATTTTTTAAAAGTTGGTGAATTGAAAATCTTTTTTTAATTTTTAGTGTAAAAGTGTGACCCCAAATTTAAAGATGAAAAAAATTACTAATTACTTCTTAACCACCGGTCCTGCTAATAAAAAGGCCAGAATATTAACAGACACAATGACAGAACACATAGATACTAAGAGCAGGGAAAGGAGTCGAGAAGATTTGTCGGATGAGAATTGGACAAAACTTTGGAATTTACTATGAACATCTGCCTTAAATACAATAAATTAATGTTAAGAACTGAATATATAATTTTTTAAATAAAAGATTAACAAGATGTGAGTTCCGGCACCTTCTTTCTTACAAAAAAAAGTACTGTAAGTAGGTATAATAAATCTTACATTTCTACCACCATTGGAGTTACTAAGCTGCTTTTTCCCTCATTTTTGAGTATGATAAACAACAGGAAAATATTGGTACTTTGTATACAGTCTCTAAAAAAGTATCATCTACCATGTTTTCAGAACCTTAATTTTTCATAATGGGTGCCTGAGATCAGAAATTACTCTATGAAGCCTAATGAGGGAAAGTTCAATCCAAATAAGATAGATGTGCCAGATTCCTCAAATCCCAATTTCAGGTGATTTTCCCCATTTCAACTATCGCCCATTAAAACACGGTCCTCACTGTTCAGAGCCCACATGTCTGGATAGTAGGTCCATGGAGGATGGGGGCTGGAGGAGGAGGAAAAAGCGAAAGGCAAGTTGCTTACCTGTAGCTGTTGTTCGATGTTGTTCAACCTGGAGCTGTTGGTCATCTGTGCATTCACACATACGGGCTTTTGCACCTGTGCAGAGCCTACTATCGAGAAGCTTCTATAGCTAAAGGTTAATTTTGGCAGAAACCCCTCCACTTCCTGCTCCCAGTATGGAGACCACAATGGATCTCTGGACTAAGGGAAAGGTGAGAAGGTCATAGCATCCAGAGAGAGTAAAGAGGTATTTGTTGGAAAGGAAGAAAGCAAGTGGGGCTGTGGGGGGTTGTGTGAACGCACAGGTGACATTTGAACATCAGTAACAGGTTAGCAAAGCCTGTCCTTCTTCACAGTCTCTGTGCATCACACCTATGGGTAAATAGCTAGCTTACCGTGTGAAGGAAGGAAGGTGCTGTCATCACTGCAAGACAGAGAACAGGACTTCCCTGCCAAGGCACTGTCCAGTTTATGGTGTCAGACAAATATTGAGGGTGTAGACCAAGTGGCAGTTCTGCAGACATCCCGCAAGAAAATCCCAGCAAAGATGGCTATGAGCATGGCTAGCACGTGTGTAGAGTAAGTCCTGGGACATGTACTGAACTGAAGTCCTGCTATCTTGTACTTTTTATCATATGTGGTGGACTTGCGAAGATGTGAAAAAGTATTGGATTAAAATACATAAATGGCTTGAGCAAATGCTACAAAAACCCTTAGCTTTTAAACCTGAAATTTTCTTGTTAGGTATTGTACCGGAAAATATTAGCAAACAAGAAATGTATTTGATACTGCATTTAATCACAGCAGCAAGGATTGCGCTTGCTCAATACTGGAAGAGTGAGGAACTACCCACTGAGGAACTGATTTTGAAAAAGATTTTGGACTGTGCAGAAATGGACAGACTGACTCTATTACTGAAAGAGAAATAAGATACTGACTTCTATCAAACTTGGGACTTTTTATGATTGGCTGGAGAAACGGGACTTGGCTTAGATTTAGAGATGTCTTTAAGTTTTTATAAATTGATTTGAATATGATTATAGAATGTTAAAAGATATGCTATAGGGGGCTGACCCAGCTCGTCTGACATATTTGATGATTGATGTTTTTTAGTTTTTAGTTTAAAATTTTAATAAAAATCTTAAAAAAAAAAAAAAGTCCTGCTATGTTGTATGCAAGGCAGATGGTGTTTGAGATCCACTTGGACAGTCTCTGCGCGGAGAGTGGCTCTCCTTTTTTCTTGCCACCATAGCAGATGAACAGGTGGCACAAGTAACAGAATGGTTCAGTCTTTGATTTGTAAAAGGTGACAACCCTCCAGATATCAAACAGGTGTAGGGTAGATTCTACTGGTAGATGGAAGCTGTGAAGAAGTCAAAGAATAATGACATGGCTGAGGTGGAATGATGAAATGATCTTCGGTAGGAAGGATGGGTCTGCGCAAAGAACAGCCTTTTCCCTTTGATGAGTAATACAGAGACGGTCCACTCGAAGGATACAAATCTCACTGGTGCAATTAGCCAAAGTGATGGCCACTAGGGAGGTTACCTCCCAGGATAAGAGGCATAAGTCCACTAGAGCCAGGGGTTCAAAGGTCTCTTGGTTAGTGCATGTAGCACCACCAAAAGACTCAATGTAGGGCCAGGTGGGTGGTACAAGGTTTTCAGTCCCTTCAGGAACCTATGTACCAAAAACTGACATCCCCTCAATCACTGGGTTGAAGAAGGAGATACCCACCTATACATGGACTGGCGAGGATGTGAGGCCTTTCTAGAAGCGGGTCTATAGGAAAGATGGTATTTGTTTGATGATGGCCCCCCACTTGGGTCAAAGCCTTCCTGGCATGTGATCATCATGAAGGCTTTCTACTTTGAGCGTAAGACCTCCTTGTGGGCAATTCATGGCTGTGTCCAGAATGGGCAGCACCCTGGGCAGTAGTGGTGGCTCCTCCTGCTCTACAGAGCAATCCTCTACACCATGAGCTGCAAGATCCTGATGTTTGGGTGGAGGATTTGGCCTGATCCTGCAAGATAAAGTTCTGCCTGCACAGTAGGTGGATGAAGTCCTCTTAGGACAATTGGAAAAGGTGGGTGAATCATAGCTGTCTCAGCCAACATGGTGTAACGAGAATGCAGTTCATCCTGTCCCTCCTGATCCTGGCAATTGTCCTGGTGATCCAGGGGAATGGAGGGAAGATGTAGAACAGAGTTCAGCTCCATCCGAGGAAGAAGGCTTCCTCCAGAAAGCCAGTTCCCTGTCCCGCCTTGCAGCAAAACTGGGGACAAGTTGTGTTGTGGGCTGTTGCGAACAGACCCACTGACAGCCCCCTCTACTGTGGAGCTGGTCATGGAGGACTACTTTCTTTAGCTTCCGCACATGTGAGCCGAGAGTTGTGTGGGTAAGGTTGTCTGCCAGGACATTCTTTTTGCCCGCCATGTGGATGGCCGTATCGCAATGCCTCTAGTGATGCACCAATCCCATAAATCTATGGGCAGCCTGGTGAGAAGCATGGATTGTGTGCCTCCTGCTTGTTTAGTTAGAACATCTCAGATCCACAGCAATCTAAACGTGGTGGCTGTGCAGGGAGGTTTGGCATGGATTCAATGCCTTCTGTATGGCCAGCATTTCCAAGAAGTTGATGTGGTATCTGGTTTTCCCTTGGTTCCAAGGCCCCTGGGTTTGCAGGTTGTTGCAGCAATGTCCCCTGGCCTGACTTTGAAGTGTCTGTGGCAACAGTGATGGCTGGCTCTGAGGAGAGGAAGCTAATTCCTGTCCTGAGGTTGTGTGGGATGTTCCACCACTGTGGACTGTTCCAAACTGAGGTTGGGACATTCAGGATGGTACTGTGTGAGTTGTCTTCTGTGGATGAACCACAGCTGCAAAAGTCTCATCCACAATCTGGCAAAGTGGACCACCACTACTGCGGCTGCCATGAGGCAGAGGAGCTTCTATATGGCATGAGCTGGGACAGGCTCTCTTGCACTGATGTCAGCTGCTAGATTGCATAGTGCCATTGCTTTGGGTTGTGGCAAGAGGGCATCCACTTGTACTGAGTCAAGGGAAGAGTATGGACTGGGAAAGGGAAAGAACAGATTTTTTTGTGATTTAGACACAGTCCCAGGGTTCACAGTAAAGAGCAGATGGTACGGATTGAGTGCTGTAGTTCAGTCTCAGGTGGAGACACCAGAAGCCAGCCATCGAGGTATAGGAAGACCTGTACTCCCTGGAGCTGGAGATAAAAGCATACCTCCACCATGCATTTTGTGAAGACCCTAATGGGAGAACAGAAAATGGAAAAAGCTCTTCTCCAATTTGGAAGCATAGGAAATACATGTAATTGTGGTCTATGGTGATGTGGAAATAGGCATCTTTAAGGTCAATCAAAGCAAACCAGTCTCTTTGCTCCAGCAGAGGGAGAATGCTCTCCAGGGTGTACATTCTGAATTTCCCTGGTGTGATAAACCAGTTAATGCCTCTGAGGTCTAGGATTTTTCAGCACCCTTCATCCTGCTTTGATATTGTGAAGTATCAAGAGTAGAACTCTCTGAACAGGTTGAGCAGATCCTCTCAATAACCCCCCTGGAGAGCAACCTGTCTATCTCCAACAGTAACTGAGTACAAGAGTATGCTTTTGACTGCACTGAGAGGTGGGAGGGTGGTATCCCTGTAGCCTCTTTCCATGATGCGTCCCATGCAGACAGGAATCCTGTAGCCTCTTTCCACGATGCTTCCCATGCAGAAAGGAATCAGGCAAGGCACCCAGCAAAGCTGGTGTGGGGGAGAGGAGTGGTAGGGACCACCAGTAGGGAACATCATTGCATGCACTTGCCCCCACTCTCTGCTCATCTGTGCTTGTCTAAAGTAGGTCAAGAATTTGTGCCTCCTTTGTTGTGGGGTTATTTGGGGCCTGTGGGCATGATTAACATGAGGGTACATCTGCTGTGGCGGAAGAGAGGTCCCAAGCTGCTGAAATGCAATCCTTCTGGCTATGGATTTTGCCTTTTGGAGTCCATCCTCTCATCAGTCTGTGATTTGAAGAGCCCTTTCCATTGAAAGGATGGTCTTCAGTGCATGAACGCAGTCCAGCTGAGTGGAGTCAGGCATGCCTGCAAACAGCCACTGTGCCTGTCACAGCATTGGTGTCACAGTCCATGTGATGCCTGGCTGCCATGATCCAATGTTTAGTCAGCTTTGAGGCCTCTGTGTGGAGTAGGCATGATGCCTCCCTGAACCCGTCTGACAGGTACTCAGTTATGGCCCCCATCTTTTCCCAGAGAAACAGTTGGCTACAAGTCATGGTGGTCTCATAGCTGGATACCCACAGGCCCAAGCACAAAGTCATGTATAATTTCCTTGCCAGACCTTCCAAGCAGCGGCAACAGGAGGGGTTTGCGCTGAGATGTCCCCTATGCCAATTCCATAACAACAGAATTCAACCTCAGGCAACCTCAGGAATGAGATGTCTCTCTCCAGAACCCAATATATGGATTCAACCTTCCTTGAGGTGCAGGGGACTTCCAGGACTGTTTAACAGTCTGGAGCAGGGCTCGTAGGAAGTGAGTAGCCACTAGTGTCAAGTTCTCCAAGCCCAGGACATCAACAACTGGGTCAGCAGCCTGGTCCCTCTGTTGCTCAATTTCTAGTCCCAGATTGGTAGCCACCCTCATCAGCACCTGCTTCACAAAGCACCCCCCACTCCTCTGAAGGGGATGCTGGGATCTGGTTAAACATGGCAGTGTCCAGGGATGGCTTCAATGGGCACAGGGAGATCACCAACTCCAAATCCAATATGTATCTCTTAAGGATGGAGACAGGGTTCTTGGCTGTCAGTGCTGGGGCATGGATGGTGCTGGGCGGTGTCAGCAGTCAATGGTTGGTGCTGATCCAGTATGGCGGGCTGGTGTTCATTTGGTACTGAGGGTCAATGTCAGTTGGACACAGGAGTGTATGGCCAACTAGGTATTGAAACCTGGTGTCAACTTAGCATTGAGGCATGGGATCAACTAGAGAACCAGTCGTCACATTGGCCAAACATGGAGGGATGGTGGCTGGCCTGCCTCTCTGATGCCAAGGAACAAGGGTAATGGTGGGTGTGCCCCTGGCATCAGCAACAGTTGGCATCAGGATCCTAGTATCAATTGTCTTAGCACCAAGCCTCAGTACTGACATAGTACCAATGCCCACAGTCATCCCTGTCACAGAGTTCAGATCAACTCAGAGAGGGAGGATGATGGGGACCAATTCAAGCCGCAGTCCTAATTGATGAGGGGAACATGTTCCATTCTCAGTGTCCCCTGGCCTCCAAGCAAGCCTGGAGTGGCTGCATATTCAGGCATCAAATCAGTTTCCAAGGGCAATGCCAATGGCTGCATGGGGGTCCATCAGTAGCAGAGTGTTCCTGGGAGCATGAACATCAGGTGGTCATCCTGAGTGTTTCAGCGATATGGCAGGACCATATCTTGGCTTCCTTCTCCAATGCAGCAGTGGTGCCTTCTGTTGGCTCCAGAGTGTGCAGGTGGTTGTCTGGCACAGGGGACTCAGTGGTTGGGGTCACTGGGCAAGCAGTATTTGTGTAGCACTTTTTCTTCTGTTTGGGTGCAACCATCTTTTTCATTCTTTTTGTGGTCTTCCTTGCCATGCGGTCACTCTCCTCCCTTCTTGGAGGAGTCAGATACCTGGTTGGCCTGGTGCTTCTGGATTTGCTTTGTAAAGACCTGGCAGTGGGCACAGGCCTCCAAGACATGTCCCTCACTCAAACAGAGGCAGAGGTAATGCCTATTGTATGGGGGTATTTTACTTCTGCAATCAGAGCAGCTGTGGAAAGCAGATGGCAATACCTTTGGTAAGATGGGAAAGGCAGGGGGGAAAGGAGAGTACAGAAAAAGCACAGGTAACTCAGGGGAAGTTGTGAAGAGCAGCAGATAGTAAAAATGGGTAGATAAATATATTTTTGTGGATTTTTTTTGTAAAGAGTGAAAAGGATTGATGAAGGTGAGCAAAAGAAGTTGCTGTTGATGGAAGAGGGAAGAAAATATGTAAGAGAATGCTAGTGCGGAAAGAGTTATGAGAGAGAAGTGATTCCCAATCTAGGCTCAATGGCAGTCGAAAAGGAACTGAGGGAAGAGGCGGGACCCCTCCCCATACTTCTTGGGAACAGGAACGGGATGGGCTTCCGTCCATATGAACATTTAAGTTATAGAAATTTCCTGAAAATACGTTCAGTACAGGCACAAAAGCCTGTATGTGTGATGCAGAGATCACAAAGAAGGATGACTAGGAATACAAACTGCCTTCCATTTACAAAACCACTGGTAAGAACATGGTAAAACTGACTTAGAAGGTCCATAGATCTTTGCCTTGATTTTATTAACATATTACAGCTTTAGTCTCACAGGTACTAAATGTATAAAACTGTGCACTGGACTATAGTATGCTTTAATACTTACACTGTCCCAAGTCTTCTGGAAATCTGTTCATCACCATCATCATCACTTGAGCTGCTACAAGTAGCCTCAGAATCCAAACTCTCTTCCACCTGAGATAAAAGGCTTGCTGTTGAATGAGCAAATTTCTTGATTTCACCAGTTGCAAGACCAAAACTGGGGGACACTTCTTTACTTGTATTTGCCTCTACATTGTTGTTGTCAATTTTAATTGTTGCACATCTTTGATGGCTGCTATCCAAAACTTTTATTCTTTGTAGCTGATGCCTCACAAAACATTTCATCTGTTGATCACAATGTTTGACAACATGCTTTGCCAAAAGAATCTGCAAATGTTTCTGAGCTTTTATGGCCCGACTGAGCAAAACCTGTTGCCTATTAACACATTGAAGTAAACGAAAATTCAATTCTTGTTGTTTACAGCTCGGGCTGCAGTTCATTATTGCTTCTGGAGTATTATGGTGTTCCTGATCAAATAATTCTTTTTTTGTCTCAGGATTTACAAATATGGTCTTGCTAAATAAGCCATTATTCCGATACCATTTACAGTTAGAAAACTGCCTTTCTTCTGCATTACTGGTTTCACTTAAAAATGAATCACGTTGTCTCTCCATTTCTTGTAAGTTTTTGGTTGTCCCCAATAAAGTTTCCCTTCTGACCTGCTCCCCAGAGTTTGGATTAATAATCTGTCTGAAATGTGAATTTGTGTTATTACATAATGGATTCCTCATCTTGGAGCAATTATGCTCTTCAGAGTTCCTCTGCATACAATTCTTGTTTACACTGAGAGTTGGACTGGAGCTCATTAATAAAGGATAATGTTTTGAGGACTGGGTCTCCAAGTATTTTAAATTTAAACAGTCAGTGCTATGGTTGGCCTGAGGGGTGGGAAACCTTAGCACAGAGCAAGTAATGTTTGTTAAAGAATCATTCATTATCTTCTCTTTTACTGGCCTGGTATTTCCCATGTCTAGTGTTTCACAGGACTCCATAGCTTGTGAAGACAAGGAAGGTGCTAAGTAGATACTGTGACCTTTCATTGCTTTCTCTTGAAGAGCAGGTGTCATAGCTGTTGTAAGCAGTTTACAACAAGCCTGTAAGAGAAACAATATTGAATGAAACTGTACTGTATTTTGAACTCTGCTGCTATGACACTGCAATTGGAAAATAATTCTAGATCATATTTCCATTTAAGACTATAAAATAGTTCCATGATTCAGAATATCTGGCAAGAGCTCTTACTAGGGTAACAATGTTTTTTACTTCCTACAATTGCAGTGCTCTATCTTGATGCCCATTGTTTAAAGCCATTGCAATTACTACCTTTAAAAACAAAAACCACTTAAATGGTGAAAAATTACATACATACTGTGAAGTAATTGGTATTGATTATGAAGAATGCTTTTGACTTACAATTACTGAAAGGAAGGTGTTGCTACATTCAGGCAAAAACTCCTTTCTTTATATCAACAGTATGTGAACATGTACATTAACAGAAGACAACTCCTCAACCTTTTTTTAAGCAAGCATTATCAATGACTAGAGAGATCTTCCAGTCTGTAAGAGAGACCTCCTTTTATACATCTTAAGAGCTCTATAGTAAGCTGTAGTTTCTGCTCAAAGCATCCAAGTAGGCTAACACATGCAACAAAGATGATGCAAAGTACAACCTTAACCCTTACTCCCCATTACTGTCTAGTCCTTGTGAACAGAAAAACAACCAACCACTAGATAACATATTTTCTGCAGCAATTCCATCACATTTATTCTCCCCCCCACTTCTTTTTTTCTTCTTGGCTTATGTAGCAACCCTATGAAAGTTCTCCAGTATGTCCTATCTGTGATAACCCTGTTTAGTTCTTTTTTTTAATTCCAAGCTATGGCTTCCTTTATGGAATCAATCAATCCTATATTTGGTCTTCCTTCTCTTCTTCTGCCTTCAGCTTTCCCTATCATGATTGTCTTCTCCATGGAGTTGGCCTTCTCATCATGCGCCCAAAATATGACAGTTTCAGCTTTGTCATTTTTGCTTCTAAGGAAAGCTGTGGATCAATGACCCACTTGTTTGTCTGCCAGTCAACGGTATTCACAAACCTCTCCTCCAGCACCATGTTTCAAAAACATCATTTTTTTCCTGTCATCTTTCTTCACTGCCCAGCTTACACACCAATGCACAGTGATTGGGAATACATTACTATGGATGATCCTGTCTTTGGTCTCTGTTGTAGACATTTGTTAAATTACTGATGCATCTTCCAATTCCCCCCCCCCTATTCTAAACCAGCTTTCCCCATATCTTCTGCATAGATTGACTAGATAAGGAAACAAAATACACCCTTGTCTGACACCTTTGCATATGAAAATCCATGCTGCTTTTCAATATTGTGTCCTAAAGGTAGCTTGTTATCCACAATACAGGTTATGCATCAGAACAACCAAGTGCTGTGGCACACACATTTCTTAAAAGAACCACCCATAGTTTTTTGTGATCTGCACAGCAAGGCTTTGCCATAGTCTATGAAACATAGACTGATCTTTTTCTGAAATTATTTGGTGTGCTTCAGTAAGGTAAAGGTAAAGGTTTCCCCTTGACTTTAGGTCCAGTCATGCCTGACTCTAGGGGGCGGTGTTCATCTCCGTTTCCTAGCCGAGGGAGCCAGACAGTCTCCGTGGTCATGTGGCCGGCATGATTAAACACCGAAGTGCACGGAACGCTGTTACCTGCCCACCGGAGTGGTACCTTTTTATCTACTTGCATATGCATGCTTTCAAACTGCAAGGTTGGCAGGAGCTGGAACGGAGCAACGGGAACTCATTCTGTTGTGCAGATTCGAACCGGCAACCTTTCAATCAACCAGCCCAGCAGCACAGCAGTTTAAACCACTGCGCCACCTGCAGTCCCATGCTTCAGTAGGCAATGTCTATTTTGTCATATAGACAAATCGCCCTTTCTCAAATGTCTTTCCTTTTTGGAATCCAGCTTGAATATCAGGCATTTCTCAAAGGAAGGAATAAAAATTGACAGTAGATGCAGTAATGATTTAAATGCAGATGATACTGGCAAAAAGCAGCAATAAACTGAAAAGTCTCCTGATGAAAGTGAAGGAAGAAAGTGCAAAAGGAGGATTGCAGCTATGTTATTTATTTATTTATTTTTCTATACTGTCCCATACTTAGATGTCTCGAGGTGATTTATAGCCATGTATTAAAATATCAAAATTAATGGCTACAGAAGAATTACAGAACTTTTCTGTCAACAATAAAAACTGAAAATGTTTACATACTTTGAGTCAGTCACCAATTCAAAGGGAAACTGTAGTCTAGAAATTCAGACTGAGACTTAGAAGGGCAGCAGTGAAGGAACTAGAAAAGATATATGTAAGGACATTTCACTGGAGGTAAAGACCAGGATCATCCATGCTAATGTATACCTGATCACATGCTTTGGGCATGTCATGGGATGGCAAAACTCCCTGAAGAAGACAAACATGCTAGGCAAAGTTGAAGGCAGAAGAAGAGAAGAAAGCCCAAATCTGAGATGCATTGACTTCATAAAGGAAGGAGAGTTCAAAGGACTGCATAAGGGAAGGAGAGTTCAAAGGACTTCATAAAGGAACAAGAGTTGAATAAGGCTGTCATAGATAAGACATTTTGGAAAGCTTTCATTCATAGGTTCACCATAAGTATGAGGGAACTTGACAGCACATGACAGCAGAGGGAAGCTACCAGTTTGTGATGACAAGACAGAACCTTCTCCCCCACACATCTCTACCTTTGGTTTCTTACACTCAAAATAAACTCACCCCTCAAGGCCTACCCAAATCCACTTAAGACTACTGCTGACATGCTGCTCCAGTACCTCTTCTTTCTCAACACCAGTAGCAATTTACCAAACAAGCAGAGTATCCATGAGCACCCAGAATGGTGCTCATTTCCAAATATGACCTTGTCTAATTAGAACCCAACACCAATTTTCTAGTGAACTATACACCACAAATAGCTGACTCTGCTTTTTAAAATTCTAGTCTTGCAGCCGTATCAAAAGGAATCAAATAGACTATGAGCAGTGTAATGGGTAAGTGAAGCTCAGCCTCTTAAATTTATTGAGCACAGGGGTGGGGATGGAGAATGTGTTTCAGTTAACTTGCATACCTCACTTTATCCTCTCTGAGCCATGGGTTGCAGGTATGGATTCAAAAGTCAGTTGTCTGGATTGCACATAACAGAAAGACACCATGGGTAAGTTTTCTTGAAGAGCTTGCTCTGTGTTTTGAAAATTCAAGCTATGGTGGGGACAATGGGGTGTTGATGAAGAAGACAAAATTGAATTCAAAAAGGACTGGTTTTGTGTGGTTCTTTTTTGAGTCAGGCTGCAGCCCCAAATGTTGGTGTGCCTTTTTTGTACAATATGTTGCTGCTCTATGTGAGTTCAAAGTATACAAACTCTCCCATGCAATAATGCTCTCAGTCAAGAAGCTTGCCCATTGTCTTTGTGTGAAATGGGTTTCACCTTTAGGCTTTGGGGGGGGGGGGGGTTTCCCTGTATTTCCCTGTATTATATCCTTGTATGGACAAACTGAATGCCCCACTGGAGGATCTCTCCCTTGCCTTCTACTACAGTGAAAGCTGGAAGGGCACATTAACAGCATGATTGTTAGACAGAGGCACATGTAGCAGACAGCCTGGACTGGTAGGCACATGGGCAGCTTCTGTCCAATCAGCAGCTTCCCAACATTAATTGCCATGCCTTCTTTACAATGTACCACCTCATTAAGCTGAATGCAAGAAGATTTTTTTTCCTTTGACTTTGAAAAAGCAGAGAGAAAATTAGTGTTCAGAAGGTATGTTATTTGAAAAGGTATCCATTTGGAAAGTTTTACCACTGGGGCTCAGACCTCATCATATTAATCAGTTGGCTGGCCACAATGACGAGCCAGTTACTTCTTGAAAGCCTACACATAGGGCTTCCACATGTATTCCCATCCACCCTTAACTGCCCAAGTTATCTTTGTCTCCCTTCTGCTTATATACTAAAACAGCTCAGAGATTTGAGCAGTAAGAGGAATGCCTCTTCCTGGAGCGCTGGTTTGTTTCCCCTCCTGTCTGCCTTTTTTATCCCCTACGTGACCCAGACAGACTGAAGAGTCAATTTCCTACTGCCTCATAGTATGCACACACACACATCCAGTAAAATTATAGACTTTTATATAGACCGATTTATACAATTATAATTTATACATTTATACTTTTATACAATTACAGACCGGTGGCCAACATCCCATATTTGGGCAAGATGTTGGGAGCGGGTGGTGGCGGGACAACTCCAAGCACTCTTGGATGAGACGGATTATCTGGACCCATTTCAGTCTGGCTTCAGACCCGGGTATGGTACTGAATCTGCCTTGGTCGCCCTGTACGATGACCTGTGCAGGGAGAGAGACAGGGGGAGTGCGTCCCTGTTGATTCTCCTGGACCTCCAAGCGGCTTTCAATACCATCAACCATGGTATTCTTCTGGATAGGCTAGCGGGATTGGGGGTTGGAGGCAGTGCTTTGCAGTGGTTTCACTCCTATCTCAATGGCCGATTCCAGAAGGTGGTGCTGGGGGACTATGGCTCTGCGCCATGGCAGCTATGCCATGGAGTACCGCAGGGATCCATTTTGTCCCTCCTGCTATTTAACATCTACATGAAACCGCTGGGAGAGGTCATTAGGAGTGGGCTGCGGAATCATCAGTACACTTATGATACCCAGCTCTACCTCTCTTTTTCAACCAATCCAGGTGAGGCAGTGGCTGTGCTGAACCAGTGCCTGGCCGAGGTAATGGACTGGATGAGGGCCAATAAACTGAAGCTCAATCCAGACAAGACGGAGGTCCTGTTGGTAGGTGGGCTGGGCTTTGGGGAAGGGGACCTTGACCTTGTCCTGAATGGAGTTGCACTCCCTCTGAAGGACAAGGTCCACAGCTTGGGCGTGCTCCTCGATCCGAGCTTTTGCTGGAAATTCAAGTAACAGTGGTGGCGAGGAGCGCTTTCTTTCAGCTTTGGCTGATCCATCAGCTGCATCCCTACCTGGAGAACGACTGCCTGGCGACAATAACACACGCATTGGTGACTTCCCGACTAGACTTCTGTAACGCACTCTACACGGGGCTGCCCTTGAAGATGATCCGAATACTTCAATTGGTGCAAAACAGAGCTGTCAGGTTGCTAACGGGGATGGGGCGTTGTGCTCACATGACTCCTGTCCTCCATCAGCTTCACTGGCTCCCCATTGAAGTCCGGGCCCAATTCAAGGTGTTGGTTATCAACTATAAAGCCCTTAACAGCTTGGGACCTGGTTACCTTAAGGAGCACTTACATCCGTATGTGCCCTCCCACCCCTTGAGATCGGTGGCAGAGGTTGTTCTCTGGGAGCCCTCCATGAAGGGCATTAGGAGGGTGAGTACCCGGAGGAGGGCTTTCTCCGCGGTGGCACCCAACCTATGGAATGTGCTCCTCAGAGAGGTCCACCTGGTGCCATTATTATTTGCTTTTCAGCGCCAGGCCAAGACCTTTTTGTTTAAACGTCATTTTAATTGTTGATTTTATTTATTGATTTTAACAATTTTGGCCAGGATGACTCTGACTTTATATAATGGTATTAATGTTATGTATGTATTTATGTTTGTAAGCCGTCCCGAGGTTCCGGCGAATGGGGCGGCATATAAGTGTGCTAAATAAATAAATTAAAAAATATATATTGGATCAAGAAGTGCTGGTTGGACTTGCAGTGTTTTGTCTAACATGCCCCAGTGCAAACAGGAACTGCAGATCAGAATTATAACATTTAACATCTCACATCAACAAACCCAAGACCTACAATACATACTGACGTAAGTGTGCATTTTGTTTCAATGACTTGAAAGAAACTAACAACATAACTAATGAATTATTTAATAAGCTGCACTAGATTTGGATGTAAAGCTGAAACACCAGAGACAAAACCTAGCCTTTGAAAGAATGGGCACAATTTACTAAAGCAGCAGATGGCACAAATATCACTAAGTGTGGTTTTGTTCAAAACCTTATTCAAATGCAGCAACAATTTGATGGCAATCTTGTACCTGCAGTTTTATTTTGTCACATACACATTCAGACAAATTAATAAATGCTGGAACAGCAAAAATGCACTTCATTACCATGCCTTCAGATTTATCCCTTCTTACAAAACAGCATAAGAAACACCATAGCAGTTTTCAAATTTCCACATTTAGATTAAAAAGGAAAAAACAAGTCTCAATAGTTACTCCATTAAATACATCTGATTATATATGTGTGTGTTTCTATTCAATTTATAGTCTGTCAGATCTATCAAGATTATTTTATTCTTTCTAAAATGCAATTATTTATATTTCTGAGAGCAGCTTAATATGGTAGGGCAGCTTTCCATACAGGAAAACCCCAGCAAAATAATTTGGATTATTCTACATAAGGCGGGGGATCTGCATACATCAGGATGCAGGTCACTGCTCCGCTCCTCGTGCACCGCATGTCTACCGCCATCCAGGCTGGGGTCATAAGTATGATTGTAAATTCTCAAATCTTCGAAGTGCGCACATTGGAAATAAAAAGAAAACAATCATTCTAAATTACGAAACGTGGTGTACAAATTCCCAAGCCTGCGGAAGGAGGCTGCATGATTGCCACAGCCACGCGCACTTTTCCCTTAGAAACTTCTTCCATCCTTTCCTAAGCACAACCCTCTTGAATTCAGGCTCTTCCTCCCCCCCTCCTACGTCACGCGCCACGAGCTTAACTTTCCCTCCCAACCTCAGACCCCGCCCCTCTCACATTCCAGGACTACGGCCGCGCCCCTCCACCGGCCTCCCTCCAAATCCCGCCTCTTTCCTCCCCACCACTTCTCGCCCTTTCTCGCTTCACTGCCGTTAAGTCACTGTTAAGAACGCTTACGATTATCCCAGGGTGGTCGTTTGCGCTTGGGCGCGCGCGCCACAAGGGGGGGGGGGTTGATGACCGCCGCCGCCCAGGGAGCCAACCGTCTCTCTTCAACTCCCTGAGGCGAGCCCTCACGGGGAGCAACCCGCCTCCGCCTCCCCTCCGAAGCCCTGACTTGCCTGCCAACTCGGCTCGGTCGTTGCCTTCCCGCTCTTCTCTTTCCTCACGCACTCTCGTTAACTTCTCAAGAGCCAGAGTGAAAACATCTCCGCCTACTCCCTGTTCCCCTGCCCCGTCCTCCGTGAGCAGCCTTCGCACTCTCTTGCCTGCCCGCCGATCTTCCAACAGTCGCGCCGGTCCAAGTAGCTACCTCAGCAGCCAAACAAACGGGAGCAGGCGGGGCCTCCGCGGGGAGTCGGCCGCCGAAGCTGACCAATCGGAAGGCAAAGAAGCTGCTCTATGCAAATCACGCGGTGGTTGGGACGGGGTCTTTCCCCGGGGTTGGAATTCCCGACGCGAGGGGCGCTGCCTCGTCTTGGGCACTTTGGGAACTTACGCCGCCTCCTCCTCGAATGTACGCCAGCTCTCCCCATCACCCAGCGCAAAATCGCTTGTACTCGCTGAAAACGCATGCGTGGACTGTCTAAATGCTCCAGAGTGGCATGCAGACTCCCGCTGATCAAAAGATTATTTTACCCACCACTGGCATTGGACATTTTAAGCTCTCGTCTGCAAGCACTTCCAAGCCCTATCCCAGAGCCGAGATGTAGTTGCATTGATTAATTGTAGCGAATCTCAACTGTCACAAATGTGCAAACCTTGGACCACATTAACATCAACTGAAAGTTATTATGGCTCCTACATAAACTTTTAGAATAAAGCAATTCGGTGACATAGTCACAAAAAGCAACCGAGTCTTGTTGCACTTTAACGTTTAAAACGTGTTTCTTGAGATGCACCCTAGTCTGAGCTGTTCTTACTTTCTTCACAGGATGGCAAGGGTTTACTTTTTTCTGAAACCAACACAGATAACTTAGTTCAAGCTGCAGTGAAATAGGGAGGCTTTATTCTCATAATCTGGTACACGGCCTTCAGATTAGTCATACAGAGAGGCTTACTACATTCAGTGGGTGTCATTTTGCACATCCAATGTGCAATGCCTTGCAGCGCATTTCAGAGCACTAGTATCTTGGCACTTTCAAGTCATTACTTAAGGCTGAGGGAATATCAGACTGCAAGTATTCTATTTTGTGGTTCCACTATTCATCATTCTATACAAAATAGGTATATCCTGAAATAGGGCAATTCTGGTTTCATGCAAACTTCTAAAAATATCCTTGTGCAATTAATTGCTTGGTAACATCAGAGAATTATCTGTACATTTTTCTTACATTTCATTAAAACTTAATCGTTGTGATCCTCACTATAACAGCTATACCTGAAAAGGTAAATGTGTCAGAAATAAGTCCACACACTACTATAAATTTCCAAAGAGCTTTTCCTTTATATAAGCTTTTGTGAGTTACTGTTTCCTGCACCTGTAAGTTAAATGTTTCATTCTTAAAGTTTAGTACTAGAATAAGGCTTCAAAGAACCCAATTTTTGATGACAAAGCATGCATTACATTCTGCATTAGAAATCATACCCCCAAAGAAAAACATTAATAGTTACTCTGTTAAACAACTAGGGATCAGTAAGAAAAACGTACTCTTCATTACAGATGTTTTAACAGCATTTAAAATGGTGTTTCCTCTTGTTCCTGCTGTCCTTCTTCCCATTTTTTGTGCAGTAGGCAATTATTCTTTGTCAGCTGGTAAGGAAATTCAGATGGTGTCTGTCCTTCAGTCCTTACTGTATGCTTACTTGTCACTCACAATATCTCTAGCGATGAGCTCTTTCATTATTTCATTGGTACCACCATAGATAGGCTGAACACGAGCGTCTACAAAAGATCTAGAGAAAAATGTCAGAGGTGTGCAAAAACATTCCAGTACAAAGATGCATATCATTATCGTGTATGTAGGCAGGCTGGGATCATAGCAACAGAATTGTTCTTAAATGTAAAGTATGTGCTATTTAAGCATGCTTCACAGGTCAGAAACAAAGTTTGTTTTCAGTGCTTAATACACAAATGGTTTTTTTTTCCAGAGCAGGTGTTTCATCAGAGATGAGAGTCACACTATGCTAAAAATGGCTAATAGTCTTAAAAAACAAAAAGTTGAGATGTTTAGGAAGGACTAGAAAAACTGTGGCCCTGCAAGTTGCTGTATTCCATCTCTCATCAAGTTTCACCATTTGCCTTGCTAGCAGGGCTTAGGGTTGGAATCCAACAATACCTGGAGGGATTACCTGGAGGGTGGGTTTCCCACCCCTGCTATCACAGATCCAAATGTTCCAGAAGATAACACATACATGCAGTGTTTTGTAGAAAGAGCAACAATTATGCCCAATGGCATTCCAAAGGACAAGTGTTATTATTGTTGTTTCTAATGTGTTATATGTTATGGTTATTATGTTTTATTGTGTTTTTATCTCATGTTGTGAGCTGCCCAGAGGTGCTGTGGCATAAGTGGGTGGCATACAAATATCTAAGTAAATAAGTAAAGATGCCAAAGACTGATTTGGAACCACATGTTAATTGGGGATACTATGTTACTTGGGCCATGATACTTAGTACTCTTCCTTGTTAAAGCTTGTTCCTAACAGGATAAATAATGGATTGTTGTGATGTTTAAACTTCCCACTATCTTCTTTTTATTAATCATGAGGTTTAAAATCTGTGTGACTGCATTCTTTTCTTGTCACAGACAAAAAACTGAAAATCTTAACTAAGTAAAAAGTCATAGGAGATGATGAAGCTTCACTCACCTTGAGTGCTAGTCCCTCAGTTTCTCTACCCCTATTTATTGCAGTATTCTCTAACTCAGTTTTCCCTATTCATAAATGTCCATTTTTTTTAACCAAGATTTGGCATGGTTTATTATGATCTGTTGTGAAATTTAAACTGGCAAACCGTAACTGACTGTTGCTTTACTTTTGAAGGATGCAGTGATGATTGTAAAACTAAAGCAGTCAAGGTTTCACTTGTACATTTGAAGCTTAAACCCTGATTTAGTGTGATGTCTAAACTGAGGGGGTTTTTTTTGAAGGGGGGGAGATGTTAAAATGTTGCAACTACCAGTTCCTTGCCAGCAATGTAGCAGTCAGTTATGTTAATATCCTGTCAGCTTTTAGCATCTCAAGAAACAAAAATTATTCCAGCATTTCTAATGCAATGAATGCTGAAGCCTATATATGGTAACAGATTACAGATATGGGCAAAGATCCAGCATGAAACATTTCAAGCAGCTCACATGCATTCAATTGTTATGAGCAGAAACCTTATGTTTGTCCAAACTGTGATTCTGTCTAATTTGCATAATTCATTCTTGTTGCAGAAACTGTTCTATATAGTTGTTACAGAAGATAGAAGCACAAGATCTGTAGGAGTGCTACACTGGTGAGGTATGGAATGTGACTGGTGGTCATGAGTGAAAGGCTGTTCCACCTTAGAAGCCTATAGTGCAGAGCACTGAAACTTCTGAAAAAGACTTTGTACCACTCCTGCTTCATGCTGGTTGTACCAATGCAAGCAACAGAACTATAAACTTGTTTTCTTTTTCAAAAAGCTGAGACTCTTCAAAAAAAAAAAAAAAAGCTGAGACTCTTCAAATTCCATAGGACTACAAAAAATAAACACCTCCAAACTGTTTGGCAATCTCTTAAATATTTCTCAATTATTCTGAATGGGTTGCACTTAATTTTCAGTTGTTTCAGTTTCCTTCTTTCCTTCTCTTTCTTTTTCCATGTGTGTCATAACTTTTTAGATTATGAGTCTGCAGGGGGATTGTCTTGTTTAACTGATTACGACAGAAGCTTTCCTGGGCCCAGAAGCCAATTCCAAGAGCCATTTTGGCTGAGGAGCAGCATAAAAATGCAAATAAAAAAATGCAGAAAATAGGAAACATTCCTAGACCACTAATAAGGAACAATAGTCGAAACAATCGTTGAAACCTCATGTGTATAAGAATTTTGACTGTAAGATATATACTGGACATCAGTAACATGGTGACCTTGTGCATCATTGCTCCCACAAAGTGCTAGTGAGTTGTTGTTGTTGTTAAGTAAAACATTTTGGATGGCTGAGAATGATTCAAATGATTCTATATATATTTCTGCAGGTGATTTTCCCTAATATAATGCAACTGTGCATATTTTGCTGTGATAAACTAATTTGTGTATACTTTTCTGTTGCACATGAACATGCATGCATTTTCCCTTAAATGCATTGTTAGAATAGCTAATGTATTAGTAAATTCAGGAAAATGCAATTATATAATTGTGCTCTGGTTTGTGTTTAGATTGGAATCTGTCAATCTGATAAATTCACATCCAAATGCTAACTCAGTGCATTTCTCATCTATCCCTAGCCTCAAGTGGATGTGCAGTTGAAGGTGAACAGCTGATTTGGAAATGCTACTGAAGTCCAATGGGGAAAAGGATGGAAGGGAGCAACTATCAGTGTTTAGTAAGTGAAGAAACTAGGATAACTTTAACTATCCAATGAGGCAGAGGAGAAAGGATCATCAAGGAGACTCAGTTTTGGAAGAGCTGCAAAGAGCAACAAGAGGGGTAAGAAAGACTAATGACCCAAAGTAGAAAGGGAGAAAGTGGGAAGAATGGGGCTTAGATGGGAAAAGGAAGGTGGAGGAGGAGGATTGTGTCACAAGCAGAAAGAGAGGCTACAGTGGGAGGCAGAGAAAGCAAGGGAAGGGTCCACATATGCATGTTTCTGTATCCTTTGTGGATATGCAATTATGATTGGGGGCTTTTGTGAATATTTGTAGTGCAAAATGTTTGGTTTTTATGTACCTGCAGGGTAACCCAATAGGTTTTCCCCCTCTGCAAAATGGTTGCTTTGCCATGTCAGCCATTTTGTGCCCACGGCACACAATATTCCAAATGCACCCATCAGCCCAAAAGAACAGAGACCCCAAGCAAACATACGACCCAGCAGTCAGTTCCCTTGAGGTAATAAAGAACTATACTAAAAATGTACACCCAACTAGTATCAAAAGGAAATTTAATGACATATGAAATTATATTCAGAAGCTATAGATGAAAGGAAACTTAGTCTCAAATAAATAGTCTTCTCATTTTACTTTTTAAAACTGCTGTATCAACTTTTTATAGTTAAAGGATATTCACACTCTCAAACAGCCTGTAGAATAACTGGATAAGTAAAGAACAGCCGAAACATTTGCAGGATTTTTTAGAACAAAACAGTGTAACTGTGAGAATAAAAAGCAGTTACTTACTTTGCAATTGGATATTCCCACATATATCCCCAGCCTCCATGGAGCTGTAGACACTGAGTAGCCACACTGTTTTGGAGATCACTAGCCCTTAAATGGAAAGGGGGAAAGTTTGTAAGCAAAGCAGTACAATTTTTGTGCCTAGAAGCCAATTCAGCTTATAGGAACTTTAAGGAACCACAGCATTCTCCACTATTTTTTAAAGCAAAGCACTAAAAAGCCATTTAATATTTTGCCTTACTGTCAAGTTCTAATACATAACAAGAAAAATGGTGAAAATACTCCAAAATTGTTGACTAACTTGTATAATGTTCAAGAACAGTTACAGAAATGTTTACAAAGAAAAGGTTTCAAAGGCAGGTTATTACATCATTTATCATTCAACAGCTGCCTAATTTTATGTAATGGTTTCCATAATTACTCAAAGCACTGTCTAAGCAACATAGCTTGGTTCATATCTGTCTCTCATCACTTAATGCAACACCAGTTTTCAACACCAGTTTAGAATACATGTAAAGTCTCTGGAACTAGGAGCCTTTTCCATTCAGCAGTAAAAGAAGAATGACTCTATATGAATACAACCAATGCCAAGCCCAACAGAATTTCCATATGAAAAACCAACCTTATTTAAGAAGGTGATTTTAGGATATTTATTTATTTATTGGTGGATAAGATAGGCCTATTGAGTTGCAATACCAAAAATATATGGTCACATCAATAGTTAAGCATTCTGCAAGTTTGAGGAAAAATCACTAAATATATGCATAGATTTTCAGCAGACAAATGGTAGTTCCCTATACTTAGAGGCAAAATGGAATTGTTCCCTTATCAGATACTTCATTCCAAAATTCTTGTCCATTATTTGAAATCTCATCTAGACTCTGTTCTATGTGTCTACATTTCCCTTTGTATATTCACAAGACACAAACTGATATGTAATTTCCTTTTTTTTGCTTTTTAAAAATCTTACTTCTGATTTCTTTCACCCATTAGTTAAATTAATCTAGCATCAATACAAAGTATTACCTTAAACGTTTTTACTTGTCTAACTCTGTCCTGTGAAACATAAGTTAATATGTAACAACAATAACAACCCAGGGGCCTTCTCTGGCTAATGAAAAGTTGAACTAAAAAAGGCACCCCAGGTCAGGGTTGTTGTTTTTTAATAATATGGCAGTGGGAAAATTGTCCATATGAAAAACAGATTTGGGAAAAATGCTTTAGCTTTTATACCATATCTATGTTTGCACAGCAAGCTATCTGGAACAACTTCTTTGATAAATCTTCAACAGTTTTATAGTAAAATCATGTCATGGTCTCCTAAAGGTTTTCAGCTCTGTAATTAAGCATTCTTAAGTAACTCAAAATGTTAGTACTGTAGGGGTTTTTGTTTCTTTCTTTGGTGGGTGGGTTGTTTTTTGTTTTTTTGTTTTTTTTGGGAGTGGGCAGCATGCATACAGATGTTCAGGTCAGTAAGACTCTTTTCCCTAGCTCAGAGATGAACGGTAAACTTGTCAGAGAGCACCAACTATTGGGTAGTGAAAAAATAAAATAAAATCACCCTTAAGAAGTAGCTTAAGGACTGCCAAACTACCCATCCATAATATAGCATAATATTCATTCTCAAATTTAAGAAACCAATTTCCAATAATATGAGTTTTCAAGTCTTTATATTTCCGGAATATACTTGTTTGCAAGGGTGCAGCATATAAATATAGTAAGTAAGTAAGTAAGTAAGTAAATAAATAAATAAATAAAATTGACTGGATTCCAGCAATAATTTTTCTGGCTTTCTAATTACCTCCAGTTTAATTTATAGCACTGCTATTTATTTGGAATCAACACCTTTACACATGATAGCATATTTGAAGATATTGCATTATCTCCCTAATCAAACTTGTAATATTGAGATTCTTCACCCAATGCAGCATCCTCAACTATCACTATATGGGATATGACTGTGCAAATGTTAGGACTGACTCATACAGACTTCCCCAACCTGGTATCTTCCAGATGGTTCAAACTAGGACTCTCACTGTTTCTAATCATTGGCCATGCTGGCTGGGCCTGGAAAGAAGTGCAGTTCAAAACGTTTGAAAATGCCAAGGTAAGAAGGCTGGTCTATTGGACAGTCCCTAATATGTGACATGCAATCCAAAAGCTCCCACTCATTTTTCTGTCACCTTGCTATTTTAATCTCTCCTTTTACTTGCAGTAAGTGGAAAAAAATGGTCCCATGTATGCTTGTTGTTGTTAGCCGCGAAGTCGTGTCCAACACATTGTGACCCCATGGACAATATTCCTCCAGGCCTTCCTGTCCTCCACCATCCCCCAGAGTCCACTCAAGCTCACACCAACCGCCTCAGTGACTCCATCCAGCCACCTCATCCTCTGCCATTCCCTTCTTCTTTTGCCATCTATTGTTCCCAGCATTAGGCTCTTCTCCAGGGAGTTCTTGTCTCATTAGGTGGCCAAAGTATTTGAGTTTCATCTTTAGGATCTGGCCTTCTAAAGAGCAGTCAGGATTGATCTCCTCTAGGACTGACCAGTTTGATCGCCTTGCTGTTCAAGGGACTCGCAGGAGTCTCCTCCAGCACCACAATGCAAAGGCCTCAATCCTTCAGCGCTCAGCCTTCCTTATGGTCCAGCTTTCACAGCCATACATTGCAACTGGGAAAACCATAGCCTTGACTATACGCACTTTTGTTGGCAGGGTGATGTTTCTGCTTTTTACTATGCTGTCTAGATTTGCCATAGGTTCCCTCCCCAGGAGCAAGTGTCTTTTAATTTCTTGGCTGCAGTCCCCGTCTGCGGTGAGCCCAGGAAAATAAAATCTGTCACTACCTCCATTTCTTCCCCATCTATTTGCCAGGAAGCGAGCGGACCGGATGCCATGATCTTAGTTTTCTTAATGTTGAGTTTCAAGCCAACTTTTCCATTCTCCTCCTTCACCCACATCAAGAGGCTCTTTAGTTCCTCTTCACTTTCTGCCATTAGAGTGGTATCATCTGCATATCTGAGGTTGTTGATATTTCTCCCAGCAATCTTAATTCCAACTGGTGATTCATCCAGCCCTGCTTATCTCATGATGTACTCTGCATATATGTTAAATAGGCAGGGCGACAGTATACAGCCTTGCCAAACTCCTTTCTCAATTTTGAACCAATCAGTGGTTCCGTGTCCAGTTCTCACTGTTGCTTCTTGACCTGCATTCAGATTTCTCAAGAGACAAATAAGATGGTCTGGTACTCCCATCTCTTTAAGAATTTGCCCCAATTTGTTGTGATCCACACAATCAAAGGCTTTAGCATAGTCAATGAAGCAGAAGTAGATGTTTTTCTGGAACTCCCTAGCTTTCTCCATGATCCAGCGTATGTTGGCAATTTGATCTCTAGTTCCTTTCCCTCTTTGAAATCCTGCCTGTACTTCTGGTAGTTCTCAGTCCACATACTGCTGGAGCCTAGCTTGTAGGATTTTGAGCGTCACTTTGCTAGCATGTGAAATGAGTGCAGTGGTGCAGTAGCTTGAACATTCTTTGGCATTGCCCTTCTTTGGGATCGGAATGTAAACTGACCTTTTCCAATCCTGTGGCCACTGCTGAGTTTTCCAAATTTGCTGGCATATTGAATGTAGCACTTTTACTGCATCATCTTTTACGATTTTGAATAACTCAGCTGGAATGCTGTCACCTCCACTAGCTTTGTTGTTGCTCAGACTTCCTAAGGCCCATTTGACTTCACATTCCAGGATGTCTGGCTCGAGGTCAGTGACCACCCCATTGCGGTTATCAGGGACGTTAAGATCTTTCTTGTATAGTTCTTCTGTGTAATCTTGCCACCTCTTCTTAATCTCTTCTGCCTCTTTTAGGTCCCTGCCATTTTGGTCCTTTATCATGCCCATCTTTGCATGAAATGTTCCCTTCATATCTCCAATGTTCTTGAAGAGATCTCTGGTCCTCCCTTTTCTATTGTTTTCTTCTATTTCTTTGCACTGTTCATTGAAGAAGGCATCCTTATTTCTTCTAGCTATTCTCTGGCATTCTGCATTCAATTGTTTGTATCTTTCTCTTTCTCCTTTGCCTTTCGTTTCCCTTCTTTCCTCAGCTATTTGTAAAGCTTCCTCAGTCAGCCATTTTGCTTTCTTGCATTTCTTTTTCTTTGGGATGGTTTTAGTTGCTGCCTCTTGTACAATGTTGCGAACCTCCGTCCATAGTTCTTCAGGCACTCTGTCTATCAGATCTAATTCCTTAAATCTATTTGTCACCTCTACTGTATATTCATCAGGAATATGATTTAGGTCATACCTGAGTGGCCTAGTGCTTTTCCCGACTTTCTTCAATTTAAGCCTAAATTTTGCAAGAAGAAACTCATGATCTGAGCCACAGTCAGCTCCTGGTCTAGTTTTTACTGACTGTATAGAGCTTCCCCATCTTAGGCTGCAGAGCACATAGTCAATCTGATTTCTGTGTTGACCGTCTGGTGATGTCCATCTGTAGAATCGTCTCTTGGGTTGTTAGAAAAGAGTGTTTGCTATGACCATCATATTCTCTTGTCAAAATTCTGCCAGCCGGTGCCCGGCTTCATTTTGTACTCCAAGGCCAAACTTGTCTGTTATCCCAGTTATCTTTTGGCTTCCTACTTTAGCATTCCAATCCCCCATGATGATAAGGACATCCTTTTTTGGTGTTAATTCTAGAAGGTGTTGTAGGCCTTCATAGAGCCAGTCAACTTCAGCCTCTTCAGCACCAGTGGTTGGGGCACAGATTTGGACTATTGTGATGTTGAATGGTTTTCCTTGATTCGAATTGAGATCATTCTGTCATTTTGGAGGTTGCATCCCAGTACTGCTTTTCCTACTCTTTTATTGACTATGAAGGCTACTCCATTTCTTCTGAGGGATTCTTGCCCGCAGTAGTATACCTGATGGTCATCTGAATTAAATTCACCCATTCCTGTCCATTTTAGTTCACTGATTCCTAAGAGGTCAATGTTCAGTCTTGTCATCTCTTGTTTGACTACATCCAGATTGCCTTGACTCATGGATCTGACATTCCAGGTTCCTATGGAGTATAGATCTTTGCAGCATCAGACTTTCGTTTCACCACCAGATACATCTGCAACTGAGTGTCCTTTCGGCTTTGACCCAGTCGCTTCATTCTTTCTGGTGCTACTAGTACTAGCCCTCCGCTCTTCCCCAGTAGCATATTGGACACCTTCCGACCTGAGGGGCTCATCTTCCGGCGTTGTATCTTTTTGCCTGTTGGTACTGTCCATGGGGTTTTCATGGCAAAGATACTGGAGTGGGTAGCATTTCCTCCTCCAGTGGATCACGTTTTGTCAGAGCCCTCTGCTGTGACCTGTCCGTCTTGGGTGGCCCTGCACAGCATAGACCATAGCTTCACTGAGCTACACAAGCCCCTTCGCCACAACAAGGCAGTGATCCATGAAGGAGTCCCATGTATGCTACTATACCATTAAAGCTCTTATCCCAACTGCTTTGCTTTGAAGCTGTTTAACAAGCTGGACTACTTTTTCTCGTTGCACTTTACTAACAGTTTTGGGAATCTTATTTCCTGTTTTAAAAAAATCTTGTTATTTTCTCTTGAGTACTCTTTAGTCCCACACACCACACATATTTCTGAACAGGAGTTAACTGGAAGAATGCTAATTCAGATTTCTCCAGGTAATTCTCTGAACCCCCTAAGGCAAGCTTCCCACACTCCTGACAACTGTTTGAGACTACATTCAACATCACTGTTCAAATCTAGTAATGTAAAACAGAAAGGCAGACTCCTGGGTAACACACATACCAGTACTTGGCCATGGAAGCAGTGCTTGAGTCTAGGCGTTTTCCTGAGTGAAGATGGAGACAGCTATCCAAAAATGTCCGGCCTATGCATATTTGTGTTTTCAGTTCTGCTAGTTTGTGCTGCACAGTCTTCCAGTTTGGAAAGAAAAGGCATAATTTGTTAAGAGGAAAAGAATTTATATAAGGAATTATATTGTCAAATTAAGGAGGCAGAAATAAACAGTATATTCCACAAGGTATGTTTTGCACAATCCAATCACCTCAAGCTAGATTCTATAATACAATGGAAATGTAGTTATGTAATCTTTTCTGTCTTACCCAGAACACATGTACAGGCTCTGCATCAGCACCATGGTGGAACAAGTGATGGGGCCCATGGATGCTGGTAGACTCATTAGGGCCCAGTGCCAGTCGTCACATTCCTTTTTATATTTTAAGCACTTTTACTGGTGTGGGAGTCACACTGCACAGCAAAGTGCTGACTGAGGCTACAACCACTTAGCATCTTCATTTTCCCTGAAGATGGAGGACAGCTGCAATCTTCACCAATGCTTCACTTCATGGTGCAGCCACTGAACTAGCCAAAATGTTAAAAAAGAGGTACCTTTTGCCTGCTAAGAATGATGTGGAGGGGGCAGAGGAGCCTTGGAAAGTACTCCTCAGCGTATACAGGCTTAAATTTGGTGGTTTGTTATATTACACCTGTCACAGAAAATACTCTGGCTAAAACAAAACTATTTTGGAGTGCTTTCATGAATTAATGCATGCTTGGATTCTAGCCACCTTTCTCTTGCAAATGTTTCTGAAATCTAAGGGCATCTGTGCACAGTAAGTACCTTCTTTCACATTATATGAATCCATGAGTGAATCTGGTGAATGCAAGATAATAGAAGATAGGTATTTTTTAATGTTTAGACACTGGCCCCTTTCAGAATACAAATTCGCAAATTGTAGAACCCTCTTTTCAATGTTACTCCTAAAACTGTCTGTGATTTAAAATTATTTTTGAAACATCAGTTTCAATAGCAATTTATAACAGCTTGAACTCAGTGCTAGAGGTTGACCAAGGTTTACAGCTCAATCCTATATATAATATTTTGAAATAAAAAATGTTATTTCCAGGACATTTAATCCCAGATATGTATTTTTTTTTTAAAAAAACCCAGAATATTCCAAGGCTACAGACATAAAGATATAAATACAGATATAAAAAAGAGCCACCAAACTCTTTCAGAAGGCATATATAGTATTGCACTGTAAGTGAATTAAAATATCCCTCTTCAAGACCCTGCAATCTGATGGTTATTTCCTAGACTTCATGTGAGTTAATGACACAGTGATATTCAATAGGCCAGGATGTGGGCAATAGGCCAGGGCAGACAAGTACAGTCCTGCTCCCATGCTGTGCATGGAATGTTTCACCCTCAGAGTTCAGCCAAAGTGACCCTTGGATCTTAACCATACAATTGCAATGTGCACCCTAGAAAACATTTGCTAAAGTAAGCCAGTGCAGCACCTGGAAGATACACAGGATGTGCCACAGCCTACAGACACAGTTGTGCCAAATCAAAGGGACCTGAATCAAAGGAAATGCAATTATGCCAGAAAGCTTCTAGTGAGATGTAGAAATCTACAGGTTGCAGAAAGAATTATTCTAGCAGAGAAAAAGGTGAAGGCTGGAAAGCAGTCAAACCTGAACTCTTTGGGATATTGAGCTTTTCGTTTTGTATACTAAGAAAAAGAAGCAGCAATGTTGATTGCATGTGCAAGGCTAATATTCTGCCACTGTTGACCAGGTCTGTGGCACTGCTATTTAAGATCAGATCTGCTGACATGGCCAAAATGTACATTTGGAAAAACTTTTATAATATGCAGTTCACAAAGGAAAAGATAGAAAAAAATTAAAACTGGAACGTTTGGGGCGAGTGCACTCTATACACTAGTATTAGATAATACAACAGCCTTCATAGAAGCAACACCCTCTTTTCCTTTCAAGATCTAGCTAACATCAGTTTGGAGTCAGCAAGAATTCTTTGGCTTTTTAAATTGCAGCAGGTAATACTTCAGGGCTCAAAGTTGTTTTCATGACGACAGAGCAGCTAGGGTCCCCAACCTTTTAGGACCAATTTGAAACTCTGAATGATGTTGTGAGCTGCTGTGGGGGCATGACCAGTAAGGTCAAGTAAATAAAATTGGCTCACCATGAAGCTACGTGATTTCTACATGGTATTTCCCCAAGCTAATATTACATTAACATTTACATTGCTGTTTAACCATTGCACCATAAAAACAGATTTGGTGCTTGTTAGTACTGACATGGCACAGAAGCCTTTGACTCTAGATGCACATATCCTGGAGGATCTTCAAAATTTTTACATGGGATACAAAGGCTACCACCAATTCACAAAACAAACCTGTGGACCCAGGTGACCTACAATTTGATGGCGCATTGAGGGAGGCTTATCTGATCATAACATGTCCCTTGGATCCATGATTTGGATCCTGCTGCACTTGCCAAGTGCTGCTGCCATTACTTTCATGGAAACAGATGTGATCTGTGATTTGATAGTGGCATGGGGGGGGGGGGGAGAGAATCCCATATAAACATTTCTCCTGCCCCATCCTCCTTCCTCCACAGTTACTCTTTACCCTACAATAAGCTTATGGAGGCAGGAGTCCCTCTTCTGCTCAGTGTGTGTGTGTGTGTGTGTGTGTGTGTGTGGTTTGCCAGGCAGCTGGACACATTTCTGAGTGATGTGCCAGTGAAGCTCCTGGCAGCTGAAATTTTCATTTCCCAAAGAATGCCTTTGGGATCACTGGAAATCACTCATAATTCCAGTAAATCAGCTTCTTGAGCTTTATGAGCAAGCAGACTGGAGAAAAATGCCATTTAATACAAAACTTTTAAACCACAGACAAACTGATTTAAAAGTTGTTTCCTTAGCCCAGGGAATCCTGGGAACTATGCTAGGCTGTAATACAGGGTTTATTTATTTATTATTAAAAAATAAATAAAAGTTTCTAATCTTAGCAGTAATTCTAATGAAAGGGTCTGTGTATGTTTATTATTTATTTAACAAAGGGATGCAAAGGGATCCTGTTTGGCCCCACAGGCCATATGCAATGCTGACTCAAGAACTGGGGACCACACAGGCACATGAAATTCTGATACAGATTGTTCTTTCCTTGTGGCCTACAGCGCTACAGAAAAAGCGATGCATATGAGGCTCTCTGGGAGAAGGAGTGGATAGTACAACCTGCAGAAATGGGTAGTGACAGGGAATTTGCCAGTGGAGGTCCAGACTCTCCTTGGAAAGGTATGGACAGTGCATCTAGGATTCACAGATTATCTTTCTGCCTACCAAGACCTGCAAGATGATAAACAGTTTAAAGCAGACCTCCCCAACCTGCTGTTCTCTCAATATTTTGGACTACAAATCCAATCAGCCACAGCCAACATGACCTATGGCCAAGGATGAGTACTGTAGTCCAAAGCATACGGAGAACACCAGGTTAGGAAAGGCTGCCCTAGATCATTGCCATGGAGCTGAGCAATATCCTTCCAGCATCACCATCTAGAAACAAAACAGTGTCCCCTAGTCTCAAACCAATCAAATGTCCTGGAAGAAGATCAGGGTCAATGTGATCAAATGCTGCTGAGATGTCCAGCCAAAGCAACAGGGACAGACTTTACTGTTCAGTTCTTGCTCATCCAGCAATAGACCATTCCATCCCCAAACCAGGCCTGAAGACCAAACTGCAAAGAACTGACAGATTGTAACTTAAAGGACTTCACAGACACAAATACAGTGGTACCTCAACTCACAAATGGCTCAGTTCATGACCAAATCAGGTCGCAAACAGAAATTTCAGAAAAATTTTGCCTTAGGTCGCTAACTCCACATTGGGTGACAATTGCACCCGTCTTCCCTGCACGGGAAGGGGAGGTGGTCACGATTGTGCTCGGTGGGAAGAGATGGCCGTGATCTTTGTTGTGCTTTGTCACTTTGTTTCACACTTTTGAGATTTAAAAAACCTAGTTACAGAATGGATTAACCTTATTTACATTGAACCTTATGGGGAAATTTGACTTGGGTACGACCAATTTGGTTGCGACCAGAGTTGAGGAATGGATTAAGTTCGTGAGCCAAGATACCACTGTACATGGAGGTGTAGCCAAATGCTCACCTGTAAATGTGCAATTGTTTTTCCAAAAGCTTTCCTTTGTTTCACATAATTTCTTGTCTCTTCAAACATGAATTCACAACTGGCAATAGCCATATCAGCAATGGCCAGCCTTTCCTTGAGAGAAAGAGGAAAATGTAATTTGATAAGCTTGTTACCAATTTTAAAAAGATCTTATTTCTCTATGCGCAGCCAATTCCTTTACCTGGTACTCCCCCCTGCCCTTGTATCATTGGCAATCATCTGCCCAGTCTTTAAAAATGGACAACAACTTGAACCTCTCATAGGCTGCTAATCTTTTCAACTATTATTAACCTTTATGCTTTGCAGTTACGTTTTGAGCCTACAGTTTTAGACCGAGGTGCTAGGGGTGGGGGTGTCGTGCACGTGCGCTCAGATGAGATTCCCAGGCACACACAAGAGATGGAGGGCTCTGGTGGGAATGGTGGCTCAGACTCGGAGGAGGGGGAGGGGATAGCTGAACCAGCAGTGGCTCGGCATTCTCACTCTGATATTGGAGTTGTTGACACTAGTGAGGTCCCAGTTGCCCAAACCCTCCTGGTGAGCTGGCCCAAGCCAGCTCTGGATCAAAGCACTTCAAGGACAACCATTGAGCCCCCTCCCACTCCTGATTGTGGGAAAGAAGCCATCCGAGAACAGGCTGGGGAGGGGTTCTTGGGAGGAGAACCTGACACCCCTGGAGACGTGGACGCAAGAGCCTGTCAACACACTTGCCAGCTGGACCAATTAGGGACTCAATGGGAAAAGCATTGGCGTGCCTGTTTTCATAATGTGCTCCCCTCCAGAGATTGGCCCCAAAGAGTTCATAAACAGGGCTTTGAGTGAATAGGGTCAGAGCGAGGGTTCAACTTTCCACCTGGAGAGTTTGTTTCAGAGCTTGTGAATACATTGTTGCTGTATGGAATAAAGACTCTTTTAATAATTACTGAAGTGCTTGTCTCATTTGGGAGGGGACACCTAGCTCACAACAGGGGGAGAGTGAGAAAAAAATCCTATTTAATTTTGCCATCCAAAATTTACTCTCAGGTATAAATCATAACTATTCTATCTGCCTGTGAAGCCATCAGAAATTCTATAAAGACTGTCAGATCATGGCATTTATGCATCTTATACCCTCCGTCCTATCCCTTTGAATCCTCATGGGTGCAGTCTTATCTGCACGAGATCCTTTGTACATACAAGAGCATTACTCATTCAAGTTCTCTGTGATACTGAGGGGAATTCCTGCTAGCTATTCTGTTATTGTTTCTTGAAATATTCTGTTGCTATGTTTATTTTTATCTTTTATTTATTTTCATTAAAAGGGAAAAGATACACATTCAAAGAAAGAAAAGGATACCAAGGAATATAACATAAATATAGCATATAATTTCAACATCAAACACATTCCTGAAAAAGTGAAAATTTCTATCTCTTCTCGCCATAGTTGTCAATCAATTCTTAATCAAGGTACTTATACAGATTGATCTAATTTATCAGACTAATTGTAGATAATATCACAACTTAAGCACTGAAGTAAAATCATTAACAGTGTTTTCACAAATTCTGTTTTCTTGCATATTACTTAAATTGCTCAAAATAAGCTTTCCATTTTTCATTAAATTTTTGGCAAGTCTTCTATTTATATAATTAGTTATTTTTATTTATTTAAAGTTTTTGCATTCCATTCCCTTGCTATATAGCCTCGGGATGGCTCACACAAATAAATAAATATAGTAACAAATACAGTTAAAACCTGGAAACACCCCGGCAAACATTTTTGCCATTATTGCATACTCAGTTAGCTTGTTTTTCCAGTCTTTGGTTGCTGGACAATCTTCTGCTTTCCACTTTGATGCAATAGTTACTCTTGCCACAGTTATCATAGATTTAAATGAATCTAGTATAGTCTTTGGAAGAGTCTCTGTTATGATATTCTGGTATGATACTTAGTATTCTCAGGAAAGTTAACTTTGAGTGTTCTGCATTTCTACATATATCTGTTTCCAAAACATTTTTTTTTCATCACACGTCCACCACATTTGGTAAAAAATCCCATCTACTTCTTCGCATTTCCAATATTTACCATTATAATTCTTATCCATTTTCTGTATATCTTTCAGGGCAATAATATACCACTGAAAGTCCAACTTACACCAATTTTCTCTTAATGGTTGACTGGCTGTGAATTTTATATCCTCCCTCCACAGAATTGTGCTGCTACATTTATTATGGGTATGAACAGAAATAAAAACTACTTTGGTACCTGCTTCAAATAGGGGAAAGCTTCACTTTGGATGCAAGGCAGGGACTCTCACTGGTAGTATCCTCATAGGGTGCCTTTGAGAAGGAGGCTTTAACTGCTACACTAGACTTTATTTCCCCCTATGCAAGTCAGTAGATACACTCCCATCTCCTTTGGGTTGCTCAGGGGAGAAAAGAAGTTCTTTCCCACACCACCTGAAAAAAGCTAGAGAAGCCCATTCCCCAGCACAAAATGTTTTTCTCAACATCACCTGCACCAGTGCTACTTAGCAAGCTATCCCAATTTTAGATCCAAGAATTTTTAAAAAATCAATAAAACTTATTTGAATAATAAACTATATGGGTAGTACCAGCAGTAATGTAGTGAAACCTTTTCCCAATAAGGAGCAATTTCTTACATTAACACTCAGGTGTGTAACACAGCAAAAAATTGCAACCTAATTTTGAGTGTAAGATTTCCAAGGCTAAGAGTACACCACACTGAGAAGAGCAGGTGGCGGTTCTTAACATCCTGTGTTTGAGATCAAATGTCACACAGCATAATCTGGAGCTGGCAGTTTGCTGCCATGAACAAATAATGCTTTTGTGTAATTCTTCAGTGCGGCTTTATCTCTCAGTTTGGCTTTATCTCTCTCTCTTACCTGAGGAAGCTCTGCCATTAGATAATAGAAGCCTTTGTTCTCCTGTCCAAGCAAGGCACTTGGAGGCAGACGGACATCTTCAAAAAACATTTCTGCAGTGTCCTAAATTTAAACAATATGCAGAAAACGAAGTCAATGTATTTGCCACAATTGCCAATTCCCCTCTGTCTCTGTAATAACATGGTCCTTCTTTTTCACGCCCATGATAATGTAGAGTGCCAGGGCTTTGCTTGCAGGGAAGTGGGCTGAAAAGAAGATAAGTTGGAGAAAACCGCCGATGAAAGCAATTGGTTGCAACATTCAATTTCTAGGGGTAAACTGAGCTGTGACAGGAGGAGACATGTTTGTATGTTCTGTTGACATATGGTGAGCAGTGGAGTGGGCTTGACTTGTATCTTCAAAGAGGTATCAGGTGATGAGAGGTGAATTTTCCCTTTCATCTGCCAAACTTTCCCAAATTCCATCAACCCAAACGCTAAGAGTTTATTAAGGAAAAGTTATCGGGGCAAGTGAAAAAACCAGCTTTGAAAACTGTACAAGGTAAACCACTCTCTCTGTAGGCATCTTCCAAGTAAACTGGGCTTGCTGAGTATTTTTGTCAGAATCAAAACCTGCAATTTTCTCAAATTGTGTTGCCCACCTGCATGGTTACCACATGTTTTCATTAGGATGCCATAACCCCCTCCCCCTTTTGGCACTGCAGTAGACCAAAATGGATACCCCTCTAGAAATTCATTAGTGTGACTACTAAGGCGTCCCCAACCTTTTTGGACTCTCAGACACATTTGGGAATTTGAGGAACTGCTGTGGGCATCACCACAAAATGCTTCCAAGAAAGGATGTGGCTAGTCACATAAGCTCCTGGCTAATTAAAAGGTGGGGGGAAAGAAATAGCAAGGCCAGGGGTGAGGGAAGACAGAAACAGAAAGAGTTGCTTCCAGCCCCACCCTACCCTAGTCCATCCAGCCAGACTTTGCTTTTTTGGTCTTATCTTTCCCCACTTTCAGCCTGCTGCCTGCTATTTCCACCCTCCTCCCTGCTTCCACCCACACATCTTTTAAACTCACTGTTTCTTCTCACTCCTACCTCTAGTCTCACATTCTCTCCCCTCTTCCCCTTTGCCTTACTTCTTTCCCTGCCAGCTGAACAGCTAATTGGCAGCAGGTTCAGGAACAGGAAGAAGAAAGTTGTCCTAATAGTTTTTAATATTTTACTAAAATCATTTTTGGAAGGGAAAGGTAATAAAGAACCTTGCAGGAGCACTGGAGGTGCCTGCGGGTGCTGTGCTGCGAACCCCCTAGACCGCTAGCCATTTGTGGGACTCACCTGTGCTTTAAGTCCTATTTTCTCAAGCTTATGTCCTTTAATGAATCCTTTCATTCCATTTTCTACTAGGAAGAGGCTAATGCCATGAGCAGGGGAACGGGCCTCACAGTTGGTAACCGCAACAACAATCACAACATCACTCATCCAGCCATTGGTAATGAACACCTGGAATAAAGCAGAGATTATAAAGGGTAAGGATGCTGCTAGTGCTTCCTTTGCCTTGGATGCATGTCCATTAAGGAACTTGGGAAGAGCCAAGGCCTACTCTGAACGTTGAAAGCCATCACAACCATAACCCACCAGCCCTTATTTTGTAATGTTTTAATTCTCTTAGTGCAAAATTTTATTGCTGAATTTAATCTTGTGTTTTCATGATAATTATCCAGATCACTTTAAATACTTATCCACAGGAGGAGAGGATCCAGAAAAACCCCAAAGGGAATCAAACTGCACCCTGCTCCTTAAGACAAGAGCCTTCAGATTATTTCACTGCTAACTAATCAGAGCTCTCAGTGCTCTGAAGGAATTTTGAGCTGTCTCTTGATCTTTGAACTGAGTGCCTCTAGAGCCTACTGAAGAAGAAAAATTAATATAACAACCCAGTGAGCATAAATATGAGAGTGTAAGACAAATGGAAGCCAATGGAACTTATTTTGAAGTAAACATGTGCTGGGGATTGTGCTGGAAATCAGCCATGCCAAAGAATCTAACAGAACAGATTAATGCAAGTGAGGGGAACCTAGAAACAGAGAAAGTCAGAAGTGGCTTCCCGGGCCATCTAGTCTGACCTCTGGCACCAGACGGCTCTGCTCATGACATGCCCACCATGTGCATGTCCAGCCTATCTTTGAACACCCACACTGATGGGGCCTCCACGACCTCTCGTGGAAGCCCATTCCACACCCTCGGGGTCCTAACTGTCAGGAAGTGCTTCCTGGCATCCAAATTGAACCTTGGCTCCCTGAGCTTTGCTCCGTTGCAGCACGTCCTGCCTTCCTCTGCAGGGGAGAACAGGCCTCTCCCCATCTGCATGTGACACCCCCTCACATACCTGTATGTCGCCAACATATCCCCTCTGAGTCTCCTCTTCTCCAAGCTGAAGAGACCCAGTTCCCTCAGTCTCGCCTCATACCCCATCCCCTGCAAACCGGCCACCAACCTTGTGGCCCTACGCTGCATTGACTCCAACCTGGCTATATCCTTTCTGTAATGAGGGGCCCAAAACTGAACACAATACTCCAGTTGCGGGCGCATCAGAGTCATGTAGAGTGGTAGTAATACCTCTCTTGATCTAGAAGCCACACTTCTGGCTATGCAACCAAGGGTGGCGTTCGCCCTCTTGACCACCGCATCACACTGCTGACTCATGTTTAGCCTGCAGTCAACCAGCACCCCGAGGTCCCTTTCACAAGTACTGCTCTCCAGCCACTTGTCACCTAACCTGTACTTATGACAGCTATTCCTATGCCCCAAGTGCAAGACCTTGCACTTATCCACATTGAACGCCATCCTGTTGTCTCCTGCCCACTTCCATAGTCTTTCCAGATCCTTTTGGATCTGGAGTACCTGCTGCTCAGTTGTGGCCACTGCTCCAGGTTTAGTGTCGTCTGTGAATTTGATCAGCAGACTGTTCACCCCTTCTTCCATGTCGTTAATGAAAAGATTAAACAGGATCGGCCCCAGGACAGAGCCCTGGGGGACCCCACTTGTCACTGGCTGCCATCCCGACGATTCCCCGCTAATGGTTACCTTCTGCTTTCGGTCAGTCAACCATGCCCTAATCCACTGGACAGTGCTTTGGTGTATCCCAAAACTCTTCAGTTTCTCCACCAGGATATCATGGGGCACTTTGGCAAAGGCCTTGCTGAAATCCAGGTATACCACATCCACTGCATCCCCTCCATCTAGCCATCTTGAAACCTTGTCATAGAATTCCACAAGGTTTGTCTGGCAGGACCTGTTTTTGCGGAAGTCGTGTTGTGTGGCCGTCAGCCTCCCTTCCCTATCTAGCATCACTAGATCCCTCTCTATTATGAGCCTTTCCATTGTTTTTCCTACAATGGGCGTAAGGCTAACGGGTCTATATAATTCTCCATGTCCCTTCTACTACCCTTTTTGAAATTGGGATCACTGATGCCACCCTCCAGTCCTCTGGAACTTCACCCGTTCTCCACAAGGCCTCAAAAATGGAGGCCAGCAGGCGTGAGAGAACCCCTGCCAACTCTCTAAGTACTCTCGGGTGTAACCCGTCAGGGCCTGGCGCCTTTGTAATGTCCAATGCCCTGAGGAGCCCCTCGACTTCAAGGGGGGTGACTCTAATTTGTGCCCCTAAATCCCCAGCCTCATCTAATCTCCTATGCGGATATCCCACGTCCTGCTTTGGGGAGAACACAGAGGCAAAATACCGTATTTTTCGCTCTATAAGACGCACCTGACCATAAGACGCACCTAGTTTTTAGAGGAGGAAAACAAGAAAAAAAATATTCTGATTCAAATGGTTTACTGAACTATTTAATAAACTATGGGATGTGTTGGGATCTCTTAATCCCAGTTGCTTTACTCTCATGTGCCTCTAGCATACTGTGTGCATGACCCCCCCATCCCCCACAGACTGTGCATGTAACTGTTAGGGGATGAAAACATCTTGTATAGAATCCATCTCTGCAGTCCCTTCAATGCCACATGTATTTCCTGTAGGTCTGAATAAACTGTAAATATTCTTTTGAATATTTTTAAGAAAACTAAGATCATGGCATCCGGTCCTCTCACTTCCTGGCAAATAGATGGGGAAGAAATGGAGGTAGTGACAGATTTTATTTTCCTGGGCTCCAAGATCACCGCAGATGGGGACTGCAGCCAAGAAATTAAAAGATGCTTGCTCCTGGGGAGGAAAGCTATGGCAAATCTAGACAGCATACTAAAAAGCAGAGATATCACCCTGCCAACAAAAGTGCGTATAGTCAAGGCTATGGTTTTCCCAGTTGCAATGTATGGCTGTGAAAGCTGGACCATAAGGAAGGCCGAGCGCAAAAGGATTGAGGCCTTTGAGTTGTGGTGCTGGAGAAGACTCCTGCGAGTCCCTTGGACCGCAAGGCGATCAAACCGGTCAGTCCTAGAGGAGATCAACCCTGACTGCTCTTTAGAAGGCCAGATAGTGAAGATGAAACTCAAATACTTTGGCCACCTAATGAGAAGGAAGGACTCCCTGGAGAAGAGCCTAATGCTGGGAAGAATAGATGGCAAAAGAAGAAGGGGACGGCAGAGGATGAGGTGGCTGGATGGAGTCACAGAGGCGGTTGGTGTGAGCTTGAGTGGACTCTGAGGGATGGTGGAGGACAGGAGGGCCTGGAGGAATGTTGTCCATGGGGTCGCGATGGGTCGGACACGACTTTGCGACTAACAACAAAATTCTTTTGATTGCACACCCCCAGCTTACCTGCTCTCTCTGGTTTTTCTTGCCTCTATCTTAGACAGAGAAGGTGAGCAATGAGGAGAGACCTAAATTCAATCCTCCAACTTTTCTCTCTCTCTTTTTTTCATATTTAAAAGTGATGCTTAAGAAACTCGGGCTGCATCTACGCATCCTTTTGAGTTGAGAGAAATGTTCACTCAGTGGTCTCTTGTGTGTCATTTCTTCCTCTGGACCAAGGGCATGAAAATCTAACATTTGCACAGTTGCAGAGAGCACTATAATAATTGTGTTTCTTGTATCCTCAATTGGAAAGGGAACTTTATATCCACATTGTTTTTGTTAAGCATTTAGAAGTCCCAGTTAATTATCCATGAGGTATTAAAAGGCCCAACCCTTGAAACACAAAGCTGAATTGTGGGGAACTTCCCTTCCATTCCCAAAAGGTATTTCAAGCTCACTACACTTCTGCTGTTGAATCTTTTTTTTTTTTTTCAGAACAAAGGAGTGATGGGTGTTTTCATGGGGATTAACCCTTTTCTTTTTTTCAGAGAGGAGGAAAATGTCCCACTTTCCACTTTTTCACACCATGCATAATTTTGAACATCTTTGCCATGCTTCCCATTACTCATCATTTTCCTAAGAGAAGCAATCCTGGTTGTTGTAACAAAGTCTGATAGGGGAGCTGCTCCAATCCCTTGATTGTTTTAGTTGCCCTTGTTTGCACTTTTTCCAACAATGTCATTTTTCAGGTGTGGTGGCCAGCACTGTACACAATACTTTAAGTATGGTCATATTAAAGATTTGTATAAGAGGAATATGATCTTGGAAATTTGATTTTCAATTCCTTTCCTAATTATGGCATTTCCTCCTAACATTTGACATTTTCATCAAGCTGTCCCCCACATTCTCAAGACCCTTTCTTGGTCTGTCAGCACTAGTTCAGATTCCATCAGCTTATACTTGAAGATGAGATTCTTTCCCCCCAGCATGCTAATTTTACACTTGCTTACACTGAAAGCATTTGCCGTTCTGATGCCCTTTTTCCCAGCTCAGAGAGATCCCACTGGAATTCCTCACAATCCCTTTTAAATGTTTTATTTTAGTATCATCAGCAAACTTGGCTACTTTATTGCTCACTTCTAATTCCAGATCATTTATGAACAGGTTGAAAAGCACTGATCCTAATGCAGAATCTTGTGAGAATACCATGCATTCTCAATGTTGGCTTTCAATTCTGTAATCAGTTACTGATCCATAGGACAACATGTGTGTGCACACACAGCCCTTATTCCATCACTGCCAGGTTTTCTCAAGAGTCTGTTGATGGATTTTATCAAAAGGCTTTTGGAAGAAACAATGTCTATTTGACTGCTCAGTCCATGTGTCCAGCTCTTTACATTGTCAATTGCTTCTCTCACATCTCAAAGAGAACGCTGCTTCAATGTATACTGTTTCTTAACCTGTTAAACTTTAATAAAAGGATTGTGCTTCTAAAGCAAAGCGTCATCTGTGCCTGCCCCCTGTGGCTTGGGGGGAGGTGGGGGATTGGCGCGGGATGGCAGTGCAGGATGACAGTGTGAGCGGCGGAGGCTTTAGAAGGATTGTGCTTCTAAAGCGTTGTCTGTGCCTGCCGTGGCAGTGGCGTGGGGGGGGGAGGTGGCGGATCGGCGCGGGATGACAGTGCTCGAGCGGCGGTGGTGCAGAGCGACGGTGCGCAGCGGCGGCGGCGTGGGGCGGCACAGTGGTGCGCGGCAGCGGCGTGGGGTGGCTGCGCGCGGTGGTGCGCGGCGGCGGTGGCAGGGGACGGCGCAGTGCGTGGCGGCGCAGAGCAATGGCGCGGGGCGGTGGGGCGACGGCGGCACAGAGCTTCCCGGTGGGGGTGATCAGTTCGCGGAGTTCGAGGTGGAGCAGGGCACGCCGAGCACATGCCGGCCTGGTGGTGCCGGTGGGCGGGCGGGCAGCGTCCCGGGTGTCAGGCACATTCGCTCTATAAGACGCACTTTTCCCCCCCTCAAAACTAAGGGGAAATGTCTGTGCGTCTTATAGAGCGAAAAATACGGTAGTCATTTAGCACCTGTGCCTGTTCCGTCATATCAGTCACTGGATCTCCTTCCTCCTTATTTAGTGGTCCCACCACTTGTCTCCCCTTCCTCTTCCAATTTACATGCTGAAAGAAGCCCTTTTTGTTGCTCCTGATATTCTTGGCAAGTCTCAGCTCGTAATCAGCCTTAGCCTTGCAAAGAATCCTTCTGCAACGGGCCTCCTCCTCCCGGTAAACTGTTCTGTCTATTTGCCCCAGTACCCATTTCCGTTTTTTGTTTTTTTTTTTAATAAATTTTATTAGAGTTTTTAAACTACAAACTACACATATCCATCATCTCACACACACATCAGATCTACTGGATCAGCCCCTACAACATGTCTTTTAACATACTATAATCTTATTATACTCCTTTTTATAATAATATAAAAACTTCTTTAGAACCAAGTCCAGTCTTTCCAGCCAATTCATGGTATATTTTCAAATTTGATAGGAGTCACAATCTTCCTTCTTCCATAGCATCAATCCTATCTTTCTTTCTTGAAAAGTCCTGCTTCTCTTGTCCATTATTCAAGGGAAGCTTCTCCAAGTTGGGTGAAATTACATCTTTTTTCTCCTTCAATAATGAGTTTCCTCTAGACATTTCTAAACACTTCAAAAACTTATCTATTATTTTTATTTTTATACAAAATAACTTCCTCGCTACCAAAATTAGTGGTAACCTCAGAAAGATCTATTTGACATCTCAATGAGCACCCTAACTACCCTGCTTGGTGATATCTTTAAACCAATCCTCTTTAAACTCACAAATATTTCATCATAGCTTAAACTCCATTTAAACAAATATAGTTAACTCCATATAGTTTTTAATTATAAAATAGGTTCTCCTATTTTCAATTTCAGATATAGTTAGGGATACCCATTTAACTGTTTCATTAAGCTAAGTTATTAAGTCAGCCTTTCTTTATCTTGTGTCTACATACCAGTTTATTTAAATCATCCCTTTTTAAAATAAAAAGAGGAAAAAAGAGAAAGAGAAAAATAACTCCTTATGGTTACAAATAACATCCAAAACATCCATTTATCCTCTCTAATAACAGCTTAACAACTCTGTTTGGTCACTATACCCTGTTTGGTAATAGCTTTAAGCCAATCCTCTTTAAGCTCACTAATATTTCATCTTAGCTGAAACTCCATTTAATCAACTATAGTTAACTGCATAGCAGTCTATTTAAATCATCCCTTTAAAAAAAAATAGAAAGAGAAACAAAGAAAAAGAGAAAAATAACTCCTTACAGTTAGGAATAGCATCGAGAACTTCCTCTATTTAGTGACCATTAATACCTATAATAAATTTTCAAATACAGATAAAATCAAAAGTATAATGCTTCACAAAAACAATAGCACGGTTTTTCTATGTTACATAGGAGCACGCCAACCTCAATACATCACCCCTTTTTGAAACAACAAGAACAGTTCTCCTATCTCCCCTTTAAATTTCTTCTTTACACCTCTACCAAATATATCTGTCTTCAGATTATAAGATCACCTTAAATGGTTAACTGTTTTCTTTTTCTCCAGCACAGCAAGCAAGTCCAATAGTCTCATTAACTCCTCTGATTGTGCCAGCTTCTCCATTCACACAAAAAGACATGCCTGTAATCAATCATGTGATAGATCGTATCTGCTCATTATTTCTTGTACTCCAACTGTCTTCTTTTCCAACTTAACAAACGAGTCACATGAAGATTTATATATTCCTGCTGTTTTCAAATAGCCAACTGCTTGTTGTCTATTTATAGTCCCGTCCTGTAATAGTTCATTTGTTGTCTTCTCAGCTTCAAATTTCCCTTCTGTTTGATGGATATTTTGCTTATTCTGCTCAGATACGAATTGTTTGGTCAAAGTTTGATTAATAGAAAAGTCAGTCTTGTCAAAGCCAACTTTTGATTCCATTAGTAAACAGTCAAGTTGCTTAATTAAGGCATTCTCCTGGAAACTTTGTAGAGCTTTTAAGGAATTATGTAATTCCAAAATTATCTTTGAAAAGTTTTTGGTTTCTGTATTAAAAGTTCCATATTAGCAGTGATTTTACAGCCTTGACAGAGGTCCAAGAGTTTCAGGAAACAAAGGAACAAAAATGGCTGGTATCTGGCACCCGTCCAATAGACTAGAACATTGCGTGTGTCATATAATTAAGCATTAATTTATTAGTTCAAGTCTTGCCCTTGGAGAGATTAAAGAAAAGAGAAACTTTTAATTACTTACAAACAGTTTTATCTCTCTCTCATGTAAGTCTCCGCCTTTCAATTCCGTGGATGGGGGGAAGAATTCTTTCCCGTCCTTCACCCAAAGGGCTTTCAGTTTCTTTTTTTTAAATCAGTTGGCAAACAATGTGGCTTTTTCCACGGATATTATTGCAAAAAAAATAAAATAAAAATAGTTTCCAGTAGATCCGATGGTAATAACTAAAATAGTCTATTTCTGCATGTGAAGGACTTGTAGAGGGCAAACTCCCTCCTGTATTCTTCCAGCTGAGAAAAGCTTGAATTTTCCCCAGTAAGCGCAGAATTGCTGTTCAGACACCAACTGGGAATTTGCCAAGCAATCTATCTTCACCCCTACAGGGCTTAGACCGGGCCCCCTGCCTGCCACTAGGAAGATACCAGCGTGCTAACGGAGCCCCGTTAGGCACGTCTGTCTTGTTCCGACACCATATTTCTTCTCCCCCTATACCCATTTCCTATGGAGGTTCCTCTTTCGTCTAATCCCTCTAGCCACCTCTTTTTGCATCCATGGCGGCACTCTCCTCCACCACCCCATCTTACTGACTAGAGGTATCATCAAGACTTGCGCCTCCAAAACCTCCCTTTTGAGTGCCATCCACCCCTCCTCAACTCGCTTACCTTCCAGTAACCTATCCCAGGAGACTTTCCCCAGCCTGGCCTTCAGTTGGCCAAAGTTGGCCCTCTTGAAGTCCCAGCTTCTAGTGCTCGCCCTGCTGCACGGCCCCAGTCCCCTGATCTCAAAGCAAAGGATGGAGTGATCACTCGCATCCAGAGCTCCCCTAATCTGTACTTCATCTATCAGCTCCTCCCTATTGGTCAAGACCAAGTCAAGGATGTTTCCCCCCCCCGTCGCCTCTCAGACCCTCTGTGTGAAAAACCCTCCCTCTATAGCTTCTAGGAAGCGACGTGACCTGGCTGTCACCGGCGAGTGAGTCTCCCAAGTAATATCCGGGAGACTGAAATCTCCCATAATTACTGTGTCTCTCCCCCAAGATATCCTTAGAATCTGGCCTGTCAGGACATCATCCAGGGTCTCAAGTTGACCTGGAGGGCGGTAACATACCCCCACTGTCAGGTCTCTTTCCCTCTCAAAACCCCTAAGTTTCACCCAGACTGCCTCTACCGAATCCCCATCTGTGCTGCATTCTATCTCACTGCATCCTATCCCTTCCCTGATGTATAAAGCCACACCCCCACCCCTCTTTCCCTTCCTGTCCTTTCTAAAAAGGTGATACCCTTCTATGTTCACATTCCAGACTTGCCTTTCATCCCACCAAGTTTCTGTGATTCCCACCAGGTCATACCCTCCTATTCCCAGGAGAGCTTCAAGCTCTTCCTGCTTATTACCCATGCTCCTAGCATTGGTGTACATGCATCTCAACTCCTTCCCACTGCTTCCTTTCCTTGGAGTCCCCAGCCTCCTCCTTCCTCCCATCCTCCCTGGTACCTGGCCCCTCTCTGTAGGAGTCCTGTCAGTCCCTGCAGTACCTCTAAAACCCTGCTCCCAGAGCCCTGATCCTCTCTCCACACTTGTCCAGTACAGACACATTTCTGGGTGGCCAGACTCCCCCCCCCCCCCCCCGCTGGCTCAGTTTAAAGTCTTCCAGACAACGCTCACTAGAGCATCTCCAAAGGACCTTTTCCCCATCCTCGTGAGGTGTAACCCGTCCCTTGCCAGAAGTCCACTGGCAAGTTCAGGGGGAAGCTGAATTGTGCTGACTGGGTCCACCACAGGCTGAATGACATCAGGGGCATACAAACACTGCCTGATATCATCACTCTGCCCATTTTGCATTTCTCCATGCTGAGGGGGAAAAAGTGGTTGTTTATTTATTTATTTATTTATTTATCTCTATACTGCCCAATAAGCAAAAGGCTCTCTCTGTGGTTCACAAAGTTAAAAAGAACATGACAAAACACAAAACCAAGTTATAGTACTCAAATAACAGAACAATAACCCCAAATAAAACAGTGACAATAGGCCCACTGCAACTGCAATCAAATCAGTGCAGAGGTACAGCAGCGATACAAGATAAAAGTTGAAAATAAAGTTAACTATTAAAATAATGGGAACATTAAAATGGTTTTACCTGGCACGAAAAAGAATAAAGAATGAGTGCCAGGCAGACCTCTTTGGGGAACTGGTTCCATAGTTGGGGTGCCACAACTGAAAAGGCTCTTCTCCTGGTAGCGACTCTCTTCACTTCATTTGGAGGGAGCTTCCTGGGAAGGACCTCAGAAGATGACCTTAGGGCTTAGGTGCATACATACAGGACAAGGCATTCCTTCAGATAGCCCAGCACCAAAATTTTTAGGGCTTTAAATGTTAATACCAGCAATCTGAATAGGGCCCAGACTTCAATCAGCAACCAGTGCCACTGAAAGAGGACTGGCATGATGCATTCCTGTGAGCCAATCCCTGTTAACAGCCTTGCTGCCCAATTTTGAAGCAACTATAGTCTCCAGACCATTTTCAAAGGCAGCCTCACATAGAGCATGTTACAGTAGTCCAAATACCAGTGCATGGATCACTCACTGTCTGCCTGTCCAGACAGGGTCATAGTTGGCATATCAGCCTAAGCTTATAAAAGGTGCTCCATGCCACTGAATCCACTTGTGACTCAAGCAACAGCACCTCCAAACTATGAACCTTGTCCTTTAAGGGGAGGGAAACCCCATCCAGAACAGGTTGAATATCACCCAATTGGATAGACAACCCACCCACCAACATATTTTTATCTTGTCTGGATCGAATCTCAGTTTATTGAACTTCATCCTGTCTATTACCATGACCAGACACTGATTCAGAACAGCCACTGCCTCACCTGGGTTGGCTGAAAAAGAGAGGTAGAACTGAGTGTCATCTGCATATTGCAGAAGAATGCAGTTTCATGTAGATGTTAAAGAGCATGGGGGGTAAAATGGAGCCCCATGGTGCAACTTGGCATAACTACCACAGCACAGAGCAATAATCCCCCAGCATTATCTTCTGGGATCAGCCACTCAAGTAAGAGAACTACTACTACAAAGCGATGCCTCCTATGCCCAACCCTGCCAGTCTATACAGGAGGATATCATAATTAATGGTATCAAAAGCTGATGAGAGGTCCAGGAGAATCAACAGGGTCACATGCCCCATCTCAGTCTTGGAAAAGGTCATCTCACAGGGAGACCAAGGCAGTCCAATTCATGACAAATCTGAGCAACTTTATCTTCAAAGTGCTGTGCAAATTCATCACAGTGAGCTATTGTGAGTTCCATAGTTTCCATAGAGAAAGGGACTTGAACACTGTTAAAAACAGGAGCTCTTCCCAGGGCTAGCAATGAAAAGATGTAGCCAGCAATGGGAGGAACTGTTTCTCCAAACACAGCTGAGTCACTTGCTTCCCAAGAAATCTAATTAGAAGGAGCAGCATCATGTGTGTGTGTGGGGGGGAAGGTGTGGGGAGAGGGGGAAGCTAGTCTTTTCTGATCATCCATTGGAGGTAAGAGCCCAGCTTCTTCCAGGGGGCAAGTCCTGGAGGTCAGTCCCTGCCCCCTGGAAGAATTCAAGGAAATTCCATATATATGATGGAGCCCATGGGTCAAAGGTTCCTGTTTATTCTCTAATGGATTTCACAAGTCAGACATGCTATGGATAGCAACTGAAAGTAATTGGCTAATTAAGCATTTAGTGGCAACACACTACATACTGTTTGTAGTTCCATCCAGCATTGTGTGTTCTCATGAAAAGTCATAAGCCATGAATATCTAATCAAGGAAGAAGAGAATCCATTCCAGGTAAAGTAGCCAATGTAAAGCCTGAAAACCTGACTGCATGTGGGTGGCATCTAATGTGATATTTTCACTGAGTCTTAAACAATCTGCTGCTAAGGTAAGGAAAGCCTTTTTAGCATTGCTGGAGTCAAGTTTTTATTTGTCTCCTTTATTCCTCCAGCCAACTTCATGCCAGAGAGGTCATTCACTTGCCAACTCTTTTGAACTGCAAAATATTTGAGCATTTATTACCCTGTGCAGGCCAATTAACGTTAGTGCAGAAAAAGGCCAAATTCTTTAGATAGTCTTTATATCTTTACCAAACAACAAGAGCACACAGAAAAACACCTGCTAGCCTGAGTTTTAAATTTACCAATAGAAGCAGCTATGCTACTTTGGCAGCAGGAGTTGTCCTACAAAAGGCAAAAGGAGATGGCTTAGCATCCCACAACTGAAAAGCTGGGTACTGCCAAGCTCTTCACTGCCAACCTAGAAACCAAGATTGTGTTCACTCCTGAATCCACCAGACTAACCCTCCCCTGCCACATACATACCTTACTGCCATTTAGAATCCAGTCACTCCCATCTTTTTTTGCAAATGTTCTCACGCCCTGCAAATCACTAAGAAGAAAATAGTTCTTAAACAGCATGCAGTTTAAAATAACCACAGCATAAAAAGAAAAATCAGATAGCAGACGACCTATTATATAACAGCGATTTCCCCAAATGGCCAGTCTGCAACACAACCTAAAGCAAGAGTCCAGGTGGGAGTTGGGTGTATATAAAGGAACAAAGTTGATCTGAAATGGCCATGGTTACCAAGAACAGGGAACAAATTTAGGCTCTCTTCCAATTGTATCTTACCGTTGCTCACTCTTATGGGGTGAGGGAGAAAAAAAAAAAAGCACTAGCTGTAAGAATGTTCTTGCGATGAAAGCCAAACCTGTCCTCCACCTCTGAAATTGATTGGTGCAGCCCTCAATGGTAGGGATCCTGCACGAGTGTGTAGATACAAAGCCCCATAAATATCCTTGCAAGCCCTCCCTTCAAAAGCCTATTATATGGCAGGCAGTTATTTAAAGCCTGAAAAGGAATGCAGCCTACCAGCCCAACCAAACATAGGGTTGTACCCTTGAGCACATGTGTTCATGATGTTGGCTAGCAAAAGCAATTTACAATATCCAAAAAAGCAGGAGCGATATCCAAACACCCACACAAAATTAAGGTGACCAGCAAGTGTATGCTAGCACTTCATTCTCATCTGAGGTATTAACATCCAATTCTACCTCAGTGACAATTGCTTTGCTTCTATTTTTTCCATTAAGTGTATTTACCTGGGTAGACTAGCTTCCAGTTAACATCCCCGCCCCTTCCTTCTGCTTGTTATCATTGACACGTGGAACCATTGCCCTAATTTTTTTTCTATTCGTAATAATGCTTGGCATTCATAGCACATGCGGGTTACTCATGCAGTCAGCCCTCAGAGGCCTTCACTGCTGGCTTCCTCAGTGGATGAATCCCCATTTACCCACTGAGGGAAAGGACTCCTTGCACATTTTTTCTTCCCATCAGAAACACACTTCTCCAGCCCCCTAGTCTATTGTTGGTGGGCAGGGAGATCATAATTTCCATGGGCCAGAGCACCCAGACCCAGAGCTCCACACCTAAAGCACCAAAAAAAGGAGAGAACTTGCTTCTGTCCCAAAATATTTGGCTGGGGTAGCTCCAAGAGCTCTGGCTGCGTGAACCACCCCCAACCCTCCCCTGGAGAAAGGAGAGTGCACATTATCCAGCTTGAGCCATAGCACCACCTTTATGTCGGACTCACCCGGTACTTCATGAAGCTTGGATGACTCTATGCCAACGGAACACAGGAGTAAGTGGGTGCAGTAGAGTTCCCAGACAAGAGGAAACGTATGTGAATGGAAGACTGGACACTTACACTTCCCAGTCTCTGGACAATGAGACAACTAGGAGGCAATATCTGTGCTTGTCTGTCTGTCTGTCTGGAGGAGGGCAGTAGTAGGCAGGGATAGAATCTAAAAAACTATTTTTCTGCCTGAATTTTCCTCCCCAAGGTGTTGCAATCAGTTTAACAGTGTTTTTCAGCTATCAGTAGATGCATGTAATTCAAGATTTAATCATCTTTGAAAATTAGAAAATCTACATGACAATGCTAGCTCCATTGACATTTTCTCTGCATAACAATGGTTTGTCCTACTAATTTTAAATTAGATTAACTATAATGATCCTTGCCTTTTTTGTGGGGGGGACAATTGTTGGTTGAAGTACTCTGCATAGATTTTGGGGTACTTTATTATCCAAAGCATGTTTATTGTTTTTAAAATGTAAGAGGCAGGAAGCTAAAATTTGGAAAAATCTTAGACCAAGCACTTTGTGAGAATGTCCTACAACAACAAGTCTTTAGGACTACTTATATGTAAATTACAGAACAGAATGTGAACTTGGGAATTTCCACTGAGGAATGGAATATGTTCCATGTTTTTCTTTTTCGCCCTCCCAGGGATACCTGAGAGCAGCCTTCCTGGGTGAGTCAACATTACCCCCATCACTGACCTCAGCCCCTCCTGTGGTATCATTTGCCACTGGCTACCTAGTAAATTCATGGCAGAGGCAAGATTCACAGTAGGCCCTCCCTAGTTTACAGCTCCATATTTTGACCCATGTGCTAGTTCTCTGAATTCAGTTAGAGTACTTGCTGATGACAAACATGCCCACTAGTATTATGCTACTATAACCATATTATGTGGTATCTGAAGGGTGTTATGTACACACTTTATAGGCTTTAATGGGATCTGAATTCCATGTATTTGTACACAGGATTGCAGTCCTTAAGCCATTCAGTTATGTTTTGGCTCACCTTCCAGCTCCAGGCTCTGTCATCGCTATTGCGCCAATACACCTGCCTGCTGTCATTTCTGGAATAAACCTTTTAATCTGTTCCTTTGTACCATAGTTTGCTATGTAAGGCATGACAATATCAGAGTGAAGGCTGAATCCTGGGCCACTACAGTTAGCATACATTCTGGGGGAAAGAGAGAAAAGAAAGACAGAATTTGTAAAAGAGCAATTCAGTGTTTTGGGGCTCAATTTTACAAACGTTCTTGAAACACCAATAAAAGCCTGTATTTCATACTACTCTTATAATTTCATAGTGTTAAGTATCTAAAATTATAGATATTTGTGGGGAATAATGAAGCAAGAGACTGGAGTTACCTATTCTTCTTTTCACATTGCTACCAAGTGACTGTTTAGGAGATAAACATATTGAGGAAATGGCACAGAAGAGAAGCAGGAGGTTACAGGGTAACCTTCCTCCCAAAAATGAAATTAGCATATTCATAAAGCAGAACTGAAGAAGTCACAGATGTATCACATGTTACATGTTTTGGTCCCAAGAAGTAGGTGCTGGAAACAGAGAAATGGGGGGGTAGGCCAGCTAGCTAATCACCTTTCTGTCGCCATGCACTCTATCCTTTACACTGCACCTCTCTTCTGGCTGTATGGAGCAAGCTAGTTTTCCTCTGATGAAGTTACTAGTCTGGCACATCATGGTTCTGCTATGAACATGGTATATCTTGATTTCAGCAACGCATTTGACAAGGTTGCCAATATACAGTACCCTTGATAGGATGGTAACTTGTGGGTTAGATAATACTGCAGTTAGGTGCATCCACAGATGCTTGAGCAGCCACTCAGTATCCCTCCCTCCCTCAAGTGCCTCAGGGTGCTGTCCTAGGTCATGTGCTGTTCAACATTTTTATAAATGACTTGGATGCAGATGTAGACAGGTTACCTAGCAAATGACACAAACCTGCCAACAGCCCTCTTGATCCTTTAAGATTCAAAAGGATCCAGAGAGGCTGGAACATGGGGCAAACCTAACAAGATGCAAAATTTTACATTTATCTCTTGCATTTATGGGGGGGGGGGAAATCAAGGAAACAAGTGTGGGACTGAGAGAACTGAGCTAGGAGAAGTACATGTGAAAAGAAACTCAATGTTTTAGCAAGTCAGAAGCTGAATATGAGCAAACACTTCAGTGCAGCAGTTAAGACAGTTAATGAAATCTTCAGTTGCTTTAACAAAAGCAAGAGTCCTGACCATGCAAGCAACAAGCCCTACCCAGGCATTCAAAATGGGCTAAGGTCAACATGTGAGGAGAACGTGTGTGCCATGCCTGCCTCTTTCCCTGGCCACTCTGTATTTATGAAGGGTACATATCTGCAGAGGAGAGTTTCTTGCATTTGTGAAGGCTCTCTGTGTGAGAAAAGTCCATGCTACGGTTCACATGGTGAATCTCATAGATAACTGGAGGCTCTCCTTTTCAATTTGTTCCCCTCCACAAGATGCTGTTGCTATTATTAGCTGAGAGCAAGCAACATAAAAAGGTAGGAGTATGGGGCTGGAGCAGTCCTCTTCATGCATTGATTTAACCCTTTTTTGAATACCTGAATAGGGCTATTGTTCTACTCTATTCTGCATTATTATTAATACCATTCTCTATTCTGTATTCTGCCACATTTAAATACTGTGTTCATTGCTGGGCACCTTGTTTTAAGAAGGAAGTTGGAGCATGTCCAGAGAAAAGCAACCAAGATGATGAGGGGCCTGAAAGAAATCCAATGCCTGTGAGGAACAGTTGCAAGAACAGGGTGCAATTAACCTGGAGAAAATTAAGAGGAGACAGTATTGCCATCTTTGTATTTCTCAAAGGCTGCCCTGCAGTAGACAGAACAGACTTATTCTCTCTTGCTCCAAAGAGCAGGACTAGAACCAACAGGTGAATATTACAGGGAAACAGATTCCAGCTAAACCAGTTCCTGACAATGGCAGCTGTTCAATAGTAGAAGGAATTGCCTTGGGAAGTGCTGGATTGTTCTTTGCTGGAGACACCTAAGTTGAAGTTGGATAGCCATCTCTAGGTGATGCTGCAGCTGCATTCTGCAGGGCAGAACCTGTACAGAGCAGGAAGTTGGAAGGCACTTGTAAGATAATCTGGTTCAACTTCCATGGTTCTACCCAAGCCTCATGTGTCTGGCACAGGAGGAGCTTCACAGACAGGCTTAAGTCTGGGCATGCCCAGAGGATGAGGGACTATGGAATGAGCAGGAAGAGGAAACTGAAAAGAGTATAAGCCATAACTACCAATCCCCTTCCTGTAGCATCTGTTCCTCATTGGGCTTAACTCTTCTACATGCAGAGCTGTCATGCTCCATCCTCCACATGGGGAAATGCTGGACTGTGGCATGCCACAGTATTTACTGAAGCTACTCAACCACAGGCGAAACTACAGGTGACCTAAAGACTTTTCCTAGCTTCTTATGTTTGCTGTTTAAGACTCCAAAAGAAAAAAATATGAATAATTCATATTCATAATTTATAGCTGCAATAATACCATGCTAAGTAGGGTGGACTGTTCTTTACAAGGTATTTGCTCTACTCAAAGTATGCATTCATTGACAATGAATGTTATAACTATGAAGATGAAATTGACTATCAGGCTCAAGGGATAATTTATAACAATTAGCAACTTAAACAGTTTTCTAAAGTTCTGACAGCAAGTAACATGGGGAAGGGAAGCTACACAAAACTTTCCCAGAGGAAGGTAGCTGACAACAGAAAAGTTCTTTCACTCTATCTTTGGTACTTACTGCTCTTCCCAAACAATGGCTGTAGAGAAAAGGTCCCCTCCAATGCCACCATGTTCTTCTGCTATGTTGACACCCAGGAATCCCTGTTGTCCAGCTTTTTCCCAGACCTCTCTGCTTACCTGTCCAGCTTTCTCCCACCTGCAGAAAAAACAAGTAAGATGCAGGCTTAATTGCTTGAAAACAAAGATTTTAAGGCAACAAAACACTGTACAACCCCAAAGGTCTATGACTGCATTTACATGGGAGAGAAGAAAATGTATGCATGTGTATACTGAGGCCTAGTATGCATGTAACAAGGAGCTACCATGGCTTTATTTCCCCTTGAGGGCTTCCCATTGCAGCAGCACCACCCTCAATTTTTCTGGGGCAGCAGATGCAATGCAGGCAGGAGTGGTGCATACTAGGATTGATTCTGAGCTGTAGGGGATGATGGGATACATGCAACCATTTAAAAAGAAGATATGTTTCCAAGGTGTGGTATGGTTTCCAAGAGTAAGTGTGGTGTAGCAGTTATGAGTATGTGATTGGAGCTCAGGAGATTAGGGCTCTAGACCGCACTCAGTCATGGAGCCCATTGGGTGCCTTTGGCCAGTCACAAACTCTCAGCCCAACCTGCCTCACAGGGTCGATGTTTTATTTATTTATTTATTTATTTATTTATTTAAACAACTTATATGCTGCCCCATCGCATGAGCCTCGGGGTGGCTTACAATCATTAAAATCCCATATAAAATACAAAAAAATCATCAAATAAATACAATACAATACAATACAATACAATAGTGGATCCAGCCTGGTCCATTTAAACCAACAAATAAACCATTAACAGTTAAAATAGCGTTTAAATAAAAAGGTCTTGGCCTGGCGCCGAAAAACAAATAAGGACAGAGCCAGGCAGACCTCTCTGGGGAGCACATTCCATAGGTTGGGCGCCACCACAGAGAAAGCCCTCCTCCGAGTACTCACCCTCCAAATATCCTTCACGGAGGGTTCCCGGAGAAGGGCCTCTGTCACCAATCTCAGTGTGAGAGGGCATATATGGACGCAGGCGCTCCTCTTGGTAACCAGGGCCTAAGCCATTCAGGGCTTTGTAGGTGATAACCAGCACCTTGAATTGGGCCCAGACTTCAATGGGAAGCCAGTGGAGCTGACGGAGGACTGGGGTTATATGAGAACAACGCCCAGTCCCCGTCAGCAGCCAGGCAGCTCTATTTTGCACCAATTGAAGTATCCGAGCCATCTTCAAGGGCAGCCCCACATAGAGCACGTTACAGAAGTCTAGTTGGGAAGTCACCAATGCGTGTGTTATTGTCGCCAGGCAGTCATTCTCCAGGTAGGGACACAGCTGATGAATCAGCCAAAACTGAAAGAAAGTGCTCCACGCCACCACTGTTACTTGAATTTCCAGCAAAAGCTCTGGATCGAGGAGCACTCCCAAGCTGTGGACGCTGTCCTTAAGAGGGAGTGCAACCCCATTCAGGACAAGGTCAAAGTCCCCCATCCTAAAGCCTGATCCACCTACCAACAGGACTTCCGTCTTGTCTGGATTGAGCCTCAGTTTATTGGCCCTCATCCAGCCCATTACTTCGGCCAGGCACCGGTTCAGTACAGCCACTGCCTCACCTGGATTGGTACAGAACGAGAGGTAGAGCTGGGTATCATCAGCATACTTATGATTCCATAGCCCACACCTCCTGATGACCTCTCCCAGTGGTTTCCTGTAGATGTTAAATAGCATGGGGGACAAGATGGAACCCTGTGGAACTCCATGACATAAATGCCATGGTGCAGAGCCATAGTCCCCCAGCACCACCTTCTGGAATCGGCCATTGAGATAGGAGTGGAACCACTGCAAAGCAGTGCCCCCAACTCCCAATCACTCTAGCCTATCCAGAAGGATACCATGGTTGATGGTATCGAAAGCCGCTGAGAGGTCCAGGAGAACCAACAGGGATGTACTCCCCCTGTCTTTCTCCCTGCACAGGTCATCGTACAGGGCGACCAAGGCAGATTCAGTACCATACCCGGGTCTGAAGCCGGACTGAAATGGGTCCAGATAATCAGTTTCCTCCAAGAGTGCTTGGAGTTGTCCCGCCACCACCCGCTCTAGCACCTTGCCCAGAAACAGGATGTTGGCCACTGGTCTATAATTGGTGGCCACCTCTGGATTCAGGGATGCCTTCTTTAGGACAGGCCGGACTACCGCCTCCTTTAAAGGGGCAGGTACCCGGCCATCCCTTACAGAGGTGTTGACAACCTCCAGGATCCAGGTCCCTATCCCATCCTTGGCTGTCTTGAGTAGCCAAGAGGGGCAAGGGTTCAATAAGCAGGTGGTGGAACGTACTTGTCCAAGCACCTTGTCCACATCATCAGGCCACAATAACTGAAATTCATTCATCAATTGTGGACCAGATGGCAACATTGGCTCCTCCCCTGAAGGCTCTGAGTCACTAGTGGAGGCCAGCTCGTGATGAATCCGAGTGATTTTCTCCCTAAAATGCTTGGCAAAGTCGTCACAGCGGGCCATCAAGGGTGGTACCAGGTCTTTCTTAGGGCCTGGGTGAACCAGCCCTTGTACCATCCGAAAAAGCTCCTCCGGACGGCATTATAAGAAGGCAATGGATGCTGAGAAAAATTTCTTTTTCGCCACCCTCACCACCACAGCACAGGCCCGATAATGGGCTCTTAAGTGTCAGATTCATCCCATGATTTCCTCCACCTACGCTCTAGCTGTCTCCCAACCTGCTTCATCGCCCGTAATTCAGGTGTATACCAAGGGGATGAACGGGCTCTGCCTGGTGGGAGACGATGCTTAGGAGCGATCATGTCAATAGCCCTGGTCATTTCCCCATTCCACAGTTCGACCAGAGCTTCAACAGGAGCGCCAGCCTTGTCAACTGGAAATTCCCCCAGGGCCTTCAGGAAACCATCCAGATCCATCCGGCTCCGGGGGTGGACCAGCACAATGTTGTTATGTGTATAAGAGTAAGATGAGGAGGAGAAATCTGCCTAGAATTCATTGGAAGAAAAGATGGTAGGATATAAATATAATTAATAAAAATATATAAATAATGTGCCTTTCTGAGCACAGGAACAAAGGGAAGAAACCACACCACAGTGTATGGCTTAGCATTACCTGTGAACACAGCCATGATGTGCAAACAAGGTCAATACACTGTCAGTTCAAGAGTAACAATTTATAGATACAAAACAAAAATTATTTCAGGTTTAACACATGATTTAAGTATAAAAAAGAACACATCCTCTGCCTGATATGGTGATGGTACAACTGGAATTCCACATAAGCCTTTCCAATTGACATCAAACTTGAACTTAAAATATATCCTAAGTTCCAGTTCTGCAACTGAAATATTAAATATTAAATGGGTTGAAATGGAGATCTTTAATATTATTTGTAAATGGAATCAACCAGAGAAAGCTTCAGCATTAAATTGAAACATTTACAAAATGGAGATAGAAGAATAAGAAAAAAATCTTCTTCTATATTCTCCTTCAATTAAGAGAACTCATTTATGGATTTGTGTGCTGGAGAATACACACACACATACAGCAATTGTTGACGTAATCACTTACATGCAGTTTTAAGCTTGTGCACTTAACAAGTCAACAAATCTTCAAATGCAAACACTGGTGATGTGTGATGGTACCAGTGTATTTTCTGGACATACCCCAGGCAGGGGACTGCTGCAGGGCTGGTGCTGTCTCAGTAGGTGGCACTCTTGCAAGAGCAGTAGACTTACAATGTAAGCAGAACTGGGCGGAAGCTCAGCAGAGATGAGCAGGTACAGGGAACTCTTAAAGCAATGCTACAAGCACAGAGCTGAAAGTAAGCAAGATGCCATGTAGTACTTAGCCCTGTCGTAAAGCAGGACTTTCTCCTCGCTCCAGCCTATGACCACAGATGATCCCACTTTACCTATAAACCCCATAGTTCCAGAAACAATGAACTGAGAAACATCAATGCAGGAGCCAACAAACCTGTTAACAAACAGCTACTAATTCAAGAAAAGGCACCCGGTTACTGCTGCACAGCCTCTGGGGAAGCAAGCTATAGTTTACTGGACCTTTAATCAGTATCTCAGAACAAGCATTACGAAGCACAATTTCAAACTGACTGCTGACATCTCTACGGGAATGATACAGGCATTTTTCCTTTACTGCCATGGTATGTAGTGGGAAAGCAGACATACAGCCATTGTTCTGACCATTTACTCAAATGCAAGTTTATTGTTTCAATGGGCCTTACTTACTCCCAGGAAAGACAGGAAAGCATTACAACCTTTATAAACCTTCTAATAAATATACATGTGTGTAAATATGTTGAAAATGACTTCAGCTCTAGTGCATATTCTTTAAAAAAAAAATTGCAATCCTATATGAAGAGCCAGTGTGGTGTAGTGGTTAAGAGTGAGGGACTGGGACTGAATTCCCCGACAAAAGTGCATATAGTTGAGCTATGGTTTTCCCAGTTGCAATGTATGGCTGTGAAAGCTGGAGTTCCTCTCTTCTGGAGATGGTTGTAGTTGTTGTTAGTCGCGAAGTCGTGTCCGACCCATCATGACCCCATGGACAACATTCCTCCAGGCCTTGCTGTCCTCCACCATCACCCGGAGTCTACTTAAGCTCACACCAACCGCCTCAGTGACTCCATCCAGCCACCTCATTCTCTGCCGTCCCCTTCTTCTTTTGCCATCTATTGCTCCCAGCATTAGGCTCTTCTCCAAGGAGTCCTTCCTTCTCATTAGGTGGCCAAAGTATTTGAGTTTCATCTTCAGTATCTGGCCTTCTAAAGAGCAGTCAGTGTTGATCTCTAGGACTGACTGGTTTGATCGCCTTGCAGTCCAAGGGACTCGCAGGAGTCTCTTCCAGCACCACGATTCTAAGGCCTCAATTCTTCGGTACTCAGCCTTCCTTATCGTCCAGCTTTCACAGCCATACATTGCAACTGGGAAAACCATAGGCTTGACTATATGCACTTTTGTTGGCAGAGTGATGTCTCTGCTTTTTAGTATGCTGTCTAGTTTTGCCATAGCTTTCCTTCCAAGGAGCAAGCATCTTTTAATTTCTTGGCTGCAGTCCATGTCTGTGGTGATCTTGGAGCCCAGGAAAATAAAATCTGTCACTACCTCCATTTCTTCCCCATCTATCTGCCAGGAAGTGATAGGATCGGATGCCATGATCTTAGTTTTCTTAATGTTGAGTTTCAAGGCAACTTTTATGCTCTCCTCCTTCCCTCGCATCAAGAGGCTCTTTAGGTCCTCTTCCATTTCTGCCATTAGAGTGGCATCATCTGCATATCTGAGGCTGTTGATATTTCTCCCAGCAATCTTAATTCCAACTTGTAATTCATCGAGCCCTGACTTTCACATGATGTACTCTGCATATATGTTAAATAGGCAGGGCGACAGTATACAGCCTTGCCAAACTCCTTTCTCAATTTTGAACCAATCAGTGGTTCGTGTCCAGCTCTCACTGTTGCTTCTTGACCTGCATATAGGTTTCTCAAGAGACAAATAAGCTTTCTGTATGTCCCAGCATATGTTGGCAATTTGATCACTAGTTCCTCTGCCTCTTCGAAACCCTGCCTGTACTTCTGGTAGTTCTCGGTCCACATACTGCTGGAGCCTAGCTTGTAGGATTTTGAGCATCACTTTGCTAGCATGTGAAATGAGTGCAATGGTGCGTAGTTTGAACATTCTTTGGCATTGCCCTTCTTTGGGATCGGAATGTAAACTGACCTTTTCCAATCCTGTGGCCACTGTTGAGTTTTCCAAATTTGCTGACATATTGAGTGTAGCACTTTTACTGCATTGTCTTTTAAGATTTTGAATAGCTCAGCTGGAATACTGTCGCCTCCACTAGCTTTGTTGTTGCTCAGACTTCCTAAGGCCCATTTGACTTCACATTCCAGGATGTCTGGCTTGAGGTCAGTGACCACCCCATCGTGGTTATCAGGGACGTTAAGATCTTTCTTGTATAGTTCTTCTGTGTAATCTTGCCACCTCTTCTTAATCTCTTCTGCCTCTGTTAGGTCCCTGCCATTTTGGTCCTTTATCATGCCCATCTTTGCATGAAATGTTCCCTTCATATCTCCAATTTTCTTGAAGAGATCTCTGGTCCTCCCTATTCTATTGTTTTCTTCTATTTCTTTGCACTGTTCTTTGAAGAAGGCATTCTTATCTCTTCTAGCTGTTCTCTGGAATTCTGCATTCAATTGAGTGTATCTTTCTCTTTCTCCCTTGCCTTTCGCTTCCCTTCTTTCCTCAGCTATTTGTAAAGCTTCCTCAGACAGCCATTTTGCTTTCTTGCATTTCTTTTTCTTTGGGATGGTTTTAGTTGCTGCCTCTTGTACAATGTTGCGAACCTCCGTCCATAGTTCTTCAGGCACTCTGTCTATCAGATCTAATTCCTTAAATCTATTTGTCACCTCTACTGTATATTCATCAGGGATATGATTTATGTCATACCTGAGTGGCCTAGTGCTTTTCCCTACTTTCTTCAACTTAAGCCTAAATTTTGCCACCAGAAGCTCATGATCTGAGCCACAGTCAGCTCCTGGTCTAGTTTTTACTGACTGTATAGAACTTCTCCATCTTTGGCTGCAGAGCATATAGTCAATCTGATTTCTGTGTTGAAATCTCCATCCATAGTTCTTCAGGCACTCTATCAGATTTAATTCCTTAAATCTATTTGTCACCTCTACTGTATATTCATCAGGAATATGATTTTGGTCATACCTGAGTGGCCTAGTGCTTTCCCCTACTTTCTTCAATTTAAATCTAATTTTTGCAACAAAGAGCTCATGATCTGAGCCACAGTCAGCTCCTGGTCTTGTTTTTACTGTCTAGAGCAGGGGTCCTCAAACTTTTTGAAAAGGGGGCCAGTTGAAAGGTGCCAGCGATGGGTGCGCGTGCCAAGGCAGTGCGGGCGGGGGGTGCGGGCCGGGGTGGAGGGTGCAGCCCAGGGTGGGGGGGGGCCGCGCACATGCTCACACACACAAGGCAGGGACATGCGTGTGCAGAGATCCTTTTCTCTGAGCAAGTCCAAAATGATCTCCCCCTCACCCAGAGAAAAGGATCTCCTGGCAAGGCGCTGGTTTGTTCACAAGAAGATCCTTTTCTCTAAGTGAGTCCAAAACAATCTCCTTGTGAGCAAGCTGGCACCTTGCCACGCACGTATACGCACACACACATGGCGACCTATGGCAGGCCAAATAAATGGCCATGGCTGGCTGGATCCGTCTTGCGGGCCGTAGTTTAAGGACCCATGGTCTAGAGCTTCTCCATCTTTGGCTGCAGAGCACATAGTCAATCTGATTTCTATGTTGACCATCTGGTGATGTCCATGTGTAGACTCATATCTTTGGTTGTTGGAAAAGAGTGTTTCCTATGACCATCGTATTCTCTTGACAAAATTCTTCCAGCTTGTGCCCTGCTTCATTTTGTAGTCCAAGGCCAAACTTGCCTATTATTCCGGTTATCTTTTGGCTTCCTACTTTAGCATTCCAATTCCCCATGATGATAAGCACAACGTTTTTTGGTGTTAATTCTAGAAGGTGTTGTAGGTCTTCATAGAACTGGTCAACTTAAGGAGGTTTTGGTTGGTGTACAATCTAAAACTGAACAGAATATACAAAAAAACACAACAAGCACATGAAAAACTTGAAACCGTGGATAAAGAAACAAAATTAGCAAAACCAATAAATAAGCTATCATGGGATCTACTTGTTGTACTAGAGAGAGAGAATCAATTTTGGTTACCAAAAGAAGGAATATCTTTTACTGAAGGATGGATGGATCCCGAATTAACTACATATTATTCTGAGGAAGAAGAAACAGTGAATATTGATTTGCAGCAAGAAACACAGGCATTGGGAACAAATATTGACCTACAACAAACGCTTCATCTACTGAAAATAAAGCAAGAAATAGTGGATATTTAAATACAGACATTGAAGAGTATTGATTTTCAACAAGCTCTGTTAAAACAAGAAAGATGGGGCAGAGGTGTAAAGAAGAAATGAGAGAATTTGTTATCTTAAAAAGGAATGATACAAATGGATTGGCATGTTTATTGTGGTATGGAATGGCTAAGTTATATGATTTCAGTGTGGAAGCTTCTCTACATTTAAATGCATTGAATTATGAAGAGATTATAAGATATGATCTAAACTGAACTAGGAAATGTAAGAACAGGGAGTTGAGTTTTTCTTTGTTGGTGACCTAAGGAAAAATAAGAGATTTTTTTTTAATCTTAAAAATGAACGATTTAAATTGGTTGGCATGTTTATATATGATATGGAAAGGCTAAGTTACATGATTATTTTGTCCTTGAGTTACTATACTAGAAAATGATTATTGTTGGCATAGGAGAAGCTGTACTAAGATGATTCTTTTTTATAAGTGAGATATGTTAAAGATTGTAAGGAGTTGGGCTCTTATAAAGAGTTAATTGTATTTGACTAAGTGATATTTAAGTTAGATCAAACTTTAGTAAATTAGCTTAAAGAAAACTTGATTAAAAGATATTATAGGTAATAGTTGTCATCAAACAGATTAGCTAAGATTCTTTAAAGATGATAAACGGATGTTAGATATGTGAATATAAATTGGGTATTTTTTATGACATAGAATAGAGGAAGTGGTATATAAGTAGTTCTTTTTTAAACTTGGAATTTCTCTTCTTTTTCTTTTTTCTTTTAGTAAATATTGGATTGGAATACTAGTAAACAAGAAATGTATCTGGGGGTTTTTTGTAACTATTGTAGTGAGGAGTTTATTTGTCTGATACTAGAAAAATGAAAAGATCTTGAATTGTGTAGAAATGGTTAGATTGAAGTTACCACTGAAGAAGAAAGAAGATATTGACTTTCAACAAATTTGGAGATTCTTTCAACATTGGTCAAGAAAAACGGGACTTCGTAAGAAATGGATGGACTGAACTTACCACTGAAGGAGAAAGAAGATAGTGACTTCTATCAAATTTGGAACTTCTTTTTTTTATTGGCTGGAGAAACGGGACTTGGTTTAGATCTAAAAATGTTTTTAAGTTATTATAAATGGATCTGAATATGATTATAGAATGTTAAAAGATATGTAGTAAGGGGCTGACCCAGTAGGTACGATGTATGTGATGAATGATGTTTTTAGTATTAGTTTAAAACTTTAATAAAATTTCTTTAAAAAAAAATTCTAGAAGGTCTTGTAGGCCTTCATGGAACCGGTCAACTTCAGCCTCTTCAGCACCAATGGTTGGAGCATAGGCTTGGACTACTGTGATGTTGAATGGTTTGCCTTGGATTCAAACTGAGAGCATTCTGTCATTTTGGAGACTGTATCCCAGTACTGCTTTTCCTACTCTTTTACTGACTATGAAGGCTACTCCATTTCGTCTGAGGGATTCTTGCCTGCAGTAGTATACCTGATGGTCATCTGAATTATTCACCCATTGATGTCCATTTTAGTTCACTGATTCCTAAGACGTCGATGGTCAGTCTTGTCATCTCTTGTTTGACCACATCCAGCTGGCCTTGATTCATAGATCTTACACAAGCCCCTTTGCCACGACAAGGCAGTGATCCATGAAGGGGGCTCAAAAGATAGATCCACTGAATTCAGTAGGGCTTATTCTCAGGTAAGCAGATGTTAGATTGCAGTTTTGCAGTTTTAGTTTTACAATCTTATGCATGTTTAGATGGAAAAAATGTCCAACAACTTCTATCATTGCTCAGCAGAAGTCTATTTTAGGATTTTTTCTCATCTAAAAATGCATAGGATTGTGCCCTCAGTTAAACTGAGTTATGGGTCAAGGCAGATGACCCGTGTGTGTAAACTGTTTTAATTAGAAAAATAACTTGATTGCAGAGGGTCTGATTCATAACTGTGGTGCACAGAGGGGGAAGTAAACCTCCTGACCCCCCCACCCCAGTATTCTCAGCAAAACAGCTCCTGTAACAGTACTATAAGCCTGAGGAGGGAAGCTTCTGTTGGAGGAAGCAGCATGTCATTTGGCAGCACTTCTGACAGAAGAAATATGCAAATTCTTTCAGTATTTAACTTACTCTCCATGATTTGGTACCACAGCATCCTGAAAGAATTTTTTCACGCTTTGTCGAAAGATGTCATGATCTGAAGTGAAGATCCTCCGAGTTCCTATGTCCATTAAGGTTTTAGCAGAGGAGGTTTCAAGGCGGGCTGAGTGATGATTTTCAGTTTGAAAGTATCTTAAAAGAAATAAAATTAGACAGAATACATGTAGGAAAAATATCACATTGTATTGTTAAAAACAGCACCTCTCACACTCAAGCTACTTGTTGATAGAACCAATGTTATAAGAACACAGCTGCCCTTGAAAATGGCAGCCACAGAGAAAGCTCCTCCAAACTTGCCCCTCCACAACATTAAGCAGAACTTCCTCAGTTGCTGCTATTACTACATCAAGTGCTCCAAGAGCTAGCAGCTGGCAATGATGCAAAATAAAGGCTTGGAGAGGTTCGGCATAACAAACCCCTGGCCATAAAATGCACTCCCCTCACTGTTACAGGGTGCAGTGAGACTTTATTCAAGGATTGGGAATCTACTGTCTCTCAGATGTTTTGGACTGCAACTCCCACAATCCATTACCATTAACTATAAATTTTTAAATAAATAAATAAATAAATAAATAAAATAATGGCTGGGGCTGACAGAAGTTGTAGTTCAAAATATCTGTAGGGCACTAGGTGGCTGACCCTGCACAGCTGTCGTATGCAGGAGCAGCCAAACCCTTTTTGTTACCAGTGGTGTAGCAGAACTGGAGCTTGGAACGATGCTGCAAGAACAATATGTTATTATTAGCAGGAATGCTGATGTCATCTGCCACCCACCCTACCCCCAAGGATTCCACATTGCTTCTAAGTTGAGCTGCAATCCTCAGAGAAGTTGGGGGGAAATGCATTTTCCCAGGACCTGTCACAGCATTAAGTGTTTTGGGGTGGCTTGTCCTAAATGGGCAATTAAGACCATTAGATTTACAAAGTATCATACTTTGGATGCATTAAAAGAAGGCAAGACTCACTGCAGAAGGCAATCATGCTAAGGAAAGCCAAAAGCAGAATACGAAAGGGAAGACCAAATATGAGATGGACTGAGCCCATAAAGGAAACCACAGTCTTGAACCTGGAAGTGCTGAATGGAGCTCTCATGGACAGGACATTTTGGAGGGCTTTCATTCATAGGGTCAGCATAAGTTGGAGATGACTTGATGGCACATAACAACAAGATTTACAAAACCTTCAAGCGGATGAAAATTCCCAGAACTGATTTGTTGATATAGGTTCACAAATCTGCCTCAGTTTTTCAAATTTCTTGCACTTTAAAGTTTAGTACTATACCACTATGCAACATCTAGTTCTGTTCCGTAGATCAGTTTGGTATTCCTGTTAATACAATCAAAACTCAATTACAGTGTCAATTGCTATGACTGACATGGTTGTCCTATACAGTTAATATGCCAAATACAGTGGTACCTTGGCTCACAAACTTAATCCGTTCCAGGACTCTGTGACCCAAATTGGTCGTGAGCCAAGTCAAATTTCCTCATAAGGTTCAATGTAAATAAGGTTAATTCGTTCTGCGACTAATTTTTTTACTCACAAAAATGTGAAGCAAAGTGACAAAGAAAAACAAAGATTGCAGCCATCTCCCCCCCCCCCCAGTGATTGTTTGGGGGGTGGGGGCGAGGATCACGATCGCGGGTGCACTGTGGGGGAGGCAGGCACGGGGGTGGGGGCGCGTGGGGGGAGGCAGGAGCGGGCGCACTTGGGCGCGCTCGGGCAGGGAACACGGGCACAACTGTGGCCATCTTCCCCCCCCCCGCACCCCAGCACGAACGTGATCGCGTCCATGCAGGGAAGGCGGGCACGCTCACGATCATCACCCGATGCAGAGTTTGCGACCTTCTTACTTTTTACTTGGCTTTTCTGCAATGGACTACTGCAGTCATCCTCTGGAAATGATAATATAACAAAACTGCTAGTTTGGTAAGGGAACAAACTTTGCCAGCTTCACTACTGCATACAGTCAAAATCAGAGAATCCATCCACAGGCCACTGCCAGCATTGCTATGGCGTTTTCAACTCGGCAAAGCGCTGCTTTAGAGAGCAAAGTTTCGACAAGGAAAAGGCCTGCTACTCCCAGCATACCCGAGCATGCAGTGGAAGCCCTTTCTTCTGTCAAAACTCGCACAGAAAATCGAAGCGTGCCCGTGCTCAACTTGCGAGGTGAGCACGGGGCGCGGGGAGGAGACCAGGAAACCCCCGACAGCAGATCTTTCAAGAGTGCCAAGAGTGACAGGCACATACCGAACGTGGGGCGAGCTGCAGCAGGAAAACGGTGCCCACTGCGCCTTTTTCATGCCTCAAACTCAAGTCTGCAGCGCCGAGGGGGGCTGTCGGCTCAGCCGTCCTATGCCTCCATCTCATCGCCTGGCGCCTTTTCCACCCCAGCAGGACACCGTGAAGGAAGCACTCACCTGGCCGGCGCTCGCCCTCCCGGGAGACAGGAAAGCTGCCTTAGGACCTTGCACGCCAGCAGCCTCAAGGTGGCCATGTTGCCTCTAAAAGTCTAGTAGAGCCTCAAACTGTTTTCTCGCGTCTGAAGCGCAGCATAAGCCACCTCATGGAGCCCTCTGGTGGGGAAAGGATGTGTTGCACGTTGGGCAAACATCACGTGCTGTATTAGCCAACTACGGGGAACTCGTTAGGAGGAGTTTTATAAAAGCACCTTCTCAGAAATTATTATGGAAGGGAGAAGCTTGTTTACTCCTGGAACTAGGATAGCTCTAGATCCTTTACTTGTACATTCATATACTGGCTAAGCTGCACTTTGAATGAAATCCACTATCTGGAACAATAAAATCTGACTGCTTAAGAAGAGCATTTTTAGATCTCATTGATTTCAACTTCAGTAAATTGAAATTCAGTAAATCAGTGAGACGTAGAAATTGCTGTTTTGTGCTCAAAGTATTTTGGTTTCATTAAAACCAAACTTGAACTTTTAATCTCTTAATAAATTAAGAGATTTATTTATTTAAATTAAAATTTATTTCTTAATTTAAGAAATTAAGAGAATCAGTGTGGTGTAGTGGTTAAGAGCATGGGACTGGGATTCAGACGATCTGGGTTCTAGTCCCTGCTCAGCCATGGAGCCAACTGGGTGACTTTGGGCCAGTCACAGACTCTCAGCCCAACCTACCTCACAGGGTTGTTGTTGTGGGGATAAGATGGGGGAGGAGAATGATGTAAACTGCCTTGAGCCCTTTGTAGGAAAAAGGCAGGATATAAATCGAAAAATAAATAAATAAATAAATAAAGCTTGGATTCTTAATATAAAAAATCAGAGTAAAGCTAAAAAGAAAAAAAGATCGCTAATATAAACACAGTGCCAAAGTACAAATTCAATAATATTCCTGAGGAATTAAAGTCCATCTAGAGAACAGACTTGCATTACAGAACTCAATTGTCCATAAACCAGAGTCATTGTTAGGGAAGAATGCCAAAAAACAATTCAAGCAAAAGAAAGAAAAAGGATATATGAATAACAGAGGAAATACAGTTGCAAAGGACAAGAGAAGCAAAAGTAAAAGGTGACAGAAGCAAGATGAGAATCCTGAATACAACTTTTCAACAACTATCATGTGAAGACAAAAAAAAGAACCATTAAAATGGAGAATGCAAAGAAATAGAAGAGAACAACCAAAGAGAAAAGGCAAGAGGCCTCTTCTAGAAAACCCAACAAACCCAAGAGAAATTCAAACCTAGGTTAGGAAAGCTGAAAGACAAACAAGAACATGCTATCTGACCTGGCTAGAATAAAGAGAAGATGGAACCAATGTACAGAAGAACTGTCCAGAAGAGATGAAAGGATGACAGACTCCTTCAAAGAGGAATCCTATGAAGAAGAGCCTGCATAATTAGAAAGCAAACTGAAAGATGCTCTGAAAGCAATTGGAAGGTATAAAGCAGAGGTCCTCAAACTTTTTAAATGGGGCCAATTCACTGTCCCTCAGACTGTTGGGGGGGGAGGTGGACTACAGTTTGAAAAAAAATATGCACATTAAAATTAATTACAATTAAAATAAATTACAATTTAATTAAAATTTAAAAATTAATTTAAAAATTAAAATTAAAAAATGTTTGCTCTGCTCCTTCGGGCTGCAGCAGAAGCCCAAGATGAGGTGGGGAAGAGCCTTCTCTGGGTAAGCCGCGGCTGCCTCACCTAGCCCGGGGGCAGCCGCTCAATGGTGGTGGCGGTTCGCCCATTGAAGGATGTGCCCTCTTGCGCCCCTGGGGATGTGGCTCACATACTTAAAAATGGATTTTAAAAGTTATAAGGTAAGTTTTCTTACCTTTACTCCTTTTCTAGCATCTTCGTGTCTCTCTCTCTTCCGCCCTCTTCTCCTCTGTTTCCTTCTCCATATTCCCACTCTGCATATGCATGCAGTGGGGTGCAGGGGAGAGCTGGCACACGCACAATTGAGCTTTTACAATTAGGCATGTGTGGCAGCTCTCTGCTCAGTTTCAGAGAATGCCTGTGCCAGCTCAGAGCTTTTGTGCTTGCTCGGATATCGTTTTCTCTGAGCGAGTCCAAAATCTCTGAGGCGGGCCAGATAAATGAGCATGGTGCACCGAATCTGGCCCATGGGCTGTAGTTTGAGGATCCATGGTATAAAGCATCAGGAATAGATAGGATACCAGTAGAACTATCCTTAGCTGTAGAAATCCAACCCCAACAAGAATATGCCCACAAATGTGGAAAACAACAGTGGCCACAAAAATATTCAATATACATTCCAGTCCCCAAAAAAGAGATGCAAAATAGTGCAGCAACCATACAACTATTGCACTGATTTCCCATGCTAGAAAAATGAAGCTCAAGGTGCTGCAACAAAGAAGATTACCCTATATGGAGTGAGAAATGCCTGACATTTAAGCTGGATTCCAAAAAGGAAGAGACACTCAAGAACAAGTCAAGACTTTGACTGTGTGGATCTCACAAAACTATGGATGGTCCTAAAAGAAATGGGTGTGCCTCAGCAGTTGATTGTCCTGATGCAAAACCTGTATTGTGGAAAAGAAGCTACCGTTAGGACAAAATATGGGAAAACAGAATGGGTTCCTATAGGCAAAAGTGTTAGGTAAGAGTGTATTTTACATCCTCTCTGTTTATTCTGCACACAGAACATACCATAAGGAAAGATGGATTAGAATCAGAGGAAGGAGTGAGAAATGGCAAGTGATGCATCAATAATTTCAGATATGTGTTCATACCATCTTATGGCAGAAAGCAGCAAGGAACTGAAACAACTCCTGTTGAAAATGAAAGAAGAAAGCACAAAAGAACTGCAGCTGAATATTAAGCAAACAAAAATCATGACTGGAAAATAATTACACAACTTGCAAGTCAACAATGAAGAAATTGAAATTATGAAAGATTATCCATAGCTCAGTCATCAATTCAAAGGAGGACTGTAGCCAGGAAATTTGAAGAAGACTGAGACTGGGAAGAGTAGCAATGATGGAACCGGAAAAGATCATCAAGGGTAAGGGCCTCTCACTGGTGACCAAATGGGGGCCAAGATCATCCATACTATTGTATTCTGGATCACTATGTATGGCTGTGAAAGCTGAATGGTGCAGAAAGCTGATGGGAAGAAAATTGATGTGTTCAAACCATAGTGGTAGAGGAGAGCTTTGTGAATACTCCGGGCCAACAGAAAGACAAACAAATGGGTCCCAGATCAAAGCAAGCCAGAAATTTCCCTAGAAGCAAAAATGACAACATGTAGGCCGTCATACTTTGGGCACATCATGAGAAGGCAAAACTCCCTAGAGAAGACAATTATATTAGGGAAAGTTGAAGGCAGAGGGAGAAAAGGAAAACCAAACATGAGTTAGATTGACTCCATAAAGGAAGCTGTGTCCTTAATTTGCAAGAGCTGAGCAGAACTCCTTTCACTCAAAGGTTTGGCATAAACTGGACATGCAGCTGTTGATATTGTGATGTGCAGGGATATTTTTACCATTCACATTCAGATGCTTACGTAGTACAACCCCTACAGGATAGCCTTCCATATCTAGTGCCCTCCAGATGTTTTGGGCTATCACTCCCATAAACCCAGACTATTGACTATACTGGCAGGAGTTGATAGGAGCTGAACTCCAAAAATTCTGGAGGTCATCAAGTTGGGGAAGGCTTCCATAGGCTATAGAAGGTGTGTTTACAGTAATAATCCAGATCAGAAAGATGTTTATGATGTATAAAGCTATGTACAGATGTTAGTACTACATTGGGAATAAGATCACATTGCACTATTCATATCCATATTCTGACATTAGGAGCAGTGTCAGTCATGGACTAAGTTCAGACAAGGCAAAAACCCATGTTCCACAGTAGGGGTTGAGTCTTGGTTATTGAACCAAGAGTTGTTGAAATATGAATTCTTGTGTCATCTAAAGCCAGTTACTGGTTAACTGAACCCATTCATTGTGATGGAAGCCATGTCTACCTCATTAAATAGAACCTAAACCTAGATCTCAAAATCTAAAGACAAAATAGCTTTTTAAAAAGAAAATGTTGGGGACCAGGGGAATCACACTTGCTCTGCATCTGATAAGTCCCTGTTTGATTCCTGGGATCTCAATTTAAAGGATCTCAGATAGCAAACAATGAGGAAAACCTCTACCTCAGAGTCACTATCCATCAGGATGGTACTACCTGGGGAGATAGATAAATGGTTTTATGCGATACAGTGCACTTTTTAATAGTCCTTAAAATAATCTGGTAGTGTGTTCCTAAATAATATTTACCAAGAAGAAATCATTCACTAAACATGTTTCCAAATCACACACATGAAAAGAGTCTTAACAAAAATGCCAGCTATATGAAATTGCAGAATATTTGCTTTCTCAAATGAGGTAGTGTGATGATTGTCCTATCAATATCTACCACACAGTAGCACAGCCATTAAGCTGCCAACCAGGGGTGCCAAAACACTTTCAGTTTGAGGGTGGAACTCAGTTTGGGAGAAGCTATTAGTGACTGGCAGGGGCAAAGGGGGTGGGGTCAAAGGGGAAAGAGACAGGACCAAAATATCCAAAATACCAGCATGTGGTAGCTTAGAGCTCTTACTGTCCCTAAGTAAGCCCTAAGAGTGAGGCAGTTCAGCCTTTTGGAACTGAAAAAATGTGCAAAAATGGATGAACTGCCAAGTGATGGGTGGTTGGGAAATACAGGGCTGGGGCTTTGGAAGGGGATGTGGCCATTGCAGGAACACTTGGAGAGCCAATTGAGATAGCAGCAGGGCTGACTTTGGCTTGCAGGCCTGAAATTCAACACCCCTGCTGTGAACAGAACAAAGTGTTCTTCCTTGAAAACTGATGCTAGTCCTCAGCATCTTGCAGCCTCCCCTTATCTTCACTATAAGCTTGGGAAAGAGATATTTGGCCCCTTGTTGTCAAGGACTTTAACCCCAACACCCAGGTTTGTTTGTGCAACTGCAGAACGTATAGACAAGCACCAGCAAGGCCTAAAAGCTCTCTATTGAAAAGTGCGCACAGCAGTCCTTCTCCTCTGAGACACCCCCCCCCCCATAATTCATACATATTGATGAGTTTGTTTTAGGAGCAAACTCATCAATCCTTGCTCATTTTGTCCTATCCCATCTGCATTTTGACAGTTAAGCAGAAAGTTAGATGCCAGCAATTTTCTTCTCAGTGCATGTCTAAGTAGCTCTCATGCTAGGAGAGCGCTGGCTGTTTCAGCTGAATTGGTGTTTCATTCATGCACACACATTGCAAATTGTCGAGGCCTCACCCAAGTTATAAAGAGTTCAAACACTGGGAACCAGAACTTTTATATTCTCGTGTTACAGAAGGGAACGGGCAGCATATGATTATGACATGCCAGAAGCCCAGTTCTCCAGGTTACATCGCTTCCCACTTCCCACTCCCTGGGGTCCACATAGGCAGCCTGAGCATTGGATCCTAGGTGCATCATGGGGAAGCAAGCAGATCTCCAGGCACATGGGCTTCCCTAGCTCAGGCATCCACACCTGACCCCTGGAGGTCAGGGGCAAGTTGGGTGATGCCTTTTCACCCATATAACAACATAGAATGTGGGTGAATGTGTTCTTCTGAACAGTCCATCATTTTAATAGAGAATAGGTATTTGAACCGGGAGGGGCCAGACCCCAATTCAATAACATTTCATCACTGAACTGCACCAAACATCCAATGTATTCACTCTGATTACAGAAAAGGTCATTGTAAGCTCCTGCTAAGGCCTGCTTTCCCCATCTCAGTACATACTCTCACTCCTACTTCCTATCTTCTTTTTAATTATTATTTTCTTAACATAAACAGAATACAAAAAGAAGGAAAGTATATGCAAAATAAAGTAAAATAGAATAGTGAAGCCATCTGTTTTACTGACTTCCTATCTTCTGTGCCCTTCCCACCTATTTGAGGTGAGAAGATGTCAAGTCTAAATCATGTCCATGGGAGATTGCTGTTTTTGGTCAAATCAGTCATGCCTGGGAAAGTCCCAAACCATTTAATTTGCAAGTTGTGTGAAATTATTTGTGTATTAGATGTGAAACTACTAGTGTAAAGGTTTAGAGTGCAGATTTTGCCTTTGCTGGGATCTCCAGAATTGTCCCCCTCATGAATATCCCCCCTTGGCATCTATCAAGCTCCCTGACCCTCCTGAACTTTATTTCCTAATTTTTTTTTCTTAAGTTGAAACTGGATGCTGGAATACTGCAAAATAAAGTGTTGCCCTGCAGTTATGGGGGCAGGGCTCAGACCACTATCATCTAATGATGCTCTTAGTTCACAGTTTGTTTTCTTCAGGGATTGGCAACAGACACTTAGGACTCCTTTAAGAGATACCGATAGTATAACCTGTAAAAATAAAAGTTTACAGACTTAATTAAGGTGCTGATATAAGTTGAATCAACAAAACAATTAAGTTCCATTAATGTCTACATAGCAATTGTGATTTCTGATGTTTGTGAATTCTTATTGTTGATTCCTTATTGTTCTTAGTGTAAAACAATGTATTGGAAGCATTTTTAAAAATATAAAACCAGCCCCCTCATGGTAGCCATCATGTAAGAGCATTCAACAGCAAACCGTTCTCAAAGCAGAAATTAATCAATCATTACTCCCAATACCAAGATTTGCACACACGCACATGCTCACACATGCACACAGAGGCAAGCATGCATGCATTTCGTGCTTTCAGCGTGGCTTTTAAGAATGGATTTTGTATTACTGTTAATTCTCCACTACCACTGGATATGAAAAGGAAAGTCACAAACTTTTGTTCAGGTGGGAAATCCATTATAATCCAGGGTAGAGTGTTCTTATTTTGTATTTATTAAAGAGGCCAACCTGAGGTCTGAATAATTATATCTTCCCTTTATAGTTTGGTGGCAGAGAGTACTCCTGTTTACATGCAGGTTTTCCCTGGGGTACTGTGGAACTCAAACTTATTTTGTCATTTTAAATCAGGTGTGCAGAAATTTCTGTTGAGAGGTTCTGAAACAACAATAATAATGATTTGGAAGAAGGACTGTTCTAACAACTGTCATCCTACTTAGCCATGCTAAATTCCTAACATTTCCAAGAGTACAGCTCTTCCTTTATTTGCTTGATCAAGGAGTCAGTGTCTCTTTTCTCAATCTGATGCTTGATCCAAAATATCCAACTGGACATTTTTGGCAGATTCTTTTGGCAATGTAGAGGCATTCAGACAAATTAATTCTGATTTAGAGTGGATTGATTTTAGACCCATTATGAGCTTTTAAAGGAACAATCCTGCTAGACATCGGATGGCTTCAGATGACCCAACAGCCCACACAGTGGCCCAAGTAATGCCGGTGGATGAACTGTCTATAGTTCCATGCTGAGCCTGATGGACAGTGAGGCTGGTGCCCTCCTCACGTTTTTGCCCTTCTCCAGGAAACCTCCAAGACACCTTGGGATGGTACTGAGTATTTTCCTCTATCCTCCTTGCTGTAAGAAGGCTTTTGAGTTTGCTGTGGCTTTCTCCACATCTCATTCTTCTCCCCCCACCCACCCAGAGATTGTGAAAGCTAAGGCAGTATATGCATGTCCATAGTAAATAATACTAAACCCCGAGTGAAGAAGACAGGTGGGAATTAAATTAATTGTGCCTGTAGTACTATACAGGTGTGCAATCATTTATCTTTTTTTTTCAAAAGCTGTCCCTTTCAGCAATTTCCACTTGTTAGACCAGAGCACATAGAGCACTACAGAGAGTGGGAGACTACATATAAGCATACACACATTTATCCTCTATTTTCATTTTCAGCTTAATTCACACTGGAACTAAGCATTTTCATAACCATTCATTGGAGTAAAAATCTTCACCTATTGACATAACAGAAAGGAAATACAATTCTCATGAGATCATTAATGTATCACATTTCTACTGTAATTGCAACAGAGTTGCACATGCGAACATTTCAAATCTTCCCAATTCTCCCAGAATTAAAACAACAGAATGCGCTTGCAGTAGAAACACATAGGCTAATATGGCATGTTACTTAACACACAGCAAAAGAGGAACAATTGCACGTAAGGTGCTGTTTTGTTGCCTTAAATAAATTATTTAATGTGTGATTTCTCCAAGGCCAGAATCTTATTCATGTTTGAGGCAGATGAAAGTCTTACAGCTTCCAGCATTCACCTCACAGCATGGCTGGGAGTTGTAGGACTTTCTTCAGACCAAATACGCATAAGATTGTACCTTAAACTGTTTCCTGACACATATAGCCATAGGATGGCAATGAAGGAAAACTGATTCTTGTTCAGGGACTGAAGGAGAATTGGTGCATTCCTGCACTCCTCAGGAAACAAAGATGGTTTGAAAAAGGGGCTGCTCTCTCTGCACTGTATAAAAGCCTTTTATAACTAGGTTTTACAGGTTCTGTATTGTTTCCAAACCTTGCAAATCTGTTTGACCTGGCTGACAGTGTGACAGATGAAATGTGTGTGAGGAGTAGCTATTGTCTGTCACCAGTTGATGTGAATACTAGACAGAAAGCACCTTTGGGTCAGTAGATATACCAGGATTAATCACCAGGGTAAGGGGGCTCAAGCCCTCATCCCATCACCTTGGAAGAGCCCACTGTCTCTGTAACTTGGCCATTTTTGTTCCAGGCAGTCAGTGCCAGTTTCTTCTGTACTGTTACCACTGGCGCATGCCTTACTGCTCTCACCACCACAAACTTTTCTTATTACATAAAATACAAGCAGTCCCTGGGTCACAAATGTATGGGTTATGAACAAACTGTACTTATGAACACATGGATTGCCATAAACCCTATGTGAATATCTCCAAGGAAAAGCTGTGAGTATCTCTAGGGAACTACATGACACATTTGATGATGCATCATTAATGACCATGTAGTTCCCTAGAGATAGTCACAAGCTTTTGTTAGAGATTGAGATTGGCTAGAGACAGTCATGGCTATCTCTAAGAACTATGTGGTGTATCTGTAAGAAACTATGCAATGCATTTGGCATCAGTGGCAACCTAGTTCCCTAGAGTTACAACATCCACAGCTTTTCATTCTGGATGTCAACTCAAGCATACCCAGGCCTGTGTGTTTTGGGGCATGTGTAGGTTACATAGTTCCCCCTTGGTTTTTCTGTAGCATTTGCCTGTATAACCAGGCCCTCAGCTGCTACAAGGCCAATTATGGTGAGCAGAAGAAAATGGCTGATAGATTCAAGATGGCGTCGGAACAAGACGGACATGATCAATAGGGGCTCCTATTATCACGCCGGTAATGCTCGATAGTAAGTCGTGGGAGACTTAACTGAGCCCTGTCAGGGCGAAGATAGATTGCCTGGCATTATCTCTTCTGGTTGATGTAGGACAGCAATCCTATATCTTAGTGGAAGAGGTTCAGGCATTTCTCAATCGGGCTACACAGGGGGTTTTCTAGCCCCTGCCAGTTCTTGGCATCGGATGGACTAATTAGCTTACTTTAACCAGATATGCATCGGACGGCTGGTAAGCATTCTTATTTCCTATTTCTTTTCGCAATATTACCCGTGGGAAAGCTGTTGTCTATAATTTGATCCAAAGAAGATAGGGAGAGCCCGTTTGAAGCCCTTTTATGCGGCGAATGACATACGAGAGAGGTGAAGATTTGTACCTGGAAAAAAGCCGAGGAAAAAGCTTTTTCTTCTAATCTCTCTATGGGCGAAGGCAAAGATTAATGACTATGAAATAATTAGAGGGCAGCGAAGCTAGAAGTTAAAGCGAATATTTGGATATCTACTTGGACTTCTGCCAAGGCTAAGTGGATTCTTGCCAGGGAAGTTTGTATTATTTTTATTATCTATACATGGTGTTTTCTTGCTACTGTGATGTTTTGCTGGTGAACATTCTTGTCTTCTTTATCTACCCTTTTTTTTTTTGCAATATTATTTGTGAAAAGACTATATTCTGTTGTTAATTGGCATATAGAAGAAGAAAAAGCCCCTAAGTTGCTAGTGGCCATTTTTTCCCCCTTGTTACGCTTCTCCTTTGTTCTCCTTGGCTAGCTTCTATTTTTCTTGGCTTGCTGCCAAAGGAAGGTTTATTTTTTATTTTATTTTTAAGTAGAATTTTGCCACCACCCGGTGGTGATGGAAATTATTGCAAGTTACTTTCTCTCTCTCTCTCTCTCTCTCTCTCTCTCTCTTTCTTTTGTCTTTGTTTCTCATTTTTGTCTTTCTTCTTCCCCTCTCTTCTCTTTCTCTTTTTTAATATCTTATTCAACTTATATTTTTCTCCCCGACTTTTTGTTGTTGATATACTGAAATCACTTCGGTGAACAACCTTCATCATGAGGAAAACTCAGTCATCCTCAGCACCCTCCTCTGTGGGACAAAGTCCAATACATCATCCCAAGACGGAAGATGTTGCAAAAACTTTAATGGCGATACAGGCGACTCTGACAACCTTGCAAGCATCTCAAGAGGCAATGACAATACGGCTGGAAAGTCTATCAAATAAACAGCAGGAGCGAATTGATAAATTGGAAAACTTGTTTGAAGAAATGACAACGCAACTATCGGAAGTACGACTTAAAGCAAAACAGAATACAAAAAAAATGCAGCAAGTATCTGAAAAATTGGAGAGGGTAGACAAATCAACATGGGATTCAATGGTCGTGTTAGAGATGGAAAAGGCATCGTATTATCTAAGATTCCAGAACATAACGGAAAAAAAAGATGAAAACTTGCAAGAGATCGTAACTACTATCTTGGTGGAGCTTTTGGAGATAGAGGATGAAACCATGGCTTTGGGAATTGATCTCGTTTATAGGGTCAACTTCTCTTATACCAGAAAAAATAAACTACCGGAAGAAGTTCATGTCAAGTTTGCTTTGAGATCTGTAAGAGATAACGTCTTGAAGGCAGCATGGGAGAAACCATTAAAGAGAGACGATCATCAGGAGGTGACAGTGCTGAAACAAATTCCATGGAGGATCAGAGAGGGAAGAAAGAAATATCGATTCCTTGCTACAAGATTGACTAAGAAAAAGATCATCTTTAAATGGCTAACACCAGAAGGAATATTTCTTACATGGAATTCTGTAAGATATAAATTGGATTCAATTCTTAAAGCACAAGAGTTCTATGAAAAATTTAGAGCTGAGTTGGAAGAGGAGGACCTTGTCGTATCTGAGGAAGGAGAAAAAGATGCCGAAGCGATGGAATTAATAGTGTACCAATCTGAACAAGCAGAATTGCTGAGGGTTGATCCACAACAAGAAGTACAGACTTTGGACCCAAAGGAGAAGAGAAAAGGTAAAATAGTAAAGGCAAAGAATAAGTAAATAACCTTACCAAACATGGCTAGCAAAAAGGAAGGAAAAATTGAACTTCTCTCCCTAAATGTTAATGAACCAAATGGACCATCTAAGAGAAGAAGGATTTTTGCTCAGCTTCAAAAACGAAACCTAGAGATAATCTGTCTACAAGAAACACATATTAAGAAACAACATGATAAATTTCTGGAATGTTCAAAACTGGGGAAATTGTTTGTGTCTTCTGCATCACAGAAGAAAAGAGGTTTAGCACTGTATGTTAAGAAAAACTGGACCCTAAGCATATTCTTGCTGAGGAGGATGGCAGGATCTTGATGGTGGAAATCACAATCAAACTTAAGAAGGTGCTCTTAGTGGCAATATATGCACTGAATGATCATCAGGAAATTTTTTATTAAAAGCTACATAGATTACTCTTGCAAGTGGACTATCAGACTATGTGTCTAATGGGCGATTTTAATGCAATTGTGAATAAGGAAATCGACTACAAGGCTGAAAATAAGGGAAAAATGGGTAGAAAGAGTCTTCCAAAATCTTGTTCCAATTTGATTGAGGAATTCAGTTTGATAGATACCTGGAGACACAAAAACCTATCTTTGGCCAATTATTCTTTCTACTCAAGCAGACATAGGTCATGGTCTAGAATTTATATGGTTTGGGTAACGCCAGACCTAATCCCAGATCTGATATAAACTGAAATAGGACAAATGTCTGGGCTGATCATAATCCTGTATTTATATCACTGAAAGGAGTTGTAAGGATGCCCAGATGGAGTCTAGATAAAGCGTTATTGAAAGATAAAAAGTTTCTAGAAAAGATAAGCAATGAGATGCAAATATTCTTTCAAACAAACAAAGTCGAAGAAACTTCTTCACAGAATGTCTGGGATACAGCTAAAGCCTATGTCAGGGGATTGATAATAACCTATTCAGCAAGAATAAATAAGAAAAGGCAAGAGTGAGCAACATTAATAGAAGATTTGAGGAAACAGGAACAAGAATTGCAGGCAGATCCAACAAAGAGTAATCTTAGGGTTCAAATGAACACTTTGAAGCACAAGTTAAATCTCTTGGATATGAGTGAGCTCACTAAGCAAATGAAATGGACTAAACAGAACTTTTTTGAAAATGCTAATAAGCCGGGGAGATGGTTAGCATATAAAGTTAGAAAGGAAAGAGAGAAGAGAGTGATTTCAAAACTGAGAGATGGAGAAGGACGACTGCAGGTACAAAATATACAAATTAAGAAAATAGCTGAAGACTTTTTTGCAAGATTATACCGGAAGGAGGAGTTTTTGATTGAGAAGGTGAAAGAATATATACAAAAGGGAGATTTGCCAAAGCTACCAGAAAAGTTTCAAAAAATGCTGAACCAGAAAACCCCTGGTCTGGATGGTTTACCAGCGGAATTTTACAAATCGTTTGAGGGAGTTTTTGTTACTTTTTTTTAAGACATATGTAATGAAGCACTATTAAATGCCAAAATACCAGACACTTGGATGGAGGCAAATATAACACTAATACCTAAAGAAGGCATCGATTTAACTGAGATTCAAAACTTTAGACCTATATCACTATTAAATGTGGATTATAAAATTTTTGTCTCAATATTGGCAGAAAGGTTGAAGAAGTTTTTAAGAGACTTTATACATCCAGACCAAAATGGTTTCCTGCCTAAAAGACAAATGAAGAGTAATCTGAGGACTATCTTGGATATTTTAGAATACTATGAGATACATACGGAAAAACCAATGGCTTTATTTTTTTTGGATGCTCAGAAAGCTTTTGATAATGTCAATTGGCAATTTATGATGTATCAGATGGAGCAAATGGAGTTCGGGGAAAAATTTATGAATGTGATTTCAAGCATCTATCAAAGACAGTTGGCCAGGATTTTAATTAATGGAGATTGTACAAAGGCAATAGAGATACAAAAGGGTACAAGGCAGGGATGCCCATTGTCACCCCTATTGTTCATTTTGACTAGAGGTCTTGAATAGAAGCATTTGAGATGACGAAGACATCAAAGGCACTAAAATTAGGGATGAAAAATATAAATTGCAAGCATTTGCAGATGATTTGGTTTTCATAATAGAGGAACCATTTGTAACTATCCCTAAACTTTTACAAAGGATCGAAGAATATGGTGAGGTCACGGGGATGAAAATAAATAAAAGACGAAGCATTTAGTTAAAAATCTTACACAAAAGCAGAAGAAAGAACTCCAAGAGCAAGTGGACTTGCAGATTGTTAAAAGGGTAAAATACCTGGAAATTTATCTTACAGCTAAATGCACAACTTTGAAAGAAGATAATTATGATAAACTACTGAAAGATATTAGAAGTGATCTGGAGAGATGGGCCAATTTACAATTGTCCTTGATGGGAAGAATAGCACTGGTTAAAATGAACATTTTAGCAAAAATTTTGTTTTTATTCTAAATGACCCCTGTAAAAATTGATAAAAAGTTTTTTGAGGACTTAAACCTTCAAGTTTCGAGATTTATTTGGAAAAAAAATAAAGGAATGGGGGTTTTGGTTTACCGAATTGGATGTTGTATTATCAAGCGTCTATTTGTACTTGGCTAAGAGAATGGATAATCTTGCGAAATAAGAGAATTTTGTACCTTGAGGGTCATGATTTGCAAATGGGTTGGCATGCTTATATGTGATATGAGAAGGTCAAGTCACAGGGGACGTTTCTAAGTCACTTTATTAGAAGATCACTAATGTCAGTATGGGAAAAGCTAAAGCTAAAATTGTATAATAAGCTACCAAGATGGCTTTCACCTATGGAAGCCTTTGTCTATCCAAATGTATTAAATTTTGAAGGGATTATAAGATATGATGATATTTTGGATAAGTATGGAGGCCTAAAACTGGAGCAAGAAATACAAGAACAGGGTTAATATATCGTGGTGGTATAAGGTGCAGATGCAATCAAGATATGCCAAAGACTGCAAAATATGGGGGTTTTATAAAGATCTAACAGACTTTGATCAAGTGATGTTAAAAGCAAATGAGAAAATGATTAAAAGAATCTATGAGTTTTTGTTTGACAGAAAAATGGAAGGGGAACAGGTCAAGGACACTATGATAACATGGGCACAAAACTTTGGATATAATATTGAATTAGAAAAGTGGCAAAAGCTGTGGGAGAGAAATATTAAGGTAACTTTAGCAACCTCGTATAAAGAAAATTTGTATAAAATGTTTTATAGATGGTATTTGTTGCCAAATCGATTAGCTAAGATGTTTCCAAATATGTCTAACAGATGCTGGAAATGTAAACATGGTGTGGGTACATTTTATCATATGTGGTGGACCTGTGAATATGTGAAAAAGTATTGGATTAAAATACATAAATGGCTTGAGGAAATGCTTCAAAAATCTTTAGCCTTTAAACCTGAAGTTTTTTTGTTAGGCATGGTACCGGAAAATATTAGTAAACAAGAAATGTATTTGATACTACATTTAATCACAGCGGCGAGGATTGCGCTTGCTCAATACTGGAAGAGTGAGGAACTACTCATGGAGGAACTGATTTTGAAAAAGATTCTGGATTGTGCAGAAATGGATAGACTGACTCTATCACTGAAGGGGAAGGAAGACAGTGACTTTTACCAAACCTGGAACTTTTTTTACAACTGGCTAGAGAAACAGGACTTGGCGTAGATTTAAAGATGTCTTTAAACTTTTATAAATTGATTTGATTATGATCATAGAATGCTAAAAGATATGTTGTAAGGGGCTGACCCAGCTTGTCCAATGTATTTGATGATTGATGTTTTTAATTTGTAGTTTAAAATTTTAATAAAATCTTATCAAAAAGAAAAGAAAAGAAAAGAAAATGGCTGTACAAATAACCCTTGAGGCTGACTTCAAGAAAGCAATTCAAGTGGTAACCCACTCCTTCTAGCAGCACAGTCAAACTCTGACTCTCCACCACCAGGTCCATTCCTGTCATCATCAGTTAATGGTAGGCTTATGTTACCTCAAGAATGTTCTACACTGTTTTGAAAGTTCTTTCTTTTATTTGTTTTTTTTTACAATAGTGTATGCCTACACACATGCATATGTATTTGCTCTCTCTCTTCAGTACCTGTAGTTACTTTATTATTACCGTATTATTATCATTATTACAATGCTGTATTGTGTTTAAGAGGTTCTAATGAATATGGACAAGTTTCTTAAGTGTTTTATATGCATAGAAAGGTAAAATATATACATATTCTAAGATGAATGTTTGGCTTACTCATGTAATCTGATGTACATACAAATTCAACTCTAGGACATTCTCCAAAATGGAACTCATCCATAACCTGGGGACTACTGGTATATTTTTTCATGTTGTAACAAAATACAAGCTCCTACTTGTGCATTTTCATTATTCTGCTATATCAGACTGCCACCTAGAGGTTATCTTTTGGAAAATACAGAAAGGAAAAAAAGAAAAACTCCTTGTATAAGAGATCCAATCTCAATTCCGCAATGAAACTGAAAAGCTGAATGTACCCATAATCGTTCTGCAACTCGTTAAGGTGATTCACATTCTCTCTTTTGCTTCCTAGCCACACCTGCTAAAGTCCAGTAGAAGAAATCCAGTCCACCCAATGCAGTAGAATGGAGGTAGTCTGACCCATTTATTGCTAAGAACCTGTACCAAGAAATGTGAGCCTTAGCTCCATCCCATCCCTCACCTCTGCAAGTAAAAGAGGGAATACAAAAAGAAGAAAAAGGAGTGCCATAATATATAGTTTGTAATTTATCATTATTGTGAGGGCAGTATGCCCTGAAAGGTAAGCTAACAATATATATCAATTTGTAAATCTTTAAGGCAATGGTGGGTAGGTGTAAGATGTATGGGACCTAATTTATTTTCTAATAGGACTACAAAATCCATCACCCACAGTCTGGGGCAGAAGACATATAACTGGAACACAACTATAGGTTGTTGTTATGTGCCATCAAATCATTGCCTACCTATGATGACCCTATATTCATGAATGAATAGGGTCAAAATGCTCAGTTCTTGTAAACTCAAATCCTATATGTAACATGCCAAAATTGGTCCAACACAAAACACAAACTTTATAGTTCACAGCTTTACCCTTCATTGTTCTAATGAAATAGAAATAGAACATATGAAATAGAAAAATAGAAAATAAAAAATTGGCCAAATATTCAAATGCAAGAAATATTAGAAACTGTACAAGCATCTCAAGAAGAATTGACAATACGGCTGGAAACTTTATCAAATAAACAGCAGGAGCGAATTGATAAATTGGAAAAACTGTTTGAAGAAATGACAACGCAACTATCGGAAGTGCGACTTAAAGAGGAATGGAATACAAAAAAAATGCAACAAGTATCTGAAAAATTGGAAACAGTAGACAAATCAACATGGGATTCAATGGCCGTGTTAGAGATGGAAAAGGCATCGTATTACCTAAGATTCCCGAACATAACGGAAAGGAAAGAAGAAAATCCATGAGAGATCATAGCTACTATCTTGGCGGAGCTCTTGGAGACAAATGTAACAATGGCAATGGCAATTGATCTTGTCTATAGGGTCAATTCCTCCTATACCAGAAAAAATAAGCTACCAGGAGAAGTTCATGTCAAGTTTGCTTTGAGATCTGTAAGAGATAACGTCTTGAAGGCAGTATGGGAAAAACCATTAAAGATAGACGAACATCAGGAGGTGACGGTGCTGAAACAAATTCCATGGAGGATCAGAGAGGGAAGAAAGAAATACCGATTCCTTACTACAAGATTGACTAAGAAGAAGATCATCTTTAAATGGCTAATACCAGAAGGAATATTTCTTACTTGGAACTCTGTAAGGTATAAATTGGATTCAATCCTTAAAGCGCAAAAGTTATATGAAAAATTTAGAGCTGAGTTGGAAGAGGAGGACCTTGTTGTGTCTGAGGAAGGAGAAAAGGATGCTGAAGCGATGGAATTAATAGTGTACCAATCTGAACAAGGAGAACTGATCTACAACAAGAAGCACAGACCTTGGACCCAAAGGAGAAGAGAAAAGGTAGAATTGTAAAGGCAAAAAATAAGTAAATAACCTTACTGAATATGGCTAGTAAAATGGAAGGAAAAATTGAACTTTTCTCCCTAAATGTTAATGGATTAAATGGACCGTCTAAGAGAAGAAGGATTTTTGCTCAGCTTCAAAAACGAAACTTAGAGATAATCTGTTTACAAGAAACACATATTAAGAAACAACATGATAAATTTCTGGAATGTTCAAAACTGGGGAAGTTGTTTGTGTCTTCTGCGTCACAAAAGAAAAGAGGTTTAGCATTGTATGTTAAAGAAAAATTGGACCCTAAGCATATTCTTGCTGATGAGGATGGTAGGATCTTGATGGTGGAAATCACAATTAAACTTAAAAAGGTGCTCTTAGCGGCAATATATGCACCGAATGACCATCAGGAAACTTTCTATCAAAAGCTACATAGATTACTCTTGCAAGTGGATTATCAGACTATGTGGGTGATTTTAATGCAATTGTGCATTAAAATCTAATCTAAAATCTAATTAAAATGTAATTGTGCATTAAAATCTAAAATCTAATGGGTGATTTTAATGCAATTGTGAACAAGGAAATCGATTACAAGGCTGAAAATAAGGGAAAAAGGGTAGAAAGAGTATTCCAAAATCATGTTCTGATCTGATTGAGGAATTCAGCTTGATAGATACCTGGAGACATAAAAACCCCTCTTCAGCCAATTACTCTTTCTATTCAAGTAGGCATAGGTCATGGTCCAGAATTGATATGGTTTGGGTGATGCCAGACCTAATCCCAGACTTGATAGAAGCTGAAATGGAGGCTAATGTCTGGGCTGATCACAATCCTGTATTTATATCACTGAAAGGAGTCACAAGGATGCCCAGATGGAGTCTAAATAAAGCATGATTGAAAGATAAAAAGTTTCTAGAAAAGATAAGCAAAGAGATGCAAATATTCTTTCAAATAAACAAAGCCAAAGAAACTTCTTTACAAAATGTCTGGCACACAGCTAAAGCCTTTGTCAGGGGATTGATAATAACCTATTCAGCAAAAATAAATAAAGAGAAAAGGCAAGAGCGAGCAACGTTAATAGAAGAATTGAAGAAACAGGAACAAGAATTGCAGGCAGATCCAACAAAGAGTAATCTTAGGGTTCAAATGAACACTTTGAAGCACAAATTGAATCTCTTGGATATGAGCGAGCTCACTAAGCAAATGAAATTGACTAAACAGAACTTTTTCAAAAACGCTAATAAGCCGGGGAGATGGCTAGCATATGAAGTCAAGAAGGAAAGAGAGAAGAGAATGATTCCAAAATTGAGAGATGGAGAAGGACGACTGCAGGTACAAAATACACAAATCAAGAAAATAGCTGAAGATTTCTTTGCAAGATTATACCAGAAGGAGGAGTTTCCGACTGGGAAGGTGAAACAATATATACAAAGGGAAGATTTGCCAAAACTGCCAGAAAAGTTTCAAAAAATGCTGAACCAGGAAGTAACAACCATGGAAATAACAGAGGCAATTACACGACAGAAGAATGATAAAACTCCTGGTCCGGATGGTTTACCAGCGGAATTTTACAAATTGTTTGAAGGAGTTTTTGCTACTTTTCTTAAAGACATATGTAATGAAGCACTGTTAAATGCCAAAATACCAGACACTTGGATGGAGGCAAATATAACACTAATACCTAAAGAAGACATAGATTTAACTGAGATTCAGAACTTTAGACCTATATCACTATTAAATGTGGATTATAAAATTTTTGCCTCAATATTGGCAGAAAGGTTGAAGAAGTTTTTAAGAGACTTTATACAACCAGATCAAAATGATTTCCTGCTCAAAAGACAAATGAAGAGTAATCTGAGGACTATCTTGGATATTTTAGAATACTATGAGATACATACAGAAAAACCAATGGCTTTATTGTTTTTGGATGCTCAGAAAGCTTTTGATAATGTCAATTGGCAATTTATGATGTATCAGATGGAGCAAATGGAGTTTGGGGAAAAGTTCATTTGTAACTATACCTAAGCTTTTACAAAAGATTGAGGAATATGGGGAGGTCACGGGGATGAAAATAAATAAAGAAAAGACGAAGCTTTTAGTTAAAAATCTGACACAAAAGCAGAAGAAAAAACTCCAAGAACTAGTGGACTTACAGATTGTTAAGAGGGTAAAATACCTGGGAATTTATCTTACAGCTAAATGTACAACCTTGAAAGAAGATAATTATGACAAATTACTGAAGGATACTAAAAATGATCTGGAGAGATGGGCTAATCTACAATTGTCTTTGAGGGGAAGAATAGCACTGATTAAAATGAACATCTTACCAAAATTTTTGTTTTTATTCCAAATGATTCCTGTAAAAATTGATAAAAAGTTTTTTGAGGATTTAAATCGTCAAGTTTCGAGATTTATTTGGGAAAAAAAAGAAAGCAAGGATTAAACTAAAAATGCTTCAAGAAACCAAGAAGAATGGGGGGTTTGGACTACCGGACTGGATGTTGTATTATCAAGCGTCTATTTGTACTTGGCTAAAAGAATGGATAACCTGGCAAAATAAGAGAATTTTGTACCTTGAGGGTCATGATTTACAAATGGGTTGGCATGCCTACATGTGGTATGAGAAGGTTAAGTCACGGGACTTTTTTAAGTCATTTCATTAGAAGATCATTAATGTCAGTATGGGAAAAGTTAAAGCCAAAACTGTATAATAAGTTACCAAGATGGCTCTCACCTATGGAAGCCTTCGTCTATCCAAACGTGTTAAATTTTGAAGGGATTATAAGATATGATGATATTTTGGATAAGGATGGAGGCTTAAAACTGGAACAAGAAATACAAGAACAGGAACTTACTATATCGTGGTGGTATAAGGTGCAGATGCAATCAAGATATGCCAAAGACTGCAAAATATGGGGGTTTTATAAAGATTTAACAGACTTTGATCAAGTGATGTTAAAAGCAGATGAGAAAATGATCAAGAGAATCTATGAGTTTTTGCTTAACAGAAAGATGGACGGAGAACAGGTCAAGGATACTATGATAACTTGGGCACAAAACTTTGGCTATAATATTGAATTTGAAAAGTGGCAAAAGCTGTGGGAGAGAAATATTAAGGTAACCTTAGCAACCTCGTATAAAGAAAATTTGTATAAAATGTTTTATAGATGATATTTGTCGCCAAATCGATTAGCTAAGATGTTTTCAAATATGTCCAACAGATGCTGGAAGTGTAAACATGGTGTAGGTACATTTTACCATATGTGGTGGACCTGTGATTATGTGAAAAAGTATTGGATTAAAATACACAAATGGCTTGAGGAAATGCTAAAAAAATCTTTAGCCTTTAAACCTGAAGTTTTTTTGTTAGGCATTATACCAGAAAATGTTGGTAAACAAGAAATGTACTTGATATTACATTTAATCACAGTGGCAAGGATTGCGCTTGCTCAATACTGGAAGAGTGAGGAACTACCCACTGAGGAGCTGATTTTGAAAAATATTCTGGATTGTGCAGAAATGGATAGACTGACTCTATCACTGAAGGAGAAGGATGAGACAGACTATTATCAAACCTGGAACTTTTTTTATGACTGGCTAGAGAAACGGGACTTGGCATAGACTTAAAGATGTCTTTAAGCTTTTATAAATTGATTTGATTATGATTACAGAATGTTAAAAGATATGTTATGATAAAATCTGGCCCCGATAAAGGTCTAGTGCCACCCTCGAAAGCCCGCTGTGATGATTTCACCACGCATTTTAGGGAGAAAGTTGCTCTGATTCGTCACGAGCTGGACTCCACTCTTGATACAGATTCTTTTGGGGAGAGACCAACTGTGCGTGCTTGTCCCTCATTAATGGATGAATTTCAGTTTTTGCGGCCCGATGATGTGGACAAGGTGCTTGGATCGGTACACTCCACCACCTGTTTACTGGACCCGTGCCCATCCTGGCTATTAAAGAGCGCCAAGGATGGGATTGTGCCCTGGATCTTGGAGGTGGTAAATGCCTCTTTGAGAGATGGCCAGGTGCCTGCCCCTTTAAAGGAGGCGGTAGTCCGGCCAGTTCTTAAGAAGGCTTCCCTGGATCCAGAGGTGGTCGCCAATTATAGACCGGTGGCCAACATCCCGTTTTTGGGTAAGGTGCTGGAGCGGGTGGTGGCGGGACAACTCCAGGCACTCTTGGAGGAAACTGATTATCTGGACCCATTTCAGTCCGGCTTCAGACCCGGCTTTGGCACTGAATCCGCCTTGGTCGCCCTGTATGATGACCTGTGCAGGGAGAGGGACAGGGGGAGTGCGTCCCTGTTGGTTCTCCTGGACCTCTCAGCGGCTTTCAATACCATCGACCATGGTATCCTTCTGGAGAGGCTGGCAGGATTGGGAGTTGGAGGCACTGCTTTGCAGTGGTTCCACTCCTATCTCAATGGCTGATTCCAGAAGGTGGTGCTGGGGGACTATGGCTCTGCACCATGGCAGTTATGCCATGGAATTCCGCAGGGTTCCATTTTGTCCCCTTTGCTTTTTAACATCTACATGAAACCACTGGGAGAGGTCATCAGGAGGTGTGGGCTGCGGAATCATCAGTATGCTGATGATACCCAGCTCTACCTCTCGTTTTCCACCGATCCAGGTGAGGCAGTGGCTGTGCTGAACCGGTGCCTGGCCGAGGTAATGGGCTGGATGAGGGCCAACCAACTGAGGCTCAATCCTGACAAGACGGAGGTCCTGTTGGTGGGTGGTTCGGGCTTCGGAGTGGGAGACCTGACCCTAGTCTTGAATGGGGTTGCACTCCCTCTGAAAGACTGGGTCCGCAGCTTGGGAGTGCTCCTCGACCCGGAGCTGACCTTGGTAACCCAAGTGTCAGCAGTGGCGAGGAGTGCTTTCCATCAGCTTCGGCTGATCCATCAGCTGCGTCCCTTCCTGGAGTTCGACTGCCTGGCGATGGTGACTCATGCGTTGGTGACTTCCTGGCTAGATTACTGTAACGCGCTGTACGTGGGGCTACCCTTGAAGACGGTCCAGATACTTCAATTGGTACAGAATAGAGCTGCCAGGGTGCTGATGGGGACTGGGCGTGGTTCTCATATCACCCCAGTTCTCCGTCAGCTTCACTGGCTTCCCATTGAAGTCCGGGCCCAATTCAAGGTGTTGGTTCTTATCTATAAAGCCCTTAACGGCTTGGGTCCTGCTTACCTAAAGAAGCGCCTGCGACCATATATGCCCTCCCGCCCCTTACAATCTGCAGCTGATGCTCTCCTCCGGGAACCCTCCGTGAGAGATATAAGGAGGGTGAGCACCTGGAGGAGGGCTTTCTCTGCGGTGGCGCCCCATCTATGGAATGCGCTCCCCAGAGAGGCTCGCCTGGCGCCGTCTTTATTTGCTTTTTGGCGCCAGGCAAAGACCTTTTTATTTAAGCAATATTTTAAATGTTAAATTATTTTAGATTAGTTGATTAGATTTTATATTGTATTTGTATGTTTTAATTCGGACCTTGAGATGGGCCAGTTTTTAATATTGTGTATGCTTTTTTGAGGTTGTAAGCCGCCCCGAGGCTTGTGGCAATCAATCAATCAATCAATCAATCAATCAATCAATGTTATAGGGGGCTGACCCAGCTTGTCCAATGTATTTGATTATTTTTTTTTTAATTTGTAGTTCAAAATTTTAATAAAATTTCATAAAAAAAAAAAAGAAAGAGCTCCACCAGACGGCATTGTGAGGAGGCGATGAAAACGGAGAAGAATTTCTTCTTTGCCATCCTCACCGCCACAGCATAGGCACGATAGTGAGCACACAAGTGTGTTCGGTCAGATACCTGTCGTGATCTCCTCCACCTGTCCTCTAGTCGTCTCCCAGCCTGCTTCATCGCCTGTAATTCGATTGTATGCCATGGAGATGGACGGGCTCGGCTAGACGGAAGAGGACGCTTGAGAGCAATCATGTCGATAGCCCTGGTCATCTCCTCATTCCACAATTCTACCAGGGCATCAACAGGATCACCAGCCCTGTCAGCTGGAAAATCCTCCAGAGCATTCAGGAATCCTTCAGGATCCATCCTGCTCCGAGGGCGGACCCATGCAATTGGGTCCGCACCCTTACAGAGGGAGAGGCCGCTCTCGAGCTCAAACCTTATGAGGAAGTGATCCGACCATGACAAGGGCGTCATACTTAAATTCATCACCCTCCTCCTGTCCCGTTGAGAAAACCAGGTCCAGAGTGTGTCCACATTCGTGGGTTGGGCCGATGACATATTGAGACAGCCCCATGGCCGTCATGGAGGCCATGAAGTCCTGAGCCGCCCCGGAAAGAGCCGCCTCAGCATGGAATTTGAAGTCCCCCAGGACCACCATCCTGGGAGTCTTCAACACCAGGTCCGAGAAGACTTCCGTCAGCTCAGGCAGGGATTCTGTTGGGCAGAAGGGTGTGCGGTACACCAACAGAATCCCCAATCTGTCTCGGTCACCCAACACCAAATGGAGGCACTCCAGCCCTGGCCTTGAGAGAACAGGAAGACCCACAAGGGAAATTGAAGCTCAATAAACCAGAGCAACCCCACCCCCATCCCTCCAGGTGTGGGCAGTGCTGAACCATGTACCCGGGTAGGCAGAGTTGTGAGAGGGAGACATCCCCCCTCCCCGACCCAGGTCTCGGTGATAAAAGCCAGGTCGGCCCCCCCATCCACAATCAAGTCGTGGATGAGGGCAAATTTATTATGGACTGACCTGGCATTAAGCAGCAGCACCGACAGGCCTGGGGGGCAGCTGACGAGGCTACCAGGAACCCGCCGGCTGGGAGAATAACCAGAACGAGGGACACGTGTGACCCATCTGTCCCTCCTTCTTCTAGGCAAACACATTAATCTCCCACCGCTGTAATGCCCCCTGACCATCACCACCACAAAGGCGGCGCCCCGCGCTCCCCAGGCAACGACATAACACAAATAAACAATTAGGCCGAGATGCACCAAACTAAATTTAAAATCTAATCACCTTTTAAAACCTCCTTTAAAACAACTTACATAGAAACATAGAAACAGAGCGAGTCAGAAGGGGCCTACCGGGCCATCTAGTCTGACCTCCGACACCAGCCGGCTCCACTCACGACATGCCCACCATGAGCATGTCCAGCCTGTCTTTGAACACCCTCACCGATGGGGCCTCCACGACCTCCCGTGGAAGCCCATTCCACGCCCTCAGGGTCCTGACTGTCAGGAAGTGCTTCCTGGCATCCAAATGGAACCTTGGCTCCCTGAGCTTTGCTCCGTTGGAGCATATCCTGCCTTCCTCTGCAGGGGAAAACAGGTGACATCCCCATCTCCATGTGACATCCCCTCACATACCTGTATGTTGCCAACAGATCCCCTCTGAGTCTCCTCTTCTCCAGGCTGAAGAGACTCAGTTCCCTCAGTCTCGCCTTATACCCCATCCCCTGCAAACCAGCCACCAACCTTGTGGCCCTACGCTGCACTGACTCCAACCTGGCTATATCCTTTCCGTAATGAGGGGCCCAAAACTGAACACAATACTCCAGTTGCGGGCACACCAGAGTCGTGTAGAGTGGTAGTAATACCTCTCTTGATCTAGAAGCCACACTTCTGGCTATGCAACCAAGGGTGGCATTCGCCCTCTTGACCACCGCATCACACTGCTGACTCATGTTTAGCCTGTGGTCAACCAGCACCCCGAGGTCCCTTTCACAAGTGCTGCTCTCCAGCCTCTTGTCACCTAACCAGTACTTATGACAGCTATTCCTATGCCCCAAGTGCAAGACCTTGCACTTATCCACATTGAACGCCATCCTGTTGTCTCCTGCCCACTTCCATAGTCTGTCCAGATTCTTTTGGATCTGGAGTACCTGCTCCTCAGTTGTGGCCACTGCTCCAGGTTTAGTGTTGTCTGCGAATTTGATCAGCAGACTGTTCACCCCTTCTTCCATGTCATTAATGAAAAGATTAAACAGGATCGGCCCCAGGACAGAGCCCTGGGGGACTCTGCTTGTCACTGGCTGCCATCCCGATGATTCCCCACTAATGGTTACCTTCTGCTTTCGGTCAGTCAACCATGCCCTAATTCACCGGACAGTGCTTCGGTGTATCCCAAAACTCCTCAGTTTCTCCACCAGGATATCATGGGGCACTTTGTCAAAGGCCTTGCTGAAATCCAGGTATACCACATCCACTGCATCCCCTCCATCTAGCCATCTCGGAAACCTTGTCGTAGAATTCCACAAGGTTTGTCTGGCAGGACCTGTTTTTGCGGAAGCCATGTTGTGTGGCTGTCAGTCTCCCTTCTCTATCTAGCATCACTAGATCTCTCTCTATTATGAGCCTTTCCATTGTTTTTCCTACAATGGACGTAAGGCTAACCAGTCTATAATTCCCCATGTCCTTCCTACTACCATTTTTGAAAATTGGGACCACTGATGCCACCCTCCAGTCCTCTGGAACTTCATCCATTCTCCATGAGGTCTCAAAAATGGAGGCCAGCGGGCATGAGAGAACCCCTGCCAACTCTCTAAGTACTCTCGGGTGTAACCCGTCAGGGCCTGGCGCCTTTGTAGTGTCCAGTGCCCTGAGGAGCCCTCATGTCAGTCACTCATGTCAGTCACTGGATCTCCTTCCTCCTTATTTAGTGGTCCCACCACTTGTCTCCCCTTCCTTTTCCTATTTACATGCTGAAAGAAGCCCTTTTTGTTGCTCTTGATATTCTTGGCAAGTCTCAGCTCGTAATTAGCCTTAGCCTTGCAAAGAATCCTTCTGCAAAGGGCCTCCTCCTCCCGGTATACCCCTTTGTCTATTTCCCCCAGTACCCATTTCCTACGGAGGTTCCTCTTTCATCTAATCCCTCTAACCACCTCCTTTCGCATCCATGGTGGCACTCTCCTCCGCCTCCCCACCTTACTGACTAGAGGTATCGTCAAGGCTTGCGCCTCCTAAACCTCCCTTTTGAGTGCCATCCACCCCTCCTCAACTCACTTACCTTCCAGTAACCTATCCCAGGAGACTTTCCCCAGTCTGGCCTTCAGTTGGCCAAAGTTGTCCCTCTTGAAGTCCCAGCTTCTAGTGCTCGCCCTGCTGCATGGCCCCAGTTCCCTGATCTCAAAGCAAAGGATGGAGTGATCACTCGCATCCAGAGCTCCCCTAATCTGTACTTCATGTATCAGCTCCTCCCTATTGGTCAAGACCAAGTCAAGGATGTCCCCCCCCCTCATTGCCTCTCGGACCCTCTGTGTGAAAAACCCTCTCTCTATAGCTTCTAGGAAGCGACGTGACCTGGCTGTCACCGCCGAGTGAGTCTCCCAAGTAATATCTGGGAGATTGAAATCTCCCATAGTTACTGTGTCTCTCCCCCGAGATATCCTTAGAATCTGGCCTGTCAGGACATCATCCAGGGTCTCAAGTTGATCTGGAGGACGATAACATACCCCCACTGTCAGGTCTCTTTCCCTGTCAACACCCCTAAGTTTCACCCAGACTGCCTCTACCGAATCCCCATCTGTGCTGCATTCTATCTCACTGCATCCTATCCCTTCCCTGATTTATAAAGCCACACCCCTACCCTTCTTTCCCTTCCTGTCCTTTCTAAAAAGGTGATACCCTTCTATGTTCACATTCCAGACTTGCCTTTCATCCCACCAAGTTTCTGTGATTCCCACCAGGTCATACCTTCCTATTCCCAGGAGAGCTTCAAGCAATTCCTGCTTATTACTCATGCTCCTAGCATTGGTGTACATGCACCTCAACTCCTTCCCACCGCTTCCTTTCCTTGGAGTGCCCAGCATCCTCCTTCCTCCCATCCTCCCTGTTTTAGTTCATGGTAGCGTACTACCACGTTTTTATTAGTTTTCAAAACAATATTAAAACATACATCATCACAAACATCAAAACTATATTACATATTACAGTAATATAATACTAGTCAGTCCCATATTACCCTTTAACATTATGTGATCATTTCAAATCTATTTAAAAAGTCTTAAAAATTCTTTTTTAGATCTAAGCCCAGTCCCGTTTTCCCAGTTAATAACACACAGAATTCCCAAACTTGATAGAAATCATTTTCTTGTTCCTCTTTCTATAATAGAATAAGTTCATCTATTTTCTGTTCTTCATATTAGAAAAGAGACTCTCCACATTTTGTAAAAGTTAATATCTTCTTTCTTTCCACCTAACCAGCACTACACAATTCCAAATCATTTCTTTTAAATATTATTAAACAAATAGACTCCTCCTAATAGCAATTACAAATACAATCAGATACATTTTTTGCTTACAGGTATTCCAGTCTAATATCTACTAAAAAAGAGAATACAATAGCAAAGAAATTTCATATTCATATATCTCACACCCATTCATCATCTTTAAGAACATCTTATGTAGCCTATTTAACAACAGTCCAAAAACCGGAGGGTCATACAATTAAGCTCTTAGTAAATCACCTTTAAACTTTAAGACAATCAAAGAAAACGAAAGAGAAGAAGGAAGAATAAAAGGAAAGGATCCTTCTTGCCATCAAAACTACTGAGTCAGCCCCTTATTACACATCCTTTAACATTCTACAATCATTTCTAAACCATTTAAACAGTCTTAAAAATTCTTTTTTGGATCTCAGCCCAGTCCCGTTTTTCCAGCCAATAACAAACAGCATTCCCAAACTTAATAGAAGTCATTATCTTAAAGTTAATGCATCTTTCTTTTCAAATAAAAGGTTTCCACCTAACCAGCACTACACAATTCCAAATCTTTCCTTTTTACTGATATTAAACAGACTCCTCCTAATAGCAATTACACATACATTCAGATACCTTTTTTTTGCTTACAGATATTCCAGTCTAGTATCTACTAAAAAAGAGAATACAATAGCAAAGAAATTTCATATTCAAATATCTCACACCCATTCATCATCTTTAAGAACATCTTATCTAGTTTATTTAACAACAGTCCAAAAACCGGAGAGTCATACAATTTAGCTCTTAGTCAATCATCTTTAAACTTTAAAACAATCTAAGAAAGTGAAAGAGAGGAAGGAAGAAAAAGAGGAAAAGGATCCTCCTTCCCTTAACACCTACTTCCACCTTCAGAATCATGTATCATAGCCATTCCATACCTCAACAGACATTATCAAGCCATTTATACTAAAATGAGTATTTTTGTTTAACGCCCCTGCCACGCCATTTAAAGTCCAGAGTTCGTATCTTCTGTTGCAAAACATTAATCATTCTCAACAACTGCATTTCTTGTTGTAAAATCTTCACTCCCTTCTCCGAGTCAATTATAGTTATTACAAAGTTGATCCATCCATCAAAGAAAATAAACACACCTTCCTGCCGAAATTGCCGTTCATCAGACAAACTTGGTAACAGGTTATTTATTGGTTTTGCTGATTTTGTTTCTTTATCTACCATTTCGGCTTTTTCACATAGCTGTCACTGGATACTCTGTTCTGTTTCAGTTTGAACAATAGTTTTTTTCTCCAACATGATAGAAGTCTCAATTTTATCAAATCTCTTTTCCTGTTCGATCAAGATTTGTTCTTTAATCAAAAACATTTCTTGAGAAAATTTCAAATTTAACATTAACTGGTTAATTCTTAGGAGAGATTCCTGGAGCGAAGCTATGCTCTCAATAACACAAGTAGACAAAGGGTTAGCAAGTTACCAAATGCTTTGGCAGTGGTCCCAAAAATGCAGGAGAGAAAATAAAGATTCCTTCCCTCACCTCTTCCTTTCCTTCTTCTTCTCAAATCAAATCTTCGTACTTCTGTCTAGTTGCACCATATATATTTAATAAAATTAAACCCTAGAGACGTTCACAAAAAAGTTTCAATTCAACTCACACAAGTCTCTTAATCTCTGTCACCGCTTAACAATTTGGAGGGTTCTTCTTTAATCCATGTGCCAGGCTTTCCCAATTGCAGAAAAAGATAACCAAAGAAAATATTTACTCAGCAGTTCTGATGTTTATCCGGCTTATAAAAATTCCACGCTAATCTAATAAGATGCCGTGAACTTGCAGAGGCTAAAAAACCTCTTGTATTATCCAGCTGAGACACCTGAATTGTTCTTAGCTGATATGGGATCGCCACTGCACATCCAGCCAAAACATGCCCAGGTAATCTGTCTTCACCCCTACAGGGTTTGATTGGGTCTCCCGACCCCACTGCTTGGATAACACTGGTATTAAAGATAGCTAATCACATCCTTCTCATTCCGACGCCAACTTGCTTCCCCATCCTCCCTGGTACCTGGCCCCTCTCTGTAGGAGTCCTGTCAGTCCCTGCAGTATCTCTAAAACCCTGCTCCCAGAGCCCTGATTCTCCCCCCACACTTGTCCAGTGTAGACACGTTACTGGGGGGCCTGAACCCACCCCCCACTGGCTCAGTTTAAAATCTTCCAGACGAAGCTCACTAGAGCATCTCCAAAGGAACTTTTCCCCATCCTCATGAGGTGTAACCCGTCCCTTGGCAGAAGTCCATTGGCAAGAAAACGAGTGCCGTGTTCGAGGAACCCAAAGTGTTCCTTCTGGCACCACACCCTAAGCCAGTCGTTCACCTTGGAGGCCCTCCTGTCCCTTCCTGGACAGGTAAGATTGACGAGAAGGCCACTTGGGCCTTCAGCTCCCTGAGTTTCTTCCCCAAGGCCTCAAAGTCCCTGGTGATCCTGACCACACCCTGCCTGGCCACATCGTTTGTGCCCACATGGATCATCAGGAGCAGGCTGGTGACCCCTAGAGCGAATAAGACGCTCCACTCTGTCCTTCACATGCCGGATGTGTGCGCCCGGCAGGCAGCAAACCTCCCTTGTCTCCAGGTTGGGGCGGCACACTGCCGCCTCAGTGCCCCTCAGCAGGGAGTCCCCAACAACAATCACCCGCCGCCATACCTTCCCGGTGCTGGTGGGCAGCTGTGCCCTGGCTCTTGCCTCTCCTGTAGCGGCCCCCTTGCCGCCTGACGTCCCAGACTGGGGGTACTGCTGGTCCCCCGAGGCCTCATCAGCCCCAGCCTCCCCAAGCAGAGAGAACCTGTTTCCCAGCTCCAGATTGGTGCCAGGAGAAGGAGGAGGCTGTGCTGGCCTCCTCCTCCTGTGGGTGACATGCCTCCATGCCTCCGCAGTGGCTCCTCCAGTGGCCTCTCCTTCAACCCTCTGTCCAGAGAGGCACTGCTCCCAGGGGGCCCGGAGAGCTCTCTCGGCCCTCAGGCACCTCACCTCCTCCTCTAGCAGGGTCACCATCTTGCACCGAGGGCAAATGTAACCCTGCCTCTCCTGGGGGAGAAGGGCGAACATGTCGCAGCTCTCGCAACGGACAGCAACACCCGTGACTCCCGCCAAGGCCATCTCCTGGTCTGCCATTGGGATCCCTTCTGAGACCTTACCTTGGTCCCCTGCCTTGTTAGTCCTGCAGTTCCTCTCACTCGCCCAGTTCTCCCAGACAAAAACCCACTCGCACACACACAAACAAGGATAAAGTAAACTTAAATTTAAATTGGAAGAAAAACAAAGCAAAGCACAGCAAAGCACAAACAAAACAAACAAACAAACAAACAATCAAACCTCTGTGTCTCAGGGAAGGGAGTCTCTGGACAGCCCAGACTGCAGCTAAGGGACGCAGACAAGGGAAAATGCCAATGGCTGAGCTTGGCCTTATCAGTCCCTCAGGCCAGTGGCCCTGCCTGTCTGCTTCCTCCTGGCCCCTCTAGCCTCTCTGGCCCACCCCCTCCCTCTCTGCTGCTCCTGGCCCTCTGCTCCCCTGCCCAGCTCCTACTTTGCCTTCGCCAGTCCCCTGGCCACCCAGCACTCTCTCCCAGCCTGTGCCTCTGCTGCTCTGCTGCTCTGCCAAGAGGCCAGAGCCAAAAGGGCTTGCAGTGGCTGAGTTTGGCCTTATCAGTTCCTCAGGCCAGTGGCCCTGCCTGACATTTCATCCCTATCACTGATATCGATGCTGAATTAAGAGGTGCCCACTTTATTGGAGGGTTTTGATTCTGTTGGAGGGAAAAAGCATGGAAAATGGCACAATGGGCTAGTTGATGTCAGGCACTAGCATTTACGGTGGGCCAGGCCTTTAGGTGACATTATCCAGCTCTCTAGATTGATACTGGAGTACCAATAACTTCCCAGTCCTCCCCTTCCAGTTTCCCTTATCCCAAACAGTTTGGATTTCCCCCTTGCTCCAGCCCCACTACAACCAGGATGAACAAATTTCATGTCCCCTTTTCCTGTAACATCTTCCAAGTTTGGGTTACATTTTGGGAATTTGGAGAGTTTGATCAAGGGCTAGTGTGACTTACACTCATAGATCCTAGTAACAACTCCCCCCTCCCCCAATACACTTTCTTTCTACTTCTATGATCACAAGCATTTGGGTTTTGCATGCCTCTTGACAGCTCCTGTGGTGCATGTGCAAGGCCATTTTGCTCCCTAAGCAATGGCACTCTCCTACCAATGGCTGCAGCTATATGGTGATGATACGTCCTCTTCAACTCCCTCTTCTTTCCCCCAACAAAGTCCAGGGCATCTTCTCACCTGAAGTAGCATATTTCATATCTGACCCGCTTTCCACAGAGATGACGTTTCTCCCTCTGCATAAGGAGAACCATTTCCATTTGGTTGTTGCATCTGTCTCCTTCCTCTCAGGAATGGGCCATAATTTGTTGCTCTTCCAGCAATGGTTGAAGCAACCTCTGCTGCTCTACCTTTGCTACTCTTCCCTTTTTCTCTGGGCTCACCTTAGTTTTCCACTTATGTAGAAGGTTCTGCCTAGAATGGAGTGGGGGGAAGAAATGAGGCTTGCAGGGTCTTCCTAATCTGTGTGCCTAGGCTGAAATTCTGCAAGGAGCCATATGGAAGTGCTTTGTTTCCTACACATGGCAATAGCTGGAGTTCTGCAGATCAAATTATGAAGACCCACCAAATTGTATTAAGATTTTAACTAATCTCCAAGCTAATTCCGCCTTAGCTGGGAAGGAAGGAACTACTGGATAACTGTCACCACAGAATGTGGAACTGCCAAGAAATTCTACTTACATATTCTTGTTTTCAGTAATAGAAGTACTGCTAACTCAGAGTAAAAGACAGCTATTTGCTTGACCTTTGAACCAACTGTGCTCCATGTCACAATGGACAGCATGTCACAATGATCTTAGAAGCCAAGTAGCCATGGCCATTGATGCTATCTTGTGGCAATATTCCTGTTTTGGCCTTGGAGCCATTTGAGTATCATCAGGGCATAATGATGTAAGAAAGCTGAAATGATGTTCTGAGAAAGATACATGTGGGAACATGGCCGTGATTGTGGTCATCACCCGATGCAGAGTTTGCAAACAGAGGCAAAATTTCTGTTCGTGACCCGATTTGGTGTTCATGAACCGAGGTACCAGTGTAAAGGAAAACCCAGCCCCCAACAGACAGGGCTAGGGAAACTGGTGGCTAGGGCAAGATGAGTAACATTTCAACAGCCCTGATGCTTCAAGAAGAGTGACCATGGCCAGAGGAGAGGCTATTAGGTCAGTGAAAGTAAAAAATACCTATGTTCAGAGGATGGAGGAAGAAACAGAGGAGTCGGGAGTTGAAGAATTTAATGACAAATGGAAATTCTGCTAAAGACCAGTACAATTAATGGGATGTAAAAGGGAGTTCCTTAAAAAGTAGTTGAAGTTCTGTAATTGACTTAAAGAGATTGGAAAATTTGTTGGCGTACAGAATAACAATTCCTTCTTTTTTGAACTTCCATTGAGTGCTGAATGATAGAAAGATAGATATTTTCAGTCTCTTTGAAATTTGTGGGCTTGAATGTATTGGTTGTACTCTGTGTTCTCCCCAAAGCAGGATGGGGGATATCCGTATAGGAGATTAGATGAGGCTGGGGACTTAGGGGCAGAGATTAGAGTCACCCCCTTGAAGTCGAGGGGCTCCTCAGGGCATTGGACATTACAAAGGTGCCAGGCCCTGACGGGTTACACCCGAGAGTACTTAGAGAGTTGGCAGGGGTTTTCTCACGCCCGCTGGCCTCCATTTTTGAGGCCTCGTGGAGAACGGGTGAAGTTCTAGAGGACTGGAGGGTGGCATCGGTGGTCCCAATTTTCAAAAAGGGTAGTAGGAAGGACATGGGGAATTATAGACCGGTTAGCCTTACGTCCATTGTAGGAAAAACAATGGAAAGGCTCATAATAGAGAGAGATCTAGTGATGCTAGATAGGGAAGGGAGGCTGACAGCCACACAACACTGCTTCCGCAAAAATAGGTCCTGCCAGACAAACCTTGTGGAATTCTACGACAAGGTTTCCGAGATGGCTAGATGGAGGGGATGCAGTGGATGTGGTATACCTGGATTTCAGCAAGGCCTTTGACAAAGTGCCCCATGATATCCTGGTGGAGAAACTGAGGAGTTTTGGGATACACCGAAGCACTGTCCGGTGGATTAGGGCATGGTTGACTGACCGAAAGCAGAAGGTAACCATTAGCGGGGAATCGTCGGGATGGCAGCCAGTGACAAGCGGGGTCCCCCAGGGCTCTGTCCTGGGGCCGATCCTGTTTAATCTTTTCATTAATGACATGGAAGAAGGGGTGAACAGTCTGCTGATCAAATTCGCAGACGACACTAAAACTGGAGCAGTGGCCACAACTGAGGAGCAGATACACCAGATCCAAAAGGATCTGGACAGACTATGGAAGTGAACAGGAGACAACAGGATGGCGTTCAATGTGGATAAGTGCAAGGTCTTGCACTTGAGGCATAAGAATAGCTGTCATAAGTACAGGTTAGGGGACAAGTGGCTGGAGAGCAGCACTTGTGAAAGGGACCTCGGGGTACTGGTTGACCGCAGGCTAAACATGAGTCAGCATTGTGATGCGGTGGTCAAGAGGGCGAATGCCACCCTTGGTTGCATAGCCAGAAGTGTGGCTTCTAGATCAAGAGAGGTATTACTACCACTCTACACGACTCTGGTGCGCCCACAACTGGAGTACTGTGCTCAGTTTTGGGCCCCTCATTACAGAAAGGATATAGCTAGGTTGGAGTCAGTGCACAAGGATGGTGGCTGGTTTGCAGGGGATGGGGTATGAGGCAAGACTGAGGGAACTGGGTCTCTTCAGCTTGGAGAAGAGGAGACTCAGAGGCGATACGTTGGCAACATACAGGTATGTGAGGGGGTGTCACATGGAGATGGGGAGAGGCCTGTTCTCCCCTGCAGAGGAAGGCAGGACGCGCTCCAATGGAGCAAAGCTCAGGGAGCCAAGGTTCAATTTGGATGCCAGGAAGCACTTCCTGACAGTTAGGACCCCGAGGGTGTGGAATGGGCTTCCACAAACCATTGCCACAAAGGGACATGCAAGACACACTGCAAGACACACTCATTTACAGAAGCTGAGTCCATTTTAGTGGCCAAATGGGAAGCAGCCACCATCAGGCTGCTCTGCTTCTCAGCTTCAGCAGAATTTAGGACCCCGAGGGTGTGGAATGGGCTTCCACAGGAGGTCGTTGAGGCCCCATCGGTGTGGGTGTTCAAAGACAGGCTGGACATGCACATGGTGGGCATGTCGTGAGTGGAGCCAGCTGGTGCCGGAGGTCAGACTAGATGGCCCGGTAGGCCCCTTCTGACTCGCTCTGTTTCTATGTTTCTATGTTTAAAAACCCTTGGCAACTTTATTCTGTTTTATTTTACATATAGTTTTCTTCTATGTGTATTCTGTTTATGTTATGAAGATGATGATGATGATAGACCATGAATTCCAATTAAGTGATTGCAGAGGTCTGTTGTTTGACAATGGCAGGAAAATGCTTGGGAAATATCGTGATTTTCAAACTTAAACACAAGAACTAATTTGTTCAGTTTCTAACTTATTTGCAACTTGTACAGCTCACTCCCTAAACTCCGTTGGCATTTGTGCCATTGAATCGTGTATTGAAGGTGGAAAGTGTCTATATAATTTTTGAGAAAGAATTATTTTATTTTGTTATTTATTTAAAACAATTTTATCCTGTTCTTTCTGATAACGGCTCAGGACAGCTTAAATATGGGCAGAAAGGTAACTCTCTGCTCCTCTCTGCTCCACTCCTCTCCTCTCCACTTGTCATGACTACTTGGTTTTACAGGAAAGCTATATAGATTAAGCAGATGCAAGAACACACTATAATTCCTAAAGAAAGTACATTTAGTTAAATGCATGGTACAAGGTTTTAAGTACCAAGCATGAGAAATCTAATACTGGAAGAAATGGGCCTAAATCTGCAGGGATGTTGAGAAGTGGGAAAGGGCTAAACTCCTTGTATGGCATTCCGTGTTTTGCAGAGGTATTAATTCCTAATTTCTGTCCATCCATCTTCTCCTAGCAAAACAGGGGGACCAACACTATATAATTGATATGAAGCATGTCAGATTTTGAAAAGCAAGTCACTTCTTTTCTATTTTCAACCATAGGTATGAAAGTCCTGAATTTCCTTCTGTTTATGGGAGGCTGGAACATAATCTTGACTTGGTGTCCATGCAAAAATGAATGCAGAGATTAATTTGAACATGCTTGCCTGAATGCCAAGCTTTTAAATAGGAACATGGGTTGTGTATGTTTTGTGGAGGAAGACATGGAAACCAGACACCTGTCTCTTCTCAGCTGGCAGACGGGTAAGGATTCTCATCACTTCTCAAACCCCACCTCGCCTCTGCACCTGCTAGCTCTTGAGTTATGGCCTTTTCATATGTAGACATTTAATAAGGTTAAGCCAGATGGCTACAGAACAAGCTGACACTTGGCTAGGGAATTAAGGCAGTTTTATGTGTGCTGGGGAGCGGGGGGAGGGGGGGGGAGAGATGTGTTACGTTGGAGACCAAAGTTATACAAATAATTACTGTACTTTGTCATTTAATTTCTTTACCAGAAAACATCAAAGTGCAAGATTAAACTCAGACTTTACTGCCTACCACAGGTGCAAGAAACATATTTTATTTCTGCTAAGATGTCATTTTTAAATAATGCATCAAGGCGGCCAATGATCTGCTGGGCAGAGCTCTTTTAAAATAACAGGGAAAAAAATCACATTTAGTTCAATGCAATTTCCACATTTGAAATGGTCAAATTAAAATCAAATTTGACTGTATTGCAATTTGAATGGCAACATCTAAATGGCAAATTTGGATTCAACCTCAAGTTCTGTTTTACAGCCTATCTCAAATTCCAAAAGAGGAATTTTGGAATAGAATTCTAATTGACCATTTTTACAACACACAGTTTGAGAAATTCACTTTAGTCAAGCTCCTAAATAGCCTATACGCACATCCTTACAACTCAATATTTGTCAGTTTTTCTAAATGCTAATTAGGTATCCCATTGCTTCTGATATTTGCCATTTACTTCAGTAAGGAGAGACATTCTGTGTAATGGCATTCATTACTCTTAGTATGCTTTTTTCTTCCCTTCTTTTGGTCCAAATGGGGCTGGAGAGATGCTAAAGGGCACCTGCTCACCTTGAAATGCAGTCATTGATCATGATTACTCCCAGAGTCACATTCCCAAGCAGAGTCCAGGAATTCAGGCATCTGAACAACAGACCAATTCTAGTGGTATTCATCTCTGCCAGGTGCAGGTCTTTGTAAAGCTAATGGGTCCTCATTGCCCATTCATTACTCAGCCACCTCAAAATACTTTGTTCTGAGGCAGGTAATAGTTGTTGCTGGTCAAATTAATCCCAGCTCCCATCACTACAGCAAGGTTTGCAGCCAGGTCAGAAAAAACAAGGAGTTCTGAGGGGGATGGCTGATGACATCAGTACCCCTGGGGACAACTCTTTGACAAAGTGCCCCATGATATCCTGGTGGAGAAACTGAGGAGTTTTGGGATACACCAAAGCACTGTCCGGTGGATTAGGGCATGGTTGACTGACTGAAAGCAGAAGGTAACCATTAGCGGGGAATCATCGGGATGGCAGCCAGTGACAAGTGGGGTCCCCCAGGGCTATGTCCTGGGGCCGATCCTGTTTAATCTTTTCATTAACCACATGGAAGAAGGGGTGAACAGTCTGCTGATCAAATTTGCAGACGACACTAAAACTGGAGCAGTGGCCACAACTGAGGAGCAGGTACTCCAGATCCAAAAGGATCTGGACAGACTATGGAAGTGGGCAGGAGACAACAGGATGGCGTTCAATGTGGATAAGTGCAAGGTCTTGCACTTGGGGCATAGGAATAGCTGTCATAAGTACAGGTTAGGTGACAAGTGGCTGGAGAGCAGCACTTGTGAAAGGGACCTCGGGGTGCTGGTTGACCGCAGGCTAAACATGAGTCAGCAGTGTGATGCGGTGGTCAAGAGGGCGAATGCCACCCTAGGCTGCATAGCCAGAAGTGAGGCTTCTAGATCAAGAGAGGTATTACTACCACTCTACATGACTCTGGTGTGCCCGCAACTGGAGTATTGTGTTCAGTTTTGGGCCCCTCATTACAGAAAGGATATAGCCAGGTTGGAGTCAGTGCAGCGTAGGGCCACAAGGATGGTGGCTGGTTTGCAGGGGATGCCGTATGAGGCAAGACTGAGGGAACTGGGTCTCTTCAGCTTGGAGAAGAGGAGACTCAGAGGGGATATGTTGGCGACATACAGGTATGTGAGGGGGTGTCACATGGAGATGGGGAGAGGCCTGTTCTCCCCTGCAGAGGAAGGCAGGACGCGCTCCAATGGAGCAAAGCTCAGGGAGCCAAGGTTCAATTTGGATGCCAGGAAGCACTTCCTGACAGTTAGGACCCCGAGGGTGTGGAATGGGCTTCCACGGGAGGTCGTGGAGGCCCCATCAGTGCGAGTGTTCAAAGATAGGCTGGACATGCACATGGTGGGCATGTCATGAGTGGAGCCGGCTGGTGCCGGAGGTCAGACTAGATGGCCTGGGAGGCCCCTTCTGACTCGCTCTGTTTCTATGTTTCTATGTTTCTATGCTGTTTTGCTGTGAGCTCCCCTATGCTCCTGCCAGAGACTCTACCCCATGGGCCCTCAAACTATGGCCCGCGGGCTGAATCTGGCCAGCTTTCTTGTGAGATCATTTTGCACTCGCTCAGAGAAAACAATCTCCGGCACTGCCCCTGTCCCCTCACTGGCCCATGCCCCCCTGCCGGTACCGTCTTGGCGGCTCACACCCACCACTGGCACCTTTCAACTGGCCCCCTGTTGAAAAGGTTTGGGGATCCCTGCTCTACCCCATGGCAGAGGGAAGTATTTAACTACTTGTTCAGCAGCTGCCTGCCCGCTGTCCCTTCAAAATCCAGCAAATAGCATGTGGATAGATCAAAGCTCTGGTGGACTCTGCCTCTAAAGCATACTCAGATAAGTATTTAAAGTTATCCCAAGAAAGTCTTAAAAGCATCAGAGAACCATTAAAAAAATCCACACCTTTTCTCATACCCAAGGGGATGAAAAGGCCTCTCTTTGACCCACATGACTCAAACTGAACCCCAATGAGCATCCTTTTTTCATAAAACTTTATTGCATGGAATCTAGCATGAAGAGAAAATAAATATGACTTTGATTATGTTTTAATTGGGATTTGAACAGGTTAGAGAAAAGAAAATTTCCAGCCGTAAACTGACCACAGGAATTTATTGTCAGATTCTCTTTTTCCTTCTCTTTTGAATAGCTTACATTGCTTCCATGGTAGACAATATGGAAAAAAGATCATTGGGCTTGACAGCAGTGGCAACATAGTCCTTCTCATTAGGCTCAGCAAGTGTTCTAGCTGCAAAGTGTTAAAATTTTTAGATTCGATTGGCATCTCATGCTGATGGCTTTAAAAAGGGAGTGTTTGGGAGGCAGATATTACAGTCCTTTTAGGTTCCAGAGTGGTATTACTGGATGAAACAATGGTGTCCTAGATATGCATATCTCAAGGGCCTGCCGATCTTGTTCTGCAGAAGAGAAAAAGAAATAACGTTAGATTTGGTATGTTATTCCCAGGAAGGACAAAAAAGTATTTATATTTGCAACAGGCAGTATTTACTGCTTTATCTCACACATCTGCAAGAACCCTGTGAGTTAGCTGGTGATAATCCTGTTTTATAGGTAAGAGAATTGAGGCCAGTAACAATTTGCACAGGAGAGGCCTGTACCTGGACTGGAATCTCCCAAGTCTCTACACAGATGCATACCGGGTTGTTCGGACATGAGAGGGAAAATGTATACTGTGCTCATCCTAAGAAGCCATATGTAATGTATATTTCCTAGTTGCAGCTAAGAGGGAGTGTGCTGCTTGGGGACAAGCTCTTTTTAGCTCCTCATGCTGAAAAGTTTGCATTCCAGCTGGCTGTTAGAAGAACTATGCAATTTTAAGAGCTGGTGCCTGAGCTGAGCTGGGTTTTTTCCTTCTCCCATCCCATTTTCACTTTTGTGTTAAGACTTTTAGAGTCTAAACAAAAGGGAAGGGTGGTCTACTTCTTTTCTGCTAATTTCCAAGCTGCTCTGGAAGCTTTTTCCACATTAAATATTTTATATAAATGGACCAAAATTACAGATAAAAACAGTATTAGATACAGGAATTATGAACATGATCAAGTTGATGTAAAGCACTTTTACATCCTATTTAACAAGAGAGTGTGAGGGAGTGAAGGATTGCTATCAATGGGGCTAAAATGTGTTTTAGCTTGGAACCTAACCCTAAGTCTGCCCTGCTTATTTGCTTGCTGCATTTCTTAAAGACAGCACCCAGAAGAGCCAGGTGCTATTGATGGCTGCATGCAGATAAGGAAATATACTAATCAACTTTTCAAAGAGACAGGAGGGAAGCTAAAGCATGGCTACAAAAGGAACTTACCAAATAGTGTGTCTTCAAAAATTCATTTAGATAGACATGATGTGCCTCACAAATGCTGTGGAATAACACAATTGATACCATGTTAAAGAGGACACGTGAGACCTGTCCATTCCACACACCTCTTGGGTTTCTGTTCCTGCTGTCTCCACAATTAGAATGCCCTCACAAGCCTGCATTTGGCCACCCCAACACTTTCTAGTTAGCACTTTTCCTTAAAGACTTTTTTTTGGTTCTTCTGAGCACTTAGCAACTCCAAGCCTGTTGATAGCATCCTCAAATGTGTGGGTGATGCCATCTGGACTATGCAAGGGTCTGCACCTGGAGTATAAGTTTGTTAGTAGAAGCATATAGTATAAACCAAACATTTTTAGGTTTATTGTAACCATTCTTTAATAATGAAAACACCTTCTCCCAATCCCAGTGGGACTGACACAGCAGTTATATTGCTTCAACATTAGTCAAACCCCATTTAATTTGATGCATCTCCCACATGTCCTTATTTATTTATTTACCTCCCAGTAGCTAAAGCTCTGTAGGCAGTGTACACCACTTAGTGAAATGGAATAACATATAATATGAAATGTAACTTTATAATGTATAATGTTTTCTACTGAAGTTTACACTATGAATTTAAAACCACATTTTTAACAACTAAACAACAGCACTAAGAATATATCCATTACAAGAGGCTTGTTTGCAAGGGGGCGGCATATAAATTTGTAAAATAAATAAATAAATAAATAAATAAGATGGCATAAGAAGCCTAGAGTTTCAGATCTCCTTTCATGGGATAACTCTTTATGTCCTCTCAAGTCCTATCCACATGGGAAACAGGTTTGGGGCAATTAACCAGTCCTGTCAAGATGTCTTTATAGCTGGTGTGGGAAGGGCTGCGAAGGGTTCACTGAAGCGCCAGGGTGCAGGTCACTCCCATTCTTTGTCCATCTCTATTCTCACTCCCCCTGAATGGGTGCACTCTTTCTCCTTTTTGATGGCCTTTCCAGCTTGCACAGTATCTTTCTGCTCTAGAAGCCACATGACTCTTTCACCCCCATCTGCTGCCAACCAGAGATTTTCTCCACCTGTTCCTGACACCTCATAAACACATAGCTGCTGTGATGACAACAAGAGGAAGCTTGCCATGCCTCTCCTGGGAGACAAACATGCCATTGTGGGGGTGCCATGCCTGTGCCATTGCCAGTGCTCAGGGTAGAATGCCATCTTTTTCAGGTGAAGCTATCACTATTCCACTTATTTTCAGGTTGACATAACTGAATCTGGCTTTGCCATCCCACTTCTTTTCTTCCTCTCCCATGAGGCACCAGCTGTCCCTTTCTCCTGCACATTAAACCATTGTACATAACAGTTGCTGATCAGAGTGCACCACTCATTGTCTGTGTGGTGGATGCAGTGATAGCACCCTGAGTTTAGTGCCCATTCAGATGGAGTGTCTTGCAACAGGGTGGACTGACTTCAGGTGCGCAGGATCTACTTTAATAGAACTCTGAAGACCACCAGGTGAAAGTAGGTGCAAGACAGTGGCTCAAGAGATGGAGCTGGGTGCAAAAGGGTGACACACGGTAGAGCCAGAGTTGTCACTGGAGCCCACATGCTACATGCTGGTGTCCCCTGTGTCTAGTATTAACAGACTTTTAGCAGAGTTACTGCAGATCCATGTGTTCTACCATAAAACTCTGCAAAACTGATGAGCAGGGATGCACATGGACATGATCCAAGGCAGTATTAATACTCATACATTACAAGCAAGGCCAAGTTGTTGATCCTCCTGCTGCTGCTTATTTGCAATTTTGCTTGCTGTTGTTAAAGTACTGGGAATCAGAGACCTTTGCTTGATCTATTGCAGATTACCTAGTGATGTGACTACTAGTAGATCCTGATCTACCTTCTCCCTGCTTATGCTTTATAAATTAAAGCATTTTTATTATGGTCTGCAAATGGCACAATCCCATTTATGTTCAGATAAGCTTCTACCTTTCTAGGGTGCTCCTGAATGTTGAACAGTTTGCAAGGGAAGAAAGAATAGTCACATGGCAACAGGGGATGGAGCAGCAGGACTAGATTGGGGCAACAGCACCAGGGAGGAGGTAGTTCATCGTTCCCATCTGGACCATCTCCCCAACCAAAATCCACCCAAAGCTACCATTAGCCCCTGTATAGAGAGCTACATTTCTGGCTGGAACAAATGGTGGGTTTGCTTGGGTGACTTTTGGGAATCGGGAGGGGGAAGAGTAGTGCGGTCACCAGTTCAGTCTCTCCTCTTACTACTGGATAGTGATAGTTACCCTCATAGTTGATGCAGCCGTTGGAGTCCTCCTGCCCTTTCATCAGTTCTTCTACTTCTTCTTCCTTCATCTTCTCACCTAGAGTGCAGAGAGAGGAGCATTAGCAGCCCCAATTCATAAACCTCAGGAAGCAGGAATACAAGTGCATCTCAAGGGATGCCTTGAGATTACCTCTTAAGGGATTCTCTACACTTTCCAAAGGAGTTCTGTGAAGTAGAGGACCTTCCCTATCCTATAACAGTGATCTTGTTCTGGCATTATTGGGGGGCGGGGGCGGGGGTGGGGGCGGGTGGGGGCAGCAGCAACAGCAAATGCTGGACCCCAGAAGAACCCCAAATGCATTTGCTGGACCCCAAATGCTGGCTGCTGATGCCAGCCTCCTTTAATAATGTGACTTGGTCTCTTTGTAAGCCTCTGAAGTGACTATAATATACCCAAAAGCCCCAACCTGGGACCCAGAGATTCTCTGGGAGAATGCAGTTGGGGGCAGCTGGAGCTGCTGTGAGGGTCAGAGTCCTTGAGGAGATGAGCAGCAAAGAACTATCAGAAGTAGGTTCAGCATTAACGCCAGTTGTAGAGATGGCACAGAACAGAACCAAATGAAAAGGTTCAGTGAGGTAGCCATCTCTCAATAGCTGTCTGTGGTTAGCATCCATCACTTCTGCCTTGCTTCACAATGCAAGGAACAGCACAGCTGCTTTGCCTAGAGCTTCTCTCCAAGCTGCCCCACCCTGCCCCACTGCTCACCCCAGCATTGCTACCACTCTCTGCAAGGCCTGTGGGAGGGCCCATCAGGTCAGAGCTCTGTGCGTGGTTGTGTGTGTCCATGCACACATGTATATACTGGGGAGTTTGGCCATATCAAAGAACTGAATTTCATTTCTGGTTACATGATGCAATGATTTCCTGAGGTTATTTTAAGTCTGGATCATTATTGCATTGGAGCAGTGTGGTTAGTGCTTCTTTATGGCTAGATCCCACAGCATGCCAATAATAACAGAAAAAAATGAAACACGTGGGAGCTATATCAGTATAGCTAATTCAATGAGCATGCTAATGTTTATTTGAGCATCACATTAATTAACCCACAATTTGCTGGGGATGCAGAGAGTATATGAGCCACATCTGACTCATTTCCTGTTTGAAAAACATCCTATTCATAGGTTGTTGCCTGACATGCAAACCAGACACTCTAAGTTGATTATGGTTTAAACAAACAGGCGTTAACCTAGAAATGAAGCATAAACTAACTGTAGGTTGTTCAACCCATAAATAATTCAGTGTGTCCAGATTCACATCACACAAGAATGCATGGGCTGCCTCTGGGTAATTTTTAAAAAATCTAAAATAGCTTGCATGTTCTTCACATCTCCAGTTCAAGGGATAATTAACTTGTGATTTGCCACTGTGATGTGTGAACCTGCCCACTAACTCCATTCTCATGACCCTGTCAAGGTCAAAAGGTGCTTCCAGATGACACTTTATCATGCAATCACCCCACATTATTCATAGAATTTTGCAGCATATGTGGCCCACACATCATTGTCTTCCATTTATAAGCCTCCCATCTTTTTTACAACTTCGTCAGTTCAGTCACCAAACAAACAAATAAATATATGGAAGCATCCAACCACTGGAAATAATATTTGGGCACTAATCACATTATAGATTTAAACTGGTTAAACAGTTCATCTTTTGCCTGGTGGTGCCTGGGAACCAGTATTTTTCATCTATTTTCATTGTCCCTTTCCACTCATAGGACTTTTGAGGTTTGTTCTGCCTAGGGTGGGGATGGGAAGACCAGGGAAATTCAAAGAGAGAAAACTCATGGTACTTTCTCTAAACTACAATTCTCAAGTTGCTTAGCTGATGAAAGGCAGAAGAGTTAACATGCTATGAAACTGGTGCATGTAGTAAAAGTTGATCCACTGTTCTTGTTAGATGACTTTCCAAACTCTTACCCAGAGTGGCCAGTACGTGACGGAGTTCAGCACCCATGACTGTCCCGTTGCCTTCCTTGTCAAAGACACGCAGCCCTTCAACAAAGTCTTCAAAGCCACCCTGGTCTTTGTTGTTGGCAGCTGCCTGCAACATGGGCAGGAACTCTTCAAACCCAATTTTCTTAGCATTCATTTCTGGAAAGTGCCAGAATTATCAGTAACATTATACATTTGTTTTATACATTTTAAGGAATTCTCCTTCTGAAATGCCAAGCTGGATTAGCCTCCTCACCACATTTTTAACCATCAGCCTCCCTGCTAATTTCTTCCCTTTGGAAATGAAATATTCTCACTTCATAATACTGCCACCAAAGTGCACACATTGATAAAAGCATCCAAGTATTTGCTTATCGTTACATCCATTAACAGAGGATGCTACATTCATAAGGAGGTGGTACATCTGTATTCAGTTAAGGAAGACAGCTTCTACTGGAATCTTAATGTAACAGTTGTTACACACAGCTCCATTTCTAAACAAACAGAATACACCTTGGATGCATTGCTAGCAGCATACATTTGATTTGATTGGAGCATATTGCACGGAGAACTGACTTTTGTAGGAGTGTGCATGGGAATTCTGGATTTACTGTACTACGTAGCATCTATATTTTCATCAGAAGTGGGCATGTGATTTCAGCTTGGTCCCTTGCCTCACCTGACTGGATGAACACACTGGGGCTTTTGGGCAGCACTCTCTAACTTGCATGCTAGCAACTTAAAAATAAAAGGGTATTGCAGGTTCTGATATGTAACTGGTTATTTGTATATTCTTTGCATGACTACGATTCAGCCAGAATTAATGATGCTTTTATATCAACTGAGGAAAAAAGTCTGTCACACTTTCCTTCCATGAAATTCAGTCCTATTCCCAAGTGGTCTCCATCCAGGCATCAAACAGACCCGGGCCTCCTTTAACTACAGTAACGCAGCAGCATCAGGCATCTTCAAACCGTGCCTATGACAAAATGCTTAAATCTTTTCCTTGGCGGTTCTCAGCATATTCACCTCCCCACTCCCCCCCAAAAAACTTCTCATGCCCACAGTAAAAAGACTGATTAAATGCAGTATTTAAAACCCTGAGAACAAAAAGTTTGAATGCAAAATTGCAAGAAGTATTTTTGTAAGAAAAATAGAGAAAGAAAAAGAAGAAAAGAAAAATGTTGTGTATGTTTCCTTGGAAATCTTTTGTGGAGCTTACTCATAAGTGTGTATAGGTTTGCGACTGTCAGCTTTAGATTGCCCAGCAGAGTCCAGGTCTCCATGCAAACTGGTCCAATGCTGAGTTTTAGTCCACCAGCCCAATATGTGGTATGTGTCTGTGGGGTCAAGGCCCGATTTAAATGTGAGATCCAGTGAGAAGGAAGATAGGTTGGATTCATCTTTAGGAAGACATGCTCATATTTGTGATCAGATTGGGATGTTACCCTCATTGCTGGGGTTTCCCAGGATCTTCTTGATCTCAGCATTAGTGGGGTTTTGTCCCAGAGCACGGATGACATCTCCAACTTGGCTTAGGGTGATCTTGGCTTCCCCAGTTCTGTCGAAGAGGAGGAATGCCTCCTTAAAGTCTGCAAGAAGGGAATGTCAGAGTCAACAGAGCCAAGTTGTGTACCCATAAATTAGTAAATGCAAATTAGGTATCCATAATACAGATACAGATTATCTGCAACCAAATTTCTACTCATTTGCAGAATTTTACATGCAGACTCAAAGTTATTTTATACCACTTTTTCTTTTTCCTATTTCTAAGAGCCACTAATATCTTATAGCTAAGTTGTATCCAAAGGAGTTCAGAAAGTTCTATTTTCAATACATATATAATTGTTGCAATATCCCCAGTAAGGCTGAGCTTTGTATGTGGTAATTTAGTGATCCCACTTTTTTGTGCAAAGAATGCTGCATGTGCTGAACAAGCACCACCCATGTAAAATCACTTCCCTCAAGTTTACTTTGCTGCACTTTCTAAGCAGTCTTGAAACTGGGGGGCCCTTTTCTGAGCCACACAGCTGCATATCAAGTTTTTAATAAACAAATAAATAAAAATAGCTACTACCATTTTAGCAATAGGAGGCTGAGATGTCAAGGCTGATGCAGACATAAGGCTCTGTGGTGTCCACTGGCAAGCCTCCAAATGCAACCACCCATGTAGAAACGGTACATGGGGGTTAGCTGTCCAAAGAATCTGCTCAGAGCTGAATCCTTGAACAAGCTCCAGGATGGAGCAAAGACTGAGTTCATAGATATTTCTGGGACATACTGCTGTTCTAAAAGATTTTTTTTTCATGTGGAGGCATTTGTGGTATTGCTTTAAGCCCGGGCTATTCTGTTCCATATAGCTTGTGTGGATTGTCCAAGGCCACACAGTTAGTCCATGGGCAAGTCAAGACTTAAATGCATGGGTAGATCACACTCCCGGTGCACTTCCTCAGCTGGACCATCCTGGCTATCGCTGCTGAGCTTCTAATACTGCAGTCTACTATTCTGGGTTAGCGCCATTGATCCCAATGGTTTAGTTCACATAATCAATTCATTTAATCCAACAAAGTGGGAGAAGCTGAAATTTACAGTGAGATGCTTGATTGGAGTGTGGGTTGAGAATCACTGTTGTGTTGTTTTTTTAACCCACAAAACCCTCACCCCAATCAAGCAATCTCAAGTGTATGATTTGTTTGCAAATTCAGTAAAGCTACTCTGTTGTTCCTTTATTACAAAGATATTTCATGGTAAGATTCACTGCAGTCCTGAACATTAAAAAGTGCAGGTATGATGCACTGTCCAGAATGCTAGCCTGGGGCTCAGGAGATCTGGGTTCTAGTCCTTACTTGGGTAACTTTTGCATTTCTATTCTTTTTAGAAAATAGAAGGCTACTCAAGAGGAAACTTGCTGTCTCTTCACATTTTTCACACACACAAACATTACTGTGTTTTCTTAAGTAATGTGGGCAGCCAGTGTCATAGCTAAGAATGAAGAACTGGGACTGGAGATCCTCATGTTCTGATCCACCCATGGCCATGGAGCTCACTGGGTGACTTTGGGCCATTCATAGCTCTCAGCCTAACCTACCTCACAGGGTTGTTGTGAGAACCCTATGGAGAGGAGGAGGGCCAGGTAAGCTGCCTTGGGTTCTTTACAAGTGGGGACAAGATGGGGTATAAATAAATAGTAACACAAGTGTTCCTGCCAATGTGTTCAAACATTATGAGACTTGTATATAAAATAATGTGTGTGAAAGTAAGTGTAAGTGTAAGTGCTACCTGCAGCAACTGTGTTGGCAGTAAAGCTCTAACTAACATTTCTTTAACCAAGATGGTGCATGCACGCATTACAATTTTAAGGGAGCAGCTGGAAGACTGAAATGAAACCAAGGAACTGTGAACTGGTAATAAAGAAGCACTCTCAGATTTCACGGAGGTGAAGAGAATCGAGATAGCAGCATAAGCCCTATTGAGTTAACAACCTCAAAGCCAATGTTGGCTCTTTTCTTAATCTCATATCTAATAAAGCCCTGATAAGACTCATGTGTTGTAAAATTCTCCGTGTGAAGCAGCTGCATTGCCACAGACACATGGAGGGAGTAATGTGGGCATCTATTCTAGTCCCTGATTTTGAGGAGTCTCTGATTCCCACACACTTCTTCCAAGGGAGAGAAAGTGCCCAAGAGGGGCCCCAGAGAATCTTGGAAGGAAGTGGATGCCTAAGTTTACAATTTACTCCCCTGTGTGGCCAGTGCAATCAATGACTTTGTTCCACACTGTGGGGCAGGGGTAAGGACCTTTAGCCACATGAAGAGGACAGATTCTTGCAATTTTGGTGGCCATTCCAGATAGCCAAATGGCTCAATAAGTGAAAAGAAGGTTTGACACAGATGCCAGCTGAAAAAGCCAAGCCGTGTGTCTTCATAATATTAAAAATAACATAAGAGATGTCAAGGCAAATCTATGTAGTTCATGTGAAAAGCAAGCAGGTCCTGCACAAGACCAAAGAAGTCGTGACCACCTCCTACGGGTTTCCCATCAGTTTGCAGAGGGGTTTAAACTTGTGAGCTTTGCCATTTAACCTTGCTACTCAGTTAATCTTTGTTCCTCCCTCCTCGCTGCCTCCTGATGCACATTTGTAAGATCTTCTTCAACACCCCAAGACCCACCTGCATTCACATGGACCAGATTTTAAATACTGTATTTTTTGCTCTATAAGACGCGCCTGACCATAAGACGCACCTAGTTTTTAGAGGAGGAAAACAAGAAAAAAAATAATCTGGCTCAAATGGGCACATAATCACAGGCACATTCCCCATCACTTCCCCATGGGCTGAGCATCTGACAGACTTACTGCACACACATATTCGCTCTATAAGATGCACAGACATTTCCTCTTACTTTTGAGAGGGGGAAAAGTGAGTCTTATAGAGCGAAAAATACGGTATCTTCTAAAATCTGTTCTGAGCACAGATTGCACTTGACAAGCCATTATTTTTCATTTTCCACTGAATGCTGCTGCTGATCTGGGGCAACTACAGCATCAGAAAGCACATGGACTGCCTTCCTTCCGTTTTCCCAGGTGCTAGTGCAGCCATACTATTTTGGTGTGTGCTCCAGCCCTCCTTATACTGCCTGAAACAGTTTCTTAGCACACTTCTAAATTGCTGAGGTAGGATGTGTGGTTGCTAGACTGTAATCAAATATATCTGATATTAATCCCCTCACTCTCTGTTATGTTGCGCCCCACCAGACACGTCTTTAGCTAGCCCTCTCTCCTTACAAGGCAGAACATCTTGGCCTCTTAGAGTTGCAGAGGAGTGACTGTAACATACTCTGCAGCTCAGATTTGATATTTCCTCCAGTGGCTGCAAGGAACAAACCTTCACTCATTTACAGCACTGGAAAATCTCATCACTAGCCCATTGTCTTTATTCTACTCTACTTAGTTCATTAAGAATATCCATGTTCATGGAAGTAGAATACAAATTCCTCACTTGACAGTTCCTGCAAAAGATAGCGTTATCGTTATCGCTCTCTCTCTCTCTCCTCTCTCTCTCTGAGAAGGAGACTGAGGTGGGAAACAGATCAGAATGTTGCTCCACGCAATCAGATTTTTTGCATGTATTTAACAGACATAGCGTAAATTATGTTCTCCTGTTCCCCAAACGGTTTTTGCTTGCTCTGCACTGTACATAGGTGTAGTCATCACAGTGGAACAACAGCAGGACACTGCTAGGAGAGTTGCTCCAAAGCCAGGGATGCCTCTTCTCTGTCTCGACATTCCCTGCCATGATTAGTGAGCAGAGATACTGCAACTGAAGTTATGTCCCTATGCTGCCTACAGAATCTCTGTAAAGTACAAAGATGTTTTTAGGGTCCATGTGTCTATGGAGGGGGTGTGCCTATACACTGGGAGCTGGAGTTCTTACTTTAACCCTCTTTATGCGAGGCAGAACTCATAATGGTAAGACCAAAATCTGGTCCAAGAATAACAGTTCTACTCTGGAACTTTCCCCTTTTTTGTTAGGTTTTTGTTGTCTTTTTAAACAAAACAAACTGATTACAACTGGGTGAAACTTTTTAAAATTAATAGTTTAACATGAGAAGGGGAAATAATTGTATTACCTATTATAAATGCTTTACTGGTTCTTATTGAATGTCTTTTCTAAGTAATATTTAGGAGCCCTATTACGTCACAGTTTTAACTGATGAAAAGTTAATCCAAATCAATCTTGCAAGGTTTTGGGTACCTTCACTAATGATTCTTAAGTATGCCTTTTAGTCTAGAATGTGTTATTTGTGAATGTCACTAATGCAGAATAGGAAGCCAAAGAGAGATATTCTAAAATTAAATATATTTTTAGTCAATGTAGATTTTTTTTCATTCAGTTTATGGATGCAGGAATTAAAAGGCATTTGCTGCAGTAAAGTATATGAAATCAAGTCAATATTACAAACTCATGGTATTTATTTATTTTGTTTAAAAACAATTATGATGCATGTAACAGTAGATATCCAAAATGTGTTGAATGATCAGTTACTATGCTTATGTGTTGTCAGGAGCTCATTAAGATTCCACTATTAGTCAAGGAAAATTAATTTAAGTTAATTATTTCAAATACACATCCACCTGAGAAGTTGAACTATATTTAGGATATTAAATGCAGGTATGGGGTACCTTTATTTAGTTTTATGTTTATTTTTAGTTTTGACCAGGACAGATGTGTAATTAATTGCTGGAAAGAACGGTTACCAGAAGGAAATATATGCAACGTTCTGTTTTGTACCATGCTGTTTTCAACAAATGCCCTTTAATATCACACATTATATATTTACACAGTTTCTTTAGCCCTGTTTTCCCATTAATAATTTTCTACAAACATTTCCTAGGAAAGGATTATATGCATGCATTTATTGGACTGCCCTAAATCCTTCATCAATTCATAAATATTAATAAATAGAAGAGGGATTCAAGATGGTCCAGCAAATTCAAGAACTTCTTAGGAAATGTTTGGAAAAAAATCAGGCTTGTACTGATGGAACAAGCAGGGCTATAATATTTATTAATATACAACAATTTGATAGTTTTTTGCCATCTTCTTTAATTCCCTGCCTTTCTGGTCCTCTGAAGGAGCATGTACCTAGAATGGAAGGTAGCATTAACTCTGATCTTGGCTTTCATGCATTCAGTGGTAAAACTTAAGCATCTGAAGAAGTGGCTTGCAATGTAGGGCCTAATCTTTCAGTGCTGGGAGTTGCATGGCTGAATTTGAGTCAGTGGTTTTTCTCTGTTTATACCAGTGACACCTTACATGAAAATACCTCTATGTATGTTCACTGGCTGTCCTCCAAAACTTACCATCTTGTTGATCCTTGGAGAACTCGATCTGTTAGAAGAAAATCAATCAAAAAAATCCCTTAAAAAGACTTGTTGGAATTTACAGCATCTAGCGCACTCCTTGAAGCATCATTCTAAGATGCATAGAAAGACTGTCTGAGTTTACAAGAAGCTGAGATGCCACCAGGCTGTTAATGTAATAGAATTGTGCCTGCTTAAACTAATGAGCATCCAACTTTGATGTTCTGTGCAAGAAATCACACTAATATTCATAGCATTGTTCGAATTACTCATGTTCCACTTACCAGCAATCTGATCAGCACTGAAGGACTGCAATTGACCAAAGAGAGATGAAAGAGAAAAGAAAACAGCTAATATTGTTGGTAAAAATTGCATTGACAGACAACAGTTGTACATTCCTATAACTAATACTTTGTCTACATAGATTAACTAGGCCATAAATGCTCTTCATTAATAACTAGCTAATGTTACAGAGTTCATTTTGGAGGGCATACAGTCTGAAAGGTGGCTAGAGATACAGATGGATGTAGATACAGATGGGTACACTATGACTTGTTGCCAAAGAGTTAAATTTTTGAAGATAAATACATTATTGCATTACAATTAACAAACTAAAGTAATTGGAACTATCATGACACAACCAGTATTCCACTAAAAAGAACAAATCAAGTGGTAAACTTAGGCTGCCACCTATATGCATACAACTGGGGAGAAAGCCCCACTGAATTCAGTGAGACTTACTCTGAGTAGACATGCATAGAGTTGTCTTTTAGGTGACCAAAGGTGTCATTTTTATTAGTTATTCATAGGCAGCTTGTGCATCTGGATTCCAGTGCACAGATACTTTAGCAAACACAAATCAGAGACAGCTAGTAAGAATTACCTTTCCTAAAGTTACAGGAAAAGTGCAAGTTATTGCATTGGACAGCATTTTCCCCCAAATCATGACAGATTAACACTAAAACATACACATGCATTCCTGCCTGATTGGTGGGACACCACATTACAAAACTGCTCACTAAATTGGTTTTATGACGGTCTTATATGATCATAACCAGAAAAAACATGGCAACTACATTTCTAGATTAAAGCACTACTTTGCAAAACAGAGCAAAATTTTCACGTGAACCCACCATGACTGAGCAAGTTGGAAGGGAGGAGGAGGAGGAAGAGGAGGAGGAGATGCAGCAAGGCGGGCGGAATGAGCCGCGAAATGCCCGAAGCCCTGAGAGTGGTCCTTACTCCCTTGCCTTGATCGTCTTATTTAACCAAAGGCAGTGACATCATGTCCAGGATCAGGTATCAGAGGGCCTTGGCCACACCCCCCAGGAGAGCTCTTTATCTTTCTTAGGGCACAGGGAAAGCAGGATCCATTTCTTGATGGACCTCTGGCATGGGCTATTTTTAGGAAGCCAGGGGGAGAGAGAAGAATACTGTCTCTTGCCTCCCCGAGTTCAGATCTCGTCAGCACTTTTTCAGTCTGCGACATAAAGATGGAATATTCCTTAGGCAGTCTTCCTCAAGATTTCTCTTTTAAGGAGAACGACAGATTACTTGAGGGGCTATCAAGTCAGCCAGAGGGACAGACAAGCTCCAAGTATTTCTCCAGCTGGCTGGCTTTAATAGTTTCATGTAGGTTTGACATATCGGGTATTAAAAAAATGAATGACAGATTCTGGCCAATTGACTTTAGAAGCCAAATCCCAAGTTATAATATATCAAGGAAATGACCCCCCACCCTTGCTTTCAGTTAGCGTGGTTCACATACCACCAAACTCATCCAACAGCAAGTGAAGCCATTTTCTAGACTCTTTGATGTTGACACAATTAATACATTTTCACATCCAAATTATTCAGTTTACCTAGTTTGTGGACTGCAATATCCTCATGGTAGCCAACTTGCAGCCGTGAAGATTTATTGAAACGCTTGCCCTACTGTGTTTAAGAAGGGTTATTCCCAAGTAAATGCAGATGGATTGAGGTAAACTGAAGTTTTAGGATTTTCAGTTCTGGACAAGGCACTTTAAGAAGTATATGGACAAATATGGGCAAATTGTTCTGAAGAGGGCAGCAAAGATAGTCACCACTATGAAAGATAGTACTTATGAGGAAAAATTGAAGGATTGGGGTATGTTTAACCTGGAGAAATGAAGCATGATAGCATTCTTTCATTCTTTCTGAGAGGCTGTAGGCAGAAGAAAGCCAATATTTTTGTGTTTTATACTGACCCAGAGGAAGGGACCTGCTCTAGTGCTTTTAATTTACAGGAGCTTGGATTTTGGTCAAGCGTCAGGAGAAACATGCTGACAGTAATAGCAGTTTGACAATGGGGCTATTCTCAATCCCCCTCCCCCAAATCATATTCATGCCAATGGCAGAAATGCATCTTATGTTGGATTGGGAAACTGGCATGCTGCCATTGCATGGAAAATGCATTCCCTTCTTTTATAATAAAACATAGAAGGCAGAGAACATGATGCAGGACCCACTGAGAAGAGAGAGAGCAATTGAGCACGGTTTTTTATTTTTATTTTACTCTGGCCTGAAAGGTCTTATATGTATGACAGTTAAATGCTATTACTTTGTTTACTTTAAAATTTCATAAGCTAGACCTGCAGCATTTGGTAGACTTCCTGTGTTTTGCTGAGTGGAGCCCTGGTTTTCTGCACCTGAATCCTGCCCTGTCTGCACACATGGAAGAAGACGTTTCCAGATGCCACTTTCATCCTGCACTAGATGTGGCAGGTCCAGATAACAGGGTCTTCCTTTTGTAACCCTCCCATGTTTTCCCACTGCTTTTACCATGTTTTGTCTTGCCAGAAATATCTGTTCAGGATGAAAAGCCTTTCATTGCATAGTGTGAAGATGCATCCAGGGACAGGGATTCAGAGAAGAATGAACTCCCTTTCTACAGTGTTGGGCTTTTTTGCAAAGAATAACCCAGATGCCATTTTAAAATGTACAATATTATCCAATTTTGTTTATGTTTTACAGTTAAAATTTGGCTCAGGTTTTATTCTGATTCAAGTAGAATTTTTTAAAAAGATGATTGATTTACCTCCTTTGAAAATGAATTGCCAATTATTGCAGAGAAGGAAGTAACAAAATGGAATTGGGTTTTTTAAAAGAATGAATTATGGCAGGCTCTGATCTTCCTCCTAACAGTATTGTTACAATAAACTGTGAAGCTTATTGTGAGAGAATGGAAGGCTGACTACCTCCCCCTACCTGCCCATAATTTGGCAGTTAAACTAGTGGTTGTCATTATTTAAAATTTTGCTCATTAATACAATCTGCAAGCACTGCCACTAATTAAGAGATGAGGAGCAATCTTTGAAGAGGGGGGCACTGATTTACAATCAGTTCCTGTGCCAAAGACATCAGTGATTAGGAGATCTTTCCCTTGCTGGCATACAGGGCACAAGCAAGGGTTATTTCAGGTTATCCCATCATGTTAGAGGTTATTCAGAAGAAATATTTGCCATGCAAGAATTAACCATTGTAACAAAGACTATGTGACCCCAGGATGAATGCTTCTTAGCAGTACAGGTACTATGTAATGATACACAAGGGTCACGCCTACTCTGTCTCTAGCATCCTTGTAACAGAACACACCCCCCCCCCCCCCTGTGTATGCAACTTTTGCATGTTTGCCCCTGTGGGTAATACTGATGGCAATAAGGGATTTCCTCATTATGCTGGAAATGGAGGAAAGACACAGGAGGCAAGGCATGTTGGATGGAGCAAGCTAAGGATGCTTCCCAGATGCTCTATGTAGACCACTGTGTCCTCAGAGACATTATAGAACAGGCTGCTTATTTACTAGTTTAACAACTGACATGCTGGGTTCAGTGGGACTTACATCCAATTAAGTGGATGTAGGATTGCAACCTAAAATTCTTTGGGAACAAACAGAATTAGTCTGTTGGGCCTTGATCTAATTGCAGCATTGTGGAGCCATCCAGTTAATGCAAGATGAGGCACTGATGAGTTTATTCTAAGAAAGTCAGAGAAGGTGATCTAGGTGATATTCTTCATCTGTTCCAGAATGGCACCTGGAGTTGGTACCCTGCCTGGATCAAAGCAGAAGGCCACTGCCTCTGGATACTTTGCAGGGTCACCAGGTAGGGTCCTTAATGAGATGATGGGATACTGATGATTTATCACTGCTTCTTTTAAAACATTTATATACTGTTCTTCATCCTCTCTGGATTTCAGGGTGGCATACGAGCAAAAGATATCTTTTAATTCTTTGGTATTAAGAAGGCGGTAGATAAAAAAGCAATATAACACCCTGAAAAGCAGAGTAGGATTTGCAACAGATTCAAATGCCTAGGTGAATAAAAATGTGTTTGCCTGGCACCAAAATGACTGCAACTGAGGTGCCAGGCAAGCTCCTGAAAGGCCATTCCACATCTAGGGGCCATTGAAGAAAAGGTCCACTCCCTTGTGCTTGATTAGGGGGCAGCCGGAGAAGGAGGAAGCCTTAAGACATGCTGCTCCATTTGGCTAGGCCAACTCCCCCTGATGGGAAGCTTCCCGAGAGGGAAGTGCAATAAGCTGACTTCTGCTTGGCTATTCTTGAAAGATGCTGTACTGGTCACTTCTGGCTGCACAGGTTCACTGCAGGCAGATGTCACCACTGATGATTGGGAGCCTTTCTGCATGAGGAATTTCTTCTGCCTCACCTGCAAAAGTCTGCAGGTGCTTGACATGATGTCATTCTCCCAATGGGCCTTTTCCATTTTCCATTTCCAAGGAGAGTCTGCTATTTCCCGGTCTGGAAGATTCCCTTCTGTATCTACCCTACCATATTGCCACCTTGTGGTTCTGCAACACAACACAGAAAGGTGGAGAAAGATATACATCCTGCAAAAGCAAGAGCTAATGTAAAGGAGCTGATCTTAACAGCAAAAAGAATCTGGAAGCAGAAGTCTCAGTAAAGTGGTGGGTTAAGAACCTCACATAGAAAAGCCTTATATGAATAGGGCCAAATGAGCTAGCAGGTGGGAGTCAGTCACATCTGATTCTAGTGGACAGGAGCAGAATCAAGTCAGGGCTGGCCTGGAGGGTAATGTCCTGTACTTAGCAGTCCATCATTGTACCCCCATTATTTACCTCATTTGCCTAGTAGCTTTCTTAGCCTCTGGGTATGGGGTGTCTGATTAGGTTTTTTTAGCTTCCCACAAAAGTTTTTCTACCCATGCAAAGTCTGATCCACCCACATTTCTTCTCTATTTTCTTGGCACAACAATTGGAACTGAACCCAAATGCAGATACCTCAAAATCCCTCTCAATTATACTGGTGCTGAAATCAGTGGAGTTGGCTTATCCACACATTTGACAGGTAAAAAAGAAAGTATGGATGTGTGTGGGGGGTGGGTGTGTTAGACTTTATATAACTACAGGCACCATACATATACATATACATATACATGAGAGTCTGTCTACACAAACAACATAAATGGAGAACACTTTAAAAAATCTACATCTACATTTCTTTTGGGAAAATATTCTAGGAATATTCAGTCCTTTCCATGGATGGATTCATGAACATGGATGAGGATGTTAGGGGTCAACATCCTATGGGCTTGGTTGTACCTTAACTCCTATTGAAAACAATGGAAACTAACACAGCAGGGGGTATAGCTTTTCTCCCTAATGCTTAAGTATTTCCTTTAAAAAAAACAACAACTTCAGGGTCTGTTGGGTGTCTGTGTGGTTTGTTTTTTCATGTGGCAGAGGTTGATCACCCCACGTGCAGCAGAAGTGAGAAAACAATTCACAGTGTGCACCTAAGTGTGTTTACTTAGAAGCAAGTCATGCTGAGCTCCGTGGGACTTACACCCTAGCAAGTGTATCTTAGGACTGCAGCCTGTGACTGAAATCCTAAAATATGCTTCCTATGGAATAAGTCTCATTGCATACAACAATATAGAAGTAAACACATACAGGATTGTACTGTGACTCTCAATGAAAGCAGTTTAACTGTGACTACCTTGTTCCACTGGTTTCAGTGAGACTTACAGGTGAAAGTCCAATTGGTTCAGTGGGGTTTACTCCCAGCTAAGTGTGGGCTGCAGCCTCGGTCAGAGAAAACCCTAAATTGCTCTTGGGTGTCTATAGATTTTTCTTCAGCAGTCAGAAATGCTTTTCATTAATGAAATGTCTGACTTTTTGCTTCTAATTATGACCCGATATGAAATACCTGATCAAGAAATGAATTTTCTTAACAGCCACAGGTTTCAGATTTGTATAACATAAGGATGTTCAGGATCAAGACCTAATTAATTTCCAGGAACAAAATGTCTAGATCCTGCTACAAAAATACACACTAGAGATGAGTGCATAAATTCTAGTTGTTATTTTTTCCTTTGCTTTAGAAATAGAAGTAGCATTTTATATTTAATTTAGCTCTTTGCTTGATGATACTTTAAGAGGGAGGGCAAACGTATTCACCTTAAGTACTTTCATTCCCTTGGTAAAACTTCTTCCAATCTACAGATCAAAAAGGGATGAGGAAACACAATGCCAATGACATTTAAAGGGAGTTCCAAGGGGCTATCTATTTTGGTGTGCCTTCCAGTGGTCGTGTTAAAGCATCGATATGATTAGGGTTACTGCTACTTGCCATTAAAAACCACATAGCTTCAGACTGCAACTAGTGAAAGAGCCAAATATATCTTCAAGGAGCATGTCCAAAGTCTCCTGTTGGATATCTCCTTACAGAAGGCATCCCTTTAATAGTTACAGTCTAAATATACAGCCTTGTTCCTTCAAAAGTCCAGCCACAGTATCAGGGAATTTGAAATTTAAACATGGAATTCTAGTGTCAGACTTGCTTGACAATATCCAGTGGAACCTTCCCAAGGCATCCTCATCTTCAACACTTATAACACTTGGGGGGTGAACAAGTGTTATAAATGAAATGCAAAGAAAAAAAGCTAAACTTAAATATTGTTCATTACTGGGAACAATCATGTTGGTAAAATAGATCCAAGTACCACAAAAACCAAATCAAGCATTTTTAATGAAAGAGTCCAATGGAGGACAGCACATGTTCCCCATGCACCTGATTAAAAAGCAACACCAACGCACTGTCAGTCTTGTACCTTAATACTTCCTCACTTGAAGGAGTTTCCATAGCCTCTCTAGGCTTGGTTGATTCCCTTAGTGTACACAAAACTGTAATTCTTCCTCTTCTTAATGACATTTAAGGGCCATCAATATATATACATCATAGTTGTCGGTTTGAGAAAAGCTAAAGACAAAGCTTTATACTAAGTTACTGAGATGCCTTTCTCCTATGGAAGCTCTTACATATCCAAATGCATTGAATTTTAATTTTGTGAGATATGATGATATTTTAGATAATGATGGAAAACTGAAACCGAATCAAGAACTACAGGAGCAGGCTATTGATCTTTCTTGGTGCCACAAGGTTCAAATACAATCGAGATATATTAAAGATGATAGAATGTATGGTTTTTAAAAGGAACTAACAACATTTGATCAAATGATTTTAAAATCAAATGAAAAAATGATTAAAAGGTTGTATAATTTTCTTTTGGATATGAAAATGGAAGATGAAGAAGTTAAGGAAACTATGATAATATGGGCACAAAATTTTGGATATAATATTGAGTTACAGAAATGGTAAAAGCTGTGGGAAAGTAATATTAAGAAAACCTTAGCAACTTCATATAAAGAAAATCTGTATAAAATGTTTTACAGATGGTATTTATTGCCAAATAGATTAGCAAAAATGTTTCCAAATATGTCAAATAGATGTTGGAGATATAAACACAAACCTGGTACTTTTTATCATTTGTGGTGGACTTGTGTTAAGGCACAAAAAAAAAAAAATACTGAGTTAAAATGCACAATTTGCCCTCTTGCGGTGGTCAAGAGGGCGAATGCCACCCTTGGTTGCATAGCCAGAAGTGTGGCTTCTAGATCAAGAGAGGTATTACTACCACTCTACATGACTCTGGTGCGCCCGCAACTGGAGTATTGTGTTCAGTTTTGGGCCCCTCATTACAGAAAGGATATAGCCAGGTTGGAGTCAGTGCAGCGTAGGGCCACAATGATGGTGGCTGGTTTGCAGGGGATGGGGTATGAGGTGAGACTGAGGGAACTGGGTCTCTTCAGCCTGGAGAAGAGGAGACTCAGAGGGGATATGTTGGCAACATACAGGTATGTGAGGGGGTGTCACATGGAGATGGGGAGAGGCCTGTTCTCCCCTGCAGAGGAAAGCAGGACGCGCTCCAATGGAGCAAAGCTCAGGGAGCCAAGGTTCAATTTGAATGCCAGGAAGCACTTCCTGACAGTTAGGACCCCGAGGGCGTGGAATGGGCTTCCACGGGAGGTCGTTGAGGCCCCATCGGTGAGGGTGTTCAAAGATAGGCTGGACATGTACATGGTGGGCATGTCATGAGCGGAGCCGGCTGGTGCCGGAGGTCAGACTAGATGGCCCAGGAGGCCCCTTCTGACTCGCTCTGTTTCTATGTTTCTAAATGGCTTGAGGAAATGCTACAAAAACCTTTAACATTTAAACCTGAAGTTTTTCTATTAGGTATTATTCCTGATGACTTTGATAAACAAGCTATATATCTGACTTTTCATGTAATTACTGCAGCAAAGATTGCATTTGGCCAATACTAGAGAAGCGAAGAGCCACCTACTGAAGGTTGATTTTAAAAAAGATTTGGATTGCGCAGAGATGGACAGATTGAACTTGTCTTTGAAGGAGAAGGAAGATACATACTTCTATCAAACTTGGAACTCTTTTTATTATTGGTTGGAGAAATGGGACTATGCATAGAATTGAATATGGTTATTGATTGTAAAAAAGAACAAGATGTCAACCCAGTATGTCCAATGTCTTGAATAATTGTTGTTTTAGTGTTGGATGTGTAGAGAAAAAATAATAAAAATTTTACAAAAAATATATATACACACATCATAGACACAAAGCATCGTGTTGCGGTTAGCCTAGTTGCTTGGCATATGTAATGGCTTTTGATAGGCAAGAGCTACAGGCATCGCTCATTCCTGGGTCCTCCAGATCTACAGGGTTCTGCTGGAGGACACAGTTTCCTGCAAAGAGCAGATTACTAAGAGACTCCATCAATTAACTGAGCAGGAACTAAGTTTAGGCCGTGCTTATGCTTTCTTAGGACTGGAGTTGGACATAATGGTCCAGTGGATCTCTTCCAGCCTTTATCTGGCAGAAGAATCCTCAGATCACCAGTTCTGGGGACAATGACAAGCTTCACATCCTATATACTGTACTTGATGGGTGTTGAGGATTTCCTTAGTACCTGTCCTCTTTGTTTCATTCAGATGCATAGGCTGAGTGAGAAATCAGGTCTGTACAGAATCACACAGCTGGAGCAAAATAGTACTGACGCCACCTCCAGTATGGACTTAACATCATTGTGTTGGCAGATTTCCTGGTTGTATGCCTTAGCATAAGGACAGAAGAGCCATGGTTTCTTTTCTTAGACAAGCCTGTATCCATGTTTCATCTTCTTTGTTACTACTCTTAGTTGGAGTTGTTTGTCAATGCAATTACCTGCTTGCCATCTCTCCTGATGCCACTTGCAGTGCTTGTTCAGTGACGACTTGGTTGAGTAGCAAATGTAACAGCCATTGGAGAAAACTGTTGGATGATGCCAAAGTTCACATATATAATGACATGCATGCACACTGTCAGCTTGAACACTAAGCAGACTTCACTGGGGTCATGCAGTAGCCAGTGCAGAGCTTGATTTGCAATGTCAAATTGTGCAAGTACCTTTGTTCTTGGGATTTATATAGAGCTTCATCCAATCCAGTACTTAATGTCTTGTACAGTTGTGGACATTACATTCCCAAGCCACCTTTTCTGTGGGACAACGGCCTGACTTGCTTAAACAACTGTGGCTGAACTAACCATGGCTTAAACAACCCAGCATGTGTCATTGAAACCACAACACATGCCTGCTGCCTAATTACCTACAGAAGCATGGCTGGAGCTATCATCTGAACCCAGGTGGCATAGTTTGTTATAAGGGGAAACAATGCTCAGGTAAAGTCAACAACAGATTTGAAGGATGGTGATTATATCACATATATACTCAGTCTGTTTTCCTTGTGTGTGGAACCCAAGGCAGCTTACATAGCTCCATCCTATTTTCACAGCAACACCCAATGAGGTATGTTGGGCTGAGAATCCATGAGTGGCCCAAAGTCACCCAGTGAGCTTCATGACAGAGGGGTGACTAGCACTGGGGTCTCCTGAGTCACATTCCAGCACTCGAACCATCACACTGCATTGCTTCCTCCTAAAACAAGCCATATCAGCTGGGTTTGGTCAACAAGCCACAGCTGAGCTGGTCAATGGACAAATGGCATTTGGCACATTCTAACACATGCTGCAGCTTAGCAAGCTACTGAGACTTGTTTAAGCTTTTTTCATTATGTGGACTGGGTCAGTGTGTCTTGGATTAACCTCTTACCCATTGACCTGGTGGCTTATGAACCACCTTACACATGCCAGTTGTATACAATCACCCTCTCCAGTTGCGGCTTGTTATGACACCTGAATCTGGTGAAGGTGGGTGGTTGGGATGCTCAGCAAACCATCCACAAGCCCTGGTCTGTTGTACTGTTAGGGATCATGCAAACCATTGCCACAAAGGGACATGCAAGACACACTGCAAGACACACTCATTTACAGAAGCTGAGTCCATTTTAGTGGCCAAATGGGAAGCAGCCACCATCAGGCTGCTCTGCTTCTCAGCTTCAGCAGGATTTAGGACCCCGAGGGCGTGGAATGGGCTTCCACGGGAGGTCGTTGAGGCCCCATCGGTGCGGGTGTTCAAAGACAGGCTGGACATGCACATGGTGGGCATGTCATGAGCGGAGCCGGCTGGTGCCAGAGGTCGGACTAGATGGCCCAGGAGGCCCCTTCTGACTCGCTCTGTTTCTATGTTTCTATGATTTTGTTGCCTGGAGTGGGGCAGCAAAGGATGCTACTCCTCCCCGCAAGTACAGGTACAAAATATTTAAGGGGAATCCAGTTATTTAAACACCAAAGATGGAACATCCCTCAAAGGTGTCTCTCCCTCCCTGTCAGGATAGATAAAATGATCATAAAATGTGAAACTATTAACTTGCTACCTTTTTGTGAACTCAGAACCAGCTGCTTTAGGGGACCAGCTCACTTTGCCTAATAGTGGGACCAATCCTGCTACTTTCCCATGGCACTGTCATGTCACACTGACACTATCAAGCAATCCATGTACATGTCGGGACACTGGCTCCTCAGAACAGCTGCTCTGCTGACTGTCCTCATATGCTTGATGGTATGTTGCTATGCTGTGTAAGCAAAAGAGAAGACCCTGATTTTAGTCCTTTCCTCTCTTACCCTTTCCTGTTAAGGAATCCTGGGTCTTGTTCTGCAAATGTTTGTTTCAGCCAAGACAGGGCATGGTGGCTAAATTCCTTGAACCTACCAAACATCATGAGGATAGGATCTGGCTGCACGAAGGGGCATTTAGTCAGAAGTATGTCCCACTGTGCACAATGCAGCCATACTCCCAGATCACTGTGCAGAGAGCGAGTAAAGATGAATTTAATTCACCCTGGGGTAAAGGCTTATCCTAATTTCTAAGAGCAGTGGAAGGTAGTTTCAGCAAACACTCACTGCCTTGAAGACATAGCCTTTGAAATGCAGTCAGAACCAGGTTCTTTCTGGATTTGTGCCTGCGCTGCTCATTAGGTGAACAGCTGAAGCCACTGTGCTGACTGACATCTTGATCCAGTCCTTGTAGCTCAGCTTGCAGCTGCGGCCTGATCCACTGTGATGCAATGTGGTCATGCTCAGGGGAAGCCACTGGGTGGCACAGTCAGCCAAAGAGGAGCCGGGCGTGCCGGCGCCAGTATTCCTCTGAACCTCATCCAATGGGTGCAGGTGCCCCTCCACGTGCCCTGGCAATTGAGGGTTTCAGTAGAGCCACCCTTTCGCTCAGGGGCTCAACATACACTGTCCTGCCCCCTGCAAGCACTCATGATACGCTGCGGGCATAATTGGATGAAGGAGAGTCGCCTGCTAGAAGCACCAATGTCCATTCTCGTGCATGCCATTTTCTAAGGCTTAATAGATTATTTCATTATAATTATCAATACCATCCATGCCTTGCTTTTTTCCTGCAAGGAATCCAATGCAGCTTGCATAATCCTGCTCCTCTCCATTTTATCCTCACGACACCCCTGGGAAGTAGGTTCAGCCGAGGGTCAGTGGCTGACCCAAACTCACCCAGTGAGCTTCGTCACTGAGCAGGGACCCAGGCCTAGATTTTGGTGTCCCCGCACAGCACACTGCATTGGCTCAGAGGCATGCTGGCACCCAGCATCCCCAAGAGCAACAGATGTGTGGTCCAGCACATGGCAGGGGGAGTGAAAAGAATGTTTGGAAAGGCATTCCAGCACTGGAATTGGACTGCATAGGAACAGGCTGCCCCTGGAGAAACAGGTGAAGTGGGAAACCACTGCTTGCAAATCAGCATGAGACAGATTTGCCCTAACCAAGTTCCGGGTGATTTCCACTACGGCGCTTTTATCTACACAACACATGTCCCAAAAGCCTCCTGCAGAGTGCCAGAAGGCATGATCAAGCCACCTCTGGATCTTCAACTACAATTTCTCTGTCGACCACCAGAGAAATTCATCCCTTAGCCACGTTGGCATTAAGCTCTTTCTTAACAGCAAAGTCGGGAGGTCTCAAGCTGGGAGCTGCTGATGCAAGCAGAGAGAGTGGGCAGCTTCTTCTTGGTACCACCATGAAACTTGATAGAGGAGGGAGATTTTGCTTTTGTTCTGCTCCATTGCAGCATCAGCACTCAGAGAAGTTGGGGCCACCTAACAGATGCAGTTCTGAAGTGGCCAGGGACAAATGGGGTCCACTTGGGACTTGGTTGTACAGCTGCAGCACTTCCTCATCCAGTACAAACCAGTGCTTCTTCCACCTCCCCTCCCCCCTCTTGCTGCCTCCCATGCAAAGGCCACAGAGGGATCCATTTCTTCTATGGACAGAGGGATCCATTCATGGAAGGTGTGTGTGTGTGTGTGTGGGGGGGGGGGGATCGGCGGGAGCGAATTCTCCACTGGACCCGATTCAGCAGGGTCCCCTCACCCTGAGTATATCATTTACAGGGGACTGCTACGGGGGGGGGGGGGGCAGAGCAGCCCAGTTCCACCATCCCAGCTGCACTTGCTAAAGTTGGGTCCAAGCCTGAGGACATTTTAATGATCAGGGAACACCCTGAGTGCACCCAGCACTCCAACACCCAACTTCTGTCTTTTTAATAGAAGCAGATGACTCCAAGTTCGACAGATGGCAGTGAATATGTTGTACTGAGACTCAACTCAGGCTTGTTTGATTTGAGATGTATCTATCACAGCCATATATCTGTAGAAATCCAGTTAGAAATCAGTGGTGTATAAGGTTGGAAAATGGACAATATTAAATTAATTTGTGTTTTACTGTCCTGTAGGTGGTGCTAGAAAGCAGACCAAGCAAGATACTAAAGTGCCTGCCCTGACTGAATCAAAATCTAAATGACAAATGATTAGTAAGCATCAGATGATGTATAAAAATATTCAAAAGAATATTTTAAAACTTCTTTTTGCACCCATATAGGCTTATTTTTAAGAAATGCCTTTTAAAAACTGATCAACTTTTATAAAGTGAAGTAGGCTGCAATTAGGGTGCTTTAAATGGAACATAATGGGGAAGGGTCATTTCTAAGAAAACGTTACCATTTCTGCAGCACTTGCTCAACAATCATAATTTTCATTAAAAGAGGAAGCATGAGGTTAACTCACCAAAAGGAAAACTGTAGAACCACAATGTAGGAGATGGTCCAGGCAGATTATTTCTATCAGTGGGTCTTTCCTCAGCCTTGAAAACTAAATTCCTAAGACAGCTTTTGATTAATATATTCAGTAGCAAGTACCATGAATGTAACTTTTTCAGCCAGCAAGGAAGGAGGTCTCCAGAAGATTCCACATCTTCTTTCGTCTTGGCTGGACATGTTACTTACAAGAGGATTCTCGGAAATTTAAGGGACTGCAGTGCCTGGCGGTGCCTGGCATTTTATTCATTTGAGATGGATCATGGAGTTGGACACCAAATTCTCAGCTGTAATCCTTGGAACTGCAATCATCTCAGGAGGTGACCTTGGCCTGTAGAAGCTGCCTGGGTCTCTGATACTCGGCTACCTCAATGGGGTATTGTGAGGATAAGAGGACTCTGATGTGATGAAGAACAGGGCCATATAAGTAAAATGACACACAGGAATGCCGTGTGGGACCAGAACACAGGAGCCAACCTTTACTGCTTCCAGTTTTAGGACTGAGATCAATGTGAATTTTGCCAAATTTGTACTTGAAGTATTAGGAAAGTTAATTTTTCTTCTCATGCACCTAGTTTTGTTGGAGACTGACAACTCATTTATAAATTTAAGCCTGACTGCTTTCATGCAAGGACTGAGTGATTTATAGCCCCTGTGTGATAGAACTGGGATAATCTTTGGACAGTGCTTGGTGGTGAAGGGTATGAGCTATGATGGCAAGTCCCTGGTCCTTCAGGCAAGCCACTTGGTCTCAACACCACACCTTCTTTACAGGGTTGTTGTGAGGATTCTTGAGAAAATGTATATGAAGTGCTTTGAGCATTTGAAATACTAGATGCATGATAGGTCTTACTAGAGTATAATATAACGTGTGTGTTCAGTCATCTGAGGAGCTTTTGCACAGATGTCCTATTCAGGTTAAACAAGAACATTTCATGTATGTGCGTACGCAAAGCTGGATGCTCTAGGTTCCCTGGTGCCCCTAGACTGGCTCTCATGAGTCAGAAAAGTGCTGCCAGGTCTAAAGAAGAGAGTCATGAAGGGCTGCTGTGATGGCTGAAATTATAGCATTTCATTTTTCAGAGGATAAATATACCATATTTAGCATATTTATGTACAGATAAATTAGCCAGAGCCACTAGATTTGAAAAGTCTATTTTCTCCTAATGAATTGGATACATGCAGCTATCAGACTAACATAAATTACTTTAGTGGAAAATCCAGCCCAGATTCTTCTTCATAACTCAGTGCTCATGAAGTGCACAATCTAACATAATTGTAAAAAAGAAAAGAAAAATTGCCACACACACGACTCAGGTTTGTTTATCTTTTTTAAAATTCACACTATTTTTATCTATCCTTGCCAATGCTGCTGCTGTTTTGACAATTCAAATCTGATGTTCTGTTCAGTTTTTATCTTGACTCGCACTTTGAGAATCAAATCCCCCAGCTGCCTGGCTGAAATCAGTGTGCAAATGGGGTGTCGGAGCTGCACTTGCAAACGCCTTCCTCCTTCACACTGAGCAGAGTGACACTTCCAAGTAAGCTTGCAGAGGGCTGCAAATACAAGCCATGCTCGTTTAGTCAGGCTTGCTGGAATTCATCAGGAGGTTCTTGCGGTTCCAATGAGGAGTTGTGAAAATTCTTGCTAGCCTTTCAACATTTCCCACCCTTTGGCTCTCCATATTAGGTTGAATATCTAGGTGGAGTTTCCTAAATAGGTACGCTGATCAATCGAAGTGCCAGGTAGGGAGGTAATGACGCTCTACTGAGAGTCACCCAGGGAGTCTGTCTGGCTGGATTTTTCCTCTGCCCTTGTTCCACAAGCAGATTGCTTCCTCTGAGTTTGCACTTAGTACAAAATGCTAGTCAAGACAGCGATTGCACTGCAGAACATTTTCAATCAGCATGCAACAACTTGAAGATGGCAGATGTTAATAACTTCAAATAGGTGAAACAGAATGATTCACAAGGAGTTTTGTATTATTTAGCTAGCATCACTTCATAGCAACTTGCAAATTGTGAACAGCTAAGATGAAATGTGCAGTCACTGAAATGCTCCACTCTGTCTACAGTGATTGATCTCTTCTGATCTAGCATCCAAGTCTGTGCTAACTTTACAGCTAAATGGAAAAAAACTGGGTTGCTAGTTGTCTTTCAAATAAATAATAAAGTAGCATTTCCAGAAAGAATGGATCATGAACTTAATAAGTGTGCATGCATGTACGCACACACATGAGATGTTCAGAATGAAGCTTACAAAATAATCAATCCTTTTAAAAAAGTGAAAGAATTGGAATTAACTTTGTGAGTTAATTGGTTTCACATTTTTGGTAAACTTCCTTTTTAAGTCTTTTCATTATTCCACAATGTAGGCATGTACATACTGAACTGAGAAAGCAGTAATTCAGGCCAAATTGCAATAGATTAGATACCATATTTGAAAAGCAAATTTCTAACATGCCATGATAAGCTATTAAAGCAAAGTATCTGCTGTGACTTAAAAAGCAGAACTAACTCCTAAGCTTTAGATATTTGGGTGGGTAGGGGGAATTAAACCCAGTTTCTTTTCCAACTCAGCTTTACTACAGTCCTCATGCCAAAAATATGCCCATCCAAATTATTCTTTCAGATCTGAATAAGGGAACAGCATTGTGTTTTCTAGCTGGAAAGAGGGTTTTGCAGTGACTGCACAAAGTCATCTGTTTACCTTGATGGTGGAGAGGTCAATTGCTGGTTCTTTGGGCTTTGGTGGTTCTGGGGCTGGCGCTGGTGCTGGGGCGGGGGCTGCAGCAGGTGCCGCTTTCTTGACATCTTTCTTTGGTGCCATTTTCTTCCCTTTGTTTAAAAAAGTAAAAAGGTACCCCAGGAAGCCCTTTGAGAAGATTCCTGGATGAGGAGCAGTGAGTGGTCAGGATGATCTACAGCCCAGTGCCTTGGAGGGAGTCCCAGTGTGTTCCTCACCATCAGGGCATATATATATTTCACTTAGTGCCTAATACAATCTTGACACTTGCAGCTGGATTGGACAGTTTGCGAGTCAAGGGGGGTGTCATTCCAAGTCAGGCTATAAATGGAATCTAAGGGGTCAGAGTGTCGTCAGATTCAAGGGGATTTCAGGGCCCCTGTTCCTCCCTAAAGGCTTCCATGCATTTTTGTAATGGATGAAAGGGAAGGAGAAGTATGAAAAAGCCAGCAGGTCCCTCGCTGGCATTCAAAGGAAAGATTGATCGGTACCTTTTTCTTGGTAAAATTACGGTTCTGCTCAAGTTGTAAATCTTCTTTGCCAGTGCTCTGTGTCATTATTCAGGGGGATTGAATTTCCAGATGGCATGTGGACCTTAGGGGTTGGGAAACGATCACCAGAGTTTCCATCCACCCTCCCTTTCTCAGCCCTTTCCTCCTCACAATGTCCCCACCCCTTCTTTACTCCTCCTCCTCCTCCATTTCCTGCCTTTGCAAGAAGAAAGTGTTGATCCAGCAAGAAATGAGGGGAGTGTTTAAAAATAAAAGCAGGCGTATATGGAAAGCCCAGCCTGCCTTAACCACCATGTCTTTCTGTAGTGGCAGATATGTCCATCTGTTCTTATTCTTCCCTTAATAAGCATAGCATTTACAGTATAGCCAACAGCTTTCCCCTTAATCCAATGTCCTGCACTGTTGGCTGGCATAGCAAGCCCAATTTCTAAAGGAGACAGACTGGTCACAGCTTAGATTTTGTGAGGGAAGACGAGAGCCTTTCCCCCACTCTAGGAAGCAAACTGGTCATCTGTCAAGGATGGTATTTATGTTTATTGTCTCCAAGTCAATTGCCAATCTTCGTGTGCATACTATTTATCTTTCCTCACTTCCAGACACGCGGAGACCTCTCCCTTTCTCATGCCTCTCTGTTCTGCTCTGAGCAGAGAAGTCTTTAAGCTCTGATTAATCACTGCATTTTAATTCAGAGTGGGGAACGGTCCTCACTGCCACTAATGCATAGTCAATGACTCTGCTGCTAGATCCAGAACATTTCTCAGCTCTGGAATCTCTGGGTTGTTGCTTCTATTCAGCTCCTTGCACTGAAAAATTATTTAGGATTCATGACAAAGCTATCAGTGAAGTCATTATTTACAGCTGTGCAGATGACAAGTTACAGTAGGTTAAATGTGGAAGCCATGCAAGAGTCAAATTAAAAACTTCTCCATACAGATGGCTGAGAATAGCATGGTCATCCCTCACCCCAGCATATCTGGATTGTCTATATTACCTTCCCAAGGGGAACTTGCCAGAAATCTGGGGCAGGAGTGCAGCAAAACAATCCATTATACAGAGCCAAGATAGTTTGAAAACATTCCCAAACACCTACCTGAAGAATAGTATTTATTTTGAGGAAGGTGACATGAGATTAGAAAAGCAGTAGCATGCGTGTGTAGCTGTTGGTCAAATCACAGATTATTTATTTATTTATATTGCGATTTATATCCTGCCTTTTTCCTACAAAGGGCTCAAGGCAGCTTACATCATCTCTCCTCCTCCATCTTATCCCCACAACAACAACCCTGTGAGGTAGGTTGGGCTGAGAGTCTGTGACTGGCCCAAAGTCACCCAGTTGGCTCCATGGCTGAGCGGGGACTAGAACCCAGATCCTCTTAGTCCCAGTCCCATGCTCTTAACCACTACACCACACTGGCTCTCCAGTGAAATCCTAGACAGTCAGAAGGAAGCCCCACGAAGGAGGATAGGATTGCAACCAAACTCAGATCTTGCCCTGGAACTTCTTACCACTCAAGGAAGCAGAGCGAGCAAGTGGCAGCATAGACTGGATTGTGACAGATGCAACTGGCATCCTTTCCTGGGAGCGCAGCAGGGGGAAGAACGGCTGCTATGATTTCCAGCCATATTTTTGAGTACCCGCTTAACATGTTTGTGGGTGGTTGGAACCTCTGTGTATATTTCAAAATACCTTCCTGTATTTTCATCACCTCTAGTGTCCCCCTGCCTCACAGCTGGCACATGTAATGTAGCCAGACCTCCTGACTGGCTGTCCTCCAGATGTTTTGAACAACAGCTCCCAGCATTTCTGACAGTGGATCATGATGGCTGGGAATGGTGGTACCTGAAATCCAGAACATTTGGTGGGCACTGGTCTGGGAAGGCTGATGTAGCCTCCCCCCCCCACCCTCCCAAAAAAACCCCTATTCCTGATTGAGCCAAACATAAGTGTGTTCATAGACTATTAAGTCATAGACATGATATCCATTAGAAGAAAGAGCAAAACTTGGCAACTTACTGAATTTGTCCAATGCATTTGCCCAATGTATTTTGATTTATATATGTTACAGGGTGGTGGGGGATGCTTGGCTCAACAGTTCTACAGGCAAGAAGGATCTTGGAATTGTTGTAGAGCACAGGCTGAATATGAGTCAACAATGTGGTGTGGCTGCAAAATGGCAAATGCTATTTTGGGCTGCATTAATAGAAGGATCACTTCCAAATCACATGAAGTGCTAGTTCCTCTCTGTTCAGCCCTTGTTAGGCACCATCTTGAGTATTGCCTCCAGTTCTGGGCACCACAGTTTAAGAAAGATTCAGACACACTGGAAATGGCTCCGAGGAGGGCAGTAAAGAGGCTCAGGGAACTGGCAACAGAGCCTTAAGAGGAGAGACTGAAAGAATTGGGCATGCTTAGCTTTGACTGAGGGGAGATAGGATAGTGCTGTCTGAGTACTTGAAAGGTACTTTCAAGTGAAAGGGAGCCAGGATCACTTCTTTATCATCCCAGAGAGCTGGACACGAAATAATGGGCCCCAGGCATGGGAAATTGCATTCCCAATGAACATTAGGAAAGCCTTCCTGACTGTAAGAGCAATATGACAATGGAAGCAATTACCTAGGGAAGTTGTGGGCTCTTCCAGATGAGGCATCCAAGATGCAGCTGGACAGCCTTCTGTCGGGGATACCTTAACTTGTGATCCTTCACTGAGCAGGCAGCTGGATCCAGTGGCTTTCCTGTTGATGTTCCATGCTGTCAACTCGTCTGTGATTTACAGTGATGCTATCTTAGCAGCTACAGGCACCACACTGGAGTCCCACAGCATTAGCCCCCCTTTGCCACACAGAGGCCAGGTTTGTGTTATTACCCCCAATGCAGGTGCTTGCTTGCATGTGCTTTGGGCAAAAATGGGGAAGACTTGTGTGGGTGAAGGCAAGCCCTTCTGTCAACAGCCCCACATCCCCAGCTCCCAGATTGACTTGTGTGCCAAATTCTGTTATGAGTTCCAGAAGCACATTCAGGGCTCTCATGATTGTGCACTTGCCTTCTCAGGACTCCGGTCATGGGAACTCTTCAAGCACGTTCATCTGTACTGGCTTACAGGGCCCTTTCCGATGTTCATGCTTGAAGCCCTCCAGCTGGGTTCCAGCTGCAGCAGGCGGCACTCTTGGGTCACGTGTGCAAGTGAAAGGTACAATGAAGAACCAAACATGGCCTTCATGACTTTCTTTGGCATGTATCTCTGTGTGATGTGAGGTCTTCCTGTTTTGTTTTGTTTTTTCTTGGCACTTTTCCCAAGTAAACTTCTCTCCCTACTGACATCTGGCTTTAAAAAGTATTCTTCTGGAATATCTCAAAATCTTCCCAGGTACTAGACTATACCAGGATTCTGTGAAATGGTGCTATTGCAAAGTATACTTTAGGCATGTTTTTTTTTCCAGAGTTTGGCTGTAGGAAGAGATATTTATCAGCAGGACTTGGAACACCCCATCTCCACCAGCTGGACAACCTAAGGTTTCCATTTATTTATTTGTTATATTTCCGTTCTGCAGGGACCCCAAGACAGCTTACATAATCCCCCTCTTCTCCATTTTATCCTCATAACATGCCTGTGAAGAAGGTTACCAGTCTAGTTTTAGGCTATCATAATTCTTCTTTCAGAAAACATTAAAACTGAAACACTCAGACTTGCCTTGTTATCTGCTGCAGTTTGTCAGCTTTCTAAGGATTACAAGCAAGTATGATTAATAACCCTAAGTATTTAGGGTGGATTATAATGTGCAAGGGACAAGGGGCACTATTGAACAGAAACAGATGCAAATTATTTATTTATTTACTTAAAGTATTTATATGTTGTCCTGTCGTGAAAGCCTCAGGACGGCTCACATAGATAAAATACAATGAAATATAACATAGATAAAATTATTGACCCACACTGGCTGCAATAAAAACATATAAGTCATGATATTAAAACTTATTAAAATATTGCTGAAATAAAAGGGAAATAAAATAAAAAACAAATAATGATGGCGCCAGGCGGACCTCTCTGGGGAGCGCATTCCACAGATGGGGTGCCACTGCAGAGAAAGCCCTCCTCCAGGTACTTTGCCTCCTAATGTCTTTCACAGAGGGTTCCTGGAAGAGGGCCTCTGCTGCCGATCTCATGGGGTGGGAGGGCAAATATGGAAGAAGGCGTTCCTTTAGGTATCCAGGTCCCAAGCTGTTAAGGGCTTTATAGGAAATGACCAGCACCTTGAATTGAGCCGGGACTTCGATGGGAAGCCAGTGAAGCTGATAGAGGACTGGCATTATATGAGAATAACGCCCAGTCCCCATCAGCAACCTGGCAGCTCTGTTTTGCACCATCTGAAGTATCCAGACTGTCTTCAAGGGCAGCCCCACGTAGAGTGCACTGCAGAAATCCAACTGGGAAGTAACCAATGCATGTGTCACTGTCGCTAGGCAATCTTCCCTGAGGTAGGGATGCAGCTGACGGATTAGCCAAAGCTGAAGGAAAGCACTCCTCACCACCGCAGTCACTTGAGCTTCCAAGGACAGCTCCGAGTTGAGGAGCAATCCCAAGCTGCGAACCCTGTCCTTTAGAGGGAGTGCAACCCCGTCCAGGGCAAGGCCCAAGTCACCTACCCAGGAGCTCAATCCATCCACCAGCAGGACTTCTGTCTTGTCTGGATTGAGTTTCAGTTTATTGGCCCTCATCCAGCCCATTACCTCGACCAGGCACCAGTTCAGTACAGCCACTGCCTCACCTGGATTGGTTGAAAAAGAGACATAGAGCTGGGTGTCATCAGCATACTGATGACTCCGCAGCCCAAACCTCCTGATGACCTCTCTCAGCGGTTTCATGTAGATATTAAATACAAGCAGTGCCCCCTACTCCCAATTAAATACAAGCAGTGCCCCCTACTCCCTGCCCCCTATTCAATACAAGCAGTGCCAAGCATTGCCCCCTACTCCCAATCCCATCAGCCTATCCAGGAGGATACCATGGTCAATAGTATCGAAAGCTGCTGAAAGGTCCAGGAGGACCAACAGGGACGCACTCCCCCTGTCTCTCTCCCTGCACAGGTCATCATACAGGGCGACCAAGGCAGATTCAGTACCATACCCGGGTCTGAAGCCGGACTGAATTGGGTCCAGATATTCAATTTCATCCAAGAGTGCTTGGAGTTGTCCCACCACCACCTGTTCCAACACCTTGCCCAAAAACAGGATGTTGGCCACCAGTCTATAATTGGTGTCCATCTCTGGATCCAGGGACACCTTCTTCAGGACTGGCCTGATTACTGCTTCCTTTAAAGGGGCAGGTACCCGGCCATCCCTCAGAGAGGCGTTGATAACCTCCTGGATCCAGGCACCAATCCCATGTTTGGCTTTGGTCAGCAGCCAAGAAGGGCAAGGGTCAAGTAAGCAGGTGGTGGAACGTACTTGTACAAGCACCTTGTTCAAATTATCAGGATGCAATAACTGAAATTCATCCATGAATATCTGACCAGATGGAGTCATTGGCGTCTCCCCTAAAGGATCTGAATCACTTGTGGAGTCCAGCTCATGACGAATCTGAGCGATTTTCTCCTTAAAGTGCTGGGCAAAGTCATCACAGTGGGCCATCGAAGGTGGTACGGGATCTTTCTTAGGGCCAGGGTGTATCAGCCCATGTACCACTCAAAAGAGCTCCTCTGGACGGCATTGTGAGGAGGCAATGGAAGTGGAGAATTTCTTCTTCACCGCCCTCACTGCCACAGCATAAGCTCGATAGTGAGCTCATAGGCGTGTTTGGTCAGATTCATCCTGTGATTTCCTCCACCTACGCTCTAGACGTCTCCCAACCTGCTTCATCGCCCGTAATTCAGATGTTTACCATGGGGATGGACCAGCTCTGCCAGACAGGAGAGGACGTTTGGGAGCGATTGTGTCAATAGCTCTGGCCATTTCCCCGTTCCACAGCTCAACCAGATCATCAACAGGAGCACCAGGTTTATCAACCGGAAAATCCCCCAAAGCCTTCAGGAATCCATCCGGGTCCATCCGGCTCCGAGGGTGGACCATAACAATAGGGTCTGCACCCTTACAGAGGGAAAGGCCAACTCCGAGCTCAAACCTCACGAGGAAGTGATCTGACCATGACAGGGGAGTCAGACGCAAATTCCTCACCCTCAGATCACCCTCTTCCTGCCCCATCGAGAAAACCAAGTCCAGTGTGTGACCATGTTCATGGGTCAGGCCAGTGACATGCTGAAACAGCACCATGGCCGTCATGGAGGCCATGAAGTCCTGAGCTGCCCCAGTCAGAACAGTCTCTGCATGGAGATTGAAGTCCCCCAGGACTACCATCCTGGGAGTCTTCAACACCAGGTCCAAGACAATCTCCATCAGCTTAGGCAGGGATTCTGATGGGCAGAAGGGTGCATGGTACACCAGCAGAATCCCCAATCTGTCTCAGTCACCCAACGCCAGGTATAAGCATGCTAGACCTGGTCTCGAGAGAACAGGAAGCCCCACAAGGAGAATAGAAGCTTGGTAAATTAGAGTGACCACCCCTCCCCTCCCCTCCGGATGTGGCTGGTGCTGGACCAGATACCCAGGTGGGCACAACTGAGAGAGGGATACATCCCCCCCTCTCCCACCCAGGTCTCTGTAATGCAAGCCAGGTTGGCCCCCTCATCCACAATTAAGTTGTGGATGAGGGATGTTTTGTTATGGACTGACCTGGTGTTAAGCAGCAGCACCATCAGGCCCGAGGGGCGGTTGATAAGCATACCTTGAACCTTCCGGTTGGGGGAATAACCAGAAGGGGGAACAGGTGTCAACCATCTGTCACTCCTTCTATGCCAACATGTTAGACCCCCCAACGCCATATCGACCATTGCCCAACACCACCCCAATGGTGGTGCCCATGTGCTCCCCAGGCAACCCCATGGAAGCAGCCAGATGTAGAGTCATTAAAAAACAATCCAGTAAAATACAGTTAAAATACAGTTAAAACCCTCCAATCCTCCCATTACAAAACACACACACACAGGCCCACACTCACAGAGTTCCTGGCCAGCCCAGCCCCGCACAGCCCCGAACGGCTCCAAATGGCGATGATGCCCTTAGGCTATTGCCCTTCAGTCGTCAGCCAGCAAGTTAAGCTGGCAGCCCCTCCCTGCGCCCCACCCCAAATCCAGCACAGCTGCCACCCACGCCGGGTGGGGGGAGGAGCAGCAAGGGCGAGGCCCACGGAGAACTTGCTGGCAAAGATGGAGGGCCCGCAGGCCAGCAGCATCCCCCGGTCCCAGTTCCGCGGTGGCTGCTGTCCGTCTGTCGGGCAGCGGTGGCGTCAGCGGGCGGGTTGGGCCGGGTCGGCGGTGTCTGTGGGCAGCAGCGGTGGTGAGTGGCCCAGATTCTTCTTCTGGAGACCAGTCAGCAACTTTGGTGAATCCAAAGCAGCCATTTTTCTCCCTCCCAACATAGGTTTGCTGCAAATCTTTCTGAACTGATCAATGGGTGTAACTTTTCTAAATGAAACATTGCACATGGGTTTAACAATTATGCAGTGTTTTTTTTGTAAAAAAAAAAAAAAAAAGTGCCAGAACTCACATCCCCACCAGCAGTAAGCACGCACACCAATCCCAAGCCAAGCAGCGGAGCAACGTCCCAAGCAGCGATCTCTCACTATCAGATAGCAGATAGCAGACACAATAGCAGCCTGCAGGCACTATGTTAACGATGTTTGCTGCTGATCTGCTACCCCATTCAAAATCACTTTGTAAAATCCATTGAAAAAAAGGTGCCGGAACGCCGTTCTGGTGCATTGTATGACAAAAAAAGCCCTGCAATTATGTATTGATGACTTTACATTGTATACCTTTGTACACACCATACCATTGTGCTCATTTCACATGCTAGCAAAGTGATGCTCAACATCCTACAAGCTAGGCTCCAGCAGTATGTGGACCGAGAACTACCAGAAGTACAGACAGGAATTCGAAGAGGCAGAGGAACTAGAGATCAAATTGCCAACATATGCTGCATCATGGAAAAGCGAGGGGGTTCCAGAAAAACATCTATTCTGCTTCATTGACTATGCCAATGTGACAGAGTGACATGGGCAACCTGTGAGTGGTGGGGGGGACTCTGACAGACTCTACAGCACAGCTGGACACTATAGGGCATGCCTGGGCTGTGTGAGTTGTGATTTCAGCCATGGAGGGTGGTCTATCAGCCACCAAACAACAAGGCCTTGGTGCTTCTTTTATTAAATCAGGGCTGCAGCAGAATGTAAAGTGTACCTGATCAATGAGGCACAAAGGACACTCCTGGGGGGTTGTTTGACATAATGGCTTGTTTTCCTGCTGTTTGATATGAATGCGGCAGCTGCCATTAGCATCAGACTGTCCATCCTTTCAGCTGCACATTCCCAGGAATACTTCTGCTTCTGGGACCTGCCACTGTGTCACCCTCCTTGATGCCACATTGTCCAGGAAATTGTTGGACAAATATTTGGACTTAGAAACTGCAATAAGGAATGTAACAAATGTCCTGCTTAGCACCTCCTGCCACAGGTACAAACAGTTTCATTCCTGTATTTGCATGAATAAAAGGCTGTGAATTGGCTGCAGAATTTTGATACGGCAGGGAATGGGGTATGAGGTGAGACTGAGGGAACTGGGTCTCTTCAGCCTGGAGAAGAGGAGACTCTGAGGGGATATGTTAGCAACATACAGGTATGTGAGGGGGTATCACATGGAGATGGGTAGAGACCTGTTCTCCCCTGCAGATGAAGGCAGGACGCGCTCCAGTGGAGCAAAGCTCAGGGAGCCAAGGTTCAATTTGGATGCCAGGAAGCACTTCCTGACAGTCAGGACCCCGAGGGCGTGGAATGGGCTTCCACGAGAGGTGGTTGAGGCCCCATCGGTGAGGGTGTTCAAAGATAGGCTGGACATGCACATGGTGGGCACATTGTGAGTAGAGCCAGCTGGAGCCGGGGATAACTAGATGGCCTGGGAGGCCCCTTCTGACTCGCTATGTTTCTGTGTTTCTATGTTTCTATGACCCTCTTGTCCATCCCTTTCCAATATGCTCATGTCGGAGGGCTTCACTGCAGGAAGCTTTCACCTGCTGCTGTACAGAGGATCTGAAGAAGGCCATGCAAACTTCTGAAAGTTAGGGATCGTTGGCACACTATGCCCAGGACTTAACATCTCTTTCAGGAGCAGACAGCTCCTTGGTGCTTCACATTTGGAGGTGAAACAGACATATTAAGGTGCTTTTCTACTTGCATAAGATGCCCTTCCTCCAAGACCCCAAGCTTCTTAAAAAAGGGGGGGGCAGCCCTTTTCTCTCCTCTATTCATGGACTTAGTTATGAGGATAAAATGGGAGAACCACACACGTGTTTTGCTGGAGGAAGATGGCAGATTGCCACCTGCAGGAAAAACTCCAGGCACTCGCCAGTAGAGCAGTGAGGGTTTATGACTCCAGATAGTTTGACAATAGCAGCCAAAAAGGCTTCAGAACTGGGCAAGTCCTTGTCTGGCTCATGGCAAAAGGGCCAATCCCTGAGCCTCATCGCATCTACAAAATTGGCCTTGATGCTTAAAATGAGGGCTGAGATTACTGGCTCTTCCTTCACTTGCACGTAAGTGTCTGGGGCATGCCCAGGCCTGTGAAAGCAGCATTGACTAGCTGCCTCTCCCCAGGTCTTGGGGCCTCTCTGCCAGCCAGCATAGAGGCCCAGCAGCAGGGCAGCATCCATGCCCCATCCAGGCAGTGGCACAGGTGGCAGCTCCGCCCTGTGCCAGCCCCAGGAGCAGAGCTGTCATCTGTGTCATGCACTGGGAAGGCCTCCTCTCCAGCCAGTGCCCCAGCCTGCTTTGCACACAGCGCTGCTTGGGGCAGCCGTGCAGAGCAGGGCTGTCAGCTGTGCTTCTGGCAGGAAAGGAATCCTCTCCAGCTGGCCTCTGGGATGAGCCTCTGCTCCAGTCCATTGCTCCATCCTAGCTGCAGCAGCATGGAGAGGAACCAGCACCCCCCACCCTGAAAGCAGATGTCTCTGGCTGGAGCTAGGGATCTGTTTTGCACCACTGACCTGCACTGGAGGGGTGGGGTGGCCCAGAACACCAGAATAGTCCTAGCCCCCTTTTTCTGATTAAAAGGAGACCTTTTAAGGAGGAGGTAGAGTGATCCTATGTCCCCTCTGCCCCCCTGCACTTCAAGGCATGGATGCTTTTTGTACAACGGAGGTGAAGAATGTTATAAGATCTTATTTGCCACTGTTCAGTAAGCAGGGCTCGTGCCCTGAAGCATAGTGGGCTCAACTTTTAGCTTTGCTGGGAGCACCTCAGTCCAGTCTAGAAGCTGGCCCCACAGTGCATCAGGGTGTGAGCCCTGTTAGTGCAACAGGGGCGTTCTGCCAGCCTTGGGCAGCCCAAATTATCTGGCAATCACAGCCATCGGAGAAGCCTCCTCCCCACCCCACCCCTGGTGTCCCACTGGGATACCTCTGGGAGGAAGAAAAGGGAATGATGGACAGGAGGAAGCACAACAGGCAAGATGAGCCGGATCATCTGCCAGGCTCATCATGAGAGCTTGGCCCTTCAAAGTGACATGTCATGGTGGTTTGCCATGATGGGTTGTCATGACTTGAGAACTGCCAATGTTTATGTGAGCTGCACCATCTGGACAATTCTGAATTATCCCGGGACTGCTGTGATACAGATGCACTTTACAACTGGGTTGAAGTGGGGCTGGAAGGTAGTTATGAAGGGGATACAATTTGGCAGGGGGGCGGGAGGGGGTTGAAAAAGTTTTGCTTCCATGCTTTTAAGATCAGCAGGATCTGCAGAAATTTTGCAGGTGCTAATGTTTCTTCTTGTGCTGTGAAAAGTTTCACCTGCTTACTTCTGTGCACCAGGCTGCTGTTAAAGGCCTTCCTTTGAAGGGACCCTCCCCCTCTGATCTTCATAACTACATAATCCATGAAATAGTTGTGCTTTCCATGTTATCACTCTGACTGTTTTAAAATGTCAACCTATTTATGATAGGTTGCAACTGTGTAACTCCTATGTGCATAGAACTGGGGCAAGGAACGAAAGTGTTTCCATCTATCCACTCACCACATGTGAGGTGCTCACAAAAGCAAAATGTACCCCATTTCTCTGATCTTATGGGATGGCTCCACTTGTGTGAAGAGTGTGACGTGTGTGGAGGAAGGACACCAACTGCTGTGCCACATATAGAGGGTGGCTGACTTTGCAGTTGTGCCTCATTGCCTTCTCCCTCAAGGTTTTCTAATTCTGTCTCAAAGCAATATCAATGTCTCCAGGCAATCAGCCCAGAGGAATGCCAATTATTCCTTCTAGAACTCTCCAGCCCCTTCGCCTCCTCAAGGGGACATGGCATGCCAAAAGATAAATAGCTTCCAAAGTGGCAGTTGTTTACTAGACCTTGGGAAGACAACCCAGCAACAAAGAAGCAGGCTTTTCACTTTTAAGTAAGAGTTTGTGCTCAGGAAGAAATGCAGAAAAGTACAGAGTCTGAATGAATGTTCATGTAGGCATCTTATTCTGAAAGTCAATGCTTACAGTCTTTTTATGACAGGGTTCTTCTGCTTTTCATAAAGACAGAATCGTGCTACACATTTCAAATGATAAGAATGAGACATTTGCTTTTGCACAAAATGGAAACAAAGTGCTAGGAATCCAAATGCTTTCTCGGCCAGTTGCCTATGTGCATACTGTCATCATCCTGCATGTAAAATATTTTTTCTTAAGAAAATCATGCTTGTTGAAGGGCAGCAGGGTGTTTATGCCTAGTTTTGAACCACCATGTTCCTTCCTTCCTCTGTTTTGTGAAGACACTCTTAATTTCAGTTTGGAAGCTTTTGGCCTCCTCAAACTGACAAGACTAGTTTCCTGGTGATGCTGACACCACCGGAGCTATCAAATGCAAGCAAGCGGTAAAACGTAACTAAAAAAATAGTGACAGCAACTTCCCCAGCACCTGTTCACAGCTTCTTTGGAGAGCTCTGTAGTTGACACAAAACCCATGGAAAGCTTCTCCTCATGCAGAACCCTTCAAGGGGAAAGGGTTTCGCTGACAGGCCCAGTGGGAGTGTTCTCACTGGATGGTTTAAAACGTGAAGATTAAGCACTGCGCAGGATGCCAATTCCAACATACTTGCAAGGTGTTTAAGTTCAAAAATAAAATCCCTTTGGTAATTTTTCAAACCATTCAAATTCTCCTCTCTTCAGAGCCCCCACCATCCATGCACTTGCTGCGCAGTTCCCTTTCCTGACGACTTCCTTGAATGTGTAACAACGTGCCTGCATTACTGCTGCTTCAATGAGCTGTGCATTCCTTAAGACTAAATTCTTATTTGCCTTCAGTGACTTCAGAATCAGAATGTTCATTAAAGGTGGAGAGTTTTCTTATTTTTGTGCAGCTCTGCAGACTGGCTGAATTCAGGCTTGAGGCTAACTCCAGCCCTCTGGGGTTCCATGATCTCTTTTTCATGAAACTTTGCCCAGTTACTGAAGAAAAAGTATCACAATGACAGATTTAAGATTGCAGAATGGGTAGTTTTTGCAGATAATCGCCTGCTTTAAACAGCTTTTCCATCCACATGTGCTCTATGTGGTTTAAACTAGCCCATTTGTACAGGGTAATTTCACTGCAAGCACCTGTGTGCTGACAACTGTCCACCTTCACACTAACCCTACCCCAAGTTGGATTGTTGCAATGCCCTCTATGTGGAACTGCATTTGAAGACTGAAAAAAACAGTTTGTGCAAAATGTGGTTGCCAGGCTGATAACATATAGCATCTATAATCCATTCTGGCCTGCCTCTACTGGCTGCCTGCACATTTCCTAACTTGGATCAAGGTGCTGGTTTTCATCTGTGAATCATTACATGGCTCAGAACCAGAATACCTGGTGGAGTGCCCCTTCCTGCACAAATGTTACCAAACATCTCGATTACCATTTGAAGCTCTCCTGAGTGACTTCTCTGAGGCAAGCCAGGAGGATGTCAACAAGGAAGAGAGCCTTCTCTATGGTGGCCCCCCATTCAGGAACAATCTCCCAGGTGAAGTTTATGAGGCACCAATCTTGTCGCCTGTTTGGTGTCAGGTTAAGATATTCCTTTATGCTCAGACATTTGACAGCATAGGACAGGGCTTTTAACAAGTCTTGAGATTTCTTATTGTTAAAAATGGTTTCTATTATATGTGTGTATTTGTGTATTTATATGTTGCATGTAAATGGATCTTATAATATATTGCAAAACTGTATTTCTCTGACTTTTAATCTGGGTAAACCCCCTGGAAAGCTTTGGCATTTGGGCAGTATAGTCAAGCTTTTTCTTTAGAGAAATGTTCTAGAAGGGAAGGAGACTGAATTTGGCACAATCCCTGCTCCCCAGGCATTTAGATGGTGAACCTTGGCTGCTAACAGACAGATTGAGTGTTCATGAACATTCAGTGCTCTTACATCACTCCAGATAATTAGACCTAGAGGCTTTACTGTCACAAGCACAAGAGAATAAAGATTTGCGGGGTCCAAGGCTGCTCACTTTATCACAATTCTGTAAGAAATTCTTCATCAGTCTGTTGAATGATCTTTCTGGTTAATTCTGACTGCACAGCTACCATTTATAAAAATGAAATGGACCTGAATGTGGTTTGTGTAAGGTTCATGTAGGGTAGCTTTCACTATCTGTGCAACCTCGAAGGGTATGAAATTTGACTTCACTTAAAAACAGATAGACAGACAGACACTTTTCATCTTGAAAAAAGATGGTAGAAAAGCACAGAGGCCTAGCAGCAGCAATGTACTTCAGTCCTGCTAATGGACAGTATTTCTGGCATGCCTGAGGGCAATGGGGCACTTGAGGAAGTGACAGACAGGGTGGTGACACTCATGGTAGGACACAGCCAGAGGGCTCTGGAGGAACAGCTGGAGGGGATGCTTCTGCTGTCCTCCATAGGGGCCATCCCCCCACCCCCTTGAGGCAGCCAGTTCCCTGCACCTCCTGGCAGGGCCAACCCCAGTTTCAGAGTTGCAGAAGCTCCTCTGGGTCATACAGACACTGCCTGGTCTTGCCTCAACCAAACTGGTTGATCTGGTCATTCAGTGTGCATGTGTCTATGTGTGTGAGGGGGCACACTGGAAGACAATTAGTGTGTGCACACCAGTTTAGAGAGGGGGAAACTGCCTCTGATACAGCAAGCATTTCTACACCAGCTTTTTACTTGGCCACTCATCTGCTGTATCTATTTTTGGTCTCATTGCTGAATTGAGGTCTGATCAGTACAAGAAGTGTTCCTTTCCTGTTTTCCTGCAATTTAACCACTAGGTGGCACTATGGTCCTGTGGAATAGCACAAATATGCAAGAGGAAGGCGTGCTTTCTTTCCCTACTCTAAAGAAACAAATAAAAATGCTTGTTAGATTTTGAAGTGAAACTGGAGGATCACCATGTCATGTAAAGAACCTGTAAACAGCTGTGCATAGAGAATGATGAGCACACATTACGTTTCTCTGCTAGAAAAGATAAATAACCCTCATAAATCTGGTTATAAGTAGAAATGGAATGGGGTGGGACAATATATTTTTACTGGATGCTTCTGCTTTACTCTTTTCCTACCTGCTGTTTCTAAGGATTTGTTATGGGATGGTTCTTACTTTGCTGGTGTTAGCTGCCATGAATCTTTTAAAGGCAAGATGAGAGAAAAAGCATTTTAAAGTAATGAAAGATGGAAAATCCTGGGACCTAAGCAGACCCCTCTGTGCAGAGCAGACCACAAGGTGCTGAGATGTACGGCTGGCAGAGGCCGGTTCAGCTGGCATCAGTTCCCCCTGCCATCGACTGCTGAATGCCTTGTCTGGGGGAGGGATGCCATGGCTGCATCCAGTCCAGGCCCCTCTTCACCTCAGAGATCACCGCCCCAAGGGCACTGCCTCGGGAGGGCAGAGGATGGCGCCGAGGCTTGGCTCCTCATAAGTGTAGCTGCCTTTCTCTGTGGGAGAAGCAGGCTCAGCCAGCAGGCTTTGGGCACTGTGCACCTTGGCTTGGGTGAGTGGGCATCATTTGGCACTCTGCCTCAGGTGGAGAACAATGTCTGTGGAGAACAAAGCGTAAGTGATTGTTTAGCTCCCCTCTTCCTTGAGTAGGAGCAGGATGAGCGGTAAGCCAATTATTTTCTTGTTGGTAACTGCAGAAAGAAAAGACCAGGCATGCCTCAGTACCTGCTTCAGTCAGGTGACTACAGGATCAGAGCCAGTATTTTATGGTAGAAGGCATCTACCTGACAATGATCTGAGTTTCTAGATAACACATGAATCATTTGAAAATCTATAAATTTAATGGGACTGTAATTATTTTCATCAAATATAAATTTAGATGCCTCCTGCACTTCTTAACACACTCTTGTTCTCATGTCAGTCTATTAATCTTCTTCAAGTGCCCATCCATGACACCCCAAGACCTTATTTAGCAATAGAGCTAAGTGGCACATAGCTTAGGAACGCTATGGCACATTCTGCTTCTCATGTATCCAGTGAGATCAGAGGTGGTTAGTAGGAGATCTACATCATCTTACACAGAAATATCGGTCTACAAATTTCAGAGAATTAAAGCAGCATTGCAGGAGTAGATAAAGGAGGGTTCCCAAGAGTGGATTCAAGGAAAATGCAGAAGAAAATATGAGGAGGCTTTCAATGACCTTACATCCAATACAGAAGTATATCCACCCTTGTGGTAGTAATATTACTTATTTCCAGTGATTATTTTATTTGTAAAGTGTTCATTATCCTAGCCTACCCCTGACCAGGTTGAATCAAAATGTCTTGCATGGACACACAGATGTATAAGACAGAGGCTCAAGGGAAAATTCTAGAATTATTGGGCATTTACCGCAATTTTTCTGCAGTGCCTACAGTCTAGACTTCATTATTCTTGAAGGGACTGCAGGTGGCGCAGTGGTTTAAACTGCTGTGCTGCTGGGCTGGTTGACTGAAAGGTCACCGGTTCGAATATGCACATGGGGTGAGCTCCCGTGCGCCGTCCCAGCTCCTGCCAACCTTGCAGTTCGAAAGCATGCAAATGCAAGTAGATGAAAAGGTACCACTTCGGTGGGCAGGTAACAGCGTTCCGTGCACTTCAGTGTTTAGTCATGCCGGCCACATGACCACGGAGACCGTCTGCAGACAAACGCTGGCTCCCTCGGCTAGGAAACGGAGATGAGCGCCACCCCCTAGAGTCAGGCATGACTGGACTTAATGTCAAGGGGAAACCTTTACCTTTACCTTACAGTCTGGACTTCATTATTCTTACATAAAGACTTTTTGAAAAGTTTTGCTTTTGGTGCTGCTCCTAACTTATGACAAGCCGGCTTCATTATCTCTTAAATATATTTATTTAAGAAAAAGTAGATTAAAACCAACTAGAACATGCATTTATGCCTGTAAGAAGCACACACAAAGGAAGCAGACTAGAATAAACTAAGCAGTGATTTAACTGCAAACAGAAGGCACAAATACTAATGTAAACTTATGGATTGAGTTCAATGGGAGTGATTGATGCAATTGTTTTATTACTGCTTGCATTGCATTTGTTTTTATGTATTTTATTATTATGAAAATTTCAGCTTTAGGGTGATTCCCAAATTGAAATAGGCAACAATATAAATGCATAATTTTCAGTTACCAGTCTGAGAAAAGTTCAACAATGATGATTTTCAGTTTTCCGTTGAATCTTAGTCATCCAGGCATACATATGATTGGGTAACCTAAATGGAAGACAATGTATGAAAGAGGATGTCTTCCGTTTCAGCAGGGGATGATCCAGGATGATGGGAAAGCAGTTAAGGGAGAGAGACCAAACTGAATCAGCCAGATAGTATCCCATGAGTATCACACCACAGTTTTGCATGTGGGACACTCCTGCCCCCTGCCCCCCCACCTCAGTCTAAACCACATGTTCTTGTTGGGCTTAATTGAAATTAGGGCTTCAGTGCTTTCCAGAAACTTGTGACTGCCTGTTGTCCGGTTTCTGCTTTCTGTTGCTAAAGCAGAATTTCTGTTGCATGTCTTTCTTTGAGCTAGCATTGTAGCGGGAAAATGCTTTCTTGAAAAGTTGAACTTTTTTTTTTTTTAAAAAGTATGTTGCAAAATATACACATATTTATAAGACAGATATATTTTATGGGTATTGTTTTTGGTGTTGTAAACCCCTCTGAGCTTTGTGCTAAGGTAAGGTAAAAGATCCAAAAGAAATTTTGAGTCATCCCTTGTCTATTCAGAAGTCCTATTGTGTTCAATGGGGCTTACTCCAAGGTGCAGAGCATCACAACTTTAGCTATCAATCTTCAGTCACAATTAGTGATGTGACCAGATATTCCAGAACAAGATGAAAAGCATGTGTAATGGATCAAAGACATCTCAACCAGGGAATGGAAGCTTTTGTGAAGTTGACTGCTTCATAGAGAGTTCTGTGCAATACAGAAGCTGTGTAATTGTATATCTTTACAAATGGGGCCAATTAAAAGCTATCACCTTACTTGCTAAGTGTATATATATATTCATTTCAAAAGGGGAGCAATTAAGGTCATACAGGCTCTTCCAGTCTCAAAACCTTTCTCTGCTGCCTCTTCTCTTTGAGACTAGCACCACTACCTAACTTCTCAGAATTGATGTTTGTGGCAGGGTTAACACATGCCTGGCCAGCAAACTATTGCTGTGCAAGCACTCGCCCCACAATCTCAGGTGTACGGGGATTGACCGGATGACTGAAATACTACTGCCTATACTTGGACATATTTGTTGTTTCCATAGACTGAGCTTTAGTAAGCCCGGAGGGAAGGTACATGCATGCAGTGATTCAGCAGGTTATGGGGAAAGAAAGCAGGCTGAATCCAGCTCCCAAATGCCTTCTCAAAGAGAATGAGGGTGTTCTGCTTGGAATGAATACCATTGACATAAGATCTGTAGAGTGCAATTTGGAGACTATAATGAAATAAAGGCAAATGCTGGAAACATGACGAATGACTCAGTTAACCCAATTAGGGCCAAAGGTCATTGTATGAAATACTGGTTTGGTTCTGGTCCAGGGTGCTGCTACATGCTGAAGGAGTGGCTTTATGGGCCTGGCTCAAAGAGGATTTCTGGATGAAGAGGAACCCTGCAAGGTATCAGTCACAGTTGTGGTAGAAACTGCCACAAATTGTCCCCCTGGAGACCATCCCTGGACAAGCATTGCCCAGTCAGAATTAGCACCCTGTGCTGCACATGCCTGAGCCATGAGGAATGTCTTTGCAGAAAAGTTGGGCAGCCTGACCTCTTTGCATGATGCAGTTTGTAGACCTTGCGTAGCTTCTCTTACGGCTGCTTTCCCTGCACTCCTCCAAATAAGGTCCAAATGGCCACCCATAACTGTGGGACTCAGTTAAGGGTTCTTTTACCTGAACCAAAATGGTCACTTTAGGTAAAGCCCTGCAGCAGGAGGCTTGTAATCAGTGGCAAAAATTTAGGACATTTCCTTTCAGTGTGTTCTACCTGCACTCAATACACAATGCCATTTCTAGTCCTCCTGTGCATGAAACCAAAGTGTTGTGGACAAGATCAGCCTCCAGAAGAATCTGTCCTCCTACAATCTGGTATATATTCATTTCATCTAAAAAAAGCAGCAGATGATGGATTCAGGACTTGCCATGTATGGGAAACCACTGCCAGTTACTACCCTGTATATGCAGCTGTTGACTGTAAGCACTTCGGGCATGAACAGAATGCTCAACCAACAGACCACAAACCTGCCGAATCTCTTGCAGTTTCCTGGAAAAGTGAGGCGGGAACATTCTTAAACGGGTAGCAGAAGGGAATGCGAGATCTAACAGCTGTCATGAAGCAAAGGGTTAACCTTAAATAGTCAGCATACTTGAAGATGTATCAGAATCTTGTTTACCTATGCATATATTTTACAAAACAAACGAACATACCTTTGTGGAATTGGCTAGGCTGCCCCATACACCACAACAGAGGGGTGTACCCCTAATTATGTTCCGCAGGGTAAAGCCTTCACTTTGCAGCTGTAACCTAGTATGAACCCCTTGCTGGCAGCAGCAGACACATGGAGCCATCACACTGCAGCATAACACCTTTTAGAAGGAATTACACAACAGTGGAAATGTATGAAGCAGCCCCGATTGCCTATGGAATCCTGCAGAAAGGAAAACGAAGACCAAAACTACCAAGTAACGTTTCAACAGTTCTGCTCCACTATCTTTAAAAACAGCCTGTTACACAGAAGTTTAGCAGAGCAGGTTGTGTGTGGGTGGGGTGGGGTGGGGTGGGGTCCTGACTTGGATGGAAAAGCATAGTTTTTTACAATTCCCTACCAGGTTTCTATCAGACCATAGCCCTGCCTCATTCATGGAATGTATAGCAGTTCGTTTCCACTCCTATCCTCCTGTGTTTCTGCACTGCTTCCTTTGTCATTTCCTTACTATAGAAAACCTGTTACAGAGGGGGAAAAATAAGAATAGCTGCAGAACGTCTTCTATCTGGTGATATGAATTTTCAGTCTGGAAGCAACCTATTCAATTGTCCCATGTCTGAAAAGCTTTTACATTTCATCAATTGTATTTGGGGAGGTGCCACAGGGCTCCGAAATTTTTATTTTAGAGACAAATATATTCTGGGATTTGGCAACTTATTATTGAACATCATCCTAGTGGCTGTCCATGAGACATAAAAAACCACTGCTGCCACCTGCTGGAGGACAAACACTTTATCCCAGCAAATATTTGGGCAAGGGGTACCATTAACATGTACGTTAAAACCGTAACAAAAGCATAGGTGCTCCAAGATGGCAGAGTTTCCCTCAGCTTCTTGTTATTAGTCTATAAAAGCTGTGAGAGATTAACAGCTGTGTAGTTGCAACACCAATACACAGATTCAGTTTACTGAACTTTTTGCCATAGGAACAAAAACTATTATTTTTCATTTTCTTGTTTACTAATTGGAGGAATGCTTGTTTTTAGAGCACAGGTACTAAGCATAAGTACTGCCTTGTCCTTCAAAGGCACAAAGAGAATGTAATCCTATGACTGTCTACTCAGAAGAAGCTCCACTGGATTGCAGCCTAAGAGGTGTATAGTGAAGATCATTCTGTGTCTTGCAGTGTACAGCCCATGTAATATTTCTGCTTGCTGCTTTCAAACACATCAGAAAATGGTGGCACCAATTTCTATCTGAGAGAAGCAGCATCTTCCTCAAAAACAGCGAATTTTCTGAGTTCCTAGTGCAACAGATGTGTGTGGGGACAACCAGTGTTTTGGAGCAAGTAAATCTGTGTGCTGGTCCCATGTGCGAATTTCTGAAAATTGTACCGCCTTTCCCAATTTTCCATATCTTGCTGTGGAGTCCCACTTCACCCTTGGAGAGCAATGGCAACTTGCAATTGCAGGCAAGATGCTGCAGGGCCAAATTACACAGCACATTAAGTTTTCAGTGGACTCCTCTCTCTGAAAGGGCTACTGGGATCATGCTGTTCACAGTACACTTGATGTTCCAGAAAAAATGCAAAACAGTATTTATCCAAAGCAGCTTTAATGGCTACAATCATGATGCTCAGCAACAGGCATTTTAGCTTTTTAAATGCTTCAGGTTAATTGCCCTCACAATCATCTTGAAAACATTTTGTCTGAAAGTCAATGGGACAGCAGTATTTTCATAGAACCTGACTCAGGCAGCTAAATAATGCTAATGAGCTTAATGCTGTTTTCATACAAATAAGGACAATAATCAGGCTGCAGTGACCAAGTTTTGGCTGCCTGTTTTAACAGGTACTGGAAAATAAAGTCATATGAGCTGATATGGGATGAAAATGTCTGCAAAACTCCTTCCAACCATTAAGTGGAATGAGCAAAGCTGTCAGCTGCCTGGCACTCAGGTTTATGTAGCGCGTGAAAGGGCACAGGTCAGCTCAATGCTGCGTGTCTACCTGAAGGGAAGAAGCACTTTTGGCCTGTTTGAGCAGACTCTGCAATTAAGTAGCCCAGATCAGACTAACAAGAGACTGCCGTCAAAACTCCCATGTTAAACTGCCGTGCTAGGGAAACCCCAAGTTGGTTCCAACTCAACTACATTTTTAAAAAATCTTCATGGCATTATATATCAGGATGTACTAGGCTTCTCTTGTAGCTTGGGTGCCACAGCTTTTAAATAAGTCACTGAAAACATTGCATGTTAGTTCAAGGGTTATAAGCTTACTCACTGGCTGTGAACAAAGCAAGAAGCAATCAACAGAGCCTTTGCACAGGACACAAAGATGAAAGTTTGAAACAGGACTCTGTACATTCCTGTGATAGTTAGTCTGCAGTCTCCTGGAGAGACACCCCAGGGAAACAGTCCTGCTAGATCCATACATTTCTACCAGTCCTACCAGTATTGAAAAGGAACCAACAAAAGTAGTTGGGCTCCATATATTTATCCTTTACAAATGTAGTGAAATTGTAGCACTGTACATAAAACTGAAAAAGTTTAATAAAATAAAAGCCTTGCTCAAAATGAGACAAAATAGCAAGTCTTAAGCGTTTTTAAATGCACCAGCAAAATTATACATTTATCTGCTTTAAGAGCCATTTTCTTCTTTTGTAAACTTGAACAATACTCAAAAATTAAATGGCTAGTAGCTTTTAAAACCAGATCAGACACTGAATATAACATAAATACTGATAGCCCCAAAGATTTTGTTTCATTAGACAAGACTTGAGATGATGGCTGATTTAACCTGCCTTGTCAAAATAAATGAAGTGCAAGAAGCTACATGCCAGTAACTGTTGGGACTGAATTTATAGTTCAAAAGCTGGGAACTTAGCCTTGGTTGGTACTAACAGGTCAGCAAGAAAATATATTGTTCCAGCCATTCCTGAGGACAAAAGACAGACAACAGAAATTATGTATAGAAAAGTGTATGTAGCACAGCCTCCTTATATCTGTAGCAGCAGACAAAATTGATCCTGCAGATTGTGTTATGGTAGCCTAAGAGCAGCCACCCAAACCCACATAGCTGCTTCTTGGGCAACATTTTTATTCCTGAAGGCAGCCAGATGTTTTGAGTGAATTCCATGAAGCCAGCATGGCAAAGTGGCCGAGGGAGCAATCCTGTGGTCCCACAGACAGATTCCCAGATCCAAGACAAGACACCAATGTTTGGCCGCAGAGCTGGGAATCTGCATTCTGATACCTCCCCACACCCATAACCACCTGCTTCTCCAAGGTCAGAAAATCAACCTCAGAGACACAGTAAAGGGGGTAAAGAGTGGGGAAGAAGAAGAGAGACTTGATCCACCAAAATACTCAATATCCCAATGTCACTTCCTCTGTCCCTCCCACTCTGAAGGAATGCTGAACTGAACTGTAATAAGGGCAAAGCTGAGAGATCACCTCTGCCCCTCTTCCCACCCTGCAGTGGATGTTCATAAGCCTCTGAATTTGGAGGGTTCCGAGCACTGGGGCAGAACCCACTGGCCTGAGCCTTAAGAGACAAAACAGTGAAAGAGGAAGTCCAGATTTCAAGAAAGCTGGTCTCTCCCTTCCACAATATTGGAGTAGTTTGGGATAATCCTGACTTTACTAAAAGGATAACTCAGAATGCACATGCACATGCATTATGTAAGTGCTTAGGGGCAGTACACATACCATTAGGGAAGACCAATCGACTGGGAGACCAAATCCAGAATTTTGTAAGGGCACAGGCTGTGGAAAGGTAACCTGTAGCTCCCACATGTTTTGGCTTACAACTCCCACCAGCTCTAACCAGTCTAGTTAATGGAGAGGGATGGCAGCAGTTGAGGGCCAAACACCTGGAAGGCCACACGTTGCTCACCCTTGGATACTTCTACTCCCAAAATACCCAAGACAAATGACACTCTGATTCCCCTTGACTGCTTCAGCTGTGCATGAAAAAGAGCCAAGCGAACATCAGAACCAGTGAGGGGTTCACCCCAAGGTATTGCAACAAGGAGGCCAGAAGGTGGCAGACATATTTGTTCTATGGCATGTTGCTACAACCATCATCTACAGACCATTATTTTGCAACTCAGCCAATATGGTCTCGTCTGTCTGTCTTTTTGCATTTTTAGATCACCTGGACATTAGTGAGCTGATGCAGAATTTTGGGCCATGATATTTCAGTTCTCTATCATTAGACATAATAGCACTGCCATGCCTATACATTCACATTTGAAAACAAATGTTAAAAGAGTGGAAAGCAGAGTGGAGATTACCTTCAAAGAGAGAAAATGGAGTGTCCGGTGTCCGACACCCATGCTGCCCGTAACTCAAACACCATTCTGCAAACTTGATGAAGAAAACAGTTAAAAAGTCATTCCATATGTTGTCAAAGTCTTTCTATGGAAAATGACTAACATGCGACAAAAAAATGGTATCAATACCCATAATTTTAGTGAGAGACTGACCACCATTTCTCAGTCTGCTATTTGAATGTTTTCTACTTGATTAAATATTTTAAAGATGCAATCCTATGTTTAGACGGTCCATGCTGGGAGCTCCATATTTGGACTTTTTTTGGTCCAAATATGTTTCAGATTGCTTCCTAAGGAGAGCCAAATCTACAGGGTATGTCTCAGGATATGCTGAAACAGCTTGCATGTTACAAGCCTTTTCTAGGAATTTCCTGAGCTGTGTTTCTTGGTTACTTGTTCGAGGTTCAGAAATCACAGAAAACAACTCAGGATTTGAGTGTCCCTTGGCTGTCCAGGGTAAAGGAAGTGGGCCAGTGGTTGAGAGCCAGCATGCTTGTTTGCTCCAAAATAACCCATGGTTCACAAACTAGATTGTTTCATTGTGTGGACAGCTCTCCTCTCAATTAGGTTATGGAAAACCTTTCATTGGGCTTTGGAAAGAACAGGACTGTCTGAGAGGCAAAGCTGGAAAAGAACCCATCTTATAGCTTAAATCTGTCAAGGTCTTGACATTTGTCCTGACATTTCTGATGGAAGGAGAAAATGGAGACTATTTTTGCATGTTTTGCACTCCCTTCTCCCACTCTCATTCATCACTACACTGTACACATTCTAGAAGTCACATTCTGAGACTTCCAGAAAACAGGTAATCTGCTTTAATCACTGTGACCTACGAAGGAATTTTACAACATCTAAGTGGCCAGCCTTCCCAATGTGACCACTACCCATGCTTTCCTAAGTTTTGGGAAACACTTAAAAGCAGGAATAGGCAATTCTGAGCCTATGAGTTGCTTTAAAATCCACACAATCCCAATTGCCATTCACTTCACCCTTGCCCCCAGTGAGAACACAACCAGCCCACAGTTCCTCATTTTCCACGTTTTGAAAGTAGATCTTGTTTGCATGTGCATTAATTCACATTCAGTTAGGATGCACAAGGAAGCGTGTTCATCCCATACACCATTCTGCGTATGTATGTGTGTTGCTGCTGCTCACCTTGCAAGCTCTGTAGAGATATTTCATGTCTTGAGTGAGGTTGTAGAGAGACAAAAAAGCATATGCATTGCCAGCTGTACCATGGCACAACCCGTAACCTTTCTTCAGCAGCCCCCACTGCCAGATCACCTCAGCACACTGCAAGGCGTCACTGAGGTACTTCTGTTCCCCAAACACCTGTGGAGACAAGGTTGGACGAGAAAGTCTCGGGCAAACTTTTGCTAATTAGCTCTTTTATCAAGGAGTGGCCTCTCTCTCTTGCTCACTTGGACAAGAACACAGTGACTTTGCCATTTACCTTCAAAGATTTTTGGAGTGATAAATGCAAGGCATGTTGCCATTATTTAAATCACAACTGGCTGTCATCATTAGTCAACTGCCACAGAACAGGACACATGGCCAACTCTGAGCAATAAGACTGTCCCGCATTCAGGATGCATGACGGAGACATCTTCGGGAATCATTTGTAAAAGTCTAATTTCCATTTTAGTTGGGGGTGGAAGAATCATTGCATTTAAATATTACCACCTCCTTCTAAGGAGGGGTGAAAACTTGCTGGGCACCACCGCTGTTGCTACCCAACCCTCTCCGGAGAGTCACCCACCTTATAGGCCTGAAGGAGCATGTAGATAACACCAGGTGCACCGTGGCACCAGTGGACAAGCAAGTCCCGCTTGTCTTCAGTGCACGGGGGGTAGTTGCCAGAGGGGAATTTAAGCTGGCAGACGTAATCCACACTTGGTCTGACCACGTTGTGCAGCTTGGCTTGACTCACACCAAGGCTGGGCTGAGACAGATGGACAAATGGGTGTTCAGTTAAATCAAGGACAGGCTACCACTTCATCTGGCTTTTAGGTCCAGTTTTAGGCATATCAAAGACACAGCTTTCGGGGGTTTCCCAACTTCTTCAGGTTTTGGAGGTGCAGCAAGATGTTCCATAGATTAAAATACTGATGTGAATCTGGCTGAGTGTGGGCCGTGTATTCATTTAAGAAATGTATACACAGTCTCTTAAATTTCAGGCATTCATTCAAAACAGGAAGTTGCTGTTTAAAGAACCCTTTAGAAAACCCAACAACTAAAACAGGAGCAGAATTCAGAAACAGCAGCATGCCTGGGACCAGACATTAGGCTTTTATTATAGCAGTGCCTTGACAGTTGCACCGGCCTCTGACTTGCTCCCAGGCCCATGCAGCTTTGGACTTTGGAAGCCCTCCTTTGCTTTGACCCAGGAGACCTGCAGGAGTACTTGCCTCCCAACACCCCACGTTCCTAATCCAGAGCCCTTCTTGAGGATCTGCCACGTGAAGGGCAGTGCTCACCGGTGACTGAGTCTTCTCAGTAAGGGTCCTTGAATTATGCAATGTTCTCTACATGGATGTCTGCTTGATGCTATTTCAGTAAAGGTCTCTGTATTCCCAAGCTTTTAGATCTAAATTGAATTAATTTAGGGGTTCTTGTGTTTTTCTTTTTAGATTTTGGATCCTGCTGATTCTACTCTGAAGTACTTTGAAATAATTTTTATTGCACTTTTGTTTTACAGTAGTAAAGTTCTATCTGAAAGGGACTTCTTCATAAATTCCCAGATACTTAGAATTCGTGGGGCCACATCACATAAATGGCTCTTTCATAGTGATGAAGCATTTGGCCTCTGTTAAGAGATAAACACAAAGCATCCCAGATGAGTCAGAATGGGCCTTCTCAACTCTGCTGGATGTCTCTCACCTGCATGAGATAGTAATAAATCCCTGCCAGACCATGAGCTGCTCCCACAAAGTACTCTTGGTACCATTCGTACATCAGGGGGCTCTTCGCTGTGAAGTTCCGCCTTTTGGCCAGGTCCTCGCCAGATGCCACAACTGCCTCGCAAACCTGCAGGGAGCATCAGAAGCAACAGGCTCCTGCTCTAAGAAAGATACTCCAAAAGTTGCAATGGCAAAGTAAAGCATAATCAACAGACAATGTGTGTGTGGCAGCAATTACTTGTCTAATTATTTTAGACAGTGGGATGGACCCAAAATCTCAGGAGGCTTGGGGCTGAGAGTCTGACACACAAATGCTAGCCAGTGGCATTTTATGCAACAGGGCAGGGGTGCCGATCCCCTCTCATCTCAAGAACTGAAGTCTGGTGGTGGTTGGGGCTGAAGGCAAAACAGATGAGGCCTGTGGGGCCTTCCCTGAGTCTAAGCAGAGCAGGAGTGCCCAGTCCAGCTAATGGTAACAGGAGGCTAGGCGATTCAGCTCGTTTTGGCCTTCCCTGCCTGGTGAATGGGGCAGAGGCACCTGCGGATCCACCAGGGCCCTCCACCCCAGCAATGGGCAGCAGGAGGGTGCCCCTGCGGGAGAAGGCATGCCAGGGTGTCTCCCAGGGCCGCAAAACTGGGCAGGACATAAATGCCCAGCCCGGCAGAGTTGTGGCTGGAGGGAGGATCCCTTGCTTGGACCCAGGAGCAACAGCGATTCAGAAGATGTGCTTCTCCAGCAAATAATCCCGGGGAGCTTCTCAGAGCCCTGTAGGAGAGCACTGATCGTTGGCCAGAAAAGCTTCCAGGCACCCACAGCTCTAGAAGGGTGGTGGCGAGGCTTGGAGTGCACTGCATTCGGGGCGGCTGAGTTCGGAGCTGATGAGCTGCTTGCTCCCAGAGGCATAAGGGGCTCCCCAACAGCCTGGACTTGTAGCCTGGGAGTGCCGCTGGCAGAACTGGGCACTCCTGCAGGGAACTATGCCAATAAAAGGCTTCTGAGTGACTCCTGAGATGTTGCCTGGAGGTTGGGACACAACAGGGCCCAAAATACCAACTAATTTTAGCTTAAAGCTCTTAATGCTATAAATCTTAAAAGAAGCATTTCAGCCTTTTAGAATGAAGGGTAAAAACTGAGCAAAAGCATTTATCCACCAAACAACGGTCCCTGGGGTAGCAAAGGGAAGGGGGCAACCCCAGTCAAAAGGCCACACTGGGATCCCAAATGAGCTAGATTTGGCCCTTGGGTTGAAGGTTCAACACCCCTGCATTAGAGGAAGACACACAGAATGCACCATCTGACTTCAGTTCTGGCACAATGATACTTTCCCCACCCCCTGGCATCATGTGTTTTCTTCCCAAGCACACAAGATGAGAATGCACAGTGCATTGTATAGAGCACATTCATACAGTCCTTCATAAGATCTAGCTCAGCAATCCTGGCAACAACTGTGTAAAGGAAGTTGATGTAAGGATCACTGCATGGCAGCTGGGACTTTGGTAACATCAGCAGGGGCCCTGAGGACATCTCGTGGACTCATGGCTGAGGGGATTTTGAACCAGTGACTTCCTGGCTCACAACCAGGACTCTCTGCTGTTTCCTCAAGCCCAGCACCATGCTCTGTAAGAACCAGACGCCATGCAGTGGCTTTCCCCAACATGGGGCTCTCCAGGCATGTAACTACCACTCCTACAATCCTCCATGTGATCACAAAATGCCATGGTGGCACAGGGTGCAGCAAGAAAATGGTGCAGTACCTGTTGGATATGGCTTTGAGGGATCTTTTCCTCTCCAAAATGTTTGTTCACAAACAGCAAGGCATACAGATACCCCATACGTCCATATAACATCTCATCTGGGACTCGGGCATCTAGTTTAGACAGATGTAGCAAGCTTGAAAGACAAACATTATTTGTGAGACCTGCAGAATTCTTTTGCCATATGCAGTGATACGTATGTATTTCAATGTGTGACTGCTATCCTAAACTGAAAACTTACTTACTTACTTACTTATTTATTTATTAAAACATTTCTATGCTGCCCCATCGCAATAAAGCCTCGGGGCAGCTTACAACAATAAATTAAATATATAAATTCATTGTTAAAAAAAAAATTAAAAAAATTTATGCAAAGCAGGGAGTCCCAGGACATTCTTCTCATGCCACCTGAATAAATATATTTGGGATTTTGCCAACTTAGAGGCCTTGCTTGCATGATTACTTCTCTGCAAGTCACAAGGAAGCAAAATGCAAAACCTGCTGAAAGGCCACAAATAACAATATATCTCAACAATATCTCAACAAACAACAACATTTACTTTAGGCTCCGAAGCAGAGCTGGGCTCCTGCTTCCATCCCTCTGAGAAAGGCAGCGCTTTGAGGGACTCTGAGCCAGAGGCGGCTTTGTTTTTAAACATGCATACTATTAAACAGAATGAGGCTACAGCGGTACTCTCTGCTACAAAGAACCACTCAATAACAGACGGCAAACAGAAGAGAATTACACGTATAAAGAATTTATAAATGGCACGGATGTGGCAGGTGGGTGGGAAGAATACTGTGATTTATCACCAAATGCTTCACTAACAGGCCCTACAGGTATCAGCCATTTGCCCAGATACTTAAACCGCGGGGAGTTGCTTCAGATGCCATGCGCTTGCTCTCATGTGTGTATTTCTGTATAGGTATCCCATTTATAATTATATTGTATTTCAATTACAATAATGAAAATCCAATATTGTTAAATGTTTTGTGTATCTGAATAGCAAACTTTGAAGAGAAAAACTGAAGCAATAACACAACTATTTAATAACTCTCACACAAAATGATTCACAGCCCACTATTTGGGGTGCATTGATGAATGACAAACATTGGATCGATGTAATAATAACTGCTGAGTTGGCCCGATTAAAGCCAACCAACACTCTTCCCATAGAACAGGTACTGAAACTCTTTCAGCCTGAAGGCCCAGTTCAATGTTGCACTGGCAGGAAGGGGTGAAAGCAGGAGGCAGCAGGCTGAACAATACCAGAAGTATCAGCATATTGTAGCTGCAAGATCCTACTGTTGGTAACAAGGCCTTAAGAAGAGATTTTGGCCTTTTAGAATGGGGGAAACTAGGGCTGTAGCTGGGCCACTCTGCTGCTGGCACGTCTGAACTGGGTCTTTGGAGGCTCAAGAGCAAGCACCATAGTCAGCACTGCAATGGCTTCTGCATGGCTCCAGAGAGGTCCTTCCTTTGTCCCTTCCAGACCAGCAGGACTGGGGTTAGTTCTGCAGTATCAGTGCAACTGATGGCTTTTTGATCCTCTAGTTCTGAAGCCCAAGATGCAAACAATCTCCCAAGTTTGCCTTCTGCTGTCATTTCCCCACAAGAGTTAGGTGGCTTTCCTTGTGTATGGGGGGAACAACTTCCTTTCACAGAGAAAATGGCCCTTGTATAAAAAATGACAATATATTCTAAGCAATTTGTTTTCTGGCCACTTTGGCAAATTCATGAGAAAACTGGCAAGGAACCATAGTCCCAAATGAAGTTAGAGCAAGTCCAGAGTTGGACAAGGGGCACACAGACATTTTTCCCTTTAAAAAAAAAAAAAAAAGGAGGATAAGCAATTTTGTCTGGAATATGCAGAGAAGAATAAGGATTTACAATTGCAGTATTTAGGATCTCAGGACTAAGACTAAGGCTCTCAGGACTAAGACTAAGGCTCTAAATAGCTTTTAGATAGCTAACTATGCCTGCACCACTCCTAGTAGTTGGAGAAAGAGGAGAATGACAAGATAGGGGTGAAATGGGAAGTGCAGAAAGGCAAGGACTCCTGCACTAGAAGTCTTTTCCAACATCACACCAAACACAACGGGGTGCTCACTTTCACTTGCATTTCTTGGCATACCACATTTTAAAAACTCACTAACATATGTAAGGGGAGTCCTGTTGGATCCGACTAATAGTCCAGCATCCCAAGTACCCAAGTTTGCTTTTTTTTCTCCTTTCCCATCTTCCTTCCCTTGTGTGACATGTATAAGTGGTGTATCTTTTAGACTGCAAGCCTGTTGCAGAAACTGTTACTGATCTTTGTAAGCTGTTCTAGGGGTCTTCTTCTTCTTTTTTTTTTACTAAGCAGAAGGGTAAATAACATTCACACAACCAAACAATTCAGAAGTTTGTTCCTCAGTAGTAGACTGCACTGAACTACAGCCAAGGAAAGTGAAGTCCAGTTCTGCAGCTCAGCTGAGAGCATTTGTCTTGTTCCCTCCCAGAAGTGGTTCCTGCAGTGATCATTCCTTCGGGGCATTTCATAACTTTATCTTGTAACCATACAAAGGAGAAAGTACAGTAATGCAGTTATATTCCTTTCTCTTCACTGATCATTCTCCCCTCTGTTACCACTATTTTAACATGAAAACTGCCTTGACTGCTTTGGCAGAAATGTGGCCTATAAATGTACTCAATAAAAGACAACTAAAATTGTCTCTGCCCTTAGAAGCTTTCAGACCTCTTCGTTGGTTTACTCTTCTTTTTGAACCATTTATGCTAATGATTATCTCCACCACCACAAATTGTGGCAAAAATTCCATTAGTTTCTCATACATTTTGAAAAAGATGTGCCATCACTTTTCTGCCTAGAACCAGACAATTTCATTTAGTTCTAATGTTACAAGAGAAGAGAAAAATGTATTCTTTTGTCCTATGCCATACATAAGTTTACAACCCCAAATGATTTAGACTTTCTACCTAAGGCAGCTGCTGCAAGGTCTTGATAGTTTGGTTTGTCCTTATTGACATATTTCCAATTCTACAATATCAATTTTTTAAAGGGGAAGACCGGAATTGCATACCACACCAACAATAAATAGAAAGGCAATATAACACAGGCTGTTTCCTTTTCAATGTGTTCCCCAAAATTCCCAATATGGATCTTGTTCCATTTGGTGCAGCCATATACTGAACAGATCCTTTCATTGAACAGCCACTGAAACTTCACAATCTCTGTCCTGGTTAATCACCACAGCTCAGATTCTTTCTGTGCTTAGAGGAAGTTGTGATGTTGTGCCCATTCTGACTCCCTCACTGTGTTGTACACAACCCAATGCTCACTTATACTGAGTTCAATTTATAGTTTTGCTGTCCATGTATACAATTGGGAGATATTCTTCTGTTACTTTTCACAGTCTGCTTAGGTGCTCTTCATCTTGGTATTATCTGCACACTTAGCTAACTCACCACACATACAGGTAATTTACATATACTTTAAGCACCATAGATCTGCTCGCTTCCTTCCACTGTGAAAATAACCGTTTCCAGTTCTTTAACCAATTACTGATCTGTGACTGGCCCCATCCTTATTCAATAGCTGGTACTTACTATAAAGTTATTTACTGTAAAGGTAAAAGTGCTACACTCAACATGCCAGCACATTTGGAAAACTCAGCAGTGGCCACAGGATTGGAAAAGGTCAGTTTACATTCCGATCCCAAAGAAGGGCAATGCCAAAGAATGTTCAAGCTACTGCACCACTGCACTCATTTCACATGCTAGCAAAGTGACGCTCAAAATCCTACAAGCTAGGCTCCAGAAGTATGTGGACTGAGAACTACCAGAAGTACAGGCAGGATTTCAAAGAGGGAAAGGAACTAGAGATCAAATTGCCAACATACGCTGGATCATGGAGAAAGCTAGGGAGTTCCAGAAAAACATCTACTTCTGCTTCATTGACTATGCTAAAGCCTTTGATTGTGTGGATCACAACAAATGGTGGCAAGTTCTTAAAAAGATGGGAGTCCAGGCCATCTTATTTGTCTCTTGAGAAACCTGAATGCAGGTCAAGAAGCAACAGTGAGAACTGGACATGGAACTACTGATTGGTTCAAAATTGAGAAAGGAGCTTGGCAAGTCTGTATACTGCCGTCCTGCCTATTTAACTTATATGCAGAGCACATCATGAGAAAGGCGGGGCTAGATGAATCACCAGTTGGAATTAAGATTGCAGGGAGAAATATCAACAACCTCAGATATTCAGATGATACCACTCTAATGGCAGAAAGTAAAGAGGAACTAAAGAGCCTCTTGATGCAGGTGAAAGAGGAGAGTGCAAAAGTTGGCTTGAAACTTGACATTAAGAAAACTAAGATCATGGCATCCGGTCATGATCCGGTTATCATGGCATCCAGTCCTATCACTTCCTGGCAGACAGATGAAGAAGAAATGGAGGTAGTGACAGATTTTATTTTCCTGGGCTCCAAAATCACCGCAGATGGTGACTGCAGCCAAGAAATTAAAAGATGCTTGCTCCTGGGGAGGAAAGCTATGGCAATTCTAGATAGCATACTGAAAAGCAGAGATATCACCCTGCCGACAAAAGTGCGTACTGTCAAGGCTATGGTTTTCCCAGTTGCAATGTATGGCTGTGAAAGTTGGACCATAAGGAAGGCTGAGTGCCCAAGGATTGAGGCCTTTGAATTGTGGTGCTGGAGGAGACTCCTGCAAGTCCCCTGGACTGCAAGGAGATCAAACCAGTCAGTCCTAGAGGAGATCAACCCTGACTGCTCTTTAGAAGGCCAGATACTGAAGATGAAACTCAAATACTTTGGCCACCTAATGAGAAGGAAGGACTCACTGCAGCAGAGCCTAATGCTGGGAACAATTGACAGGAAAAGGAGGAGGGGACGGCAGAGGATGAGGTGGCTAGATGGAGTCACTGAAGCAGTTGGCGTGAGCTTAAGTGGACTCCGGGGGGTGGTGGAGGACAGGATGGCCTGGAGGAATGTTGTCCATGGAGTCGCAATGGATTGGACAGGACTTTGCAACTAACAACAACAAAATTTACATGGAACCATTTGGCAAAGGACTTCAATTGCAGCTTCTTAGTGTCTATACAACTCCTACAGAATTCCTTGATGCATATCTTTATTATAGAATTCTAAAAGGCTGGAGTGGTAGGACTCCTCCTTGCAGAAACCAAGCCAATTCTTCTTGGCAAAATGTATTTTCTACATTTTGAATAATTCTACTTTAAACCAATTACACATTAAGCTTACTGTCCAGGAACATCTTTGTTACCTAGCATTTATTTAGAAAAATAAAGTGTTACACTGACTGCCTTCCCATCCTCCAGTAAGGGGGTCACATTTAGTGAGAAATTACATGCTTTTTCTGGAATTTCAAATTTGGGTTAGTAACATGGTCATGCATGCTGCGCAGACTTCTGATTTAACAGCTAGCTATAGCAGTCAATAACACTACTTTGTTTAGAAGCTGTTTCTGAGGGGGGAAAAAGATGGGTATGTGCCCAATAGCTCCCACAGTGAAAATTTCTTACCAGGCAGATGTTGATGGCATTAGTGCATTAGGGATGCTTAGCAAAGGCTAGCTGAAGTATTACATAAAATATGGTGCTGCTCAGGCATTCTGTCAAATTGGAGGAGCAGCTGCTATAGTGAAATTGCCCTAGATCTCTCACTATAAGTAATATGTTTCATTTGCCTCCCTGCTCACATCATGTCATCTACATCTCTGCTGCATGAGAGGGGAATAACAAGCATGTTTCCAACTTGGGCTAAAATGCCAGTAGTCAGCCCAGCATGAGTACCAGAGTGGCTAAGGCTTTCTGGCCTAGCTCCCCCTGGAATGAATAAACCTTTGTTTGGGGCTTGTACCTTCAGCCTACATGATCAAAGGTACAATCCTACATACATTTCAACAGTAAAAACTTTCCATCAGCCTGCCATGGGGCATGCTGAGAATGACAGGACTATTTTTCTATCTATGCATGAGTAAGATTGTGCTTTAAATGTTCTTGCATGCAAAAAAAAAAAAAGTTGGACAGCCAGTGGGATGTGGTGGTCAGAGTGCTAGACTGGTAATTAGGAGAGTCAGATTCTAGTCCCCACCTGGCCATGAAGCTCACTGGGTGATCTGAGCTGTTGCACTTGTGCTGTGTTTGTAGATTCCTGTGGGCAGCTGGCTGGCCACTCTGTTAACAGAATGCTGGATTAGATGGACCCTTCATCTGATCCTGCATAGCTGTTATGCTCTTAGCAGGACCACAAATTGGACAAAGAAGGGCTTTAAAATAAATTTACAATGAGAAAGTTCTATGGTGAGGGCTGTTTTGGACATGATTTCAACACAAAAACATTCCTCTTTAAGATGCATGCTGATGCCGCAACCTTTGACCAAGCAGATGAGCAGCTGTTGTATGCCATTATATACAACACATCACACTGGTGTGCATTTAGAAGATATACCCTTATGGGCTTGGGGAAATGAGTATCTGCTGATAAAAAGTCAAATCTGAAGGAACATGAAGGCTGGAGATAATGAAGTGAAGTAATGAGCAACTGGCAAAAAGAAAAAAAGCAAGCTTTTATTGAAGCAGATCTTTTGGAAATGTTTTGCATCGAAACACAAGCTTCCCTGTTGGCACTGCCAGAGAAACAAATGTGATTTGCTCCTTCCTTCCAACATATTTTCTCTCCAGCACTGTAATAGACTAAAATTCCACAGAGATCAGTGCCACAAAAGAAAAGCCAATGGCTGAGAGGCAAATAACACCCACTTGGATTGCATTTAATGGAAGGATTATGTGCATGCCATGAGAGAGAAATAATAATCCTTTAGTAGGACTGGCTGGAAGCTCAATTGGCACACACACACCAGTAAGCATTCAGAGAAGAGATGATCAAAAGTGTTCAAAAACTCACAACATATATTGGGAAGGAATAGAGGAGGCGGACATGCTTCAATGAGAAAAGAAAGGATTAAAACAGGGACCTAGCACCAATTTTCAAATATGTAATAAAACGGCCATGAAGAAGATCAGAATGCTAAAGGGAGAGAGAGTTGGGGGTGGTTAAGTGGCAATAAATTCATGATGGATAATAAATATTTTAGGATGGATGTCAAGATTAACTTGTGATCAAGTTGCCTGCTGATTTTTCCTTCCCTTGAGGTTTTAAGGAACACCTTCGGTAAGTGCCATTCAGGGATGGTTTAAACGTTGGGAGCCCTGCATCCATCTTCCTCTTATGGTTTTTCCTAGTGCTACAATTCTTTGCTTTCAGTGTTCTACTGGCACAACACCAGTAGATGGCAGTGTGGGATTGGTCTGCATTTCCACTACCACAGAAGTTACTTGTAGAAGGAATGAAGCAATCCCCAAGCTAAAACAAGGAGTAGGCTCATTGCTAGGATCGAGAATGTGCTTCTGTCTCCAGTGATCAGGTTTAATTTTTTAAAATTGGGGCTTTGAGTCATATCAGAATGACAATATGCAAGCTGCCCTCCAATGTTTTTGGTAACATTACAATGTGGTATCAGAATATGACAAATTGAATAGACTTCCAAAATGTGTGTGCATGAAGGAAGGCAGACCGTTGCAAGTGTCTTCTAAAAAACAGAGAGAGGCACATCAGCAGACAACTGGGAATATTTAAATTGATATGGACAACAGCGACAGGAAATGTGAATGTGGTAAATATATAAAGACAGTATGTTGCCTATATTGGGGAAAGAGGAAAATGAAGTAATGTTCAGAAGTTGTTTTGTTATAAAATGTACCTTTTTGCTGCATGATCAAGGTCAGAAAAACAATCCATGATGTATAGCTACTGAGCAACTTCTGTTTACAATGACAGTATCCATGCAGACTCTGATGAAGTGAAAGGGAATCTGGCAAGCTGTGCTTCCACCTGTGTGAGAAAGCACCAAGGCATCTCTGCTGTCATGGCTTTGGTACATGGTACATAAACCACAGTGCCAATATGGAAAGGGTGAGGAATTTCAGGCATACGATCAGCAAGGATACCTGAGGGAGGGGTAAGATGACAGGTCCTGCTCCAGCCACCTAGTGGGGAGCAAATGTTATTTACCTCCTCGTCACCCAGAACTTGGTCCTCCTGCCTCCTAGGCATTATAAGTGATGTGGGAATGGGTTGTGGAACATGCCTATCTTCCTCTTCCTTCACCAGCCCTTTCCCTGCTGTATCATGTCTGGCAGATGGTATGCCATTGTTTCCCATGGAAAACCACCTTGAGTGTACAGGTAAAGAGGAGGCACACAAACATACCAAATAAATAAATAAGGAACAGATAGCTAGCTGGATTACACAAAACACAGAAGCCATTTAGACATAAATACAAACCAATGAAGACCTAAGCAATTTGGCCACACTTTTTTCCAGGATGCCAAAATTAATCCACCCCTCCCCAAATGGTACAGCAAATATTCCTTGCACTGGCAACAGAATGTACTGGCTTTTTCAGGCTGAAATAAAGATGTATGCTGGAAGGGGATTTCTGCATATGTCCTTCTCTAGCTATGTCTACGTTTTGAATGCATGAAAATGGTCCTTCAGTGGCCTCTGCCTGCTCTCCAGATATTACAGCATGCCTAGCCTGGCTGGGGAGAATCAGTGCACACATGCAGAGAGATATTACCGAGTGATGCAATCTTCCGCTTGCTTGTTGTTCTGCAGCTTGTGGTATACTACAGCAGCCACTGCTAAAGGTCCTGCATCCCCACATAAGAAGGTGATGGATCTCTTTGTCAGGCAACTAAGGCTCTTCTTTACATATTCCTGAGCCATCTGAAGGTAGGATGGGTCCCCATACACCTCATGCAGATGCAAGTATAGCAAAGCAATGCCTGCAAAGAAGTTTAGGAAAGGCAGAAGATCGCCCAAATTAACCCTTTGATCTTGCATTAGTTGACATTTCAATATTTATTCCAGCAAAACACATTACAATATGGGTCAAAGATATGGTCAGATTTTCTAAAACTGTCCAATAACCCACCCCTATCCCCACATAACATTACAGAAATGTAATGATTCAGTTTTGTTCCCCCTGCCTTTCTTCTTTAAAAATTTAGTCAGTGATGACATTCACCCAGTGATGTTGACAATTCCCAGACATATTGAATGTGTGTCTCAAAGTAAAGAAATGCATTTAAGTGACTATCAGCCTGACCGCAAACATTCACTGGCATGTCTTTGAAAGATTCAGAAATAGATATTTATTTTGGGATAATACCCTTGTGAATGGCTACTGTCACTGCATTTCTGACATTCACTGTAACAGATGCATAAAATTCTTATGGAAACTTTATAGACAATTGCTGGATGTCAGATAGCTACTTCAGGCATAATCCAGGATCTGGGCATGCCCATGGGGATGCCTTGTATACCATTTTGGAACATCAGAAGCCTTTTCTGTGATTACACCCCACTTTTGATACTCCCTCAGTTTCAAATCCCATACAGATGAGGCTGATGGGAGTTGGGATCCTCCCAATGTTTTAGACTGAATATTGGTCCCAGCCTCCTATTGGTGATATGGGAAGCATATTATTAACCCAACTTTACAGACCTCTTGCAAAGATTACAACAATATCATCTAAACAAAGTACCTTGAACGCTCTAGAAGTGCTTATAAATGTTAAGCATTATTCCACACTAAAGCACTAAAAAAAGTGCTATACAAACTATAGAAACATAGAAACAGAGCGAGTCAGAAGGGGCCTCCCGGGCCATCAAGTCTGACCTCCGGCACCAGCCGGCTCCGCTCATGACATGCCCACCATGTGCATGTCCAGCCTATCTTTGAACACCCTCACCGATGGGGCCTCAACGACCTGCCATGGAAGCCCATTCCACGCCCTCGGGGTCCTAACTGTCAGGAAGTGCTTCCTGGCATCCAAATTGAACCTTGGCTCCCTGAGCTTTGCTCCATTGGAGCGCGTCCTGCCTTCCTCTGCAGGGGAGAACAGGCCTCTCCCCATCTCCATGTGACACCCCCTCACATACCTGTATGTTGCCAACGTATCGCCTCTGAGTCTCCTCTTCTCCAAGCTGAAGAGACCCAGTTCCCTCAGTCTTGCCTCATACCCCATCCCCTGTAAACCAGCCACCATCCTTGTGCACTGACTCCAACCTAGCTATATCCTTTCTGTAATGAGGGGCCCAAAACTGAGCACAGTACTCCAGTTGTGGGCGCACCAGAGTCGTGTAGAGTGGTAGTAATACCTCTCTTGATCTAGAAGCCACACTTCTGGCTATGCAACCAAGGGTGGCATTCGCCCTCTTGACCACCGCATCACACTGCTGACTCATGTTTAGCCTGCGGTCAACCAGTACCCCGAGGTCCCTTTCACAAGTGCTGCTCTCCAGCCACTTGTCACCTAACCTGTACTTATGACAGCTATTCTTATGCCCCAAGTGCAAGACCTTGCACTTATCCACATTGAACGCCATCCTGTTGTCTCCTGCCCACTTCCATAGTCTGTCCAGATCCTTTTGGGTCTGGTGTATCTGCTCCTCAGTTGTGGCCACTGCTCCAGTTTTAGTGTCGTCTGCGAATTTGATCAGCAGACTGTTCACCCCTTCCTCCATGTCGTTAATGAAAAGATTAAACAGGATCGGCCCCAGGACAGAGCCCTGGGGGACCCCGCTTGTCACTGCCTGCCATCCCGACGATTTCCCGCTAAAGGTTACCTTCTGCTTTTGGTCAGTCAACCATGCCCTAATCCACCGGACAGTGCTTTGGTGTATCCCAAAACTCCTCAGTTTCTCCACCAGGATATCATGGGGCACTTTGTCAAAGGCCTTGCTGAAATCCAGGTATACCACATCCACTGCATCCCCTCCATCTAGCCATCTTGAAACCTTGTCATAGAATTCCACAAGGTTTGTCTGGCAGGACCTGTCTCTGCGGAAGCCGTGTTGTGTGGCTGTCAGCCTCCCTTCCCTATCTAGCATCACTAGATCTCTCTCTATTATGAGCCTTTCCATTGTTTTTCCTACAATGGACGTAAGGCTAACTGGTCTATAATTCCCCATGTCCTTCCTACTACCGTTTTTGAAAATTGGGACCACCGATGCCACCCTCCAGTCCTCTGGAACTTCACCCGTTCTCCACGAAGCCTCAAAAATGGAGGCCAGCAGGCGTGAGAGGACCCCTGCCAACTCTCTACGTACTCTCGGGTGTAACCCGTCAGGGCCTGGCGCCTTTGTAATGTCCAATGCCCTGAGGAGCCCCTCGACTTCAAGGGGGGTGACTCTAATCTCTGCCCCTAAGTCCCCAGCCTCATCTAATCTCCTATACGGATATCCCCCGTCCTGCTTTGGGGAGAACACAGAGGCAAAATAGTCATTTAGCATCTGTGCCTGTTCCCTCATGTCAGTCACTGGATCTCCTTCCTCCTTATTTAGTGGTCCCACCACTTGTCTCCCCTTCCTTTTCCTATTTACATGCTGAAAGAAGCCCTTTTTGTTGCTCTTGATATTCTTGGCAAGTCTCAGCTCATAATCAGCCTTAGCCTTGCGAAGAATCCTTCTGCAACGGGCCTCCTCCTCCCCGTATACCCTTTTGTCTATTTCCCCCAGTACCCATTTCCTACGGAGGCTCCTCTTTCGTCTAATCCCCCTAACCACCTCCTTTCGCATCCATGGCGGCACTCTCCTCCGCCTCCCCACCTTACTGACTAGAGGTATTGTCAGGGCTTGCGCCTGCAAAACCTCCCTTTTGAGTGCCATCCTCCCCTCCTCAACTCGCTTACCTTCCAGTAACCTATCCCAGGAGACTTTCCCCAGCCTGGCATTCAGTTGGCCAAAGTTGGCCCTCTTGAAGTCCCAGCTTCTAGTGCTCGCCCTGCTGCATGGCCCCAGTCCCCTGATCTCAAAGCAAAGGATGGAGTGATCACTCGCATCCAGAGCTCCCCTAATCTGTACTTCATGTATCAGCTCCTCCCTATTGGTCAAGACCAAGTCCAGGATGTTCCCCCCCCGCTCGTCGCCTCTCGGACCCTCTGTGTGAAAAACCCACCCTCTAGAGCTTCTAGGAAGCGACGTGACCTGGCTGTCACCGCCGAGTGAGTCTCCCAAGTAATATCCGGGAGATTGAAATCCCCCATAATTACTCTATAAACAATAATATGAAGAGTGATACATTCCTCAGCTTCTGAACCACTGATTTAATAGTGCTATATTAGAGCAGGAGGATGAAGAGGAGAGGCATCAGGTAAGCCAACCTGCTTTTGTTACTGAAGTAGCAACGCCAAAAATTAAGCTTAACCATATCAAGAATGAGTTCCTTCATCAGGGGGCAATTAATCCTGAACTGAACACATGCTGAGGCAGAGTCAATCACAGCGTCAATACTGTGTTGATTCTCCAATCCTTCAGAGATGTAAACTTTCAATTAATTATCCTAAAAAATGGAAATGGTGAACTACTAACTTCATAAAGATATTGACAGTAGGCAACCTGAATGACAACTTGTGCTAACTTTTTTTTTAAAGACAGACATTAAATACTTCCAAAAAAACAAACAGGGTTAGGGTTAGGGTAATTACCAGAGATGGCTATCCGAAAACAGGGAATATTCTTGCTAAATAGGGACAGCTATGGCCAATGTTATGTGCACTTGAAAAGCAATCAGCATGACTTTGTTTAAAATGTCTATCACAGCAGATAGAGCATCCTGCCTAAAAACCAATCTGAACAAATCACTGAAAAGATGTGTGGCTTACAGGAATCCCACAAGGAATATCATGGGACCCAGTGGCCTGCATCATTTCCAGATTTCTCATTTTATATCTTACAGTGCACTTTCCATCTCATTAACCATTTTTAAGATGACATGGGTTTCTCTCTATCAGTTTAAATTAATATAGCCAATGTCGGCAAATTTCGATGCAAGGAAGGAAGGAAGGAAGGCAGGCAGGCAGGCAGGCAGGCAGGCCGGCCATCTTCAAAATTACTTTCACTGTATTGAGGATATTTTAAAATTTAGAACATTTTCATATTTTGTATGGGTTATCTCCAAAGCTTCATACCACAGACAATTCAATTTTGCATATATATTAAGGGCAAATTTCCATTTCCTACTCAAATGAATAACCTTGTCCACTCTCTAGGCAGTCTCAGTGTTAGTATTTCCAGAGAGGGCAGCTCAGAGACATGTTACCATCAGTCACACCTGTAAAGGTGACTACCTTTAACTATTTTTCTGAGAAGGGAGAGGTACATTCTCGAAGTCATCCAACTTTGTAGGACTTTGTTAACTAACTTTGGTAACTAACACCTGCATGAGAGTGTAATACGTAGATTACCAGCCTAGCCAGCTAGCTCCAAAATCGCTTGGGCAAGTTAACTTTACAGTGGAAAGAGAGCCATGGCATCCTCCGGCCTTCAGAAGACTGGGGAGACAGACTTTCCTTCCCTAGACACACTAGAGTGTGATCATGGCTGACCTTCCTGATTCTCTGAAGAAAGAAGCGTTAATACTGCCTTAGTGCTACTTATACTCCATGCTCTGTATTTCTGATGGTCAGGTGTGAGCGAGAGTGTATCAATGGAAATGGAGAGAAAATTCTGTAGCACTAGCAAACAAGAATCCATAGAAAGGACCAACCAAGCAGCGACAAATGGAATGTCACCCAGAATTTCTCCTTTTGTAGGATGAGTAGCTGAAATGTACTCGGGTTAAAAAAAGCCTTCCATTTTTAAGGAAAACCTTGGATTTTCATGGTTCTGCAGATGGTACAGCACACTGAAAGAGTCAATCAATCATGTTTACAGTCGCACCTTGCAAATATTATTTGTACCCAATTTATTTGATAAAGCACTACATGCTGCCTTAGTAGGTCTAGGTCAGCTTGCCCCAAACTAATGCTGCCCTGATAGTCTGGACTACAACTCTCATCACTCCCAAGAATTGATCATACTGCCCTGGACTAATGCGAACTGAAATCCAAAACTTCTGAAGGGCACCAAGATAGGGGAGGCTTGTGTAGGAGTTTCCTTTTATCCTTCCTTTTTTTTTTAAACAGCCTTTTTCTTGTCTGTGGCATGGAAGGACACAGCATGCAGAGAAAGGAAGTTCCCTCATGTGAACTGCTGCTCAAAAGGACTTGTCTAAATTTGGCACCCTCTTTAATGTACCGCAGATTAAACTAGATACCAAATACTAAAGGCGTGTGCAAAATGACCTGAATAAAATACATGGATTACAACCACAATTTAATATTTTGCCAAAAGAAAGAGGTAACAGATTAAAATACTCACTTAAAAGACAACAGGCAGATTTTCACTTAACATGCAAATAGGACTTGCCACCTGCAAACTTATTTTGGCAGCAGACACTGTGGAAGAACAACTTCATATGTAAATATTTAGGCTTCTTCTCTGAAGCAAACATTCAACTTGCTGTTTTATAGATAAATTGATTCTGTCTAATAAGTTCTAATATTCAGAAAAAGCAAACAAAATTGTAGGCACTCGGGCACATGTTTACCACATATGACAGAAAACAAGGATCAGACACAATCACTTTTGCATACCATATTTAGCATTGTTTGGAACCTGAGATGTTTTGACTGCCTTAATCAAGGCAAGATGCAAGAGGACAAGAGGTTCTTTTTGTGCTCCATACCCTGCAGCTCAGATTTTAGGAGAACTAGCCTTGCAAGTGTGGCAAGGGCAAATTAACCATCAAGATCCCCTCACTGGCTAGGTGATTCCCAGCACTGCCCTCATGACCTCCCAAGTAGACTAGAAAGGAGCAGCTCCTTCCAGCATGCAATGGGATTCCAGGTTCAGGCAGGAGGGCAAAAATGACTCCTGCTTTGTCCTTCTGCCATCAGCGGATGGAGGAGATCCTTGCAGCTGAAGAATATCCTTGCCCACAACCACAGTCACACTGATTTTCTTTGGTTATGGCAGGGAGTGGGTGAGGAGAGAAATGCCTGGTGCCTTGGGAAGGATTAAGCTAGTGAGAAGCAGGTTCTCAAAGGCAACACCAGCCTTTTATGACAAAGCATTGCTACCGCAGATCAGCATTTGCAAAAGAGGTGCTGAGGGAAAGAGAAAAAGCAGTGGCCATTCCTTCCCAATAGCTCTTATTAGCTGCCACATGAGTGCCAATTGATTTCAGATTGCTGGCAGATTATCTACATGAAGAGATACTCAACAACCCTTTTGTACAGAAGTGATTAAGATGGAATGCTGTTGCCTTGGCCCAATTAATTCCTTCTAACCTGAAACCATGCTGAATAAATTAGCAAAGCTAGGACCCAGGTGGAGGTGGGGGGGGGGGAGGGTGCAGGGAGAGCAGGCCGGTCCTGTAATAGCAACACATTCCATTACTCTGGCTGTGACCCAGGGGAAATCCTTCCGAGACTCATTCTCAATTTCAATCATGTCAGACAAGTCTGCAACGTTTGGAACTCACAAGGAGAGAATGAAGAACAAGAAGCACTGAGGCATTTCTCTCCCTTACACAGATGGGCTGTAGTTGAATTCTACCTCCTTGGTGGCCAAGCCATTTCTACCACACACCACCATTGATGCCTATTAGAAAGTGTATTAAACAGCCGATTTATACTGCATGGTGAAAACATGCCTCTGCTCCACATGCTGTACTGAGGAAACTCAAATTTTGCCTTCAAAATAAACTACAAAGATGCACAGATATAGGTTTTCTTATATTGAACAAGTAAGTGCAATTCATTTTAGGCTGAAAATATCAGTTGATCAGTTAACCTAATGAAGAATTTTTGAATGATTAAAATTGGTACCCCTGTATAATTATTTGGATGGATGTTTCTAAAAATGATTTTTAATTAATGCTGTCCTCCAAATCTGTTCATTGATTCATAATATACATTTATGCCAATTTAATTGAATAATTGCCTATAATTTCTTTAGAGTTTGAAGTGATTGCCCCAATCCAGGAGTCAGCAACCCGCAGCTCCAGAGCCACATGTGGCTCTTGAATCCCTCTGCTGAGGCTCCGTGCTCAAAACATGCACAGGCACAGCCGCTGATCTGTGACCAAGGCTCCGAGGTACAAAATACCAATGGGTGATGATGAGGCATCCGCTCAGGAATGCCCTGCTAACTTGTTAAGTAAATTGCTACATTCCTCTGCTATTGTGCAGGGAAAGAGTGGAAGGAGCTTCCTGCAGAATCTCATGTTACACGAAACACTGCTGAAAAGATTCTCTTTGTCCAAATGTAATCTCCATCTGAATGTTAAAAGCCGTGCTTGGGACCTGTCACAATTCACATCACTTGCCTGTTTATCTGTTAAACATACCTATATCTCTGAAGAAAAGTTTCTGAAGAAAACCGAATGTTTAATGTACGTGGGTAGATTCATTTGCTTTTACTGCTGACAAACTTATGGGGTTTGCTGTTTAACGCATGCAGCCCTTTAGCACTGACTCTGCAGGAAGCTGTTCTCCTATTTAAAATATATGAAAGGAGTCCTACTAGTTTATAATGTAAGATTAAAAATAACAGTTTTTAGTGACTGAACAAGAGCTGCAGCTAAATCATAATGAAGATATAGATCTACTTTCTTGTTTTAAGAAGATTCTTATAAAAATTCCAGCAACATTATTGCATTGGGAGAGGGATGTTTGTTCAATATTTCACCAGACTATTATTTATATTTGTTGTATTGCAGAAACTCTATTTACTGTATGAAAGTATCAGTTGGTCCTTTTTTTATTCAGGTTGACAGCTGACTACACCCTCCAGTACACATGATAAAAGGATGAGGGCACACAGAAGCAGATGACATTTTTGGTTTGCTGCAGGTGGCATGTTTAGCTTGCTGCAGGTGGATAATTTAAGTTGGGCTTTTTATTTCCTAAATATGAGGAGGACTCAAATAGACATTGAGTATTTTATTTGAAAGTATCCATCAACTCAGCATCTTTTTCTTCGGAGTTCAAAATGTTTTTGTTGCATGCAGAAATAAAAATTTGTTTTCTCTATAGCAGTTCATTGATTTCATAAATGCAACACACTATAGTTTTTTTTATACATAGCATAAAGGTTAAAATGATATATGCAGTGTTATCTTCATTTTAGATGTCAAAAGGGTTTTGCGGCTCCCGGTGTTTTCTTTTCTGTAGGAAACAGGTCCAAATGGCTCTTTGAGTGTTAAAAGTTCCCAACCCCTGCCCTAATCCATATGCTGTACTAGGACCTTAACGTGAAAACATATTTGTTTCAACAAAGTCAAACCAAAAGAATGACTGCCTTAAAAAACCACATTGCTGAAGCCAAGAGGTATAGCCAGAATCTGTTGGGACAGTAGAGGATGCTGGTGTGAGTTCTAGTCACACTTGGCCTTTCAGGACCTAAAAATCATGCCTCTGTCACATGGCAAGATATCCCAGAAATCTCTCTTGGACTGTGTCATGAGTGAGGGCTCCTCCTTCATGCATTCAAAAGCCACAAACTGTTGTCCCTGCAAAGTATTGACCCAAACAGCACAAAACACCCAGAATGAATCTGGCATGTTCAGAAAGGTTTGATGAACCCAATCTAGTAATCACCTCCAGGAACTCTCCTTATGAACATGCCTGGGCCCCATCTCTTTAGGAGGGACCTTCTGAAAGCAAACATGCCTCCTCTCCATGGACTGATCCTCTCATTGGGCTGCCCTCCTCTGCTGACACTGCATCATGGGGGCAAGAGTTGGGGTGGCCTGGTCTGTGTCTGAGAAACTCCCCTGCTCTGGGTCCCCTCCTGGTACATCCAGGTTATCCCCAGGGACTGCCTGCCTACCTGGGGAGTCTCCCCTTGAGACACTTTTCTCATCCCACTGTCTAGGCTTGGCCTACATTCCTAGGCTCCCCACAGTTCTGCTTCACATTCCAATTATGATTCTTTGGAAGTCCAGTCCTTGAGAATGAGCACCCAAAGCAGCCAACTTTCTCACTTCCAGCAGATGGAATGCATTGGTTCCCCACTCCTCCATCATGTACCCTCACCCACCACATGAAAGACCACTTACACAATTTGGCAGGTGGACTGGCCTTGCAGTTTTCCAATGAACATGTGATGCTCATATTCAGTCAGTTTTCTGGCTTGCCTCAACTCCATTATTGTCTGCTTTGATGGGAAGTTACCTTGCAAGGCATCCCTGGCATCTCCCAGCAGAGATCTTTTGCCAGGGACTGAAGCTGGGACCTTCCGCAAGCAAAACATCTGGCCTGCCTACTCAGATTTTACTTCTCTAAGCTTGCCTTTTAACCTCATTCTTTGGGCACCTTTCAACATATAAGACAGTACCATACATAATGGCACCCAATACTAATGATTGTGAAAATGTAAGAATTCAGCTATTTTATCAGTCACTTAAGATAGCTCTCAAATCCTTGGTAATGCATAATTCTGTTCGAAGCCATTGGATGGAGCACAAGTTGAATGGGTATGTGGAGAGTACTCCACAGACCAGGTACCACAACAGGGAAGATCCTGCTTTCAGTGGCTATCATATGACTTCTAAAGTTGGAGCTTGACATTGAAGCAGGCTGTTTGGTAAACAAGTAAAGGTAATAGGAATAAGGGGAGGAAGGATGAATTCTTAAATCATTGACACTGGATAAGCTTGGGAATCTGGGAAACTCTTGTGGAAGTACAATTTATCTCCAACTGCACCTGGACTTGACTTCAGATTTTTAGAGCACTGAATATGGCAACATGAAGAGGCAGCAGGTAAAAAGGGTCACAGAAACCAACCAAGAGCCAGAGACTCCTTAGATGGCATTTTACCTTCAACTTGCCCTCCAGCATTGCCCTTCCACTACTGTTTGCTGCCTAATGCTTGGTTCCCCAGTCTTCTCTAATTTTGCTTACACGCTTACAACCACTGGAAGCAAGCTAAGAATGTATCTACTAAATTATGTGTCACTCTTATTTTCCACCCCAGCTCCAGGCAGCTGACTCATGAAACGCGCCTAGATTTGCAAACCTGTCTTCTACAAAATGCAGAAAGGGAAGGGAGACACAACCTGCAACACAGTGCTTTTACGCATGCCCAACACCTTGCCTGCCAAGTGATGATGAGTCTCCCTTCTGGGATGAGTCAGTTCTGTTGTATACCTACAGAATACATTTGAGGTATTTGTACAGGCAGGGGGATCTTCTACAGAACTTGAACTGGTAAGTGAGGAAAAGTGTATTCTGCACAATTGCCCCACATGTAGTTTCTCCCAGCCTCAACAGCTACATAGGAAATGGTAACAGGTCACAGAATGGTGCTACAGGAGAAGCTACCATACTCGCCAAACCACTGACTCATCAAGAGACAGCAGAATGAGCAGCAACCCTCACAGGATATGCTAGAACAGTACCAGGCAGTTTTAAAATGTAGCCCTTATCTTGGGCCTGGGCTCCCAAATCAGTCTCAGGCAAGTCATGCCCTCCAGTCCACACTCCTCCATTTAGTAATAATAACAGAAGCTATATCACTGGTCAATTTCCAGTGGATTGATTAATGCCCACTGGCTGCTGGGATTCTTGCAAAGAACTCAGGCATAGCTCGACCTTGATCCAAACCAGTAACACATTTCTTCCATTCATCAGTAAAAGGATCAATTAGCAGATTTATTATGCTTTAACTACCAAGAAATCCCAAATATATGTGCTTGTATTATAAAATATAAACATGCCATTGGGTCATAGGACTCCTAGTTTCTATTTTTAAAGTAGACCACATAACAAAAGCCCACACTTGCATTAAAGCACAAAGCAATCTGTTTTCCGGACAGCAACTGTTACTCAACACAAACAAAATGCAAGCAGATTTCTGGGTCATAAACAGATTTTAAAATAAATATTTGAATTTTCCTAACTATAGATTGCAGTGCAGCACTAATCTAACAGGCCTACATTAGACTCACATTAAATTATTAATATTTATTAATTAATCTATGAGCAGCCATCAACATGCACCATTCTTTATAGATAAACAAGAGGACTGGCTCCTATCCCAAGTTGCTTATAGTCTAAACTTTGATAGAAGGGGAAGCAACAGAAAGACAGAGGTAGAAGGATGCAAAGATAACAGGAAGACCATGTGTGTTACTTGCAGTTTTCTGACAAAGCTTTTGCACTCAGCATCAGGGAAATGAGAAAGGGTTTGCTTTCAAGGAATTGCATCCCCTTGTACCTTCTACAGGTTCACTGTAACTTACCTGTCCTGGAAATCTGTTGAAAGTAGGGCTATGAATCCCTTAGGGTGCAATCATATTTAAGGGTGCATTCCTTAGAACATTGCCCTCACTGCTCATCAGCCTCTGAATAAAGAAACTTCTGAGATATCTCTACCCTCCTAGGCTGAAGGGAGATAGAAGAGGGCTTGAACCAAGGATAGAAGAGATCCTTGGAGAGGCAGCCATTGCAGTCTTTTCTGCACTAGCTGTAAGGATTTGGGGGTGAGATCTTGAACTCCCCCTTCCAAGATCAAATTGCTATATCAGATCACAGAAGCAGTTTTTGAGCCTTAAATGTCAGCACAGACAGACAAATGAACAGCACAGACATTTATAAGAGCATCATCCTACCTGCCCAGCCAGTATAGCCAGTGCAATCCCGGGGATCTGCAGATTTCAGGCCCCTTTCCATCTGCTGGAGAAGCTCCCTGATCTTATTGTTCAGGTGCTGTGTGAACTCGAGAGTCAGCTGTCAAGGTCAACAGAAACTTGTGTTATGTCTTGGCAGACTCACTGTGGCTTAATGAGATACAATGGAAGAACATGGCACACAAACTGCTTCACAGTTCTCAGTGCATTTGTAAGGGAGACAGATCTCTTTCAGGTATATCTACAATACAAACAACTAATTAAGCAATAGTTTAAAGGACTGGGAATGTGGAGGGGGGTGACTACTCATTATCAGGCTAAATCTAAATTCATTAACTTGGCAAAAAAGATCCTCTGATACCAATGAGCCATTCTTCCAAGCAACAATGACTAAGAACCCAGACTTAGTTTTAAAGCTGCATTCCTTCACTCAATGATCCCTTGGTTATCCATCCCTTTATTACCTCTGGGCTACAGCACTGCTGTACTTTTTCCCTGAGGGGACCTTGAAGGCTACTCGATTTTTTAGCAGTAGATTCTGATAAAGGGCTGCAGTTTGACAAAACAGACTGGAACAGCTTGACAGACCATGCTGACTCATCACAAATCTACTGCAGGGTGAGCTTCAGCACAGGGTACCACTGTGGGGTACACCAGTGTCTGCTCTGGTAAACAAACAACCTGAAGGGGAGGTGAGCATCTCCAAATGCAGTCAAGCACGTGCCAAGGAGACTCATTTAGTCTTTGGGCAAACAGATCACATTCCTCCCAATCACACTTTTAAGTGTTGAGAGTGACAACCAGCAGTGTTTCTGTGCTGCTGTGTAAAGAATTGCTAGAACTCACAATTCTGGAAGGATGATCACACCACTAAACTCAATCCCCAGGCTTATGGTGTCTTTCAGACTGAGAGGCAAACTACATGTCATGGAAAAGGTGTTAAAGCAGAGTCATGGAGTGTGAAGAGGACTTTTAGTTCTACACTTCATTGCTGCAATGCCAGCAAATGCCATCCCCTCCCCATCTAATTTGCCCATGGAAGTAAGTTCCCATTGGTGCCAAGGACAGCTTTCCTTCTGGGGCAAGTGTTTAACTATGCTTAAAACTTATTTAAAAGATTGATATGCTGCCTTTCCTCAAAAAGCCCAATATGGATAACATCATAAGGTATAAAACAATGATCTTAATCTTTAGAACAATTAAGACAGCAGTAAAGTTAATATGCACTTTAGCACTAACCTGGAGTTTGGCCCTGACTTGCCTTCTATACACACCTGGGGCAACCTGTTTGCCACTCCCTCTGCAGTTGTATAGTAAAATGCATGCAAAGGTTCATGTATTTTGCAGTGCATGCCTGCATACTGACAGAACATGCAAGTACTAACCAAGCTTGTGGGGACTCTTTCAGCAGGCTCTCCAGTAGCATTGGTGTTACTGTTGCAACACAAACCCTTCCTGCACTGCAGTGCTCAGCAGCACTGGGGATCATCCAGGGGACGCAAGACTGACTTGGGAAGGAGCCAAGAGCCAAACCCCTCGCAAGGTGAGTTTGGGTCTCCAATGTTACAGAGAGCCTTCCATGCTGCTGAAGCTAATACTCAAAGAAACCCTTGGAAGATTACTTGCTTGGTTCTGGACTCAATATAAGGAGGGCAGCTGCCTGTTTACTCGCTTTTTCAAATTAGAGAGGGCACCAAACCTTCCCCCACTTTGTTTGCAACAGCTTTCCCCTTCTGGTATTGGAGTCAGCATGAGAGAAGTGCCTGATGCAGCCTGGGGAGTTAAAGTGGGTGTGGAGGGGTGTCGCAGCTTTCCATACCACATAATAATCACCAGGGACTGTGATGACATTCCCACAGGGTGGCTAATTTTGGGGGACCAAGCCTAGTGAATACCCATGGGTTCTACATACTGCCATGGGCTGTCATGTCATTCAGACCTACAATTATCTGATTGTGGGAAGTAGACATCAGCCAAAAAAACCCTTCCACTTTTCACAATCTCACCCATGCTGCTGCCAGCAATTGACCCCCACAGATGTCCAATTAGTACTGTTACGGGTTTGCCATCCATTTTTTTCTTCCAGTCCCAGGAAACTGCACACTGTGTTTGTAAATTGTTCTTGTGGTTAGTCATTTGCAAGTACATTCTTATGGCTGTCCATAATGTGCAATATGTATAACCTTGCATGGACAATTTCCTTGTCTTTTTCAGTAGTCAAAGAGAGTCGAATAGGTAACAGATTGATGAAGTGAAACTGCACACAGGCTAGTTTGTGTACAGTTACTAGGAACCAGCTGCAAAGTTGTCATTGGAAAAACAAAAGGGAAAGGGAAAAAGTGGAAAAGGAAAGTGCACTTTTCTGCACTTCCCTCACTTGCTTGATACTTTTCACCTGACAACAGTGCACAAATCAGCAGTCTACTTCTCCATTTAACTGTTCCCTTTGACAGCTGAAACAGACAAGATACTTGACTAGGCAAGACTACATAGGAGCATACTTCTGAAAGATCACCAACAACAATAAAATAAATTACAAGAACAATTGCATAATTTTCAGGGGCTGATTTTTTTTTTTTTTTTTTTTTTGCAATCCCAATTGCACTTTCTGAGGCTGCAGAAAATGATAAAACAAAATGGAGGTAAATGAAAAGGAATAGTGATCAAAATTCACAGAAGACAGGTTGGGCTTTGCCATGAAAGGCACTGGGAGATACACTACCCCAGTTGTTTGTTGGGTGCATCCAGGGTTCTTCTGCAAACATTCAACTCACTGTGGCTTATTCACAGGACAGTATAGAATGCTGTATAAACCACTCAAACCTTGAGACACTTCCTTTATTTGGACAGAATATGACTATCCCCATAACATTTAATTTGGCCTGTTTACCTTATATAACTATACAAAGAATGCCAACTAGATAGGTGGATGACTTTATCAGGTAGGATGGTGAGTTTTCTTAGAGAAAGTGCCATTGTTTCTATAGCCATATCATTTAAATTCCAGTTTTTGATCTCCTTCCCTCAATTGATCTCTCTCTAACCATACAGTCTGAGAATGTGCCAGGTAATGATTTTATTTTACTGTTGAATAAGGCAAGCATTAGTCAAGAGATTTTGCTGTAGTTTTGTCAAGCTGCAGAAGTTTATTACTTGAACCATAACATTATGTTTATTCCCCTATAGACATATTTAAATTGCTTCACAAAAATAAATTATAAGTCTGACAATGAGGCTGAGCGGCAGGAAATAAATGAATTTGCAGGCACTAGTAAGATTCCTTCAGAACATTCCGTCTCAGTGGAGTCATTCACTCAGCTCTACCCCTGTGAAAGTAGCTCTTGCACTGTGCTGAGTAAGAATGTACGCTATTGCCAAAGGTGAAAATAAAGTGCTGTCAGTCAGATATCCTGATAAGAGATTTACCTGTTAGGTGGACCACCACTGTAGCTTTTGCCTAATTCCAGCCAATCATTTAAAAAATCTTCATTAGCCCAGCTGGCCCAGAGAGCCCACAGCTTTGTGCTATTAGCACTGAGCAGTCTAAACAAACTTTTAGGGAGTGCTACTAGTATAGGAGAAAGTGGCATTGTGTATTTTGAATGGGCCTTTTGTGGTAGATCAGATGCACTCATTCTGTCTGGGGGCTTAAGTGCAGCTACCATGAATTTCAAATTCATGTCTGGCCTACAAAAATAAATTGTCTAAAAGCAAACATGTCTTTTGCATTAGGATGCAGTTGGCTGGAGCATGCTGGGAGTTGTGGGCCTTTTTCAGTGTAAAACATGCCTTGGATTGCACCTTTATATGCTAAACTGTTGACTATAGGATCCAGGCTACCATTCCATCATATCCTCACTATTAATTTACAGGATCCAGGACCCCAGTTTTGACAGTATGTCTTCATATTTTTATACACTGCCATTCTGAAGAGAGCAAACACAATACTATTCAAATGCATATGATTATTTCAATGTTCAGATGTGTGAGTATGTTAAAGAGGCAGGAGAGCACCCCCCCCCACCCGGTGACATTATAGGCATTCACTACCCAAGCCATAAATCCTACTGTGACAGTGTAGATTATCTTTAGAAAAGATAACATGCTGGTAGTGAACTCTTGCTGAAGGGTACTGACAAAATGACTGCAGCTCAAAGTTCCTAGTTTTCTTGGCCATGTTCTCATGCCACATGTCTCTCAAAGGTTATCAGCTCTTTTTAGCTTGGTTTTTCAGCAATTACAGCAAAATTACAAAGCAAGCTTCTAACGTGTACAGGTGTGGTCCATATATGCAGGTAGATCCTTATGAAGGGGGTTTGAATGAGTCACTGGGGAAGTGCAACTTTCTCATGATGCCTCTACATGTGGGTATGTGTATGAGTGTGTATGCACATGGGTATAAGAGGAAGAGTAGCCTGCTTCCTGAGTTCAGTCACAGGGATCTGTAGGCAGGAGAAAGACTTCCCACCACCTACCACTTCAATACAAAACAGCTAGGTCAGTTGCTCCACTGGCATTGCCTATCACTATTGGAACTTCCTGGGCAAAACCTCTTTTCATGAGCTTTGCTTCCTTATTGATCCCCACATTACCCAGAATGATTAAAGCACGCCACAGAATTACATGTCTCTGGTCTAGCAACTGAGGCTGAGATTTAGCTTGATTAGCCATACAGATCTTTGTGTTTAAACTATGTAGTTGACAATACATTCTCACATTTTTATTCAGTGCCATACTGAGCAAAACAAATGCAATACTAGTCAAATGTGTATGATTCTCTGAATGTTCAAATGCATGAGTACCTTAAATAGTAAGCACAGCACATTTCCCCCCAGTGATGTTCTAAGCATTCACTACGCTAGCCATAAATCCTAGCTGCTCTCTGAACACCTGGAATCTCTTAACAATTTGAAAAGTCTTGCCTGACAATACCTGAAGGTGTTTATATTTTTCTCTCTCACTGAGGAATATGGACAAAGTGAATAGCTGCAACACTCTATCAATGGGGGCTGAGTGTTGCTGGCATGTAGATAGTTCTGATGCCAGGGTAATGGGCTTCCATTTGTAATCAGATGCTGCATTCCCTGTAACTGCATTGAAGGGAAAGACAATGAGCAAGGAAGATAGAAAAACCTATCTGAGGCAGGCAAGTAGCATCTCTGCACTCAAAGTAAAATACTTATGCTTTCATAATGGCTTTACTGTGCAAACAGTGCAGAGTCACGTGGCTATTGCAACAGAAGAGATAAATAAGGTCAATGACTTGCCAAGAGCTCCATAAGAGGGTTCCAAAGTGGGGTGCCATTTGGCCATGACTTTAATGCAAGTGTTGCAAACTGAAGCATGTTAAGGTTACACAGTGCACCCCTGCCAGGCAAAATGAACAGAAAAGCAACTGCACATTCTTCCTTATCTTAGAAACATAGAAACGGAGCGAGTCAGAAGGGGCCTCCTGGGCCATCTAGTCTGACCTCTGGCACCAGCCAGCTCCGCTCATGACATGCCCACCATGTGGGCGTCCAGCCTATCCTTGAACACCCACACCGATGGGGCCTCAACGACCTCTCATGGAAGCCCATTCCACACCCTTGGGGTCCTGACTGTCAGGAAGTGCTTCCTGGCATCCAAATGGAACCTTGGCTCCCTGAGCTTTGCTCCATTGGAGCGCGTCCTGCCTTCCTCTGCAGGGGAGAACAGGCCTCTCCCCATCTCCATGTGACAACCTCCACACATACCCGCATGTTGCCAACAGATCCCCTCTGAGTCCTCTTCTCCAGGCAGAAGAGACCCAGTTCCCTCAGTCTTGCCTCATATGGCATCCCCTGCAAACCAGCCACCATCCTTGTGGCCCTACGCTGCACTGACTCCAACCTGGCTATATCCTTTCTGTAATGAGGGGCCCAAAACTGAACACAATACTCCAGTTGCGGGCGCACCAGAGTCGTGTAGAGTGGTAGTAATACCTCTCTTGATCTAGAAGCCACACTTCTGGCTATGGAACCAAGGGTGGCATTCACCCTCTTGACCACCGCATCACACTGCTGACTCATGTTTAGCCTGCGGTCAACCAGCACCCCGAGGTCCCTTTCACAAGTGCTGCTCTCCAGCCACTTGTCACCTAACTTGTACTTATGACAGCTATTCTTATGCCCCAAGTGCAAGACCTTGCACTTATCCACATTGAACGCCATCCTGTTGTCTTCTGTCCACTTCCATAGTCTGTCCAGATCCTTTTGGATCTGGAGTACCTGCTCCTCAGTTGTGGCCACTACTCCAGTTTTAGTGTCTGCGAATTTGATCAGCAGACTGTTCACCCCTTCTTCCATGTCATTAATGAAAAGATTAAACAGGACAGGCCTCAGGACAGAGCCCTGGGGGGACCCCGCTTGTCACTGGCCGCCATCCCGATGATTCCCCACTAATGGTTACCTTCTGCTTTCGGTCAGTCAACCATGCCCTAATCCACCGGACAGTGCTTTGGTGTATCCCAAAACTCCTCAGTTTCTCCACCAGGATATCATGGGGCACTTTGTCAAAGGCCTTGCTGAAATCCAGGTATACCACATCCACTGCATCCCCTCCATCTAGCCATCTTGAAACCTTGTCATAGAATTCCACAAGGTTGGTCTGGCAGGACCTGTTTTTGTGGAAGTCGTGTTGTGTGGCTGTCAGCCTCCCTTCCCTATCTAGCATCACTAGATCTCTATTATGAGACTTTCCATTGTTTTCCTACGATGGACATAAGGCTAACTGGTCTATAATTCCCCATGTCCTTTCTACTACCCTTTTTGAAAATTGGGACCACCGATGCCACCCTCCAGTCCTCTGGAACTTCACCCGTTCTCCACGAGGCCTCAAAAATGGAGACCAGCGGGCGTGAGAGAACCCCTGCCAACTCTCTTAGTACTCTCGGGTATAACCCGTCAGGGCCTGGCGCCTTTGTAATGTCCAATGCCCTGAGGAGCCCCTCGACTTCAAGGGAGGTGACTCTAATCTCTGCCCCTAAATCCCCAGCCTCATCTGATCTCCTATGCTGATATCCCCTGTCCTGCTTTGGGGAGAACACAGAGGCAAAATAGACATTTAGCATCTGTGCCTGTTCCCTCATATCTTCTTCCCTTAAAGCACATTTCTGTACAAAGCGGGGTGGGGGAGTTTAAAAGTTGCAGCAGAACTCACCCTCCCTGAAGAGTCAAAGTATCCTGCGGCCAAAGATTTGTCATAGTCTGCAAAGGGATTCGGGAAGGCTCTCTGGGCCATTATGGCAATGAACACACCTGCCACGAAAAGAAAAAGAGAATAAAGGGAAAGCCTGTGATCCGGGAAATCTGAGACCCTGCTACTGAACGCCAGGGCAACGTCGGAGCCTCGGGCCGCTCACAGCCTACTAAATCTCGTGCCTACATCGCGTGCAGGCCGCGGCTTGCTGTCTGCGGCTGAGTCTCTTTTGGGCCAGCGGCTCTAGCACTACCAAGGGCAGCCGGATCAGGAGCAGGCCTCTGACGAGGCAGGGAACCCGCCGACCCCGGCAGACGCGAGGAACGGCTGCCAGACGCCGCGGCCACCCGCCCCCTCGCAGCCTCCTTACCCCGCGACGAGGGACAATAAACCGCGAAGGCGGCCTGCCCGCTACTTCCTGCCAGCGCCGACCAATCGCCGCTCAGCGGGGCACGTGTCTAGGCCACACTCCTCCGGCTTCTTAAAGAGACAGGCCGGGTGGAGCCGCGGAAGGCGCTGTCGGCGCACTCTGATCCTCACTTTTATGCACGTTTTCTCGGAAGTAAGTCCTGTTATGTCGCCGAGGACTCGCTCTCTAGTAAATGTACTGGGGAATGCAGACTTAGCCTTCGGCCCCTACGGGAAGGTACGGCCTGGCTCCAGCCACATCCTTTCAGAAATGTCTCCGTACGTTGGATGGGACGCACGACGGCCTGAATGAAGCTGACCGCGGGTCGGTCCTCGGCTTACATTCGTTCCCCCCACCCCTGCACGCTTTTCCTGCCTTTCAAACCTTGCCTCTTCTGAACTGAATTATAGATCAAGTTAACTCCCCGGGATTCTCTTTTGTTGCTGTTTTGAAGTACACGAAACAGGTTGATGGATAATAATATTACTATATTAACAACAGGATGTAAAAAATCGTAAAGGAAAGCATTAACGTTATCGACATAGTCTTATGTTACATAGTAAGCTAACATTTTCTGACATTGTATCTGAATTACCAGCAATCTCGCATGTTGTAACTGTTAGTAGGTAAGGCTGAGGAGACCTAGGTTCAAATCCCCACTCAACTAACATACATACATCTCTACCCAGAAATGAGTCCCACTAAGCAAAGCTCAAGTGAGCAAAGGATCGTTCTTTGTGACATTTTAGATAAGGCTCACTCTCTCAGCCAAACCCTACCTCATGGGTAGGTTATGATGATGACATTAGGGAGAAAACCATGAATGTCTCTTTGAAATCTTTGAAGGAAAGATGGGTTGTAAAGGAACCTACTGCTCCTTATAAATTCTTTTGCCTATAGTAGCTAGTCTGAGGATGCTTTTAATTTTTTTAAGTGTGCACACTCCACAAGCTATAGGGCAGGCTTCCTGGTAGGTGCTGGACTACACATCATATCATCCCCAGCCTGCATGGCCAGTAGTCAGGGGTGCTGGGAGTTGTGCTCCAAAGCTGCAGGAGTGCAGCTGGTTGGAAAGGCTGGTGTGGTGGTCAGAGTGTTGGCTAGGGAGATTTGGGTGCCAATCCTCATTCAGCCATGACTTTAGACTTAAGGTTTTTATCAAAGAAGGGCCATCCATAAGCACATATTGAAAGGACACATTCTTCAGCCTGACCTCCTCCACTCCCAGCCTCTCTCTGTCTTGAAAGGAAAAATCCACAAGGGTAGTGTGCACAAATGCAATTCCTGACTTAACAGTGTTCCTCATGTTTGGAGCATGGGGCACAGGTGATATGGCATCTGCTGCCTACCTTTCTTGTTAATGCAGGGAATTTGGAAGTGTTAAGGAGAATTGGTGAGCAAACATGTTCCTGGCTATCAAACTACCTACCCAGCCAGGCAAACCTCTATGGTGCCTTTACTTTGGCCAATCTAGGGCCGAAGGTCAGAGGATGATGTATGGTCCAGTGCTGAACAAATGTTTACCCTGAAATTGATCACCAGGGTAAAGTGCTACCAAATATGCATTTAGTCTAACAGCCTTTTTCCAACTGTCTCTAAGAGGAATGGCATTTAGAATACTTAGTCAACTAGTTTTAATTGAATCAAGAAACAAGGAATCTCCTTGAAGGTTCATAAATTTCATTCCCTATAGTCAGTCTATTGATCCTTCTGTCCTTCATTGTAGTGAGTTTAGCACAAGTACTCAGCTGCGTTATTCAGTTGGAACTCAGCACAAATAGGCTTGGTGTTCACAGTTCCAACATCAGTCGGGGGTTGCTGGGCTCTTAGGTCTGTTCTTTAAAGAGTTCTGTGTCACTTCTTATGAGTTAATAGTGCAGTGCGGAAAGGCAGGCAGTTAAAAGGCACTCGGAATGATCGAAAAGGGTACTCACCTAAGGGCACTAAGAACAATCAAAAAGGCACACAGTGAAAAGGCATAGATGCAACTAGAGACGAGAGACAACTTGTGAGCACAACTGATGATGTTTACTCAGTGACCAGTTTTTTCACTGTGCCTGTGGTTCAAACTTGGAAGCGTACTTCAATCTTTGAAGAGATTTTATCTTGACTCTAATGTTCACACTCTGGATCTTACCCACCCCTCATCTCCTGCTGTGCAACCTGGTTCCTAACAGGCCAGAGACTGGTACCCTTCTGCAGCATGCAGGGTGGGGACTCCTGTTCTCAGACAATGTTGTCTGCATGATAGTCAAGAGTGTCTCTGAATTTCAGCCACCTGCCTTTTGCAGTTTCCTTTGATAATGCAAAAGGGGTAAAAAAAAAATCTAAGTATCTGCAAAATTTCCGTAACATCTGATTATTGGAACACTTCTCCTACCCTACTCAGTGGACATATAGCATGGCACAAAATGTCCCATGCTCTTTTGAGGGTGTTGCAGGTAATCTTAGTCTGTTTGGAGTGCCAGAAAGAGGAATAAACCCTTCCCTCACCTAAAAAACTAAGAATCTAAAACCTTTTCAACATCTGAAATTCATTGTCCTGCTGACTGGAAGCTGAGAAGGAAAACCTTTGCTATGGCAATTGGAAGCTGATGGTGGAAAGATTCAGTCTCCCTATAACTATACCAGCTGAAGTTACACTCCTATGATGAAGATTTAGCCCTTTCACAGAAAATTTAGTCTCACCAGAGGCAGTTTTGTTTATGGGGCAGAAAAAGGACCCCCCAACAAAGAATAATAGTATTCAACATTATGTTTTTGTTCTCAATTCATGCCAATTTCTGTTAGCATTCAGCCTACTTGGTTCAAAAATTGTCTTTAACCAAAAATAAAAAAATATGACATTTCCAAAATGTTTTAGTTACTCAATATGCAAACAATGTGTGTAGAGGGGAATAATGTGTATTCAAATAAGTATTCTACTTAGTGTGTTCTCTGCATCTGGTTATTTTGGTGTTTTAAACACATTAGAATTTAGGTTGGGATCTAAAGGACCCAAGTGCAACATTTGTTAGGTTTCTCTAGATACAGGGTGAAAATTAAACAATAAGTTGGTTGTGAAAGGGCAAGTTTATTTGCTTTTGTGCTTTTGATTTCATAAACCCAAGAGCACCATATTCCTGGATTGTTACAATATCCAAACTTGGTTCTGCATTGTTTTATCTTAATCCAGAGTTTTAAGCCATGGTTTGTTGAAATAACTCTGGATTGTTTAACCACTAAAAATCTCAGAGTTTTCAGTTTTGAAAATCACAACAATCCAGAACAGAGCATTTAAGTAACAAGTGTACATTGGGCAGTGTGTGCACTACTGCACAGCCATAACTGATTCACTTCACCTATCAATTTTATTGATCAAGTCAACAGACCTCACAAGAAGACTTTTATAACAGTTAGCAGACACAGTAGAATACCAGGCCATCACTAACAGAAGTCAGGTCCTAAAACAATCCTAAATATCAGTTAACTGCTAAAATTGAAACAAGTAAATAAAACAGGATTAAATAGATACTATTTTCAGTTCATGTTCTTAACACTCTCGGCCATAATTTCTGTAGCAAATTCTTTGGTATTTTAATCTTGTTGTAAGCCGCCCCGAGGCTTCAGTGCGATGGGGCGGCCTATAAATATTTTAATAAATAAATAAATAATAAATAGACAAAGGGAAAGATGCAATCTTCAGATGGCATTGAAATGGATACAGAAAAAATATGGATTAACTCATTATGAAGATCTCAGTGAAAGTTGCCGAAAAACCAGACATGGCTTACTGTTTCAATCTCTTCTGAACCCCAAGGACATAACCAACTGGAATAAGGGGGCCTACTATGAATTAACCATTATGTGTAAAAGGAGCCACTGACTTTAAACTCAGTGGTTTATTTATACAGTCAACAATCCAAGGGGCTAGGAAATTACTGGGGCGGGGGGGGGTTGCTATCAAGTCAAATAGATTGGCCTCCTGCCAACCTAAGCCCTGTGAGACCTCTTTGAAGGAGGCAGGTTGGGATTCTTCATCATGCCCACTTCCAGAAAAGAATCAACAACTTGAGGAGTCCTATTTTAGGAATGCCTTGTATGAGGTTTCAAAAAGTAGACTTAGAGGGTCTACTTAGGAGCCAGGATTTATCTGCAATAATGAAGTCCCAGTTGTAAACAATGAATATTTCAGAATTGGTGGACTGCACCCTACAGATTCTACCCTCCATACAAACTTACAAGTTCGATATGAGCAAATAATTTTCTACTGTAGTGGTGGTTTTTCTCTCCTCAAGGCAGAAGCTATGGACCTTGCCCTTATAATTACTTCTGGGTTCCTGGGTTCCTCCCAGGAAGCACAACCCATTAATGCTGAACCCAGCCATTCCTCCATACCATTACAAGGGAGGAGACCCAGTTGCAAATGCAGAATCGGGAACAACATGTATACAAGTCCCTGGTCTTCTCCCAAATAGCTCCCACCAAAGACCTTGTTCAAACTGTTTGCTCAGAACACAAGGCTCAGCCACTACTTCCCTCCCTGCATACTTAGCTTGCCTCTTTTCATGTTTGTTTTCCTTGAAGTAGTCAAGTTCCAAGGAAAAAAAACACCTTTATTTGGAATTCTATTTCTGCAGTCAAATTGTCATCCCTAATAAATGTCAGGTTAGCTATTTGGTCCTTCCATTGTTACCTTGAGCCTAAGCACTGGTCCATTAGAGAGTACCCAGGTAACTTGGTACTCAGAGGTATCCAGGCAGCCTAAAGGACTGCCCTGGGCCAAATGAGTGATCAAAAGCTCATAGACAAAAGAGCAGCCTGTTCTGAGTTTCCAAGTACCTGTGACCAGCCAGGGGGAGAGGCACTTTTTGTTGACTGCAATGTCTTAGGAATTATCAGAGGAATGGAAATGCATCACCAAAAAACCAGGACAAAAGGATCTTACATAACATGTGGATGTACTGTTATATGTATGGATACAAATTTAAATAGAAATACTCAAATTCCCACCTCTTTTCATCTGCTATTGCAATAGTGTGGTCTGAGTGGTAGGGGGTTTATATGCTAAACCTGCATTCTTTTCTGTGGCAAAATAAAACTTGATTGACCAACCTCAACCCTTGTTCTTGATTATCCTGATTTGTTGAAGTACAATGCAAACATGCATGCCATAGTTGTGCAAAAGATCATTGGACAGAAGCATCTACATGCAAGTTAGTGTGCATGTGTGAAGGAGAACATTTGTGACACTTCTGACAGAATAATTGATTTGATTTTTTTGCAGGTGATTTCATGTTTCCTAGAGACTACACTGAAACACGTAACAACATAAGATTCAAGATGAATGTACAAGCAGCAGGGAACCCTGAATTAGGATTTTTAATTCATGTGTTAGTGTACCAAATCCTACATTAAAGCAATGTGGTTGTAACTTTTTAAAGCTACCTTGTTGGTTGTAAGAATTGCAATTAGATAATGTACATTGAGTGCTCTGAACACCTGAAAGCACTGTACAATTTCATTTTTTCAGACTGTTGCGAGATAAAACCTCTAACTTGAAACATTAAACTGAACAACCCCTGCAGACTGACATTTATCATTTTGACATAATATTTAATAAACATGGATTGCCTTTCTTGTCAATAAAAAGGTCTTCCTTGCTTATTCATTGGCTCTTTCTTAAAGTACATCTGGGGTAGGGAGGAGGAGAGGGAGAGAAGGAAAGGATCCTTTCCTTATGGCTTATTTAGCAAAAGGGAAGATATCCAACATTCTGGATCTGTAATTCAAAGTGGGTGATATTCCTTTTCCTTTATAAATATAACACAATTATTTTTGTTCTATCATATAACCCCTTTTTGCAAAATGGAAACCATAGTCATAAAATAAAAAGATACCAGTAACTGATTTGGGCTTAAAGTTTAGGACTGTAACTGGCTCTATTTGATCTCAAGAGCATGGGCAGATGTAGAGCAGAAACCTGAGAGAATCTGATGCCAAGTGAGAATTGTATAGTTGCATATGAATTCCATTGACAGAACTTTTCATTTTAGACTCTAAAGCAGGGGTCACAAACTCACGGCCCACAGGCCGTGAGACAATATTTTGTGGCCCCCACTTGATATCAAAGTTTAGTGATAGTGCGCCGGCGGTGCCCAGGCTGGCCTCCGGGAGCGACGCGGGATGAGCGGCCAACCACCACGGTGGAATACTTGATGAGGCCCAGACTCTACTTCCAGTGGCCCCCAGGTAAGTTGAGTTTGAGACCTCTGCTCTAAAGGGACAATCAAGACAGGCTTATCCCATATAAGGTTCTCTTGACTAAAGACCATTAGTTCATACTAATAACTACAAAAGGATGCTGACACTTTAGCTAATGACAATGGGCTAGTCTCCATGGATCACATGTGGATGATAAGCCACTATAGCTTGTTAAGCACCTTGCATGCACTGATCACCTGTTGCTGAGTTTACCTGTCAGGAGCAGCTTCTTGCAGTGAGGTTTTGTTACCACCCTTGAAGGCTTTTGATGAAAGGAGGAGCTGCAGCAGATGCTCGCATTGGCAATCTTGGGCTAGTGTGTGCTGCAAGCCACCACTGCTGAAGCAGGCTACGGTAGGCTGCAGGGATGATGTGAACTGGGTCAATGGCTGCTTCTCTGTTCTGCAAACAGGGCATCTGAGGTTTCTCTTTATGAGGGAAAAGCAGGGTGAAGGGGTACCATATCACCAATGTGGTTCCTACAGCAGACTCATTGGTGCAGGTCAGAGGGGGCAGGACCAGTGCAAACTGTAAAGGCTGACCATGCACTCACTGGACCTGCCTCCAAGTGGGGCTCTGTCTACAGAAAAAGGGTGGGTAACACAAGCCTTAATTCCACAAATGGTTATTGTCCTTTTTCAAATGTCTCTTGAATGGTTGGCTGTTGTTGCCACCTTCCAAAGATTAATGGCCAGTGTGAAATCCAGGAAAAGTGCATTTCAGTTCAGGACAGACATACAGGTGTCTGCCTTCCTCAGCTTCCTTAATGAGAAGCCAGTGGCTGGCTGCTGTTGGGAGCTGAGAAGGCAGGTTAGCAGGTAAAATGCAGGTGCTGACTTCATGTGAGAGGCTTAGAGAAACTACAGGGTTGAGGCCAAGCATGACAAGCTAGATGAAGGGGCTCCTACTGCTATCAGGTTTTTATATGTGGATTTTATTTATTGGTATGTGGGGAAAGGAAGGAGACAACACCTAGGCATTGCTGGCACCAGAAAAGGGAGGACACAGAAGGGACAAAATAAATCTTTGAAATGGTGGTGCAAAATCTTTGTCACTAAATTGATTTCTAAAAGAGAAAAGATATTTTCACATTAATATTGCCATCTGAAACATTTTCTCTGCAGTAAGATTTGCAGGTTTTGATAGGAATTAATTTTCATATAAGTATAGATTGTAGTTTTATTTTAATTCCAAATTGATGTTTGTTAGAATTTGCATTTCAGCTAATCACAGAGGTCCATCAACAGACACAAGCTATTTATCAGAGGGGCTCCCTCTGAATGGCCATGTTATCTTCTTTTTCAGAGGATAATCCTCTATTTAAAAGGCTACTAGAGACAATTTAACTAGAGGACAATCCTCTATTTAAAGGATTACCCTGTATTTTGAAGATGTTCCCTCTCTGGTTGTCTGTCCAGCCCATGCTTGGTTTAAAGTGAAGAACCATCAGGAGGAAGAGCTGGCCCTTAAAGTTGCCTTAGTGGCCCCTGGACAGCACTGACAGAGCAGTCACAAAATTATGAGGAGCACTAAACATGTATGTACACAGCCTGTGAATGTGTATATTAATTAGCATATGCAAATTTTATGGACACTGATACATTTTTGCCCTCTCTTTAGTCATTCCTGAGCTCTCAACCCCCCACTCTGGCACCTCCTATGAACTTTGGACGGCGTGTGGGACAGGCCCGGTAGACTCTGCCCAGAGCAGAACGTGAGGCAGAAGCTGCCAAGGGAGGTGGGCTGCCATGCAGAATGAAGGGCCTGCGCCAGAGGTGGACCTAAGAACAAGCCTTACAATTGCCTCTACTGAAAATGTAGGTTGCTCTCGTAGTACCCATCATTGGGTCAACAGGGTCAGAATGCGTGCAGGGGAGCTGCTGCAGCCCATCAACAATGGAGAGGACCCATGAGGACAGATGCCCTGGGGAATGTACCTTACCTGTGGTGTCAAAGTGGCTGAATGTTTAACAGAGCCAAGGAAGCTTATGCCAGAACAGATGTGTCACTAGCCTTTTTGCTGCAAGGCAAAAGCAAGGCTGTCGTTCTGGAAACCGTCATGGAAAAAAAACACCTTTCTTTTTCCTTCCTCTTCTTCTTTTTCTCACTTGTCTTTCCCAACGTTGGTCTAGTGCAAAACAAAAAGCCAATAACACTACATTGCATTGAATCTTCTTGTTCTTTCTTCCTACTCACCATCTGTGCAAAGCACGACACATATGATAATCTTATTGTTGTATTTTAGACTAATTAGTCCAGAATAAAAAATAGCACCCCTTGTGACTGCCCTTATATTCACTGATACCGTTTAAAATACTTGCTCCATACATAATAGGCATTCCAAACTGTCGAAGATTGGAGAAACAAGCTAGCTGAGTGTGCAACAATGGTGAAACTAGTCAATTATATTAATAGAAGAACAACTAAAGAATTCATTGAAAGATGGAAAGCTTATTATGAGCAATTTAACTAACACTAAGAAAATACAGTTCTTACAGATGTCAGTGATATATTACTTCAACACTAAAGCTATGATATTATTCACAATTAGCTTCATAAACTAGATTAATCTTTGATTAAGAGTTAAATGATTTAAATGTGGCCATAGCAGACAGAAATTTTAGCCTTTTGATGAATATGTTCAAATACTGAAATTACATCCTATATTTGTGGAATTAATAGTGGAATTAATTGTGGAATATCCCTTGACATCTTTTTCCCATATATTTCCTTTCTTCTTTTCTAATGTACTTTGAAAATAAATAAAATTGAGAAAGTGTCAGGGAAACTTCTGATCCTTTGGGCAAAAAGGATGTTTAACAGAGCGTTCCTTTGGTACCAAGACAGCATCTAAATGGCACAGGATTGCTTAGATTCCCACCTGTGTTTGGGACCAGAGGATCTGTGCTTGGATCCCCTTCACAGAGGAAGCTGGCAGAGGAAGAGCTGCAGCACTTGCTTCTCTGAGGTTACAGGGTGACCTGGAGGAAGGGGCTGAGTGGGCATTCCAGCAATGGGGAAGGTAGCAGACTGGTACTGCTGAGACATAATGTGTCCAGGTAGCACCTCGCTCTCTTTCCCTTCCACGAGGCTCCAGTGAGACAGCCAACATTGGCTGTTTAACAGAGTGTGAAGAGCAAAGGGATGACCTTTGTCTCCACATTCTTTCCATTCTGCATAGGATACCTTCAGTCCACCATAATCATCCCTATAGGATTGTGCTAATCTCAGTTTACTAGATCATGCATATCTACTTCTAAGAGTAACACCCTCTAGTTTCATTCACAATACCTTGTCATCTACAGCTGTTGCAGGAGTCTGATGAGTGCCGTCTCAAGCTGATTTTTTCAAGGAGTTGGCTGACACATCCCACCAGCACCCATCACAGTCCCACTGCCACAGAACCTGAGCCTTCATGTGTCTTTAACTGCAGAATGGAAACATTGAGCCATTTCTGCTTCAAGTGTGGCAAAAGCAAGCCCTGGACCAGTATTAGTTTGCCTGCAGGATCGAGTTTGGTTGTTGTTCAACTACTATACCATTTTCCTCAAGCTCTGCCTTAAATCCTGCTAGAAGAAGTTTTGTCAAATACACTCTGAAACAAAAAAGAAAAACCCTACAACTCCCAGCATTCTCCAGCCAACTTTGATAAGTGATGACCTCACACTCCTGTTGCTACTTTAAGATAGGTAACTTTCTCAGCAATCAGAAAACCCCATTTCCTTTCCATACAAAGATATCACCATCAGTCCCTTCCCCAAGAAGGCAACCCTATACCTCCCACTCTTGATGGACTAGAAGGCTTGCAGGTGTCAATGGCACAATGAGAGGCACCATGGGTGATATTTGCTACCACTGTTCCTCATAGTTCTGCATTTCCCCCAGAAGGCTGCTTTCAGCCACCTAGGCACAAAGGAATAGGGAAGGTGTCAACTCCAACAGTTAAGCATTAGGCATCATCATGTGGAACACCATGAGAGGGTTGATGGAAGTAGATTAAAAACTTGGTGAGGTGTAACAGGGGCAGAAGCAAAGGCAGAGTCAGGAACAATCAGGAGTAGAATACACTTCAGGTTTAGATTAAACACCACATCAAGTACATGAAGCAACCAGATCTGTAGTTGTACCAACATTGGACAGGACTGGAAAGCCTTTTATAGTCCTCCAGAGGTTTCCTCCCTGGTTTTCTTGACTGCAGTGATTCTCATCCTGCAAGCATCTTCAAAAATGATACCAGTCCTGCAAGTACTTGCAAGGTAGGCCATGCTGACTTTTACATCAGGCCACCAGAGAAGCTGCATCACTCTCCAGGACTCAGTGAGACTGGGGTGCTGGCCTAAAGGGAAGGGCCTAAACCTTTGGTTCTAGCCTCCTCCCCACCCACCCCCTTTCCTTCCCATAGAGGCCAATCCACAACCTCAGAGAGGCCAGCAGCTAGAGCAGTTCTTTCCACACTGGTTCTGCTGGTGCCTCAAAACTAGGACTCTGGATACTCCTATGGCTACCCTGAGGATGTTGGAAAGCCACAGAATTGCACCAAAATGGATTGATGCACCTTTTAATGCTCTGCACTCTTCAGCAAATGACCTTCATTTTAAAACATAGAAACAGAGTGAGTCAGAAGGGGTCTCCCGGGCCATCTAGCCGGGCTCTGCTCAAGACATGCTCACCATGCGCATGTCCAGCCTATCTTTGAACACCTTCACTGATGGGGCCTCAACCACCTCCCGTGGAAGCCCATTCCACGCCCTCGGGGTCCTGACTGTCAGGAAGTGCCTCCTGGCATCTAAATGGAACCTTGGTTCCCTGAGCTTTGCTCTGTTGGAGCACATCCTGCCTTCCTCTGCTGGGGAGAACAGGTCTCTACCCATCTCTGTGTGACATCCCGTCACACACCTGCATGTCACCAACATATCCCCTCTGAGTCTCCTCTTCTCCGGGCTGAAGAGACCCAGTTCCCTCAGTCTTGCCTCATACTCCATCCCCTGCAAACCGGCCACCAACCTGGTGGACTTACTCTGCAATGACTCTAACCTGGCTTTATCCTTTCTGTAATGAAGGGCCCAAAACTGAGCACAATACTCCAGTTGCGGGCACACCAGAGTCTTATAGAGTGGTAGTAATACCTCTCTTGATCTAGAAGCCACACTTCTGGCTATGCAACCAAGGGTGGCATTCGCCCTCTTGACTACTGCATCACATTGCTGACTCAATGTTTAGCCTGCAGTCAACCAGCACCCCGAGGTCCCTTTCACAAGTGCTGTTCTTCAGCCACTTGTCCCCTAACCTGTACTTATGACAGCTATTCCTATGCCGCAAGTGCAAGACCTTGCACTTCTCCACACTGAATGTCATCCTGTTGTCTCCTGCCCACTTCCATAGTTTGTCCAGATCCTTTTGGATCTGGAGTACCTGCTCCTCAGTTGTGGCCACTGCTCCAGTTTTACTATTGTCTGCGAATTTGATGATAGTAAATTTCACCCCTTCTTCCATGTCATTTATGAAAAGATTAAACAGGATCGGCCCCAGGACAGAGCCCTGGGGGACTCCGCTGTACAATAAGAACCACAGTGTAAAATTGAGCTGATATTTGCAGCTAACATTATTAGCACATGACAAGTTGCCAATGGCATACCTCTAATAACCTATGGATAAAATAAATGATGCGGGTCAAAAGAGAGCCCCAATACAAATAGCCATACTTGTTACATACCACTAAACCACTAAGAGTAACAAGGAATCTTGTTACTTGTTAGATTATGTCCAGTGCTCCCGTCTTTCGCTGGTAATAATAGAAGAGGTAGCATGTCTGTCTGTGCATATGGGAAGAGCCATTGTTCTAAGACTATGAAACCTAGACACCTGAAACTTGCATGCAAGCTAAGGGGACTGTAAGCCTGTGCACATCAGGATTATTTTGTTTGTTAAATCCTTTAAATACATTTGTGCAGTTGAAGCCTGCAGCAACATCTTCAGTCAGTAGATCACTTCAGTCACTGCAGCAACATCTTCAGTCACTAGATCACTTCAGATCACTAGTCACTTCAGTCAACATCTTCAATCCCTATGCATGCAGCAGCCCTCCTGAGGGGAATGGATCAGACAGACAGTTGCAGTGGTGCAAGCAGGGAAAAGGCTGTGCCTAAGCACTGGGTCACCTAGACAGGGCAGCTGCAATGCCCTCTAACTCAGAGAGCTGTGCAGGTTTGCTTGATGTTTCCTTGTACCAAGTTGCAGGCTATTCCAACCTGTGTGAAGCCAGGACATACAGCTGGCATAGAAAATATCCTAATTCTCCCTTTCCTTGGAATATTTTCAACAACTCCCCCCTTTATTTCTCAGGTGAGCTTGCTAGTGCAAAGACCCTAGGGGGCTTGGTGTCTCTGCCTCAATGCTCTGCAGGGCACTAGGACCAATACCTATGAGAAATATTTTCCCGTGACATGAGGGAAGAGAAACAAGGTTTAAAGCAGGTGCAGGCAACTTGTGGCCCTCCACATGCTCTTGTTCTGAGATTCCCTTTGTCTCTTGCTATTGCCTCTGCTGGGTAAGGCTGAAGAGACAGCAACCCAGTAATATCTTGACTGGCCTAAAGGGTTTGGAAGGGACTGGGAAGTTTTTTCGGTTCTGTGATATTTTCCTGCAAAGGCAGAAGGTCTGTAATCACTTACCTTTATACGCTCAGTATCATCTTGGAGAACAGTGAGGCTTTACAAACACGAAATCCCACCTGGACTTTTCAAAACCCAAGCTAGGCTCCTCAACTACTTCCACAGAGCAGGTTTTTTTACGTCCTGCCAGTTGAGGGCGCTGTAGGCCCATTTTTAAAAATACATTTGGCCAACCTAATGCTTTGAAGGCGCATAGGATGATCACATGAATATCCAGTTTACGCACAAGGTTGCTTCACCTACCTTGTTCAAACTCTTCAGAGAGAGAACAAAGATACATTTCTCAGGTTAAAAACTGGAGCAACAATTTCAGCTGACTTAGTGGATTTGTTGTATCCGTGCCCCTACTAGTATGTTTGACTGTCCGATAAAAATTCACCTCCTTTCCTGGCGAACAGCGGCTTTATGGAACACCGGCAGCCGCGCTGTGCTGTCCCATTTAAACAATTGCCTTTTGCCCGAGGCACATCTCTGCCTACTGAGCATTTATGAGGAAGCTGAACCAACTTGCTGGAGGTAGGCACAGTCAGCAGTGGTGGCAGCTTGCTTCCTGCTTTATCTGGGGCAGCCAAAAAAACCAGACAAAGTCTGCAATTGTTGCCTCCACTGGAGCAGGAGGAACTAAGCACTAACGGGGACTAAGCAAGCACTAACGGCTGGGTGCCTGCCCCTTTAAAGGAGGCGGTAGTCCGGCCAGTCCTAAAGAAGTCTTCCCTGGATCCAACTATAGACTGGTGGCCAACATCCCGTTTCTGGGCAAGGTGCTGGAGCGGGTGGTGGCAGGACAACTCCAAGCACTCTTGGATGAAACTGATTATCTAGACCCTTTTCAGTCCGGTTTCAGACCTGGCTTTGGCACTGAATCTGCCTTGGTTGCCCTGTATTATGACCAGTGTAGGGAGAGAGAGAGGGGGAGTGCATCCCTGTTGGTCCTCCTGGACCTCTTAGCAGCTTTCGATACCATCGACCATGGGATCCTTCTGGATAGGCTAGTGGGACTGGGGGTTGGAAGCACTGCTTTGCAGTGGTTCCGCTCCTACCCCAATGGCCGATTCCAGAAGGTGGTGCTGGGGGACTATGGCTTTGCGCCATGGCAGCTATGCCATGGAGTTCCGCAGGGTTCCATTTTGTCCCCCCTTGCTCTTCAACATCTACATGAAACCACTGGGAGAGGTCATCAGGAGGTGTGGGCTGCGGAATCATCAGTATGCTGATGATACCCAGCTCTACCTCTCGTTTTCCACCGATCCAGGTGAGGCAGTGGCTGTGCTGAACTGGTGCCTGGCCGAGGTAATGAGCTGGATGAGGGCCAATAAACTGAGGCTCAATCCTGACAAGACGGAGGTCCTGTTAGTGGGTGGTTCGGGCTACAGAGTTGGGGACCTGACCCTAGTCTTAAATGGGGTTGCACTCCCTCTGAAAGACAGGGTCCGCAGCTTGGGAGTGCTCCTCGACCCGGAGCTGACCTTGGTAGCCCAAGTGTCAGCAGTGGCGAGGAACGCTTTCCATCAGCTTCGGCTGATCCATCAGCTGCGTCCCTTCCTGGAGTTTGACTACCTGGTGACAGTGACACATGCGCTGGTGACTTCCCGGTTAGACTTCTGTAACGCGCTCTACATGGGGCTACCCTTGAAGACGGTCCAGATACTTCAATTGGTGCAAAACAGAGCTGCCAGGGTGCTGACGGGGACTGGGCGTGGTTCTCATATCACCCCAGTTCTCCGTCAGCTTCACTGGCTTCCCATTGAAGTCCGGGCCCAATTCAAGGTGTTGGTTCTTACCTATAAAGCCCTTAACAGCTTGGGTCCTGGCTACCTAAAGGAGCACCTATGACCATATATGCCCTCCTGCCCCTTACGATCGGCGGCAGATGCTCTCCTCCGGGAACCCTTGGTGAGGGAAGTGAAGAGGGTGAGTACCCGGAGGAGGCTTTCTCTGCAGTGGCGCCCCACCTATGGAATGCGCTCCCCAGAGAGGCTCGCCTGGCGCCATCTTTATTTGCTTTTCGGTGCCAGGCGAAGACCTTTTTATTTAAGAAATATTTTAATTGTTAATTTATTAATTTATTTGTAAATTTTTAAGGTTTATGTAGATTATTTATAGTTTTAATTTGTGACTATGAGATGGGCCAATTTTAGATTGTGTATAGTTTTTGATTGTTGGTTTGTTTTACTCTGTTTTCTATAAAGTGTTAGCTGCCCCGAGGCTAGTTGGCAAGGGGCAGCATAGAAATCTGTAAAATAAATAAATAAATAAATCATAATTCATCCATTGCTCATAGTTGTACGAGGGCATCCAAAGGGCCCAAAGGTATGGGTGTGAACCACAATCTGCTTAGAGAGCACTTAGGCTCACAAGGGGGAATATAAGCTTAATAATAAACAAACTAGTCAACCCAGAAAATGTTCCAGCCACCAACTATGCTTAGAGCACTGGACTGGGATGTGGGAAGCTTGGCTTCAAGTTCCTATTTGGCCATGAAGCTCACTAGGGCAATTTGGGTCAGTTGCAGCCTAACTTACCTCACAGGATTGTTGTTAAGATGAGATGAAAAGGAGGGGGACTGTGTAAGCTATCCTGCATTCCTTGTAGGATGGGCAAAAGAGCCAGTGTAGTGCAGTGGTTAAGAGCATGGGACTGGGACTCAGACGATCTGGGTTCTAGTCCCCGCTCAGCCACGGAGCCAACTGGGTGACTTTGGGCCAGTCACAGACTCTCAGCCCAACCTACCTCACAGGGTTGTTGTTGTGGGGATAAGATGAAGGAGGAGAATGATGTAAGCTGCCTTGAGCCCTTTGTAGGAAAAAGGCAGGATATAAATTGAAAAATAAATAAATAAAAGATTTTTTAATGGGTGCAGACAAAAATGATTATTATAAAGGTTAAGTCTTATCATATGGAATTGCTCTACACAACACAGCTTTGTGGAGAGACAAAGCATGAGCAGGACTTTGGTGATGCTCAGTCATGGTGTCTGAGTTAGAATGGCCATGTGGTAAGCCGAGTGTCCACCATGTAGGCAAAATGCCCATGAGATTGTACATCATTAGTGAAATCCTATCTCCTCCACCTCCCCCTTGATGCACATTGGCTTCCAAGCTTGGAGGCTTACCTGCATCCTGGACCTGAAATGAGGCATGGCAGTGAGTGCTGCCACACCCCACACTCTGGCTTTTATTGAAGCAGCCATTTCCAGACAACTAGATGAAGTATCAGGGGCTAGGATGGGGGGAGCAGGAGACAAGATGGAAGCACCAGGACCAGAGCAGCAGAATTTGAGGCAAGACAGAGTCCAAAGGCAAGTTTTACCACCAAGTCCAAGCAGGCTAGGGTCAGGAACCAGAGGTATGCATCAGGGTATAACAAGGACAGAAAGAGGAGCCTGTACTTCGAGGCAGGATACACACAATGTAAGATACACAGCAAAGGTCAGGAGATGCAGGAGCTGAACAACACCACTGCCAGCAAGATGAACCATGTTGCTAAACTGAGTCAGCCAGGCAGGAAACAGGCCCAGCAAGACTCCAGCACAACAGCCAACAAAGGGTTACTGAGTTACTGAGGCTGCTTCTGGGGTGGAGAGCTTGATCATGTGTAGCTTGTCCCCTGGGCTCCCAGCTGGCACTCATCTGGAGGCTGAGCACTCCAGGGGTTCCTGGGACTGATCCTGCAAATACTATGGTGGTTGTTCTGGTTCACCATGGAAGGGGAAGAAAGGAAGCTCCAGGGCTGATCAGAATCAGTGCAAGTACTAGGCCCCAGCCTCTTCTCTCCCTACCCCCCAGGGCACCCTGCTTTCTCCCCTTTAAAGCACATTTGTGACTTCAAAGCTGGCTCTTTCCATGCCAGCTGTGGGAGGTGAAGCCCTTGGAGTCCTGAATGGCCATGCCCCTAGTAAATTTCCAAAAGAGATCAGATTCTTAGTGCATGCTTTGGTACATGCATCAGCTCCATCCTCTTTAGTTCTGGACTTTCACTGGATGTAATTCTGGATGTCATGGAAGATAAATTACTTCTCTAATAAATGAGACCAACACAGCAAGAAAACCACACCTTTTCTTGATCTAACTGTTCTGATTGTGAATCTAAAAGTGCACCCTATGGTAACAATTGCTTGAAGGAACCATGCATGCAATGCCTACTGAGAGGTACAGTCTGGTTAATAGCATATCAGTTTTACTGACTATTGACTCATGTTTTACATTCCTTTTCTCGGTGCATCTGCTTCAGAGGTTCTAAATCTACTTTCAGGCTCTCCCCTTTTCTCTGCCATTAATTGAGGAATAGAATTGTATTGCAAGAATCAGACATAGGAAGGACAGGCAGAGGTGGGTGTCCTGAACGTGTTTACTACCAGTAGAAATACTAACTTAAATAAGCTGTTCATGGCTAGACCTCCCACACCCATTCATTTAAAGTCTAGTCAAGGGCTGGATGATATTGTTTCTATATACTATAGCAAACAAACCAAAAGGAACCTTCATTATTGCCTTCCAAGAGCTTACACACACTGACATAAAGAAAGGAAGTAACAGTACAGACCTTGAGCAAGATGTGGGAAGGACATACTATTAAAGCTCAAAAGGAATGTGTAGCCTCAGGGCAGACATTATTTTTTTAAAACCTGCATATGGAATACCTCCAATCTCCTGATTTCTTATTTGAGCAAAGTCCTTGTTTCCAAGATAAACCAGTATTAGGAGAAAAAGGTCATGCAAATGATTGAAGTGGAATGCACTTTGATTTAAATTAATCAGTATTATAATCACCAATTTGTCATGATTGTGATTATCTAGTTATTTATAGATGATTTCCACCAGGAAAAAGCTTCAGAAGGCTGCTGGGAAACCTATAGAACAAGGAGGATTACTTTAGAGACTAATATCCAGTGTGCCTCTGACCTGCAGAGGAGCTGATGCAAGAGGCCTGGTGTTGGTGTACAAGTCACAACCTTATCTAAGGCCAGGAAGAAACTTTATCAAGGTGAGATAGCTGGTGATTTTGTTGGCTCTGAGCTTTCTGTACACAGTGCAAAATAACAGCATTTAATTTGTTTGAGCCACATTATCTGTTATTTTGCTAATATACCACAGACTTCAGGAAACAGCAGGTAAAATCCATTATAACCCCTACTTTCTGTAGGCTTATTGAACTGACTAGGACTCATAGTCCTTTGTGTAGTTGGTATCTTTTCAGTAGGATTCATGATGGATTTTACCCAGAATCACTACCTGTTTTAAAATTCTGTTTATGGAAATCATACTGTAAATGGTTATGTCCCACTGAGATCTGGATAGCAGCATGTGCAGGAGAATATATTTGTCTGCGATGCTGGGGCTTCATTTGCTCTGACAGGGGGTTGCTTGGAGTAGAATACATGCTCAGGCCCAGTTTTATGATCAGGTTGTAAGGCAGAAAACATTAGATGAA
>JAIXND010000779.1:2904928-2999517 GCA_023646645.1 Varanus salvator macromaculatus | reverse complement strand
AAGCAAATTGTGCACAGGGGGGCTGTTGAGAGGTTGGAGTCTTCTTGGGGAGGGGTCACTGTATAAAATACCCCAGATCACCTAAGAGAGCTGCAGAGAACAGCTCTTTACAGGCACAACAGCAACAAAAACTGATCTCCTCTTTGCTGCTTGTATTGTCACAGAAAACGCCTTCAAATAGGATGCAGCCTATGCTTGTTCAGATTCATTCTGAGGTTTCTGCTGCTGTTTCACCTGTTTTATCACTGTCAGCTCCCTAGAAAACCAGGGTGCTCTACTTTAGGGGTGATTGTGTCCATTGCATGAGTGATGTTGGCCAGGACTTTCACAGGCAACCCTCCATCTGAAGCCTCCTGCCCATATTGCCTACTCTTCCCAAGACTCTCCAATCCCAAAGAACATCTTTTGGAGATACAGTGATCTGTAGAGGGAAGGACAACGTGGGAAAGTCCCATCCCTTGAACTCTGTTCTGCCTACCATAGGAAAATTAGAATCCATGCCACTTTATTTTACTGACCAATTTCTCACAGGGATTTCAGATTGTCCTCTACAAGGGTTAGCTGGGCTAATGTCAGAACACTTCACATATGTGGAATATGAGAAGGCTCTTCTTGTGATACTGTTTTTTTAAGCACATGTTCGGTCAAAGGGTTATGGCTATGGAGGATTTCCTCAGGCGTATGTTTGTTTTAGAACAGTGATAATATTTCTTCCTCTGGAAGTTGCCCCACAGATAGATTCTGATAATCCATCCTCATGATCAAGTGGTCATAACTCAAAACCTTGCCTAATTCATTTGCTAGGAATCCTGTACTTTCCTAAAGGGGACAGCATCTGTCAGCTGGTTATTACAAAAGTCACCAATGTTGATTTAAAACAAAGAACAAAAAAAACCATTGCAAGTTTGTGCACTGATGACAAAAACAGGCTGTGTCCTCTGTAACATGGGCTCCAAAACCTTTGCCTTAGGGAAGGCACACAAGCACAAAAGTGAATTGGCCAAATAAACAAATTGGTCAGATAACCTGCCTTTCTGTTTAATAAAGAACACTCAAAATGGTTCACATAGTTTGGACTGCAGCTCTCATAAGCTCCAACCATCATGGATAATAGGTTTCAGGATCTGTGGGTACATCAAGCTGCCTTAAGGAACCAGACAATGGGCAGCCCGACTGCAAGTTTATCAGTTTATAGTGCAATCCAACACATGTCTATTTGGAAGTAAGTTTCATTAAGTTCAGTGGGAATTATGCCCAGGTAAGTGTGTATATGAGGCAGCCTATGTTTGGGGTTCAAAGAAGTGGAGACATCAAGGCTCAGTTTAAATGGAATGACAATTCAGGGTTAGCATGAGCAACCAGAACATGGCAGCTTGATCACAGGCTCTTAACGTCTCTTGCTTGCAGGAGGTGAGAGACAAACCAGGGTTGCTCTCTCCCTGGCATGGTTAGCATTACAGTCAAACTGGGAAATTTATTGGTTATTAAAAGCTTTTCTATACTGTCCTTCACTGGCTCCCAAGATGGTAATACAATAAAGCACAGCATAAAACATCAATTTAACAACAAATAAAACCCATCATAAAATGGCTTGTCTCTTCCCTGACAAGTCAGAGTTGTTACCTAGTGTTTATTTTTTAGGTAGCAGAAAGATTGCTTCTTTGTTTTTGGCCTCTGTTTATGCTGTCCCTCAAATGCCAAATTAGACATTGACTGGGTTTGCTTAACACGCTAAGTCACAATGATTGCAAAGCCACAGTGGCTTAGCATGTTGTCCTAACCAATGCAATGCTTGAATGGCATATAAACCACCCCTACAACAAACGCTTGCTCTAGAGATTGCTTAACCCTACCTAGGTTTTTGAATCTCTGAATCCTGATGATACAAAAGCCACAGTTGACCAGAAAACATACTGAGTGGCTTGGCCGCAGCAACAGAAAGGCTAGCAGGTGACAGCCTTTGCCAACCACTGCCCGCCTGCCCCCTGTGCCACTTGGACACTTCTTTGGTTCTCTTGTCCCTACCTCAATCACAAACCTTTTCAGTCCTGCCCTGGCCTTTTTCCTCCCAGAAAATGTAAAAAAAAAAGGGAGATTTACATCATGAAAGTTGGTTATTAAACCCTGCTTTGTGATCTTCATGGAGGCAGGACCTCCAGCAGTGCCTTGGAGGGGCTTTCTGTGGGTCAGCTTCCACCCCCCCACCACAGTGCTCCACTTGTATAAAAACTGTTCTGCATAGATGTTTTTCCCCAAACTGCCCTGCCTGCTAAACACAGCAGGTAGGGGGAAACTCTAGTAGTACTGCCCAGAGTGGTTGGCCAGAACCATCAGTCCTCTGCCCCTCCAGTGCCCAGTACAGGCTGCAGGTGAGTATTTTCCCCCCATTTACTTTGCAAGGATCTGCCAAATTGGGGAGCTCAAGTGCCCTTTGCAAAAGGGTGCTCTTTCCATGCTCCCTGCAGCATGATCTGGTTCTTGGATGGAGACCTGGTGTCCCTAATTGCCCCCCTCCCCGCCCAGTTTTGCAAGTGTTCCCCTGCTGTTAGCATGGCGGGGAGTATTCAAATCTGGTGTGCGATCCCCGTGACAGGAGGTCAGGCTTCGCCCTGCATATGTCAAATGTATCTTCCTCATGGGATTTTCCCTACCTTGAGGCCTTGAGATGCTAAGAACTCAGGATCGATGGCAAAACAGAGGAGACACTTTGGACTTGCAATCACTCTATAAGCCTTCTCAAAGGGGAGAGACTTGCATGTGTTCTCCCCCTCAAAAAACAAACAAACAACAAAACCCTTTTTGGCCTGGCCTTTCTTTTGTTTTGGGGCAGCCTGTGCATCTGGATTATCTACATTTGGAAAATGGGGCATTCCAGACCCACATAAGCATCTGCTCCAGAAGAAGATTCAACTGTCTGGATGCTTTCCCCACAAGCCTGGGGCTGCCTTCACAATCAGGAGGAGTGCCACCTACTGTCCGGGTGAGTAGGTAGGCTAACAGTTATCCCCAACAGCAGGCTTTTATTTTGTCTGATGAGGAAAAAAATGTGCCTGCCCACCCCTTCTACACTTGTTCTTCCCTTAGATGTGAGAAAATTTGATTCAGATGCATCTAGTAGATTTATCTTCACCGTTATGAAAGCTTTGATATTTTTCAGAATTCAGTTTATGTCATTGCTGTCGGCCATTACTGATGGGTAACACAGAAATATTTGTCTTCCAATGCTGTGTGCTGTGGAAGAGTCAGGCTTTGGCTTACAGTCTGAGAAAGTTTGCTGCATGCTTCTCCATCAGTTTCTGAAGAAGTGATTTTCTTGGTTGCAGTTTCAAAAACTTGGCTTCTTTTTGGCAAATCCAATAAACATGTTTGATCAGTGCCCAGCTCTATATTATCTTGAAGCAGAAGTTGTCACAGTGTTTTGGGGGGTCGGGGAGAGGTGTTCCTGATGATAGCAGAGGTCCCCAGCTTTTGTGGGCTGCTGGACCCCTTTGGGAAGTTGAGTGTTCTGTGGGTGCTCTCACAAAATAGCTTCCACAGTGGGTGCATCCAGTCACAAAACATCCATTTCCCAGAAGAGAGACAGGTGAGACTGAAAGAAAGTAATACACCTAAGAAGCTGAATGTAAGGCAGAGGAGAGCCTGAGCTCCAAATCACAAAACCACTTTTTAGAACAGTTTTCTGCCCCAACAGCCATTTCACAGGAGGCAATTTGATGAGGCTCAGGGTCTAGTAATTTGGCCAAGAAACTGAGTGCAAGGCAAAACCACAAATGATGGATTGCATCCTGCCTGCCACAAAGCACAATAGAAGGCAAATCAGTGTCTCTCAGACGTGCAAAATGCCAAGCAGCCCCACACACCTGCACACACAACCCTCCTGCTATATAGCAGGCACCACACATGAAAGCTGTGGATACATGTAGGCCAAGCAGAGTCCACACCAAAATGAGCTAAACAAATAAATTAAAAACAAATCAGGGAACACATATCCCAGCACATCCTTGCCCCAGATAAAAAATCAGGCAACACGTGAGGACACAGAATGAGCTAAACCATGTGGCTCATGTGAGGTGCAGAGACACTACTGAAAACAAAGGTGGTGTTTGTAGCACATCAGCCTCCTAGCATTTTTAAGATTGAAAAAATCCAAAACAACTTGGGGCAGGGAGCCTGGTGGGCATCATAAAGAAAAGTACCTGCGGGCATAGCTCACAGACATCATATTGGAGAGATACTGGAAATGCTGGTATGATGCTTTTAGCTTTGCCGTGCTGTGGCTTTTATTGATATGAAATGTGTATATCTAAGCTATTTTATTTGTCATGGCCTACAGCTAATGGTCAAAGGGGAAGCTGTTCAGTTACCTACCTAGGTGTGAGAAAATAAATGCATGCACTCAAGGGTTGGCTATTCATATTGGAGCTAAACCTGGTAATCGTGCATGTGTCTGTGGAAAGCTCCAATGTATGCTGGACTGCAACCTGTTTAGTTTGACTCTCAGAATTTAATGGGGCTATTGAGACCCAAGCTAGCTTTGGATTCTGTTCCTTTATCACACAGATCAAAGGTTACTACCAGACCATCTAGTGAGGCAAAAATGTTGGACAAGGTGGGCTTTGGCCTAATCCAATATGGCCCTTGCTAGGCCCTTGGGCAAAGAGTGCATATTTAATTAATTCATTAAAAAACAAACAAAGAGATCATGAAAAACTGAAGCCCATCCATCCCTGCACCCAAGTGGGAATGTCAATCAGGAACTTGGGAACTGGCCAGAACAGGAAATGATTAGTGGGTTTTCAGTCTAATAGGAGCTATTTCATCTAATATGTGTCTGTTGAAAAATGTCTCTGATCAGCATGACTGGCACAATTCTGACTTCCTTGCCTTTTAATTTCACAGTTTACAGCTAGTGTATTGCAGGTGGGGGGAGGGGGGGATCACTGCCAGCTCCCTGCAGTTCCAGCTGCTCACCAATAGTGGGAGTGTTCACACTTGGTCCACTGCAGCCTACCTAAGGTGTACATCTCTCTAAGAACTGTTAGACACTCCTCTGAGGAGGAGCAGACAGGGTGGGTCTAGCTGAAGCCTTTTAAGGCAAGAATGAATGAAAAGGCGAAGCAAAGGCTGCAAAGTTGAGTCAGCAGACCAATTGATCCTCAAACTTTGCTTTCATATATATTGTATAGCTTTTATATTCACCATAACAAAATTTTGCCATTTTCCCCAAGATGGCAAGAATTTTGACAACTTGCAAAATGGTGAAAACTTTGAGAGGAGGTTTTCATGTTTTTCATAGGGCTGTTCAGCATAACCAATATTTTTCAACAATTGGTATCCGATCACTGAGTATGAAGGTAATTACAATTTTCATTAACTGTCTGGTTAATTCTCATTCTCATTCTCTCTCTCTCTCTCTCTCTCTCTCTCTGTGTGTGTGTGTGTGTGTGTAAGAAGCTGAGGAACTATTGTTTGCAGAAAACTATGCCATATACAAGCAAATTTCTGACCCAAAATAGGTTCTAAGTTTTAACTTATTATGGTCTGTTGTCTGCAGGATGTATTTAGTTAATACTTGTGTGTACCCTGAGTTATAAACTATAGGATAAATTCCTTAGGAAGGTGAATGTCACAAACCTTGTTAAAATATATAGAGGTCTTCAAATAAGACAGTTCTTTGCTTTATAGGCATGCAAGACCTGATTGTTTAATCTTAAAACTGTTCTTACCTTATATCCCAGCCATGTTGTTATCATTGCTTCATTTCACACGTGTGAGACTTTAGCTATACCTTTTATGATGAATTTACACACCATTCTATCAACTGGCTTACTGAGAAACAGCATTGGAAGGATGCTTGCTGGTGGAGGCTGGCTGATGGCCCTTTGGTGTTATGCTCAGTTTAAAGGGACAGGGTTGATGGTTCCAGGATGTAGGGACAGTTGCGAAAGCTATAGCCCCATCTTCCCATATATGAAAATATATGGCGTAGCTATGTCCAACCTGAAGTACTGAATGCCAATGGATCACATATGGGGCTTGAACTATTCCCAATGTCTCATGTGTTAAATGTGTGACTGCTCTTTGAGTCTCATAAGAGAGAAAATGCTCTTCCTTACCATAGAGAAATAGAATACACTTTCTGTTATTTGTTGCATTTTGATCTTTTCCTCTAGGGAGCTTGGAGCAGTGCACATACTTACTCCTCCATATTTGAAGTAGGCTAGGCTGAGTCTGTTTGACTAATTTAGTCATCCAGGGAGTTTTGTGGCCTGATATGGAATAGTCCAACTGCTGCACTGTACCGGCTTTCCCTGTAATCCCAGTCAAGTCAAGGAACAGGCTAGGCTAGAACTCCTCTCCCATGACATTGCCCATCTTCCTGTATTCATTCACTTGTTGGTTTGGAGAATATTGCATCGTTAGAGCCCCTGTCTACAGTGTGAAATGAAGCACTTCAGATACAGGTTGATACCTCAGTGAGAATTAGCTATGGACAATCTGGACACTCTTCTCAACCTCCTTTGCACAGTGAGAAAGATAGTGAGTTATAGTGAAGAACTGCCCTGGGAAAATCTGGTATTCAAAGTATGTTTTAACTGTGGCTGCATTCAAATCTTTTGCACCCACATTTTTTGAGGGGATGCTGTGATTCGGCCAGTAAGAGTAGATGAATACTGATTTGTATTGACTTAAAATGTCAACTCTGATTAAAACAAAAATCTGGAAAAAAGGTGGTTCTTTGAATTCGCCTATATTTATGCAGTGATTCATGTCCCTATATTTCACCTCTCTTGGCAAAAAACCCACGCACTTCTGAAGGGTCAGGCATTCAGAATTGAGAAAGGGTGAATAGCCTTGTCCTCCACTATGAGATGGGGTTTGACAGCTGCACCAACCAGCTTTTGCCTTCAGGATACATACCGCTTGGCTTCAGAATCATACACACAGTTGTAAAGCGGTGGTAAAATTAACATGCTTTACTAGGATTTATTTATCTGTCACAGGCTACAGTCAGAGGAAGGGGAATTGCCAATATAACTGTCTTAGTTGCAGGGAATTGATGGAAATGGTAGAAGAAGCACACCTCCTGACTACATGCATTTTCGATTTTCCTGCTTATTTCTCAGATTCCCTCCATAAGTTGCCTATCTGCTGCTGAGTGGCATGTCCTAAGTCTTTTCTCTTACTATAAAGCATCAAGCCAGTGTGGGTAATGTCTGGGACAAACAAGGACACCTTGCAATCTGCAATGGTTGGGAGCGACAGATCAGCATTTGCTCTGGTCCACCCTCCAGGCACAACATACACCCTTACCTGCATATGTTTTACTCATGTGGTCTCATGTACGCCTCTGCGGCACATTTGTGCATGGCATATTGACACAAATCGATGGTTGGGGAGGGTGGCCAGGTAGAAGCAGGCAGTCTCATTGCCCTTCCCTTCCATCCACATACTACATACACCTATGTAGGCTCATGCGATGGGGCGGCATATAAGTTGTTTAAATAAATAAATGAACAGATGCACATGCACAGCCATGGTTGGCAGTGGAAATGGTTCAGAGGGAAGGAAATCCTTCCTTTGCCCACCCCCAAACTCTTTCCACGTATGACCATGTGTGTGGAAACACCCACACCCATGGGGCTCTTTCCTCTTCTTGTTGGTCATCTCCCCTCCCATGCCCCTTTTATCTTCCTGGGGGAGTAAGGCAAAGAGAGAAGCCTAGCAGGCATTCTTAGCAGAGTGGCCAATGGTCACACGCAGGATCAGCAGAGGGACCTGCCCAACCTACCCTCCCATTTATCAGGGCTTAAGAAATGATACCTAGGCAACTGTTGCCGCTGTTGGGGGACAGTGTCTCCAAAACTTCCTGCAATCTTTCTGTAACAGGCCATCTCTAACCCACCAGGGCTTTTCCTGTCCGTTCTCATTTGTCCACACATGAACAAACACCATTTAGAAATGAGATATAGATGGTACAAGCATAGCTCCACCATTTGTTCTGAATTTATTTGGAACATTCTTTTTTTGGAAACATCCCAGCTCCCCTTTCAACAAATTAAGTAAAATATTCATTTAATTTTAAATATTCCTTTTTGATTTTTGTTTACATTGTTTGCCTTTTGAAAAACATTTGTGTTTGATGTTTGTGGCACATATTTGCTATTAAAATAGTAATTGCCTTTTCATAAGTAACATCTTTTTTCTTTGCTTTACTACATTTTGTTTTTTTTAGCTTGCATTACTTTCTGCATGTAAAAAAAGGAACCATGGGCCAAGGGACTCATGGATGTACATGGTTTACTTCAGCTCTTGGAGAATTTCTGTCGAAACCCTGGTTGATCTCCGAAACAAGGAAATGGCTAAAGTGGTTGATACAATTACTTCTGGGCACCCTTTATCCAATGAGTGGAATCCAACAAGCCCCTTGAACTTTATCTTGAGGAAGCACAGAATTTGCCAAAGCAGGATATAGAGATGGTCCCGAACTTGGATAAGGGGAATAGACAGATTTAGGAAAGATAAAACCTATCAATAGCTTTTGACTGAAAACCAGAAGGGAAGCACTCAGTATGAACAAAAAGCCAAAAGAGAGCAAAATAATTTGTATATTTTAAGGTTAATATGTTTTGCAGTCTGAGGCTCCTTTGTCAGGCCCCTATTGCATATGAAGTACATTCAAGACTTGAGTCAGTTCATAGAGTTTGTTTGTAGTGTTCGCATTTTATAAGATTACCCCTTTCGAAGGAGCCACAACCTCCAAAGCACGTACGGCTTACAACAAATTACATTTGGTTACCTTGGAGAATTTGTTCCCTTTTGGCTTCTGTTTCTATCAGTGGCTACTGATCAATGGCTCATATATACCTCTGTATGCCAATTTGCTGAGGAACACAAGCAGGAGGTGCTACAGTATTCCTGTCTTGTGTTTGGCTTCCCAGAGGCATCTGGTTGGTCACTCTAGGAACAACATGCTGGACGGTACTTTGATGGCTCTTCTTATGTTCTTGTATTATGTTCCTTATCTATGAGTGAGGGAGAAAAGCATGCCCTATTTCAGATGTTTTCTAGCCATTCAGAATAGTTTAAGAAAAACCAACCATGCAGAACAGTCAGTCAATTTCCCTAAAAAGAAGATATTTGCCAGAACTATTAAGGACATCTCTAGAAGTACAGGTGACTCCATTAATCGTTTATCCAAATTTTCAATCTTACAACAGCACCATTTGAGAATACCCAAGAGGGCTGCTGCCCTCCCCCATGAGATGGTGCAATTTCCCCATTTCAAGTGGTGGGAGGAATGGGAGGAACAGTGAATAGCATGCTTTCTCCTCAGCAGCAGGAGGGCACCCAGTAAATGCCTTAGTAGGATAAAAACCATCAGGACTTTCTGGTGCACATACCTGCCCTCTGATCACCCTGAGTTGTCTTCTCAGGGCAATCCAGCTGAGCTATCTGAAAAGCCACACTGACCACAAAAAGCTGTCGGAATAGCTCTTCAGAGAGGAAGTCCTCCTTCAGAGGCAGATATCCAAGGAGATCACTTGTTTTAGCTTTAGGTGCTGGCTCCTATGGTATGTTATCAGAAAACTTGCATTTAAAACTACTCACAAAACTGATCCATTTACCTAAAAAGTATAACAGGAGAGCTACAAACTGACAAGAAATCATGGTTCCACTTCCTGACTCAGAGATGGTAGCATATCGGCTCCCATTACCCAGGCCAACAGCTGTCCTGCCTGGGCTTGAGAAGGATCACAGCCCAACAGGTCTGGAGACCCAAGGTTGGGAACCACTCCAGAGTTGATGGGGCATCAAGAATTCACCATTATATAATATTCATCCTTGCAAACGACCCTGAGAGCTTCAGCTATGGGGCAGTATAGAAATGAAATAAGTAAGTAAAAGAAGGGAAAATGGTGATTTTCCAGTTCAAAAAAGGAAAGAGGCAATCTTGTGTATGAGCTCCGTTGAGATCACACAGCTCATTCGAGTTGCTCGGAAGTGACTCTCGGTTGCGAGTGCTTTTGCATTACTGAGTCTGTATCCATGACACACAGTGGTCTATTGCATTATTTAGATTCTTCTACTCCTTTGTAACATTCTGGAATTTCTAAAGAGATAGAGATGATGGATGGTGACACCAAAGGGCTTGGAATGGGAGCTCAGTGGGAATAGCATTACAGAGACTGATCAAGCTAGGCTAAGATTTCTTTAGTGGAAATAAAAAAATGCTGAACGTTATAGCAAGTTCCGAAATGGGTTATGACAGGATGTCTTCTTCCAAGGTCAAGTTTACCACTCCCCAAGTATATCAAGAAAGGACCAGGAAGCAGTGGAGGGAGAGATTGGGGTGTAAGCCCATGACATGAATATTAAGGTTATCAGTGGGATGCTTTTGGGGACTGTGGCCCAAAGAGGAAGGGACAGAGATAGGCATGGTTGGGCAACTGACAAAGGGCCCACAAGAGCCCTTGGGATCACTCCTTCTCTTCACCCTTTCCGTGGCCTACTCACACACTGACTTTCTGCCTGTAGCAATGATGTAGTGAGGAAAAAAGAGAAGGGGACCAAGCTTGGCTGCTGACAATGGCAGTGAGAAGATTCAGGGAGAGGTGGCCTCACTGGATGTCCTCAAAATTCTGGAGCTGGCACTGGGTTTGAAGGTGAGGTGATGTCTGGGCCGAGATTGTACGTCTCCCTCAGCAGCAGTGACACCTGTCCCTCTTGAAGCAATGAGCTGCTGCCTTAGGAAGGCTGAGGGGGGCACAGTGAGGCTTTGCATGGCATGTCAGTCTCTTTTAGCAGCAAGTGATACCTGCCTGGAGAGAATGGTTTGCGCCTTCTGCTCAGGCACGTGGAAGGCTGGCTGTGTGTCAGTTAAACTCACAGGCAGTTCACTTTTACATGACTGTAAAGGGGCTGAATTGCTGAGGTGAAAAACCACATAAAGCCAGGTCTTCAGGTTGCAATTGAGAGCAGCAGTGCACAGTGAATCAAGGGGAGGTTTCTTCTCAAGTGAGGCAAAGCTGCTATGAAGAGGATAGGAAATCTTCCTAGGGACAGCTAATGAATGCATGGCCTGACCAGTTGCTCTCAGGAGTATGAACTGGCACAATTACAGATGCAAAGCCTAGGAGGTAACATGACAAAACAATACAAAACTGAATCAGAACAGAACACCTTCCTCCTTCCTACCTCAGTGGTGGATTAGCTGTGCTGCACCTAATCAGTGTGTGAAATTAGCCTCACGTCCTCAATGCTTTTTGGGAACCCCTGCTGTCTTATGGTTTCCAGTCTGGACCTTGAAAGTGCCCTTATATGGAAACCAGAATAACATCAAGACTGGCTTTCTTACATAGCTTTTCAGTGAGATGTACCAGACAGGTTCCCCCACTTTCCCTGTGTATCTCCTGAAGCTGTTCTCTCAAAGTTGGTGCTTCTCCCTCCCATCCAGTTGATTTTGCTATGGTCCTGACTTTAGGCTTCAAACGTTCCTTGTCTTTATGGCTTCTGCTTCTACTTTTGACCCTGCTCCTACAACTTCAAAAGCAAAATAAATTAAGTCTGGTCTACATTAAATTTCTCTGAAGGTGGTTTGGACTATTCAGGTGGTGCTGGAATGCAACTGTCCAGCTATGGGAAGGGATAAGGAGATCAGATCATACACAGCCCTGGTTGCACTGCTTACATGTGTGTTCTGAGACAATTAAAAGTGCTGGTTTTCCCTTTAAAGCCTTAAACAGTTTGAAGGGCCACCTTCACCCATATCTGTCTGCCCACACTTGAAGGGGTGGGTGAATGCACAAAGGAAGGCCTTTTCTGCTGTAGATGCATACTCCTGGAATACATTGCCATCAGGGATCTAGCGGGTCCCATCACAGCAGGCATTTAGGAAGACCCTGAAAATTTATTACTTTACTCTGGCCTTCCTGATTACACTCTGTTGGCCTGGGTTATAGCTGCTGCCATGTGCAGCTGTAGGACTTGCCTTGTGCTGTGGCTTTTTTGTTTTAGAATATTTGCTTCCATTGCTCTTTTATTATCAGATCAGATTCTATTATGAATCTTAGTGTTCTATTATGAATCTTAGTGAATTTTAGTATTGTATGTTACCTTGGGAAGGGTCCTATCCTGAAAGGTGGCCAGGAAATACTTTAAATAATGTATCATGTAAGCTTTCCCCATGGATTATCTCTCTGCCAGGGAAAGTTTCATTCACTCAATTTCAGGTACCTGTCCAGATCCAAAAGGAATCCTGGAAGCATCCTTTCCTTTGTGCTCTTGAACCTATCCCTTTTCCTTCTGCCATCCTTTGTAACAGTACCAGGGTACATGGGTCGATTAGGTGTGGACTGAAGGCATAACGTGTCTCTCCATAACATAGTTAGAGTTCAGTTTCCTGCCTTGCGGGGCCTGTTCTTGTAAGGTCTGCAGTGGTAACATAACCCCTCTTATTCCTAGGATCAATGCCAGCTTTTGTTCTTACCACAGTTACCACCATTCACTTTTCTTCAAGATTTCATACTCCCTGCTTTCCTGTCAGTGAAGTGGACATTAGTGGTTGAACTGTACCACTTAAGCCTGCAAGTGGAAGTTCACATAATTGAAATCCTCCTTCAGACAAAGCAAACAAATAAATAAACCATGCAAGCAGAAGACTAGATCTCATATAGGAGGGGACTAGCTTTCTTTAGTCTTCTGCTTGATGCATCTTATCTTCATCTTTAAATGAATAAGGTTATATTCCAATTTGACTAAAGATTGTGAGAAACTCCTGTCTCTACCAATTTGACTTCTAGGGTCTCAACATGACAAAGTTGTGAACTGTGGATGTGGATGTTTTGGTATCAAAGAATATGCAAGACGTGGTTATGTCCTCCTCTGATGCTACCTCTAAAATGGAAATGTCAAAGCTGGGGTTTGTTTCCCAATTAAAGAAATCATCGTAATTAAAGATAATGATTTGGTTTTTGCATTCCAGTAAGCACTATAGGGCAGGAAAAAGCCACAGTTTTATTGGCAGGAAGAAAAGGTCTGCAACTAAAAGCCCTCAAAGCCTAAAAATTTCTGAATGGTGCCTTAAAGCCTTGAGGTACACAGCGCATTTCAACAGATGTTATTTAGTTAGCTTTTTTCCTTTCTGAAACACACACCCAAATGAAATGATACATAGCAATCTTCCCTCCCCTTTTGGTTGTTAGCAGAGTAATCATTATCAGTTTTACTGTTGTTACATGGACTGTTCTGTAGCTTTTTGCATTCAGAAATTGTCATAAATGTTTTTGACAGAATGTTGAAATAGTTGGGTGCATCAAATATCATAAATAAATTTCATTGCTTGGAGCCAGTCTGAGGTTTTGCCTCCCCCTCCCTCTTCTCCTTTTGCCTTTTTAATATGTTTATTAGCCCAGCTGTTCTTACTATGCTTATATCAAGAACAAACATGATTTGCATACCATATCCCTATCCAGGATCAGGTTGCCATGGGAGAGGTAATTCAGGGCTCCTTGTGATCTTTTGTTATCTCCTTTGTTGCCTTCCCCATTAGCTTGCTCTGCTGGTGGCTGCCTGTATCTGGCTTGAATACCCGGAGAAAGAGAAAAAGCTCACAGCTATCATTAGCCTTTCCTGCCTCCAGCATCAGCCATGCCACACTGAACTTGATCCCCTATAGGTGATCTTGCCCTTCTGATTTTGCAGCACTTTAGTAGCATAGGATACATTTCCATGATGACCTTGGTGAGTGAGTTTAAACCTAGATTTGCTGTTCTGCGTAAGCCAACTGCTACTAGCAAGACTGATTCCCTCCTCAATTTCAGGCTTAACTAAATCGATTTGACCAATACCTTGGGAAGGGAAGCAACAACTCATAAAGCAGAATATTAATTAGAATGGGGTTTCCTTAGGAAAGGGTTGGCTGCAGCAAAGTTTCATTGCTTTGGGGGAAGGTGCAGAAGTCTTGAGTGTCGAAGTTGGCATTATATATCTCTGAAGACAATGAATTTAAGAGGTTGAAGGATGTAAAGAAAGCAGTGTGAGTAAAGCAATAAATAGGGAGCTTGTAACTGTGCAGCCTACTGGGCAAAAGGGAGGACTGGGAGATCCATAAAATCCCTGGAGGCAAACTGCAAAATGTAATTAAGGAAGGGGAAAATATTGAACGCTGACTTTAAAGACAATTTCAGTAAACTGTAAAAGGACTCTCTCAAAATATTTGAAGCAGACAGAAAGTAAAACAGAAAATTGTTTCACTGAAACAGCAGAAGCAAATTTGAGGGAAACAGCAGGTGCAGTAATGTTTGTGCAGTCACAGGCACAATACACAGAGAAGTTCTCCTGCACAAGTCCCTCTGAAACTGACAGCAAAGTTGTGCCTCATGCTAATAAGCCAGTGGAAAACACCTTTGTTTCATTTCCCTGCAGGTGAGGCTGGTGATTTGTAAGTGGGGTGCCTTATCCATTGCAGTTTTCATCCTGAACTTTATAGGAACTGTCCATGATTACTAGCCTCCCCTTTTCCCTAGTATGTATAAGCAGCTAGAATTCTTTGCTGAAACAGCAGTTTCAAATGCTGTGTTCAGAATGGATTGTATTTACTTGATTTCTATGTTTATGTAATTGAAGTAGTTTCAGAATTTGAAGATAGAGTAAAAAATTGAAACTATTGCAATTGGATTGGTATGCGTTTATTTTTTTTTTAAACCAGAAAACTAATGCATTATGGGGAATAAATTCTTAGCTGTAGAAGGATGGCTGGAAAGTTAAAGCAGGATGAGGAAAAAGATATAGATATAGATGTGGCAAAAAGCCAATGCAAGTCAGTGTGGAAGAGAGTCAGTGTGTTTGAGAGCCCAGGAACAGACAGAGAAGCCCTGTGGGGACAGGAATGGTTTCTGTGATCAGAAATCTGCAGGGCAAGGGAAATATCCATGCATTCCGGAGGTGAGAAGGATCTGATGGTGTCTGGCCAGTAATGCAGTCTATGTTGTGCTAGGGGAAACCACCCTTTGTGCAGTTTAGCTGTGGATCTAGAATCACCAGCAAGGTGATCTATACAGGAAGGCTTACATGCATCCAGTACAAGGCATGAGGTGTGGTGGTGACAGTGTGCTCTGTCCCGTATCTCACATCCATTTAGATATGGTGTAAGCCATCGGCTCCAGCTTCCCTCCCTGCCTGTCCTGGCATGTCTCTTTAGCCTCTCTGAGGCTGATCTATGATCTTGGAGAGGCAACCAATGTAGCTCTTTCCCTATCAGTTACAGCAGGGCTGGGGCTCTGTTTTTGGATTCCAGCTCAGAGGTTGCAGTACCTCCAAGCTGAGACTCCAAATAATCCTATGGTCACACAGACAATGTTGGGAAGCCAAAAGATTGAGCCTGTATGCATTGCTTCTGCATACATGCTGCAAAAAGTAACACTGCAAAGAGGCAAAACTCCGATCTGCTTGACATTCTGAAAAATTCTAACAACTGTGACATTCTCCCTGAACTCCACTAATAAGCTACTCTGCTGCTACATAGTTTTGGGTGAGTGTTTGGAACATTTGAGGCACAGGGACAGTCCTGTGTGGTTCCCCATAACTTTATGGGTTATGGACATCCATTTGAACACTGGAGGAGCACAGAGGCAGGGAAGAAAAGCATTTAGGTGGCTGATTCCTGTTATCTACATTTATTTGTTTATTGGATTTCTACACTGCCCATGGACTGGCCAAGGTGATCAAACCAGTCAGTCCTAGAGGAGATCAACCCTGACTGCTCTTTATAAGGCCAGATACTGAAGATGAAACTCAAATACTTTGGCCACCTAATGAGAAGGAAGGACTCACTGCAGCAGAGCCTAATGCTGGGAACAATTGAGGGCAAAAGAAGGAGGGGACAGCAGAGAATGAGTCACTGAAGCAGTCTGTGTGAGCTTAAGTGGACTCCAGGGGATAGTGGAGGACAGGAAGTCCTGGAGGAATGTTGTTCATGGGGTTGCGATGGGTCAGACATGACTTCACGACTAACAACAACACTGCCCATCAGCTCAAAGGCTCCCTGGGCAGTTTACAGAATCAATGCATGGTTTCCCCCTCCTCCCAAAGAGAAGGGACTGTGACACTGCCTGGCTTTGGTGGAAGTGGCAGTTCCTAGCCCCTTCCCAACCCCTGAAACACTCTCTAGAACATGTCCTGAAGATGGCCTTCTGTCCTTGGGGCCTCAGCTGCTGTGCAAGCCATGCTGGCTAAGAGGGTGAGGAGTCCCCTCTGAAGTCTGAATCCCCACAGCATCCTCAGAAGGCTTTTCCTGCTGGATGCAGGGTCCTGCCCTAGCTCTATGACTACATGAAGCTTCTAGTACATTTTCTTATATATATGCCAGTATATGCAAGTAAGTAGGATAACCCTTGAAATTAAAAATAGCAAAAGAAAAATCAGGGATCATCTTATATGCCAGGCGAAAAATTTCCCTTATCAGTTTGTCTTCTGTCATGAGGCTTGTGTGCAGCCACGCATCCTGTCCCAAATCTGGCTCCTCGTTCCAGCTGACAAATACCTGTATATACTGGTGTGTAAGGTGTTCCATGAAACTGAAAATAGCAAAGAAAAAAATAGGGGTTGTCTTATACACCTGACATATTATAAACTCCAGAAAAACTGCCCCAAATATTGATGTCATCTCACACACAAGTCACCTTACTCGTATGAGCTGGTATATATGGTAGCTATTCTGGAGACTTTTGTTCAATCAAGACTAGAGGTGATAGTACATGCCCATGAACTGTACTGGCATAAATGACATGTCCTTTGTTGCAGATTTTCTAATATGCAATCAATAAATTAAAAGCAGATTAAAAAGAAAAGCTGTGTATGAACACACAGTACCAATTTCTTAGGTTAGCATGTTAAGAAGGTGAATCTCAATGCAGCAAACAAGATTCTACTCAAAACATTGTAGCTGTAGAGATGGTTCAAGAAGCATTTAATTCTATTTAGAGCTGGAATCTTCCATACTGGGAGCTGATTAGCCCAAGTGGCCTTTTCTAATGGTCATGGGTTTTTTTCTGCATTAGAAGGCCCCAAGGGATGCATGATATGTCCACACTTGCAAGTCAAGTCTAAATAATTGTTCGAGGAGTGCTGCTAATCTAATTGCTGTAAACTAATATGCTCTTAAATAATGATGATAAATCAGAATCAGTGAAAACAATACTTGTTGAGAAATGTATACTCCGTTTACTGTTCACCTGCACTGCAGAAGGACCTTTGGGCAGAGTAATAATGCAATCCCATATTGCAACCTTTTGCTTTATAATGCGGCTGAGCATCTTTATAGCAGCTTTAGATCTGAATTGTAGTATCCATGTTTATTCAGAAATTAGTCCTATTGAGTTGAATGATACTTACCCCATGCAAGGGGCAGCAGACTGGTTTGTGAAGCCTTATTTATTGTGGGGTAAATGAGTATTATTCTCGTTTTGTAGATAGGGAACTGAGGCTAGGCCATTCTCACTGGGAATGCTGAGGCTGAAATCCAGGCTTCTGGAATCAAAACTCATCTTCTGATCTGCTTTGTTAACTTCATTGAGTTATTGTCCAGTGTTAGGGACTCAAGTTGAGTGACTCAAACTCAAAAGTAGCTCGGAAGCAACAAGTGAGAAACTCAACTGAGATTTCTATTGTTTTTATGAGCTAGTTGCTTTTTGGCATGAGGGAGATGGTAGCAGAGAGGGACAAAGTAGTGGGGTTGGGGTTCCAATACAGGTAGTCCTCTGGTTATGTACTTACAAACCTGTGGACTGTCATAAAACCTATATAAATATTTTTATCAAAAAGCCGTGAATATGGAGCTATGCGATGCAGAATGAAGCAGAACCACCAAAGCAGATTCTGGAAAGGGCAGAAGCAGAGGTGCTCAGATTACTTCTCCCTGCACCTCTGTTGTTGTTGTTTTAAAGCTTGAAATCCTGTTTTTATTCTTAACTTCCTAATCCTTGAGGTAAAATTAAGCCTAAAGATGACTGATGATGAAGGAGATGGACCTGTTGCTGGAGAGTCAGGGCTTGATTGTGCTGGAGGCGGGAGGGGTACCCCTGGAGTCTCTTCAAGCAGGCCTCAAGGATTGTTTGCACAGCCATTTTCTTTTTATCATTAAAAATGGCCTTGTAGCAGCTGAGGGCTAAGGCTAAAGGGGAACTAGATCAGTATTAGCATGCCTGTGCTACAGATGGAGAAATGTTGTTCAATTGACAGCAGAAAGGGCAAGAGAAAGAGAACTAGAACTTATGTAAGCAGAATTTGGCAGGCTTGATCCCCTCTGATAGGCCTGCAAATATTACCCAATTCCAGGGCTTTTTTTTTTGTCATAGAACACACCGGAACAGCATTCCGGCACCTTTTTTTCAATGGATTTTACAAAGTGATTTTGAACAGAGTAGTAGATCAGCAGCAAACATCATTAACATAGTGCCTGCAGGCTGCTATTGTGTCTGCTATCTGCTATCTGATAGTGAGAGATCGGCTTGGGATTGGTGTGTGCGCTTACTGTACTGCCGGTGGGGACGTGAGTTCTGGCATCTTTTTTTTTTTACAAAAAAAGCACTGTCCAATTCTATAGAAAGAAATAATTTTAAAATTATTTCCTCTGGGTTTTTAAGGTTTGGTTTTGTTTGGAACTGTGGGATTTTAGAATTCGTATGGTTTATTGTAAATTAGCAGAGGAACTCAGGAATATATTCAGAAAATGAACAAACAAAAAGAACAAACAACATAAAATACTTTAAAGTGCTCAAAATGTTTCATTCATGTTCTTGTTACACTCTATGCAAGAATGATAGCAAGCTAGCTTAACTCTGTAAGGCACTGATTTGAAAGAATGCTCTAAACTGTTTTAAGATCTATTTCATTTATTTATTTATACAATGCAGGTTCTCTCTCTCCCTTTTAGTACCTGTAGTTACTATATTATTACTGCATTGTTATTATTACAATGCCATATTGTGCTTAAGATGTTTAAGTGAATATGGAAGTGTTTCTGAAGTGTTTTATATGAATAAAGGTAAAGGTTTCCCCTTGACGTTACGTCCAGTCATGCCTGACTCTAGGGGGCGGTGCTCATCTCCGTTTCCTAGCCGAGGGAGCCAGACAGTCTCCGTGGTCATGTGGCCGGCATGACTAAACACCGAAGTGCACGGAACGCTGTTACCTGCCCACCGGAGTGGTACCTTTTTATCTACTTGCATTTGCATGCTTTTGAACTGCAAAGTTGGCAGGAGCTGGGACGGAGCACGGGAGCTCACCCCATGAGCAGATTTGAACCGGTGACCTTTCAGTCAACCAGCCCAGCAGCACAGCGGTTTAAACCACTGCACCACCTGCAGTCCGCTTATATGAATACATAGGTTTTATACATACACACATACACACACTTAGACAACATTTGGCTCAGTCATGTGATCCGACTTGCATAGAAATTTGACCCCAAGGACGTTCAGGAATGGAACTGGGCCGTAACCCGGGGACTCCCTGTATGGGGGAAGGCTTCAGCTCTTCTGGCGCACTTGCTCCCCTTGGCAGGGAGCCCAACGGCACTTCTGCCTGCTGCCTCTGCTCTGCTCTCACACGTTTCCAAGGAGAAGTGCCAGGCTGGGGCAAGTCACGTTGAGAAAATCATTTTTCTAATTGCAATCTTGGTAAATTTGAATAACAGCATGGCTTTGCTTACATAAATTGTGGTTGAAGGAATGAATTTCAGTGCATCACTGAGAGGCGTGCAGATGGAAACGTGTGGGGGGGTATAACTTTCCCACCCACCTCCACCTACCCTGCCACACCCTCCCTTTTGTCTGTTGAAGTTGGCTCTTGGGACTTGGGACTTGACTCAAAAATTTCTTGCAATGGCTTGAGATTTGGACTTGAAAGTAAAGTCTTGAGACTTGACTCAAGGCTTGGAGTAAAGGACTTGAACAAATCACTGCTATTGTCTGACAAAACTGGTCTTGCTATAGTTCTGATGTACTGATATGGTCAACTACATTTTTCCCCCCTGTTTCACATGCTTTTCTCTAGTACAATGTTCTCCTGAGGGAAAGGTAAACATGTTAAAATATTGACTAGGTTTTCACAGAATAGCAACTATCATGGTGAGCTGCTGTGTTGTGCAAACCCAGTCTACTTCCTACCAGGTGCCATTTTACCTGCTGTCTTCAGCTACAGCCCCTTGGCCAGAATGGCAACGTAGTCTGCTGCTCTGGCCCGGGGCTCCTTTGCCTTTCAGCTTGACTGTGTGTTAGCATGTTGTCCAGGGACAGTGGTGGGCTATAGGCTATTGTTGTATGCTGTGATGCTCCATATGGCACAGATGGAGACAACTGGCACTTAGGTCTCTTTCTCTCTACTTCTACCCATTTTTGAAGGGCTGCATGTGGACTTCTTTTAGTACATTAAAGCCAGAATGTATCACAGCAGGAGTATGGAAAAAAAGAAGCAGAAGTCTATTTGAATCACAGGTCAGTACAGCAGGCTACATAACTGGGCCACAGGAAACTGGCATCATATTCATACAACAATCATTGGTCTGTTGTAAGAACATCTTACCAGTTGTTTTAAAAATATCTATTCTCTAGAACAAATGCAGGGATAGCCTTCCATTGCAAGCTACTGTACAGAGGAGGGAAGTGAATTGGAAGTTTTGAGTGAAAACTGGTTACAAAGGGTAACATGAATTACATGTATGCAAAACTCTAAATGCTGAGCCTCACAAATTCTTCTTTTTTTAGGCACAGACTGCCAACTTGGTGCTGGAAGATGGAACCAAGATGAAGGGTTTCTCATTTGGTCATCCATCTTCTACTGCTGGGGAAGTTGTGTTCAATACTGGTCTTGCTGGGTAAGGAAAACCCATCTATTTGTCACATCTAGGAATCTGCTCTCATATTGCAGTGACAATAGCATACATACCACTTTTAAAAAAATTGAATGAGCTGTTGGTCTTCCTCTGGCACATGTGAGAGGAGTGGCAGGGGAATCAACTGAGTGGAACTGCTTTCTGCAGTGCCACCCAGCAGATTTCCCCCACCTTTGCCTGAGTGGGCCCCTCTGGCATGAGAGGTTTGGGTGCCTAATCGGCTCCCTTGTGTTCCCTGCTGCTTGCACCACAGAGGTGGCCTGACAGCTGCAGCAAGCTGGGTTTGGAGGAGCCCCACTCCTCCCCATGGTGCCTCCTGAGGGGCTGCCTGGAGGACTGAGAGGGAAGGGGATGCTGGAAGGAAGGTGGGGTTGCCACCAGGAGCCTGATCTTCCATCAAACACATTGAGGTAGAAAAACAAAGACCAAGGGTTGCTTGTCCTGATGTGCGAACCCAGCCAGTATGTGTGAAGAGTATTATTCCCAGTTGTATGTACATGATCGTGCCATAAGCAAAAGTATACAAAACTGCACTGTACAGGGGACAAAGGCTTTACCCTTTCCTCAGATGTGATTCTGATGAAAACTGCACACCTCACTGAGCATGGCTATAGAGCAGAAGTGGGGAGAGGGGGAGGGAGAGAGAGATTGCCCTCCTGCCAGTAATCAAATTCAGAAAACTGCCAAACATAACTGTTTGCGAAACGTTAGCGTACTTTTTTGTCTGGCCTTTTACTCCAACTGATGAGTGGCAAGCTACTTTAGGAAAATACACATTTCTCACTGTAAAGCACTCTTTAATGAAGCCGTGATCACAAACATCTTATTACCAAATGCATTTTATGTTTAGAAAGATCGGAGTGTTTCTGAGGCCTTCTTAGAGCTGAATTCAGATACTGGGAAGGAGAAAGTTAATGTGTTTCTAAGAAGGGAGAAACACATTAACTTCTAGATGTGCTTTCTCTTTGTAGAAACATAGAAACAGAGCGAGTCAGAAGGGGCCTCCCAGGCCATCTAGTCTGACCTCCGGCACCAGCTGGCTCCGCTCATGACATGCCCACCATGTGCATGTCCAGTTTGAACACCCTCACCGATGGGGCCTCAACGACCTCCTGTGGAAGCCCATTTCACACCCTTGGGGTCCTGACTGTCAGGAAGTGCTTCTTGGCATCTTACTTCACTTCTTTTCTCCTTCAAGTATATTCACAGCCAAGGGCCTGTCAGTCAAGTCCTTAAGTCTACTTTTCCTATCCTAGTGCCATCCAGATGTTTCGGGCTTCAACTCCAGCCAGTGTGGTCAATGGTTGGGAATGCTGGGAATTGTAGCTGAAAATATCTGGAGAGAAGCAGGTTTTGGAAGGCTGCAAAATGTTTATGTTCAAACCTCTTGCAGTCAGCAATGGAATGTTCAAAATATAAAATGATACAGATAATGCAAATATTGACTGTCTTCCTTCCACAGGCATGAACCTGCTGAAAATGGCACACCTCAGCTAGCATGTTGATGAGGCTTTAAAATAAAAGCTCCAGTTGGTATGCCAATGAATGGTTTTTTTCCCCCCAAGCCTCAATGCCACTTGGTTGGAGTGAAGAAGATAGTATTCTCATAGGGGTCACATTTGAGGGGAGTCAAGCCTCCTTGCTTTGTCTCCTTAATGAGAATGGCCTTCTGGCCTGTAATTAAAAATAGAAAAACCCTAGATACAGTGACCAGCTACATATTACCAGCCAACCGCCCTTTTACTTCAGCCAACTCAAGAGTTTTTTCAGTACACATCTCTTTTTGTGACTGTAAGGGGCTCTTCAATCAATCAGTCAATCATAATATTCATCATATTGCTAATCACATTTTATTGTGTCTCAGTAAGAAGTTTCTGAGGTCTCCTCAAAGATTAAGTCAGGGGTTGGAAAGGAGAGAGAAGAAGGAGGTTCATGTGGATCCAAGAGGAAGGGAAGCAAAGGGAAGGAAATGAAGTGCCCCGGGCATGTTAGTCAACCTTTCTTATGCTACTCCCCTCCAGATATTTTGGTTTATAACTCCCACAAATTCCAGCCAGCAGTGTTAATGTTTAGGAATTCTAGGAAGTGGAGTCCACAACACTGGAGGTCACTCAATTGAGAAAAGCTGCTAAATGCTCCCACCATGCAGATCTAGAGAGAGATCTAGTGATGCTAGATAGGGAAGGGAGGCTGACAGCCACACAACACGGCTTCCGCAGAGACAGGTCCTGCCAGACAAACCTTGTGGAATTCTAGGACAAACTTTCAAGATGGCTAGATGGAGGGGATGCAGTGGATGTGGTATACCTGGATTTCAGCAAGGCCTTTGACAAAGTGCCCCATGATATCCTGGTGGAGAAACTGAGGAGTTTTGGGATACACCAAAGCACTGTCCGCTGGATTAGGGCATGGTTGACTGACCGAAAGCAGAAGGTAACCATCAGCGGGGAATCATCGGGATGGCAGCCAGTGACAAGCAGGGTCCCCCAGGGCTCTGTCCTGGGGCCGATCCTGTTTAATCTTTTCATTAACGACATGGAAGAAGGGGTGAACAGTCTGCTGATCAAATTCGCAGACGACACTAAAACTGGAGCAGTGGCCACAACTGAGGAGCAGATACACCAGATCCAAAAGGATCTGGACAGACTATGGAAGTGGGCAGGAGAAAACAGGATGGCGTTCAATGTGGATAAGTGCAAGGTCTTGCACTTGGGGCATAAGAATAGCTGTCATAAGTACAGGTTAGGTGACAAGTGGCTGGAGAGCAGCACTTGTGAAAGGGACCTCGGGGTACTGGTTGACCGCAGGCTAAACATGAGTCAGCAGTGTGATGCGGTGGTCAAGAGGGCGAATGCCACCCTTGGCTGCATAGCCAGAAGTGTTGCTTCTAGATCAAGAGAGGTATTACTACCACTCTACACGACTCTGATGCGCCCACAACTGGAGTATTGTGTTCAGTTTTGTGCCCCTCATTACAGAAAGGATATAGCCAGGTTGGAGTCAGTGCAGCGTAGGGCCACAAGGATGGTGGCTGGTTTGCAGGGGATGCCGTATGAGGCAAGACTCAGGGAACTGGGTCTCTTCAGCTTGGAGAAGAGGAGACTCAGAGGGGATATGTTGGCAACATACAGGTATGTGAGGGGGTGTCACATGGAGATGGGGAGAGGCCTGTTCTCCCCTGCAGAGGAAGGCAGGACGCGCTCCAATGGAGCAAAGCTCAGGGAGCCAAGGTTCAATTTGGATGCCAGGAAGTACTTCCTGACAGTTAGGATCCCGAGGGCATGGAATGGGCTTCCACGGGAGGTCATTGAGGCCCCATCGGTGAGGGTGTTCAAAGATAGGCTGGACATGCACATGGTGGGCATGTCGTTAGTGGAGCCGGCTGGTGCCGGAGGTCAGACTAGATGGCCCGGGAGGCCCCTTCTGACTCGCTCTGTTTCTATGTTTCTATGTTTCATGCAGCACCTTGGTATATGCCCAGCAAATGATGAAGCCAACTGGGAGATGGCTAGAGTGTAGGTGGAGAAAATCCCATGCTGAATCTGACCAAACACTACTTAGAGCTCATTATTGAGCCTATGCTGTGGCGGTGAGGGTGGCGCTGCTTCTCCCTTGAAGGAAGCAGTAATCAGGTCCATCTGAAAGAGACCAGACCTGGACCCAGAGGTTGCCACCAATTGTGGACCAGTGGCTAACATTCGGTTTTTTTGAGCAAGGTGCTCAAACAGGTGGTGGCTGGGCAACTCCAAGCTCTCTTGGAGGAAACTGACCATCTGGACCTATTCCAGTCTGGTTTCAGACCTGGCTATGGGACTGAAGCTGTCTTGGTCACCCTTGGTCACCTGTGCAGGGAAAAGGACAGAGGGAGTCTGTCCCTGTTGGTTCTCCTGGACCTCTCAGCGGCTTTCGATACCATCAGCCAAGGTATACTTCTGGGTGGGATGGGAGTAGGAGGCATTGCTCTGCAATGGTTCCACTCCTACTTGACTAGCAGACTCCAGAAGGTGATGGTGGGGGATTATGGTTCTGCACCATGGCAGCTTTGTCATGGAGTTCCACTGGGTTCCATTTTATCCCCATGCTTTTCAACATCTTCATGGAACTACTGGGAGAGGTAATCTGAGGGCTCGGGCTGTGGAGTCAACAGTGTGTTGTCGACACCCAGCTCTACCTCTCTTTTACATCCAAGTCAGGTGAGGCAGTGACTGTCTTTAACCAGTGCTTGGCCAGGTTAAAGGGCTGGATGAAGGCCAATAAATTGAGGGTTAATCCAGACAAGATGGAGGTCCTGTTGATGGACGGTTCAGCCTTCCAGGTAAGTGACTTTAATCCTGTTCTGGATGGGATTGCACTCCCCCTAAAGGACAGAGTGCACAGTTTGGGAGTGCTCCTCGACCCAGAGCTGTCCCTGGAGTCCCAAGTGGCAGCTGTGGTGAAGAGCACTTTCCTTCAGCTTCGTCTGATCCACCATCTGCACCCTTATCTGGATGAGCTTTGCCTAGCAACGGTGACCCATGCTCTGATAAATTCCCAATTGGATTATTATAATGTGCTCTACGTGGGGCTGCCCTTGAAGACAGTCTGGATACTTCAGTTCATTCAAAATAGAGCTGCCAGGATGTTAACAGGGACCAGCAGATATGCACACATAATGCCAGTCCTTTACCATCTATAGTGGCTACCAATTGAAGTCTAGGTCTAGTGTAAAGTGTTGGTGTAACCTATAAAGCCCTAAATGGTTTAGGACCTGGTTATATGAGGGAGCATCTCCTTCTCTATGTGCCTGCCCACCCCTTAAGATTTGAGTCGGAGTTACTTCTGCGGGAGCCCTCTTTGAAAGAGATTAGGAGAGTGGCTACCCAGAGAAGGGCCTTCTCTGTGGTGGCACCCTGGCTGTGGAACATGCTCCCCAGAGAGGTTTGGCTGGTGCTGACACTGTATTATTTTCAGTGCCAGGCCAACCCCTTTTTATTTTACCATTATTTTAAGATCTAAATTTTATTTTAGTTGGGTTTTTATAACAGATATGATGCTGTGCCTTTGTTGTTGGACCGTCCTGAGACTTGTACACATAGGATGGGATACAGAAGGTTAAATAAATAAATAAATGTCTTTGCTCACTCCCTGGTGCTAATTTCAAATTATTAAACAATGAGGGTAATGTGAATATTATCTGTTTGTATATGTTCCACTGTCAGGGAAGCATGTTGAATCAAAGAGGGAACAATTTGCTATCTGTAGTGGAGCTTTTCAAAGACCCAATACCTACAAGGCTCAAGATTTTAGGTCAATACTGAGCAGAGCCTTAAAGCAGATCCTCCTTAAACTTTCTTCTTCATGTAAGTGGATCACCACAGCCACTTTTTCTGTTGTTTCATTGATGGTGGTGACACTACATTACATTACAGCACAAGAAATCTGTTCACAACGTTTTGCATCTGCAGGCAATTATTTATATTTTTTGACAGTACTAATTACTAGCTGTGTTAATATACCTGCCAACAAACAACTGTTTAATATAGATCAGAATGATGGAGGGCACTGGAGTTTTCTTTCCTGTGATAGATTGTAGGCAATAAATCTTGTCACATCACAAAAGCCAGGCAGCACTTGATGAATTAATTCCCCTTCAGTAACATGGCTGACTGTCAGAATCTGTGTTCATTTATTTGCAGACCATTCTTCAAGCTTATTTTCACATGTATTTGCTCCAGATTTGGGCTGCCTTTATTTGTACCACAGTGTATCCCATGAGCCACTGGACTCAAAGTACTTCTAATAGTGTTGCATGTAAGGGCTCCAGATACAACACAAGGGCACACCAAGATTTCAGCCCCTTCTGAACTTTGGGCATGGCCAACAGAGTCTGTTGGTGCAGTTGTTGTGACATGCTACCAGCATGACATGTTGTTGCCATCAGTTGCCTATAACAAATAAAAAAACATGGCCATAAGTGGTGTAGGGTACTGGCATCAGGCCAGGCCAGCCTCAGGTCAGGATGGAAGCATAGGAGGGAGTAGAGAGCTCCAAGCAAAAGGACCTTGTTCTGAGAGACAGGCTCCACGACTGATCTCTCTTTAGGCTGGCTGGCTGAGAATCCCTTGTCTTGCCATCCTTTGGTTGTGACTTATCTGTTGGATTGTAGCCAGGGACACCAAACTGAACTGACCACACCCTGGGTCATCATTCTGGGCAATACCAATAGCCATCTGATGACAGGTTCACCAGTATCTTGATGGCAGAGCTGGGTGTCTAGAGACCCTGAGTGCACTCTGAGACATTACATTTGATAGGAAATTAATGGGGCAGATAGAAAATCCAGCTAATTTTAAGATACTGTGATGTTCTGTGATGCTATCTGCTTTACTGAAGGACATTTATACAAATGCAGTAAAAAGTAGAAAATAATTCTATTTAGTTTGGAAAAGTATTCACACTTAGTAAGAGTCTATGGCTGAAATTCATATTTGACTTATTTCAGATGAGACTAACTGAATTTAATAGGGTTACACTATAATAATTGTAGCTTGTTTGTGCATATTTATAGAAACATAGAAACAGAGCGAGTCAGAAGGGGCCTCCCGGGCCATCTAGTCTGACCTCCGGCACCAGCCGGCTCCGCTCATGACATGCCCACCATACAAAAACCATACATTAAAATGAAGGACCTCATTTATTTTAGTGGTGGCAAAATCTACATATTCAAAAGTAAAACATCATACTCTGCAATATTTCATAGCAATTGTTTCATCTGACACATAATTTCTCTCAATTGGCTAATACACTAAATTGTTGATATCAGCCTGCAACCATTCTGGATTATTTAAAGAGTTTTCCAGTGTGTGACGATCCATCTTTTCACCATGATGTCAGCATTCCATAGAAATGCCTCTTGCAACTTGCTGATATTTGAAAAACTATATGACTATTCAATTATACATTTTAAATAATAACAACAAAATAAATTAGATTTAGCTTGTGTAAATCATCCTGAAGAATCCCAGTGTATTTGGCAAACAACGCATTGGGAATATTTCATCCTTTTGCTGTGTGATATATAACCATTGCAGAAGTGAAACTCATCAGTCCTAGAACCTTTGACAGTGCCAAAATACTTTAGTTAACTGAATATGGAGTTTTTGGATCATTGGAAGGCAAGTCTCAGCTCCCTTCTGGTCAGTCCCTCCTTTCAGACATCCAGGCCCTTTCATAAGTAAATTCACTACAAACTAGTCATGACTCCAGAACATTAATATGATCAAAAATTTCACTGCTGACCTTCTCTTGTGTGGTTCATGAAGTCTTGCACACATTTGAATTGCATCAAATTTGAGAATTTACTACACTGAGTCAAAATGGAGTACAATTCTATTGGAGTGCCTAGCAAAACACAAATCTTTTGGAGGTAGGCAGCAATGGTGAGGCAACATCAACACTACTTGAGTGATAGGCAAAAGCCCAGCCCTTTTAGCCTAACTGTTTCTAAACTGGAAACTGGTGGCCTAGATGGCTTATAAGGTTTAACAAGAGCCTCATGCCCTTAAGCAATAGTACTAGTCACACTAGGATGCTGGTCCCATCTCAAACTCCAAGTCAAAATTAGAAGGAGGAGGCAGAAGGTGTACACAGGGATGGGTCCCTGAAATGGGGTGAAGCTTCATAGTTGGGCCCATTCAGCATATATCACTTTCACTTTAAAAAGAGAATCAAAATCAGTGTTCTAGAATATTTGAAATTTACATGTATATCAAATCTGCTTATATGAGCCTCCAAAACTGAAATCATGTTATCAGTATTTGAGTATATGTAAATGTCAGCTGTGATCTGAAAGCAAACATATTTAAATTCTGATTTTGACCTACTTTGAAGTTTCAGTATCTATGGGAGGATAGTATAATGTTGACAAACTGAGTGAGAATTTCTCTATGCAAATGTGGTTTAGGATCATAATGTTCTTTTCAGTGATTGTATAGCTTGCTAGATCATATTGGGTAATAATATGCAATTAAAGTATATCTATATAGATATAAGCATTTTATTAATATGCTTGTTACGCTGCAATCCAAATAGATGTATAAATGACTCCTCCTGCTCATTATTATATATCAAATGCCTAAAATACCGGATGCTACAGGAAACTTGAATGTGAAGTCAGAGATTACTGCTTGCATTGTCTTCCATACTATCCTGTATTCAGAGTTAGGCAGCTGGTAGGCTAAAGCATTTGGAAGACCACAACTCCCATCATCCTTCACCATTAGCTCTGCTCATTTGAGCTGGTGGAAGTTGAAGGCCAAAATATTGGGAGAGCCCCAAGTTGCTCAGCCCTGCTGCAGATCAGAATAACTAGCTATTCTGTCTTGCTGTATTTCCAGCCATATGTACTAGTGTTGAGTCTATTATATTTATAAAGGAGCTCATAGTGGAATATAAATGTCAACTAGTGATATTGTTCAAAAATATAATCCCTGAGTGTTGTGAGTTGTTTAAAAAGCAACCCAGAATAACCAGCTGAGCTGGCCTGATTTGTTTGTTATGGTAGAATCTTTTTAAAAAAAATGTGATAAATGAAAGACCAACACACACACACACAATGTTTGTAGCACATATATCATTTAATACTACTTGATTTGGTAGAATCCAGGCTGTCATGGCTTTTCCCAAGTAATTCTGCTGAGAAGCTAAGAGTTCCGTGAAGGAGCTCTCCCTGCCTCTGCTCCCTTGTGTGCCCAGGCTTCTCTGGGGCTCAGAAGGAATGACTGCTTAAACCTCTTTCCTTATGAGAGGGAAAAACACTGCTATAAGCAATGCTTGCTTCAGGCAGAATAGAGCTGTTGCTTAGCCTTGCCACTAGTATGACTTTCGCATGTGCACTTGTTCTTTGCTTGGCCGGAACAGTGTGATCTTAGCTATTAAGGGGAACTATCCATGTGAAAGCATGGTGGTTGTGATGACTTCCAATTTTGTGTCATTGACATGAAGGGGTTCAAATATATTGTTGGTACTGGCAACATTAATGGCCACCCCTAGAAAATAAGACTAGTACAAAAAATTCTGGTTTCCTTGTGCACTTGTCACTTCATAATTTGATACATATGGTCTTCCAAAGATTATGTTACAGTTACTTAAATATATGAAAACAGCATAATAATTGCTTCAAAGTGGAAAGCTGAGGGCTGTCCAACTGTTGAAGATCGGAGAAACAAGCTAGCTGAGTGTGCAACAATGGCGAAACTAGCCAATTAAATTAATAGAGACAACTAAATAATTCATTGAAAGATGGAAAACTTATTATGAGCAATTTAACTAAAGCTAAAGAAATATAGAATCATTTTAATTAATGCTAAAGAAAATAGAATCCTTACAAATGTCCATGGTTTTTATTGTAATACTAAAACTATGATAGAATTCACAATTAGTTTTATAAACAAGATTCTTCTTTGATTAAGAATTAAATGATTAAAATGTGACCATAGCAGACAAATGTTTGCCTATTTATGAACATGTTTAGGTACTGAAATTACATCCTGTATTTGTGAAATATCCCTTGGCATCTTTTCCCCCATATACTTCTTTTCTTTTTTTCCTAAAATATACTTCATGAAAATAACTAGAGAAAATTGATAAAAATATTTGACTCTTATGGTTATGTCAGTTATTCAAGTTTAATGTAAGATGAGTAAGTTGCCTTCAGAGACACAGACAGTGCCTTCAAGGGCCCACCTTGTTCTGATACACAGGTCTCTTGGTATCCAAACCTGCTAGTCCGCTATTGGTGGTCCTCTCATCACACTTTGAAGGTTATTTAATGTAATTAGGTTCAGGGAAAGGCAGAACAAGCATTTCTCAGAGAGGTGTGCTTCCCTGGAAGGCATGGAGCCCCTTTCTGAATGTGGAAGGCTGCTGTGGCCTGGCCACCACAGCCATTTTGTTCTGTGCTTCTTCCTTGGCTTTAATCATGGCCTGGGGAGAAGGTTGTTCTGGGGCAGCCTGGAATCAAAGACCCGTTACTTCTAGCTGTGCTCTGTTTAGCTGCTTAGTGCTACTTAGCTGTTGGCAGTTTTACAGCAATCAGGGTGCTTAGTGCAGTTACCCCATGATCACAGATACATAGCCATGCTATTTAAATTATTTAATGATTAACTATGGAGCTGAAATTATTGTTCAGATCTATCCCACTGCATTGCTACAGTCTCATAGCAAAGGTTCAGGATATAGCTGACAAAATAACACTATGGCTCATAAGGCCAAATTATGTTTTGGCACAGGAACAAATTTCTGGGATCACATCCTCCCCCACTCCGTTTTGTGTAGTTCCCTTTGTGTGACCTCTGCTTTTCGGTAATTATACTTTGGTGTGGTGTCCTAACCAGCAAACAGTGTGCTAACATTTGAATGATAGTTCACAAATCCACATCAAAGTCTGGTTTCAAATTGTGGACTGGAGACCAGGTTAAGCCTAGGTTGCTAATTTGAAGGAGTGCCTCCTTCCATATATGCCTGCCTGCCCTCTAAGATCTGGAGAAGAGGTCCTTCTTTAGGAGCCCTCTTTGAAGGAGATCAGAAGAGTGGCTACCTGGAGAAGGGCCTTCTCTGCAGTGGCCCCCCTACTATGGAATGGGCTTCCCAGAGAGGTGTGTCTGGCACTGGCACTTTTTCATTTTGGCACCAGGCCAAAGCTTTAAATAACTAACTAAATAAATTTGACAACACAGCAAACTGTGATAGGGAACTTATGCTTGAGAGAAGTCAAGGAGGAGGTGCCTGTGTACATCCCTGATCTCCAAGCCATGTTTTGGCACTATTTGTATGAATCAAGGTACAGGGTTATAATTCTTCAATGAAATTTACCTGTGCTATCTTTTCAAGCATAGTTCTTGTTCTTTCTTCCTAAAAGCTTATTACAAGATGGATACCTAAAACATGGAGTCCATAATAATTACAAATCACTTGCGACCCTAAATCTTAAGCATATTTATTTAATTGATATATACAAATTATACTCTTTTTAATACACATGTATTACATGTGATATCTTAATTAAAATGACAATTCATAATATAACAATATCAAAAGCACAAGCTGATTATCACAACTGAAAATATAATAATATAGGTAAGAAGTTGTTATGCACTGTGAAGTCATCTCTGACTTATGGTAACCCTATTAATAGGCCTTCCTGACAGATAAGATGAAGCATACTTTTCAGTGTCCAGGCTCTATGCATGCTGCCATGGTAGGGAGCTTTATCTTTGTTGGCATTTATATCTCACTCATGGGAATAATTTTTTGTTGTGTTGACCCCAGGTACACAGAAAGCCTGACTGACCCCAGCTACCAGGGACAGATTCTCACCATGGTTAATCCAATTCTAGGAAATGGTGGTGTTCCAGATACTGCAGCATTAGATGAAATTGGCCTTAGCAGATTTGTAGAATCTGATGGAATCAAGGTAAGCAGAAATAACATTGCTGCCGCTGCCGCCACTGCTGCTGCTCCTCTTATATGCTGCCTCCATCTCCTATCAATGAAAGCCCTCACAAATTTCTTGTCCTTGGTAGTTCTGGTCATCTCTTATAAACTCAAGGCTGTGGTTTCCTATGTGGACTTGATCCATTTCATAGTTTTCCTTATTTTTTTTCTGCCATTGACTTTCTGTAGCATTATTGCCTTCTCATGACTTCCCAAAGTATGACAACCTCCATGTGTTATTTTGCTTTCAGGGAAAGTTCTGGCTTGAGTTGATTTTGGACTCAAGTGTTTGTCTTTCTGTCAGTCCAGGGTATTTGCAAAGCTCTCTTCCAGTACTATTTTTCAGACTATCAATTTTCTTCCTTTCGGCTTTCTTCACTAGCCAGCTTTCACACCCTAGGGAGGCCATTTCTGCCTAGGGAGGCCGTCCTCCTCCTAGGCAGTAAAATCTTTCACAATTTCAATTTCTTAATTATTGACCTTAAAGTTGTGTAAATCTTCTATCATTATGCTTTGTGGTTTCTTCATATTCAGCTACAGTCCTGCTTTTGTGCATTTTTCTTTCACTTTCATTAGGAGTCATTCAGTTTGTTGCTGCTTTCTGTCAATAATATGCTATTACCTGCATATCTTAAGTTTTTAATGTATCTGCCAATTTTCACTCTTTCCACTGATCCTAACACAGCTTTCCTTATGGTATGTTGTACTTGCAGATTGAACAGAAAGGGAGATAGAATACACCCTTGTCTGGCACCTTTGCCTATAGGAAACCATTCTGTTTTTTGTCCACAATACAGGTTCTGCAGCTGGACAAGTGAATGCTGAAGCACACCCATTTCTTTCAGGACCATCCATAGCGTCTCATGATCTACATAATCAAATGCTTTACTGAAGTCCATACACATGGACTGATTGTCTTCTGAAATTCTTTGGTGCACTCCACTAGTCATATTGTGAACTTGCAGTATGATCTTGAGTGTAGGGTTGGCATGAACCCTTTTGGAATCCATCCCTCTAGCATCCGTGGACTTCCTGCAAGTCAAACCAAACCAAGAGCAAAAGCCTGTGAATGTTTGCAGACCACCAGTTGCACAACTGGTAACCTTCCTCATCAGGTGCAGCTGCCCAAATTGCAGTTGCAGTTGCAGGGCATGAAAGAGGGATGCTGCAACTAAGCATGCAGGAGCCATTTCGAGTGACCAACCTTCTTCCCTGCCTGATGTTGCCAGTAGCAGTGGATGCAGAAAAAGGGTGCAGTGAGCGGGCATGTCAGGTGCCATTCCTGATGACCAAGCTTCTTCCCTGCCAGTGCCACTGGTGGGAGTCCTGGGCGTGGAAAGGTGGTGTTGCTTGCATAGTGTGTGGGGCTTGATTTCTGCAAATACTGAGAGTGCTCAACAGGAAGTGAGCTCTGGGCCACTGCAAAGTAGACCAGATTGCTGGGAACCAAGCCCAGGAATCTGTCAGATTCTTATCCCCAAATGGATTCCTTGCTCATTCCTGCTTGAGTGCCACTTTATTTTTAGAAATCAGCTTGGACATCTGGTTTTTCTTGCTTCATATAGGCTAAAATCCTTTGTTGGAACACCTCAAGCATCACTTTGCTTACATGGGAAATTCATGCAATATTTGTTAGCATCTCCTTTTTGGGGACTGGAATGTATATTGAAATTTTCCAGTCGGTGGACCCTTGTTTTGTTTTCCATATTTGTTGGCATGTTCTGCTTAGGATTTGGACTGATTCAGTCTCTGCAGCTTGGAATAATTCTATTGATCTGCTCTGGATGCTTTATTCTGTCTAGGGTTTTTAGAGCAGTTTTCACTTCACGTTCTAATATTGCAGGTTCATCTTCATAGGATTCCATCCTGTGTATTCTTCACCACTTCTCATGGCCAGATGGCATGTGCCCCTGTTCGTCTTTCAGAATTCTTCATCTAGTTTTGAATTTCCTTTTGATTGCTTGGATCTCCTGGAAGAAAACTCTTGTATTTCCTCCTTTGTTGCTCTCTTCTGTTTCTTTGCATTGGCCATTCTAATAGTTCTCTGTCTCTACATGATAACTGCTAAAAGTCGTATTCTGGATTTGGACCTGTTACTGCCACCTTTTGCTTTTGTTTCTTGTCTGTCCTTAGCAATAGTGAGTGTTTCTTATACCATCCATCTAGGCAACCTTAGAGATAACTAAATTTAGGAACAAAGATTGCTGGTTGTGCCAGTGTTGGTTTCCTATAAGTTATGGTTGTTGACAGGACATTTCCAGAAAATGTTGTTTCTAAGTCAGTGTTATGTTGAGTGTCAAATTCTTTTGTTATAGTCTTGACATAACACTTTAATTTAAATACACATCTTATGGTCATATTTACTGTCACTCTTCATAGGTTTCAGGCTTGCTGGTGTTGGACTACAGCAATGAATATAGTCACTGGCAGGCTGTGAAGTCTCTTGGGGAATGGTTGAAAGAGGAGAAGGTAAGGAATTACGGGATAACCAAAACCAGATAATTTCCTGATTTTTAAAATGCTGGTTGTTAAATGACTTGCCTGATGTGGCACAAATCAGGGTTCATATTTTGTCCTGAAAAGTCTGTTTGTAAGTCTTAGGAAAACTTTCTTGATGCTGAAGCAATTCTGGAGGTGTATAGTTTCATCAGATCCTTGCCAGGATTATTATTATTATTATTATTATTATTATTATTATTATATTTTATACCACTCCACAGCCAAAGTTCTCCAGGTGGTTTACACAAAAGCAGTGTTTCTCTCAGTTTCCACAATCTAAAATTCATTTTATTGCATTTAGAATGCCAGATTGTATTTTAAACTGGCTCAATTTTTGAAGCTTCTTTTCCTGATCCTTCCTCATTTCTGCAAATGGTAGTTTTGAAAAGAATTGTCTGTGAGGGCAGTGGTCCCTTTCTTTCAGGAAGTCTTGCAAATTGTAGTTTAGTAGGGAACAAAGCAAGATGATATCTCTTAACCGAGAACTCTCAGCACCTTGCCGGACCACAATTCTCAGGTTTCTTTGGGAAGAGCTATGAAAGTTCCCAAAGTGATATAAATTCAGTGTTACTTGGTGATGTAGGTATGACTTAGAGCTCCCTTACTCCCCAGAGTATTATAGTTCACAGGAACTTTAAAAAGGGGCATGATAGTAATTCATTAAAAATCTAAATTATAACACTGGTCATGTAGCTCACTGGGATTGATGTTTGGCTAAAATCTAAACAGGTCTGCATAAATCTACAGCCCAGTTCTTAGGTTGATGTGTTAAAGTTAATGAGCCAGCTAATTAGACAGAGTACCTCTCAGGCTAAGAAGATGATTCCAAACAATCCACTTCTTCCTTTCCCCACCAAATGGAGTTAGCACCACTACTTGTGAGGCAGATGGCAGGAACATGAGATATTACTCAGTTGGCCAGCTCTCTTGACCTGGTGTAAAATGATGGGATTTGTTAAGCTACATCCCTCCTCATCTGACCTGCCCTGTTCTAATGCATCTTCCCCTGAACTGGTGGTCTGGTTCTCACTGGCCTCGTGACTTACCTTGAAGCTTACTGGCCTTGCCATTTCAACCCCTCCTCTTCTCCCAGTTCAGATTCAGATTTTGAGATAACCACCTTGGAATACTGTATTTTGGGAGAAGTGGGTCCAATCCCTACATCTAAAACAAACAAATAAGCAAACAAACAAAAATCACAATGTAGCAATGATATGGCAAAATTATCACATAGTGCCAGGTTTGTGTGACACAGCAACCGATCATTGGTGGAGGTAGCTGTAACATCATCTGAACCCAGGCTATTTCCTGCAACAAGCTATTGATAATCCATGGCTTGTTCTAGGACTTGCTCAACCCACAGGGGATTGCATGTCCTTTACATCCATCAGATTCCATTCATGGGCTTCAGGGGAGCAGCTAGTGAGCTGCTTGGCAAGAACAATAGAAACCCTGTGCCATTCTTTGCTATCTTGCTTGTGCTGTTGCCAGTAACAAACTTTTCATTGATGCTCCAGGTGCACTTTGGAATGACTGTCACTGGTTTACCACCTTGATTTTTGGTCCCAGATAGGTATGCAAATATCTCTACAGTGGTACCTCAGCTCACAAACACCTTGGTTCACTACCAATTCGGGTCATGAACAAAAATTTCATGAAAAAAAAATTCATGTTGCGAACTCCGCATTGGGTGATGACCAAGATTGCAGCCCTCTCCCCCACCCCCGAGTGGGGAGATGGCCACAATTGCAGTTGCGTTCTGCGTGATCATGGGTGTGCTCCTGCAGGAAAGACAGGTGCAATTTTGGCCATCTCCCCCCCTCCCTGCCTTCAGCACAATCGCGGCCATCTCCCCACCCCCCCTGAGTGAGAAGATGGCTGCGATCATGCTGGGGGCGGGGGGGGGGGGAGATGGCTGAGAGCTCCCATCTCTCCCTCCCCCAGTGCCCCCCGTTCACGCCTGTCTCTCCACTATGTGCCCAAGATCACACCTGCCTCTCCCCTGCTCCCCAGCATGCAGGGATGATGGGCGCGATTGTGGTCATGCTGCGGGGGGGGGGGGGGAGATGGCCGCGATCTTTGTTGTTCTTTGTCACTTTGCTTCACATTTTTCTGATTAAAAAAAAATGGTTACAGACCAAATTAGCCTTATTTACATTGAACCTTATGGGAAAATTTGACTGGGCTCACAACCAATTTGGGTCATGACCAGAGTCCTGGAACAGATTAAGTTCATGAGCCAAGGTACCACTGTATTTTTAAAAATTTGTCAGTCTTTTAAGGAGGTACTTACAGCTCTCAGAAATATATGTAGCTTTGCCTCGTCAGTGTCGTGGTATGTTTCAGCTGCCAAGGGGAATGCATTGCAGTTGGTAACGTGGATGGAAATTGGCAAGGCAAGTCCATGTATAGGCTAATTTGCCCACAGTTGCTTAGTTGTCAATTGAAAATCACCAGAAAAAGGCAAAAATGAAGGTGAACCAAGAAAAGAGAGCAACAAGATCTCTCCTTTACCAATGTAATCCTCTCAATGTCCAGTAATAAATAGACAGTTTTCAGCACTCTTTACATTTTCATCAGTTTTCTGGGTCTCCAGTCACTCCAGAAAAGGTAGATATTAGCCCCTTTCATTTCACCACTCTTTTTCAGAGCATTTAGTGCTGCAGTTACTGTAGACCCCTGACAGTTTAAAACAAAAACAAATGAATGAAGAAATTTTGGAGACAGCAAATTAATGGAATGGAGTGAATAAGGCTACTTTTTGGTGTGGGAATTGGTGCAAGTCACATTGGTATTGATGCTGCATTTGCTCCAAGGGATTTTTTTTAACTGTCTGGAAATTTTGTACTTTTTATGGGGGAATAAAATTTTTAATTTTGTTAGTAGCATTCATGGTCAGTAAGGTCTTTCACAAAATGAGCTGGTTTCAATATTTGGATGAAATTGCCATGGTTTTCCACCACTAAGTATTAACCTTCCTGTATTGTGTTTTTCAGGTCCCAGCTCTTTATGGAATTGATACCAGGATGCTCGCTAAAATCATTCGAGACAAGGTAGACAAAAAGCACAAGCAGCCATGGTGGCCCATTTTAAAAAGATATCCATATAAGGCTACCATAAAAAAGCCTTTCTGAGGGCCAACCCTCCAGGAAATCACAAGTGTACAAGTTTCTGAGTTCAGCCAAAGTTGTTTTGCTGGATGTTAAGCAGAAGAACAAAATGAAAAAAGGGGAAGAAGAGGAATGAAAATGCTATTTTCCTTTCTCTTCACATGTTTCCTCTTCAAGCTAGTATTTGCCCCTATTCTAGTGCAGCACACAAAGATAATGACACAAATGGATCACGGATTGATCAAAATTGGCTTAGCCAGGGAAAAAGGCAGGAAAAGTATGAAAAGACAATATTAAACATTCCCTTTATTCAGTGCTCTGAAGTACCCTCTTTGTAGAACTACATTCAGTAAAAATATATGCCAGGATGTAAATCCTGGGTCTCCCTCATATTGCTTGATTTGGCAAGCTTGATCTTTAGTCATTATTCTTGTGTGGTATATTAGAATGGATGTTTGATTCTGCATTATCAGATGGAGGTTAAGTGTAAAGATCATTTCACTGCATGAATGGAAAAGTGAGAAATCTATTCCTGAACATGAACAGTGCACACCTAAGGCTTTTAATGTTGCAATCCAAAATGGTTCTTGTATGAGTTTTTTTTTAAAGGAAACTGGCATTTTTATATCCAAAGCAATATGACACACACATTTTGCTTTGTAGAATACAATTGCTCTGCTTGTTAGTATTTTTTCAGGAAATGAATAGCTTCTTTGAGAAGACACAAGACCAGATGATGTAGGAAACTACTTCACATCAAGTCAGAGCATTGCTCCATCTAGCTCTATATTGTCTATTCACTACCAAGGAGCATCTTTCCAAGGTCTTTCACAGCCCTAGCTGCAGATGCCAGGGAAGAACTCTTGGACCATTTATATGTAATGCATGTGTCGTGGCACTGAACTACAGCTTGTCTCTATTATGCAGAATCAGGGGATGATTGATAACTTCTTGATCCATGTTACTAAAAGGAGCGATATTCGTCGCACACAGATCAAATACACGTCTGTTATTTAAGCAGCAGTTTAGCTCACAGAGTAATAAGGTTTAAGCAACAGTCAACTTTCTGCTTAGCTCCTCAAAATGACCAGCCATTCCTAGACAACAAAAGAAGCCATTTTGACACTACCCAGATCAAATTTTAGGAAAGCAACAAACTAAAAATGTGAGCAATATGCTCAGGATGGCAAGAATTTAAGTGACAATTTATATAGTACAAGGCAAGTAGAAGTAGACTGGGGAGTTCTGCTTATAACAGGGCAAGATCTCATGCTGTTGCTGGACCTTCAGTGTTTGTGTTGCACTAGTGACACCTACTGCTGGTGCTTCTTAGCCGTGAGACAAAACACTTATTTCAGAACATTTCAGGGGAGATCTGTTCTCTTCTGGAAGTGAGCATTTTGACCAGCACAAGGTCCCGTTGTGCTAGCAGTGGGCCTCTGTGGTGCATGAGCAGCACTGAATACTGCCTATAGTATGTACTATATATTTTGCCACGAATTTCATGCATGATAGAAACAATGGCAGAAAGGTATTGGACTATGTGTTTTATTAAAAACTGCTTGGCAACTTTGCCTAAGCCATCTGAGGGTGTAATCAATGTGAAGCTTTTATTGTTATTATGAAAAGCTATTCAGGATAATATCTAACTGAGATGGTCTAGCCTCTCTCTGGTCCTTGAGAAAGCTAAACATTTTTCTCAGCTTGTCTCTTAGTCAGATATAGCACTAGCCACAGTGTGATGTGATGTTATGTGATGTGCGTAAATGGCAAACTGTGGACCAATGCTTGCCCTTCAAGCCAGAACGGCAAACTCATGTTAAACTATTTGGTCTATGTTTATCTGAACCTTAACTCAATGTGCAGAATGCTTTCCAATTTGTATCACATCTGGCCCTGTAACAACCATATGACCTATTACAATAGGAGGTGCACTTATTTGTCCGGTATTACCCAACCTTAGACTTGAACACTTTTACATGATGAATCATGCAAAGATATGAGAGGAGGGCTCAGAAATGCACAGTATGCATATCATGGGAACACACAGGACATGAAGATAAATAGCCAGTGTGGGCAGTACAGAGTTGGGCTTAACTATGGTAAATTCTTGGAGCAGGAGGATGAAAATTGCCAAGATTCATCTTAAAAGCAGAATCTTGTAAGAATTTGGCCTGTCCATTTACACTGACTTATTGCTACTTTAGCCACAGTTGGTTTAGTAATAGTACCACATTAAAAGGACACATTGCAATTTTTAGATTGGGAGCAGTTCAGGATGATTTTACAACTGTCACAGGATACATCTATTATTTCCTATTTAAGTTGACTTAATCATCTTTTAAAAAAAATGGAAGTGGAAGACAGCTGTTTTGTTTCCTAAGACATTTTGCCCATTGCTACTCCTGGTGCACTGTTCCTTCTTGTCTGAACTCACTGGTTTAATTTTTCATTTCACCAGGGAACTGTTCTAGGAAAGATTGAATTTGAAGGTCAGCCTGTTGAATTTTTGGATCCAAACAAGAAAAACTTGATTGCTGAAGTTTCAACCAAGGTCAAGATACAATTTTAAAGTCAAACCTTCTAGAAATACAGGGGGTACCATCTGTTGTCCTACACATTTATTGATCTATCTCATGATAACAAAATGATACCTATCTGAAGATATGTGCTAAGGCCACCTACTATTGGGAGAGATTCTGTAGGATACCAAAAAATATTTTGTGATGGAGGAACTCTCAACGACTGGTCAAAATGTTTTATTGCAAATACGTGTGTACTAGAAAACTTACAGGGACGTGGGACTCTGGAAAATGCTTCCCATTGGACAGACTTCTAAGACTTTTATAACTAGGCATGTAGAAGGGAGTTCTATTTTTTATTTGGTCACCTTGAATTTTCTGCAAGTTCATTTTGTTGTTGTTGTTAATTGTAAAGTTGCATCCGACCCATTGCGACCACATGGACAACATTCCTCCAGGCCTTCCTGTCCTCCACCACCCCCTGGAGTCCACTTAAGCTCACATCAACTGCTTCAGTGACTCCATCTAGCCACCTCATTCTCTGCTGTCCCCTTCTTTTCCTGTCAATTGTTCCCAGCATTAGGCTCTGCTGCAGTGAGTCCTTCCTTCTCATTAGGTGGCCAAAGTATTTGAGTTTCATCTTCAGTATCTGGACTTCGAAAGAGCAGTCACGGTTGATCTCCTCTAGGACAGACCGGTTTGAACTCCTTGCAGTCCAAGGGACTTGCAGGAGTCTCCTCCAGTACCACAATTCAAAGGCCTCAATTCTTCGGCGCTCAGCCTTCCTTATAGTCCAACTTTCACAGCCATACATTGCAATTGGGAAAACCATAGCCTTGACTGTACACACTTTTGTTGGCAGGGTGATGTCTCTGCTTTTTAGTATGCTGTCTAGATTTGCCATAGCTTTCCTCCCCAGGAGCAAGCGTCTTTTAATTTCTTGGCTGCAGTCCCCATCTGCAGTGATCTTGGAGCCCAGAAAAATACAATCTGTCACTACCTCCATTTCTTCCCCATCTATTTGTGAGAAAGTGAGAGGACCGGATGCCATGACCTTAGTTTTCTTAATGTTGAATTTCAAGCCAGCTTTTGTGCTCTCCTCCTTTACCTGCATCAAGAGGCTCTGTAGTTCCTCTTCACTTTCTGCCATTAGAGTGATATCACCTGCAAATCTGAGGTTGGTAATATTTCTCCCGGCAATCTTAATTCCACCTTTTGATTCATCCAGCCCCACCTTTCTCATGATGTGCTCTGCATATAAGTTAAATAGGCAGGGTGACAGTATACAGCCTTGCCAAACTCCTTTCTCAATTTTGAACCAATCAGTGTAGGATTTTGAGCATAACTTTGCTAGCATATGAAATGGGTACAATGGTGCGGAAGTTTGAACATTCCTTGGCATTGCCCTTCTTTGGAATTGGAATGTAAACTGACCTTTTCCAATCCTGTGGCCCCTGCTGAGTTTTCCAAATTTGCTGGCATATTGAGTGTAGCACTTTAACTGCATCGTATTTAGGATTTTGAATAGCTTGGCTGGAATACTGTCACCTGCACTAGCTTTGTTGTTGCTCAGACTTCCTAAGGCCCATTTGACTTCACATTCCAGGATGTCTGGCTCGAGGTCAGTGACCACCCCATCATGGTTATCAGGGACGTTAAGCTCTTTCTTGTATAGTTCTTCTGAGTAATCTTGCCACCTCTTCTTAATCTCTTCTGCCTCTGTCAGGTCCCTGCCATTTTGGTCCTTTATCATGCCCATCTTTGCATGAAACATTCCCTTCAGATCTCCAATTTTCTTGAAGAGATCTCTGGTCCTCCCTATTCTATTGTTTTCCTCTATTTCTTTACACTGTTCATTTAAGAAGGCATTCTTATCTCTTCTAGCTATTCTCTAGAATTCTGCATTCAGTTGGGTGTATCTTTCTCTTTCTCCCTTGCCTTTCACTTCCCTTCTTTCCTCAGCTATTTGTAAAGCTTCCTCAGACAGCTATTTTGCTTTCTTGCATTTCTTTTTCTTTGGGATGGTTTTAGTTGCTATCTCTTGTACAATGTTCTGCCCTGTCATGGCGAAGGGACTTGTGTAGCTCAATGACACTATGAGCTATGCCGTGCAGACGGACAGGTCATAGCAGAGAGCTCTGACAAAACATGATCCACTGGAGAAGGAAATGGCAAACCACTCCAGTACCCTTGCCATGAAAACCCTGTGGACAGTACCAAAAGGCAAAAAGTTCATTTTACATTTTTGCTAAATATAAAATCCAACTCATAATTCAAGCAGATTGCAGAATAGAGGTCCATATTTTGCAGAAACTTGCCTCGCTTTAAAAAAAAAATAAAAAAATCATGGCCTGTTTTAAAAATTGACCTTTAAATGCAGGCTTGACTCGTGTTCGATACAGTTGGGGACAGCACAGAATTGACAATGTAGAATCCCATAGGGCTGAGTCAAAACCATCTGTTGTATTTTTACCTCCCTATCAGTTTTGCTCACATTCTTATGTTAAGAAGCAGGCTTGTCTGAGGAAGGGGAGTGTTATATATGTTCATCACAGCCTCATGATCAGCTAGTGATGGTAATTAAAGGAGCCTCCTAGACAGATTATGTGTATCCCATAAGTACTCACACAGTACTAGTAGTGACTTAGGCTTGGAGAAAGGGGTAGAAACCCCTGGCCTAGCAAAGCCTCCTTGGTAATTTTGAAATGCAAGTGGGGCTCACAGTACTCTTAGACATTCCTCAGTCTGGAGAGTTCTTCATCGTCCCTGGAAGGTTTGTGATGTCAGTAGCAACAGCTTGGATCCCTGTGTAACCTAGCAAAAGACAGTGGCCTTACTAGGTTAAAAGATTAAAAGATTCAGGGCATGGATCCAAAGACCCCTCTGAGAATAATTAGGTATGTCAACATTTTGTAGAAGGGTTAAAACCTAATATACTAATTATATGCTAATATGCTAAATTACATGTATAGTAGAAATTTATAAATAATCAGTAGACTATATTTTAAGTTTCAGTGAAGATGAATCAATTATTTCCCATCAAAATCATCCTAAATGCTTTAACATGTATCCCATTCCCAGATCATCCCAAATCATCCTCTTCATTTAATTTACGCCCATTTAATTTTGCACACAAAAGAGGTAGAGGCTTCTGCTGGCACTACTGGGAGTCTTCGTGGAGAGGCTCATTGCAGCAGTCAAGCAGGGTTATTTTATCAGGGGAAGGAAAAGGTTAACCTTGTGCTACACAGTTCTAAGCTCATTTGACAGTGAGTAAGCTCCATTCAGTTCACTGGGACTTGAGTAAACATACTTAAGGTGTGAGTTGTATACTCTTCAGTGCTTTAGCTTGATTCTAATCTCACACTGATTAAATTGATATTCCATTGGTTTTTGGATAAAGCACTTTGTCCCTATGGAATAAAAAGAGGATGTTTTGCAGAATCCTTGAGTTTTAAAGTTATGTTTCAGTTTTAACCATTTTATAGAATACATAAGCAGCAGGAGTGTGTGCTGTTGATTATCTATGCCAATAGCAAGAAGGGATTGCTATAAAAATGCTGAAAATAGCATACATAAATGAGATATAAAAAGATTAACAGAACTCCTGTGATCTCATTATCTTTATAACTTTATTTTATAGGCTTATAAAGTAACATCACAAACAAAGCTGACAATTAACTAAGCTCTTCAATGGTGGTAATTATAGGACATGATAATATATGTCCTAAAAAACAACTGTTTTTATCTGAAACAAGATGAAGTAACACTTAGGCATTTTCCTATTGATTGTAGGTTGGGAGGATGGGTTTTAAAAAATCCCTATGCTGTTGAGGAGAGCAAACACACATCTCCCCTATTTAATAAGAGAATTAATAAGATACTACAATAAACAAACATGACTATGTCCATCAGATCTTGTTTGGTCTTTATAGCAACACAATAGCACCTTCTTTTCTTCTGAAACGTTTCTCCCTCATGATGATGACTTTATGTGGTGTTGTCTTTGGCCATGGACTGAATGATTGTTGCTCATTTGTTGTAGGGCATGCAGCAAAGGTTTCCTGGCTAGTGCCTCTGTTTACAGTGCTTGTGACAGTATTTGCAATAGTCCTGAAGCCCGGGGAAAATGTAAGCCTGTTCCTCTGCCCCCATGATGGCCACATTTGCAGTAAAAAGTGTTGGGCTAACTGACCGAGGTAGCTTTGAGGGCATCTACAGGTGGTGCCTATGGTGCCCTTGCAACAGATGATATTAAGTCTGACCTCCCGTTACCTGCACCATTTGACGTGACTGGAATAACATGCCATTTTCCCTAAAGTTTTGACCTATTCTTCCCTGTTGGGTTGTTGTCCTATCATGTAAATACATAGACAATATTTATTGATTGATCAGATCAGATGAGATATGAGTGGGATGGTGTTCTGCAACAGCAGGGGTTGGACCTGATGGCCTTCTTGGCCCCTCCTAGGTCCACTGTTCTAGGATTCTATGATATACAGCAGTTTCTGAATAAAAGTCAGTTATAGTATGACTGGGTTATTGGCTCTCCCCACTGTGTCTTTATGCAAGGGAAAAATTGGTTACTTACTGCCAAATTGCTACAATTACTCTCAATGCACAAAGCTTGTTATGTCATCAGAACCTGGGAGAGCAGTGGGCATACAAACTACCCCAGATCCCACAGCTTGTTCTAGGATTTTGCGGTACTGTGTAAACCACCCCCTCCCCTTTACCGTGTTCAGACAACATGGCAAATACCACCTAGCTGAGAGTAATTGTGGTAATTGGATGGCACTTGTCCTGTCCTGCCCAAATTTGGTTTGAAGGTGAGAAACACAGAAACAGCGCAAGTCAGAAGGGGCCTCCCAGGCCATCTAGTCTGACCCCTGGCTCCAGCCGGCTCCACTCACGACATGCCCACCATGTGCATGTCCTAAGAAACCATTAGAAGGAAGCTCTGATCTCACACATCAGCAGTTAGCAGTTGGACAGCATGCTAAATGAGGAGGCACACAGACCCCTGGCTATACCGTGGTGAATATGCTGCATTTCTACAAATATTACAACAATTATTTGAAACCTCGAATTTCTGCATATAATTCAGCACTTGCCCCTTTTACATAAATGCGTGTCTTTCCCCGATCCCCTGCCATGGCTCGGCAGAGCTAGAAGTCTGTGGTTCTCCACAGGGAATAATTGAAGCCTCTTAGCAGTAGCACCATGAGTAGTCTGGGGTGGGGGTGCTGGCCATGCAGCCTTAAGGTTTGTCCAAGGCTTGGTGGGCTTGGAGGTTGTAAGGTGTTCTTTTGGTACCCTCTGGTGCTCCGTGATGCAGCAGAGCTGTGGATCAGGCTCTGTATTTAGGTGGCAGGAATGACCAAGGTTTTAATAGCATCGCCATGCCCTTCAGATCAGTATTTCCTCCGAGGAGCTTCTGTTTTCTTCCTGAATGGTGGTAGTTCACCTGTGAAATGATTCAGTTAGGAGATTATCATCTTATCATGAAGCCTTCCAGCTGTGAAATATCTGCATGCCAAAAGAGCCTGATTAAAAGGGGATTATTAAAAGAATAAAAATAGTTTGCTCAGCAGTAGATCAGACATGGACTCTGGGGAAGTGTTCATTTAAAGCAGCAACTGTCTCAGGTTCAGTGGATTTGATGAGGAACAGGAATGCTGAGTTGCTTGTTGCTGGGGCATATTCTTGCTTATCCAGTAGGAGGAGCAAAGGCATGAGATGTTTTAGCATACAAGCATCCTCTAACACTCCACACTGATAATGGTCATTTGGTCTGCAGCAGTGTGGTGCAGAAAGGGGGACCATCAAGCATATAAGGGCAATTTTGCAAAAAGTTGCTGAAAACTAGTCAAAGCATTTAGCATGCAAAACACTTAGCATGGTGTTCCCTGTCCCAGTCTGGAAGGCGAGGATCACATTAAGGAGAATTTGGTATTGCTGGCCATGGATCAGAGATCACTGGGAAATTGGCCTCCCTGCCCTGTGCCCATGTACCACAAGGTTACCAGGGATGAGAGTAGCAGGAAGAATGGCCTTGTTATCTCTGAACTGTGATTGACAATGTTCCAGCCCTTTCCAATCCCGCTGGAGAATCCCTGGGATGTGATTTACATAGTCAGTCAAAATCTCTGCAAGCTGGGTAGGGAAGGTCCATGGTCTGGATTAGGCTTGTGATTCAGAGGTTCTGCTCATTTCCCATACAGTTTGAAATCAGGGGTGTTTAGCAGACTAGGGAACAGAACTACATGCCCAATCCCCCTCTTCCCCCTGGTGCAGCTCCCCTCATGGAATTGTGTGGGAAGACCTTTCCCTCAGGGAGCTGCAGAGATGCATCATAGCTTGGGCCTTGCCTTGGGTGCCAGTGGGTGTGACCTCATTCAGGTGAGGCAGGCAACCTGACAGCTGCCTGAGTTAAGGTATGTGCTTTTCCCATCCATGCACAGCTGTGTCTCTTTGTCATCAACAAGGTGCCTGCAACACTTTCTTTGCCTTTCTTATCAACAGGAAGTCAAAGTATATGGCAAAGGAAATCCAATCAAAATTGTCGCTGTGGATTGTGGATTAAAGTACAATGCTCTTCGTTTGCTTGTCAGGGTAAATCTTTTTTTAAACTGCTTTTCTCCTCTATGGCAACAGTTTTATAATTTTGTACAGAGCATGACCAACTGAGTTGGACTTCCTGCTTGTTCACTTCTTAAAAGGAGTTTTTGCAGATGATGCAGGCCAGCTGGAGTTTGGGTGGTGCCACTAAACATGGGCAGTGTGTGTTTCATTTTTTGCGCTTGTATGCTTGGCTTGTGGCTAGCCAAGGGACATCACAGCAGAGCACTGGTTGAGTCACATTCAGTTCCTTCTGCAGCCTGGTGCCCTCCATGTGTGTTGGACTCCACTGCAGAGGAATGGTGGGAGCTGTTCAACACACATGGGGGGCACCAGGCTGGGAAAGGCTGCAGTGATGTGCCGCATGAGGCTGCTTTATCCAGTACCATGCAGACAAGGATTTGTTACCTAATGGTCCTTTTTGTCAACCCCCTTTTGCTTCTATTCCAGAGAGGTGCTGAGGTGCATCTGGTTCCTTGGAATCATGATTTCACCAGAATGGACTATGATGGGCTTCTCATTTCCGGCGGTCCTGGCGATCCAGCCCAGGCACACAAGCTAATTGAGAACGTCAGGAAGGTAGAGAGCCTTGCTCTCAGTTGCTGTCCTCCATTTCCTATGTGGCACTGTGTTCGGCCATAACTTGGCAATGTGCACATTGCTTAAATCTCAGTGGTCAGACATTACACTTTGGTGGAAAAACCAGGCTATTTTAAATTAGGATTGCTTGTTCTGTTCTTGTGCCTTCAGCATGAGAAGGCGTGAAACCATGAAGCCCATCAAATGTAGATTTCCTGTTTGAAATCTGCTTGGGAGAAAATGTTGCACTGGTGGGAATTCTCCTTGCCCTGGAGCTATTGCTTATTTACAAGTGACTGTCAGGAAGGAAACTGGTATATTTAAAATCATTCCAAAACACTGATTTATATATTTATTAGCATTATGCACCTTATTTACTTCAAGCCATCAAGGCAGTGTACAACAGCTTAAGACAATACAACTGTAAAAACAGGAACATTTAAACTGGTAAAACATTAATAAACTACACATTTTAAAAAGCTGAACTGGAAAAATGAATCTTTGCACACTTTCTGAAGGCCAAGATAGTGGGGGTCAGTTGCAGGTTTTAAGGGAGTGCATTCCATAGGTCATTGTTTTGCTTTTTTTAATAATAAAAACTAAGATTGCATTTTTATCTCTGTAGGTGAAGACTAATTTGTATAGAACTGGATTCTTAGGCATTACTGATAGAAATCTTTTTCTTCTCCAGATTTTAGAGGAGGATCGCCAGGAGCCTTTGTTTGGAATCAGTATGGGGAATCTGATCACTGGGCTAGCAGCTGGGGCTTCATCCTACAAAATGCCCATGGCAAACAGGTACAGTGTCACTGCCACTTGAACAGACCTGCACTGATGGCCACAGCATATGTGGGAACCAAGAAGCAGGATGGTTCCTCACTGCACCCCACACCAGTTCATTTGAGTTGGAAGTGGCCAACATGTGGCATATTAGCAGAAAGCAAAGTATGCCCATTGACATGACTGCACACATCCATAGCTGCCACAGAGTGAGGGAAATAGCCTTCCTCTCTTTCCTCTTGCCTGCCCTACATACTCAGTCCTTTCAGGCTGTTGGGCAAGGAGGTAGAGGGTAACCATAAATCATCCTTCCTTCACCTGGTAACCTCCAGATTTTTGGACTTCAGCTCTCATCAGCCTTGGACAACATGTCTTATGGTTAAAACAATGCTGAGAATTGTAGTCCAAAATTTCTGGAGGATACCATATTGGGGGAATTTGAGCTAAATCAGATTCCATCAATCATTGCTAGGGGCAGAACTACTTTAGGAGAGAAAGTGAAAATATATAAATGACATATATTTATATATTTAAATATATAAATGGAGCAAAGCTCAGGGAACCAAGGTTCAAGGTGGATGCCAGGATGCACTTCCTGATGGTCAGGACCCCGAGGGTATGGAATGGGCTTCCACAGGAGGTGGTTGAGGCCCCATCGGTGAGGGTGTTCAAAGACAGGCTGGACATGCACATGGTGGGCATGTTGTGAGCAGAGCTGGCTGGAGCCAGAGGTCAGACTAGATGGCCTGGGAGGCCCCTTCTGTCGCTCTATGTTTTTTTATATTCATTAAAAACCAGTGAGTACTTGTGCAGGACAGGGAACAAAGAAGGAAGAGGGTCACTGTCCTGCATACTACATGTTGCTATGATTACAATGCATTTATACCCCACCATTTTTTCTTTTTGCAAGGAACCCAAGGCAGTTTATGCAATCCTCCTCCATTCCATTTATCCTTACAACATGAACCCATTGGACTAGGCTAGGCTGTGAGTGAGTGAGTGACCAGCCCAAAGTCACCCCGTGAGCTTCATGGATGAATGGAAACTAGAACCTGGATCTCCCAGGTCCCCAGTCTAACCACACTGGCTCTGAATAAGTACTTCTAGCAATTTAGGGCAACATCTTGACCTGATCTGCTGATGACTTTTATTATCTGTTTATTGTTTTATAGTATTGTTTTATGTTCCTGTTTTGCTGCTTTCCCCACACTTGTCTCTTATGGTTTTCTTCCAGTATACCTTTTGCCATCCCCTTCACAGTGGCCCCCCAAAGATTTAAAACTCTGAAGTAAACCCCACCTAATCCCCCATGAATTAATGTGGACCTTTTAGAATTGGGTAATTGGAACATTTCAGTTTTCAAAATTTAGACTACCCAATTCCAAAAGATCCATATTCAAAATTTTAAGTGAATGCAATTTCAGAAGTATATAAGGTGTATTTGTGCAAGCATACATTAACCAAACAGCTAAGTAGGAACAAAAAAATGGGGCAAGAATTTTTAAAAAATTATATTGTTTGCATATGTAGTTCTGTCTACTTGAAGTCAGAAACATATAACCTTTGCCCCTGCAATGAAGAAATATACCTTGTCCTCTGCAGTTGCTGTTCATTTATTCTTCCCAAGATCAGTTGCTTCCATTTACTCTTGAACTGTTATCCTTCACTCACCCTCTTTTTCAAAAAATCCTGACAATGTAATTGTTAAATCGCTGCAGTGCATTGTCTTCTGGGTTTGCTATGCTTTCAAGTCTGAATTGTGTTGACATTTTTATTTAAACCACAACTAGAGTACCAGCCTGTACAAGCAAAGAAATATTGAGCCTTTTCAGAGTTACCATGCCCTTTTCTTTCTTTCATAGAAGTACAGTGTATATGTGTGTGTGTGGGGGTTGCAATTAAAGAAATAGAAAGAAACAATAGATGGTTATATTCAATGGTGTCACTCCACTGATGAAAGCAGATCTTCAGGGAAGCCAGGAGAGTTCAATTTCCCCTCCTGAAAGCTCTTCACACTCTAAAAATCTGCACTAGAGTACTGGAAATCCCGTGGAGCCAATTTTTGGTGGCACAGAAGGCTGCAGTGAGTGGGGAGAGAAAGTCCTATTGCATTAGCAGGTTTTTCCTCATATAACCTTGGATTAAACTAGAGAAGGGAAATCAGTAATTAAAACCCTCCTCCATGATTAGGAACTAATTAAGAAGCAGTAATGAGACTTTGCTGCTGCTGCTCTGACCAAGAAGCAACAATAAGGACAAAGGCCACAGAGAAAAGCTACTACTTAAAGTTGCAGGGGACCTTTGCTAAGCTCCATTAGAGAAAGATCTCAGCTATGAGGACAGGCACCACTTAATATTATTGCTGTGTAGAATTAAAGCAGTGGCTTCACACTGCACTGAATTTCGCAATACAATCCAGCAATAACTGCTTTCATGGCCAAGATTCTTTTCTAATGTTTCACTCAAAAGAAGACCCATTCACAAAGGTCCTGAACAACTTCAGTAGCTTCCCTTCTGCAGGTTCTTCTCTTGCTGTTGTTTCATGTTCAGAACAGCCTCAGCATTACTGGGGGATAACATCTTTATTACAGAATAGTGATTCCTTAGCAGTTGAAAAAGGCCCTAGTGGAGAAACTACCAATATCGCAGAAGCACAAATCTTTGCCCATCCCGTATTCTTTCTTGGCATTATACCATTGCATTATATTCACTCGCAACATTCTGCCAGGTGAAAAGTGTGATGCTCCAGCTATCACAGTGACGGCAGTCTAGTAGAAATGGCCTGCACCTTGCCGAACTTAAATCATGATGAGATCTTAATGAAATGAGGTATTGTTTCCCCCCAAGATTTCAAGGGGCAAATCTACTTTAACCTTAAACTTGTTGTTACCCCCTTGCAGAATTGCAATTAACAGTACTGTCTATTCCTTTTGTTTTCTCCTGTGTGTTATTAATTGTGGACTCCTTCCCTGCCCCCTGCCCCAATTCCCTCCCCAAACCATCTCTTCTCTCCCTCTCCCTGTTGGCCTACCTCTCTTTAGAGGACAGAACCAACCAGTTGTGAATATGATAAATGGACAAGCTTTCATTACTGCTCAGAATCATGGCTATGCAATTGAAAGCAGCTCCCTCCCTCCTGGCTGGAAGCCTCTATTTGTGAATGCCAACGATCAGACAAACGAGGTAAAACTTCCTCTCTGTGGGTGCCTGCAAAGGACTTGATAAGACAGGGAAGTGGGCCATACTCTGCTCAGGTGCACTGATGAGCATACCTGTGTCTGCCTTGGCTAGAATGTCAGCCCTATGACTTCATATGTCCCCCACCACCTCTGCCTCCAGTCCTCAGTGAATAAGCTCCCTCTGATTATTACTGGATAATTTAGTGGACTTTCTCTATACAGGGACAGTGCCCAAAATATACACCAAAGCTTAGTGAGGTCTGCATCTTCTTTTTCAGCCTATAGGTTTGCTGGGGTGGGGTGGTTCTCAGCATGCTGGGACCCTCAGTCTGTGCTTAATAACAGTCTTGACATGCACTGAAGGAGGTGCTTTGCAGATGTCATAAGGCAAGACCGTGCCTGGTAGAAACAGAAATGGCAGCATTAGGACAAAGAAGAAATGGCTGCTCTTCCTTTGAGTTTATAAATTCAAAGCCAAACATTATTCAGATCTGTTTCTAGCATCGGTTAGAACTCAGACTTCCCTTATAAGGCAGAGAACAAAAGTAAAGGAAATGTGTTGATGCTTATATTGGAAAGGACCAGTATCCAGTGCTGCTGGTGTGTTTCTGCAGTTAGCGTTTTGCCAGCAGTGGGACATTGTGGTAGCACAAACAGGAAGTGAGTGCTTCATTGAGCAATCCCAGGAGTGAGCCCATTTTCTACTACTTTCATTGACTTCTTCTATTCAGTAAAAGAATGGTTTAGCTTGTTTTCAGTGGCTTTAGGAAGTCCTACTTTGCAGAGACATCACCCTGCCAACAAAAGTGTGTATAATCAAGGCTATGGTTTTCCCAGTTGCAATGTACGGCTGTGAAAGTTGGACCATAAGGAAGGCTGAGTGCCGAAGGATTGAGGCCTTTGAGTTGTGGTGCTGGAGGAGACTCCTGCGAGTCCCTTGAACAGCAAGGCGATCAAACCGGTCAGTTCTAGAGGAGGTCAGCCCTGACTGCTCTTTAGAAGGCAAGATTGTGAAGATGAAACTCAAATACTTTGGCCACCTAATGAGAAGGAAGGACTCCCTGGAGAAGAGCCTAATGCTGGGAACAATAGATGGCAAAAGAAGAAGGGGCTGGCAGAGGATGAGGTGGCTAGATGGAGTCACTGAAGCAGTTGGTGTGAGCTTAGGTGGACTCTGGGGGATAGTGGAGGACAGGAAGGCCTTGAGAAATGTTGTCCATGGGGTCGTGATGGGTCAGACACGACTTCGCAACTAACAACAACAACTTTGCTAGTGGTAGGGCCTGGTGGCACATGGGCAGCTTAGGATACTGCCTAAAGACAGTAGACTGTTAGATGGTGGGCTGGGAGGGATGTTGATGTTGGCTGAGCATGATGGGGGTTTCAGTGCAAGACATCTGGAGGGAAACAGGCTGAGAAAGGCTGGATTACTCAAACACTGGGCCTTTCTCAGAAGAGTGTGGGTAAAATAGTGTTTGAGGACCTGAAATGCACTACATTTCAACTCTGTCCCTAAATTATACCAGCCCTTTAACCCTGATTTCTTGACGGACTTTGATAACTCTCTTCTCTCCATAATGCATGTAACCTCTTCCTTCTTCATTTAACCTTGCAGGGTATTATGCATGAGAACAAGCCAATTTTCACTGCACAGTTCTACGCAGAAGCCAATCCAGGGCCAACAGACACTGAGGTACTGTGAAATTAGTGAGCTAATGAGCTGAGTGTTTGAGCTTTTTCTGTATCATTTTCTGAAAGGAGTTCCAAAGCAAGCAAAGTAAGAACAATAAAAACCAAAGAACCTCCTCTGCTCCAACATGCAGTAACAAATCCAATGGAATGCATATGTGCAGAATCATAGTATAAAGGGGTGGGTCTGAAAACTACCGCCACCACCCCCATGTAAAATGATGAGAGAACCCAGGATGCCTTTGCTCATTGCAATCATCCAAACCATCTCAGAGCTTGGTCTGTTTGGTTTAGTTTGTTTCAAAAGTATACACTTTCCATCAATTGGCTAAAGGGTAAAAATGTGATTCTTTAAAGTGTGCCTTTTACAAATGGCATTTTTCAGATGTGACCACATGTTAGGGAATTTGTGAACATTTGCCAAGAACATGCATGTGTGCATTTGCAGTATCAAAAGGAGCATTTCTGAAGAATTTGGAAACGGAAAGAGAAGTATTGTACGTATGTGCTTTAGGACTTGTTCAAAGACTTTCATGTATGCAACTCTGAATGTAACTTTGCCCAAAAGGCAGAACCTCATTTACCATGTTCTGGCTAATACGTTTCCTGTTTGGAACCAGACATGGCACTGTTTTCTGTGAGTTCAGCCTTGCTCAGTGTTAAGTCCCTGGGACTCATGCATATTTTCTGTGCTGTGGCAGTGTGATGGCATCATCCAAGATCAGTGCCAGGGCAAGGTTGTCACACATCATAGTGCTTATGTGCAGAGAGGGATTACTGCTGTAAAAGCCACACCTACATTATGAAATAGTAAAAAAATCTGAAGGGAGCAGTGCTAAGTGTGCTTCCTGGTGGGGAAGACTGGCTTGAGAATGTCTCAGATGTGACTCAGGTGCTCTGTTTCTGCAACTAAGCAGGTCCAACACTGGCCAATAAATGGTTGTATTGAGCTTCCTGTAGGAAGGGCAGAATGCAAATGTTAATGAACTACAAGTATTGGCAAGAAAATATAGCACCTACAACTAGCAAGGTAGGGACTCTTATAGCAGGCCATCTGCAACAGAGCCCTTACTAGTCAGTTTGGCACTGCCAGTCTTTAGCGAGAATCATAAGTACAGGCATTCTGGATCACATCTGGAGCCCAACTAGTTCAGCATACTGGTTCCAATATACTTCAAGGAAAATCACAGCCAGGGAGAAGGCAAAAGGTTGCATCAAGTTATTTACTTAATGCAGCCTTTCCTAACCAGATTTTGTTGAACTACGGCTCTTACCAACCCTGGCCATTGGCCATGCTGACTGGGCTTGAAAGGATTTGTAGTCCAGCAACATCCAGGAATGCAAATTGGAAAAGGTAGACTTAGGCCTTGGTTCTTGTTATGCTTTGGGTTGTTCCATATTAAACCAATAGTACCATTCGTAGAGGCAGGATTGGGCCCTCAGAAATGGAATATGTGCTTTATAAATAAAAATGCTCTATATTACTGACAGGCAGCTATTTTTGTCTTTAAAATAATGCCCGCTATCTTTCAAATACATTTTGAATACTTTTGCATGATTGAAGCTGTACAGGTAAATGGATTCTCATGGACAATTCTTGCTCTCTTATTTGAAAACAAAAGTTAATCCCTGATCCGTGACATCTCATGACAATCCCTACAGCAGTATATTGAGTAGTTGGGGGGAGTGTGTCTCAACAGCACTGGAATGTAAAACAATGAAAAAAGAAAGCATGCTCACCCATAATATAGTACTCATCATTCATGGGAAATAAATGAAAATAAGACCTGGAAAATAAAGCATTTTAGTTATTTTTTGGGGTTAACTAAATGTAGGACTGAGTTTACCAATAGCAAGTAATTTGCATGCCAAGCTAAACAACCAAGATCCTCCAAAGAGTCAAACAACTCTCTGTGGCCCTTTTTTAGCTAGTTACCCAGACCCAGTCTTTCAAAGATACCTGCTATAAAGGGAAGGAAAGCTGAATATTTATGTACAGTTTATACATAAAATACAGAGTGATATGATGGTTAGAATGTTGGACTGGGGACCTGGGACAGCTGGGATCTAGTCCCACTCGTCCGTGAAGCTCACTGGGTAACTTTGGGCCAGGCATTCCTTCTCAGCCTAATCTACCTCAAAGGGTTGTTGCTGCAAGGGTAAAATGGAGTTGTGTAAGCTGCCTTGGGTTCCTCTCAAGGGAGAAGAAGATGGGGTATAAATGTAGTATAATACTAATGATAGTTGGCAGCATTGACAGGTGGTTGGCTTGGTTCTGGGGATCCTTGTCATTACTGAGGACAGCATTGTGCAGGGTGTGGATGAGCTGTTTGCAGGGGAAGCACCTCAAGTGTAGGACAAGGTGTTCCCCTACCACTTTCCCCTGCAGTTACCTGCCTTCATTGTTCTTCCCCACAATGCAGCAAACACATGACTGGGAAGCACAGCAGGGGGAAATTTCATAGGACTTGTGATGGGCGGTAGCCTTTCTCCTTACATTCCTCTTTGTTCTAGGTCTGTGGCATAGGACCTTACTACTCCCATTTAATAAACTGGATTTGCTATGCTAGAGTGGTTTATTTAAGCTTATTTATCTGAGTCTTAGGCAGGCTCATATTCAAATCTAGGTCCCCCAATAAAATCCCAGCAGTAGGCTTATGCAAGTAAACTCAACAAAATCCCAGCATTAGATTATGCCTGCAGCATGAGTACAGCTAAAACACAGAGGAATGTGGGCACATATGCAAACTGCACCCTCAACTGGCATCTCATGACAATCCCTACAGCAATATATTGAGTAACACACCCAGGTGTGTTAAGAGATCTCGATGGGTTTGGTGGAAAGATTTGAAGAGGGTTTGTGACTGTGGTTTGCTGGATGAGCCCACAGCTCTGCTTATAATCACAGACCAAAGTAACATAGTTGCGCATATGGGATTTGGGGAAAGGGGCTTACATGCACAGCTACACCCCCTCCATGCTTTAGCCCTACTCACGCTGCAGGCCAGTGCCTGTATTGGGCTACTCTTCCCATTGGGATACACAGGTAAAATCCCATTTGAATGGAAATATACAAAAACAATTGTCATCAGCATTTGCTGAAAATCAGCAGACTAACCTGTGTTCAGGTTTTCATGAAGATTGGATTAGATGTGTGCTTTAAGCTTCTTATGCACTCTGGCATTTGGGTCGCTTGGGATACAAAACAATGAATGCCACTATTAATTAGGTTAATTGTTAATTAGATTAATTAGCCTCACAACCTAATTAGAGAGAGTTCTAATTGTAGCAAATAGGCAAATTCCAGCAGGAGTAATCATGGTAGTTCATTGCACTAAAGCCCTGCAAATCCTTCACTTATGATAGCAGTAATAGAATTTATGCAAACTGCTGCAATATCCATATTTATGTGGAAACCCCACTATTTTCCTGACCCGGTGCTTTTGTGCCAAGAATTTGGGAAGAGATTAGGAAAGATGAGCTGGGGCAAGGCATTATATGTAGTGGAATATGACAGGAGGCCATGATAGAGGTGGAGATGTGATGGGCTCAAATTATGCCTCCAGAATATTGGCAATATCCACTCTGATCCAACAGTCTCTTCAGGGTACAAGGGCTTAAGGCACACAGGGTCCCCTTGGTACAAGGGGGAACCCAACCCCAAACCCCTTTGTGGACAAAGAAGCTACCTCTGTACAAGAGCATCATGTCACACAGCCAGGTTACTGCTGCCTTCAAGAGTATTGCAATGCTTGTCTTGAACAGAAGCTTCTTCAAAGACTGGAAGTTCAAAACTGCTTTTTGGCCAGTGGCTGCACAGTGCAGAAGAAGATAATACTGCAGAATGTGGCACTGTAACTTTACTTTTTGTTTCCTGGGATAAACTCAGTGGCTTTCTGCAACATGGAAAATAGGTGGCAGTTGGAAACAGCAGGGCATAACTCAGCTTTTCCTATCTGATGCCCTGTGGCTGTAGTAGACTATAGCCCCATCATCCCCAGCATGGCCCATGGCTGCCTGGGAATGATGGGGATTGCAGTTCAATTTACCTGGTAGATGCCAGGCTGCGGAAGGCTGGGAGAATTAATAGCAGTGGAGATCCATTGTGAAGAGCAGATTTGGCCTTTAATGTCCCTATACCCCTGTGTACCTTAACCCCACCCAGGTCTCTTTATAATGTTAATATATAGTTCTTTTGTTGGATACTGATCTGAATTGTATTTACTTTTCCTAGTTCTTATTTGATTCATTTATTTCACTGATCAAGAAGGGAAAAGGCGCAAGCTTTGCTTCAGTGCTACCCAAGGCCACAGCTGCAACTTCGAGAGTGGAGGTCAGTTTATTAATGTGCTTTGTGTTTAGCCATCAGTCATACAGTGATGGGCATTGTTATTGAAAGAGATAGGCAGATTCGGTTTCCAGAACTGTTACCTGAGGATTTCTTCAACCCAGATTCCTTTCCAAATAAGTCCTGATTTTGTTACTCATTAAGTTAGATACATTTTCAGTTTAGCCTGAAATAATTACTGGGACATGGGGATTTGGCATGCATGCCTAAAGCTGAATTCTTGGATTTTTGTTTAGAAGTATAGTCTGCTAGATCAGGAAATGTCACACCTTTTTATTTCACTTATTTAGGACTAATTTTATTCCTAAACTTACGAGGGCTCAGTTTTGGCCCTGTTCAAAAGCCAGGGCTGAGTTCTGGAATATGTAAGTAAAGAAAATAAAAACAGAGTATCTCTGCTCTGATGCAGAATGCCACAACCAACACCTGCATATGTGAATCTGCGGGAAGACTTGCTGACTAAAGGGTGTCCCTTTCTAGGATCCCTGAACACTAGTGCATCCCTTTGGAACATGGCTGGGGAACATCCAGCCCTCCTGCGGTCCCAATCAGATCCTCTGAGTTTTTGCAGATGGCCACACCCTTTTCTTCCAGCTACTAACCACTTGTGGGGGGGGGGGTTTCCTGGCTTTTGTGCAGTTTCTTCCTCTTCCTCTTAGCGTTTGACCCCTTGTTCTGGCCTGAACTTGGGCTACAGATTTGAGTGGCCCCAAGAACTTGGTAAGCTATGTCCAAAGTTTACTTAAAAGGAGGCTTTATTGAAAAGACAAGCAAATTTCCTCAAAAAGCTGGCATCTCAAAGGAATTAGCAAGCAAGGCACTTACAACGCTCAGTGTGAACCTGCTGGAACAGATGGTCAGTGAAGCCCCTCAAGGGTGTGTGGTGTCAGAACAGTGGTGTCACACCGATCTGCAATTAAGGCTCAAATGATCAGTTTCTCGCTAGGGCAAATAGGTTTATTTACAATTCGATGCTTGGGTGCATGGGTGCCTAAGACAGGAACACCCAATGCTAATTCTATTAGGGTTATATAGAATACACAAAAGGGGAGTGAATACAATACACAGGAAGGTGATTGGATACTGTGATATGGATAGGAAAGTGATTGGATACATGTCACAGCACCATAAAGAAAAGTTACATTTCACTCTAATTAGATGCCTTTGACAGGCCTTCTAAATTAAAGTTACCTTGAATAGGCTGGCCAAGTTAAGTAAACAAAAAGGTTGCATGTGTGAACTTACAGGGTTAGGGAGGCACTTTAGCAAGCCTATAAAATACAGAGATTACACTTTGACAGTTACCCACTAATGGAGTGGGGTCATTTGGTCTTCACCACCAGACACTGAGGCATCTTTTGATGTGTTCATGGCAAGGCAGTGAGGTGGAATGGCAACATTTGTTTTTCTGAGTACAGTGGCAGCAACCACCTCTGCCTCCAAGGGAAAATGGCTAGCCTTTATAGATCACTCAAGAGGAAGGTGGTGGCTATGGCACAAGGGCAGAGCCTAAGCAGTATGCAACTACAAGTTTACATTGTTAGCAAACCCAAATAAATACTCTATGCAGCTTTCCCTCATTGTATTCTGTGGGACATGAAGCTTCCCGTCCTTATTAGCCAGCTACAAATCATAACATCTGAGGCCTTCAGTCAGGATTCTCATTAAGCTAATCATAACACCAAGCATTAGCTCATTAACTGGCCTGGTAAGACAGGATCCAGGCCAAGCACAGCTATGTTTTTAGTCCTTTGACCATCTTTCCCAGGGCCTTTGGAAAACAACACCTATTGAGCTAAGCAACAGGTAACCCTAGAGCTGTGCTTCTACGTGCCAAGCAAGGCCTAATACTTTCTGAGGCTAGAGACCCAGGCCCTGATTTGTACAGCTCAGACTCAGTACACCCCTGCTCGCCATTGGTACGCAGCCCTTGACAGCTTCTCTGAAATTAGAATTGGCCCTTGGGCTGAAAAAAAGTTCCCTCTATGCTTTAGAAATCAGGTACTGTGTTTACCATCATGATATAGATCATTCTGTCTTTGTAGATGGGGCGGTGAGAAAGAGGAAAAGTGACATGTTCAGGGTTCCCCTTGAGTACCTGAAGGAGGAGGGATTAGAATCTAGGTTTGCCTAACATATTCTTGAGATTCTCCATCTCATGGGTCTTTAAGTAGTACCTGTCAACAAATGTGGCAGTTTCCATTTCTGGATCTCCCCCCCGCCCCCACAGAGCATCTGAATATTGAACAAATAATACAACACAAGATATAACACAAGAGCTGTGATCAACCATCATTGAACCACACTTTTCTGTAAGCTAATGTGGCAATCAAGAAATTTGCTGTACATTATTCACAATAATCCTAGTATTTATACCAAATAAAGCTGAAATGGATTTGTTTAACAGTCCATTTATAATGGTTTTCATCAGCAAATGTTAGGAAAAGGCCCTCAGCCTTTATGAAACAGAATTTCCTTTGTGCAAATGCTTCAGCTTTGTGGAATAAATAAAGAGGGGGTCATTTTTGATAAGCAGAGCTGGAAGACTCTTATGCCATCCAGAGCTTCTGTGCCAAGCCCTAGGAAGGCCATGCAATATCTCTTTTCAACTTCTTGGCACCGTGGGTGCAGGGACACTAGACTCCAGGCACCCAGACCTCATAGCAGAAATAGTGCTAGGCCATAGGTTCCAAGTATTACCGCTCTTTACTCTGTTGTCAGGCCCATCATCTGAGCTATATGATGAAGGGCAGTTTACAGGCATGTTCACACATGACTCTTACGAGTGGTTCCTGCTTGAATCTGTACAAAGTGCTGAAACCCCTATTGGTCAGCACAGCCATTCACATTGTAAATGTCTCTACAATTCTTTTGCCAAACAGTAATCAAGCATTGTGTAAATGGCATGTAAGTCTCAAAAGCAACTTGAAGTTTCATGTGTGAAAATGGTTAATATGCATTGCATTGCTGGATTTTTTTCCCTGAGCTCTTCCATTTTGTGCCAAACATATTCAGAGTCTTTGCAAGGACAACTGAATTTAATACCAAGAAAACTTCAAAGACCTTACTCAATGCATAAACCAATGCATGCAAGTTAAGTCATATATTGATTTGCTTCATTTGAATCCTTCAGTCAGAAGATTTGAGTTTTTGATTTTATACAAAGTACAGGACAGTGCAGTCCTGAACTGAAATGAGGGTGAGCCAATCTTATGAAAACCTTTGTCAGAATTGAAAGGGTTTCCCTTTTAGCATTTTTTTTCGGAGATCATAGAGAAAAAGCTGAGAACCTGTTCACTTCTAATATTGATCTCTGGTTGACTAAATGCTTTTCTACATAAAGCTGTTTATTGGCTATAATTAATCTGCTGTAATTTTGGTTTCATCACAGAATTGAGATCCAACCACTACACAAGGAATGGTCCCTTTTCTGTTTTTCACTACATAACTTCTAGGTAGCATTGTGACATCATAGAATAGCACAAAGACATAACAGGAAAAAGTTGCAACAAAAATTGCACTTTTTCACTTTTGCAAATAAGTGCAAAATTAAAATTAGAGCAGTTCTCTTGCTCTAGCAAAACTTGCTGGGAGTGTTTGATGAACACAGAAATCAAACTTGAGGGTCATGTCAGCTAAAAAAACATAAACAAATAGGGAATGAAGTTCATGCAATAAATGTCTTTTTTATTTTTTATTTTTATTTTATTTAAAGTTTTTCTGTGCTGTCCCATTACTAAAAAAAGTCTCTGGATGGCTTACAAAGAACAAAAACCATAAAAACAACAACACACTCTATCTAAAAATAGTGATAAAAACAAGGATCAAACCAATTAATTGTTAAAATACTGGGAAAATCAAAAGGCCTTCACCTTGTTGAAAAGAAGGAATGGGTCTTTCCTTCCCCTGAAAACAATTTTGAAAGAAAATGAAAATAGTTTATTTGATCAATGGGAACTAATAGTGGGTATTCTGCCTCTTTACTGACCTATCACTTACTTTTAGGTTTCCAAAGTTCTTATCCTAGGATCTGGTGGTTTGTCCATTGGTCAAGCAGGAGAATTTGATTATTCTGGGTCACAGGCTGTCAAGGCCATGAAGGTGAGAATATGGTAGGGGAACTTTTTTTAGTCTACTCCACTTTAGTTCTTATTTCTCCATTCAGCGGTTGATGCTACCCCTACAGAGAAATTAAGCAAAATTATTTAGTGAGAATAAAGCCCTGTTTATCCACCATGGAATGGCTTGTGAGCAGATTTCATTTTTAATAAATATTCAGTGAAAATTCACCTAAATGGCTTGCTGTAAAGAAACTCCATCCTCTCTCATTTATTGTGAAAAAATGCACCCACTGCATGTATGCCAGGAATACCTGAGTATCTTGTCTCAAGTTTTGTTATCCTGTTTCCACACTGAGAGACTAAGAAATGTTTAAATTGGATTAATACCAAATGACAGGTAATAAGTGCCAGTGTAAATCAGAGCATAAAACATGTGCGCTAAAATTATTGGGATGTTCGAGGTTTATGTATATTCTTTCCAATAAACTGCTAGTCATTCTGGTGATTTAACAAAAACTGTGTTATGACCCTACCTGCAGTAGAAGTATATGAAAGCTATATTTGTTCCAGTAAATGTCAAGCTTTCAAAGCCTGACATTATTTACAAAATTCTGTGCCTGGAAGGGAGCAGCTCTCTAGCAGACATGATAATTACATTTTCTGCAGTAGCTGGGGGTCTAAGGAATCTTACCCAACAGCTTATATGTTAGGATTGTTTCTTAACATTTTTCCAGTGCAGAGGTTAAAATAGAAATAGAACACTGTGAAATAAGTCCACAAAATGTGATTTATTTATTTATTTGGAAGTGAGAACTCATCATGTTTCTGGTCGCAAGGATCAAACATAGCTTTTCTGGGAAAAGTCGAAAGGGACATGATGGTTAAATATTTTTTAAAGTCCCACTGATTTTAGTGGATGAATTAAACACACTTTTGATTATACTGTTTAAATGAATGGCACTTAAAAGCACTTCTCCTTTCATTTTATTTCCTTTCTGTGCTGACCAATAGCTGAAGCTCTTTGTTTACAATAGTTCTTAAAAATCATTCATTAAAATACCATAAAATCTTTTCAAAATACAGTGGTACCTTGGCTCACGAACACTTCAGTTCATGACCAAATTGGGTTGTGAACAGAAATTTCAGAAAAAAATTGCTTCAGGTCACGAACTCCACATTGGGTGACGATTGTGATCGTGCCCGTCTTCCCTGCATGGGTGTGATTATGGTTGTGCTGTGGGAGGGGAGACGGCTGCAATTGTGCTCAGGTGTGGGGAGATGGCCACAATCGTGGTTGTGCTCATGCATGGAAGATGGGCACAATTGCAGTCATGCTGGGGTGGGGGTGGGGGCAGGGAGATGGCTACGATTGCACTGGGGGTGGGGGAAGATGGCCATGATCTTTGTTGTTCTTTGTCACTGTCTTTCAAATTTTTGTGATTAAAAGAAAATGGTTACAGAATGGATTAACCTTATTTACATTGAACCTTATAGGGAAATTTGACTTGGGTCATGACCAGTTTGGGTCATGATCAGAGTCCTGTAATGGATCAAGTTTGTGAGCCAAGGTACCACTGTACAAAGATACAAAACATTTAAAAACAAAATTAGAAACAGCTAAAATAGCAAAGATTGCCCTGTACAACACCTGAGATGGATAATCCCCTCAAGCCCTTAAAAACCTTGGTAAAAACGGTATCTTTGCCTGGTGCTGAAAAGAAGCCAAGGTTGGAACCAGGTGGGCTCCAGTGGGGAGATCATTCCATTGATGGGGGAACCACAAAGAAATCTCCTTGTTGCTGCCCTTTCAGCTTCCCTTAGAACTGGCAATCAGAGGAAGTCCTCAGATGTTGATTGTAGGGACTGGGTAGATTGCAGTTGGAAGAGGTGCTCCATCAAGGACTGCAGTCCCAAGCCATGTGAGGCTTTATAGGTTAAAACCAACACCTTGAATTGGGCTTGGAAGCACACAGGCAGCCAATGCCAGAACTGGTCTTCTTTGTTCAGACCTATGGGTACCGGTTATTAATCCGACTGCAGTGTTTTGCACAAACTGCAACAACCCTAAGGGCAGTCCCACAATAATGTACTGCAGTAACTCAGTCCAAAGATTAGCAGAGTGTAGTTTATTCCTGACCAGGTAGCGGCATAGCCAGGGCAGTGGAGTGGTTAAAAGAGCAGAACTGAGACAAAGGCAATCGAGGTTCTAGTCGCCACTTAGCTATGGAGCCCACTGAGTGACTTTGGGTCATTCACAGACTCTCAGCACAACCTAACTCACAGGGTAGATGTGAGGTTAGATTGAGAGGAGCAGTAGAGTTATATAAGCTGCTTTGAGCTCCTTGGAAATAAAAAAGTGGGAAATAAATAAATGAATGCATAAACAGCCAAACCATAGGGCAATGCTACTGTGGCCATCTGAGCCTCTTGAAACAAAGATGGATCAAAGAGGACCCCACACAATGAACTTGCTTCTTCAAGGAGAGTACAACCCCATCTTGAAGAGGCTGAATACCCTCCAGCTGCTCAGAGGGACTGCCCACTAGCATTGGTAGGATGGTTTCTGTTATATTTTACAATAAAATAAGGTAGATCAAAATGTGTTTCTGCTGGTGGTACTTCAAGGAATTTGAACAATGGCATTCCACATCCACCAGTGTTTTTGTTAGTGGTAACATTCCCCCCACCCCCAAGCTTAGAAAAAAATACATTAGTCCAAACAAATCCATCAGTCAAAACAGTTTTGAAGGTGGAAGGCACTGAATTCTCCAGGCCATTTTCATGGAGGACATGTTGCTGTTTGGATAACCCAGAATGGACACTGCGCAGCCCCTAGAATTGGCTATATTTGATTAGACTGCTCTACAGACTGGATGACGTAGACTCTAGCTAGCCTGTTCGAAAGCATCACTTGCCTGTGATATTACCCAAAAATACCAAATCCAAAGAGAAAATAGATTGCAGGCACTTTCTGTATAAACAGATCATCTTATTTCTGCAGAAAGGCATTTCTTCTAAACGTGATGCTTTCTCCCCCTCTGCTTTGCTTGCCTTCTGCTTTTACATTTGAAGAGAACTTAGATTTGCTAGTACATCTTGCTAGCTTGACCTTCCTTCTCTCACAACCAGCCAGCTGCCTTGATCTTGGTGCTAATAAGCCATTCCAGAGGCAGCACTTGCTCTGAGTGCCCTTGCCTCCAACAGCATGATTTACAATGGGGTGTGAAGTCGAGGCATTTTGCATGGGGGTAGCATTGCAAGATGTGCATAACTATTCACGTTGTTATTTGCTTTTCATTGTCTTGATCAGGGACCAGTTTTGAGGCCCAACATAAACAAATTATGTGAGCAAGTGCAAATTCACAAGAATGGCTGTGGAAAAAGGAATATAATGAAGCAGAAATATCATGATGTACTATATAGCCAAGTGAACCTGCTAACACTTGAAAAAGGGTCCCATAATTTTTGTTTTAGACATTCACTGATAACCCCCCCCCCAAAAAAAAAACAAAAACAAAAACAAACAGGAAAGGAAAGGTTGAGTTCATCTCTTTAAGAACATCATGGGTTAGGTCCAGATATAGTCATGTTTAAAGTGGATCCACTGAAATTAGTGATGGGTCTACTCTAAATCTGAGTAACTCCAGATCCAATTTGGTGCATTCTACCAATCACTTTCTATCTCAAAAACTCTCTTGTGGTACCTTAAAGATTAACAAATTTATTCTGGCATACACATTTGTGGATTATATTAATCGTTTGGTCTGAAATTAATATCTGATGATGCCAGTTAATGTACACTGTTTAGTACATGTTAGAATGTTGGTTCCTTCTAAATTTCTGTTCTGTTTTGTTAAGATCCATCAGGCCTAAAAACGTTTAAGTGGAGAAGCATGTTCTTTTTGTTTCAAAGGATTTTTTTTCAACATTAGTGAAACAAGGATGCATTGATTACCTATTCTGCATGTTATCTTTTCTTGCTATTTTTCTAGGAAGAAAATGTGAAAACAGTCCTGATGAATCCCAATATTGCCTCAGTTCAAACCAATGAAGTTGGCCTAAAGCAGGCTGACACTGTTTATTTCCTTCCAATCACTCCAGAATTTGTTACAGAGGTCATTAAAGCAGAGAGACCTGATGGGCTAATTCTTGGGATGGGTGGGCAGACAGCTCTCAACTGTGGTAAGTTATATTCTTCTCTTTTCCTCCAGAAGGCTATCCTCAGGATAAACTAACTGAATTTGGGATTTGCATTGTTGTTTTTATGTGCCATCAAGTTGTCTCTGACTTATGATGACCCTATGAATGAATGTGCTCTAAAATCTTTTAAATGCTGTGCTTGATCTGATCCTAGGTCATTCTTCCTGACTGTGGTGAGATGTATTTTTCTATGTAAATTATAGTTAGCATTTCTCAATTTGCACCTAAAAGTATAAATTAGCATATGCAAATACAAAAGTATAAATTAGCATATGCAAATACTGCACATTTTTGGCAGTGTGTTTTTGACCAACCAGTTTAGGCAAGTGAGTGATAATCTATCATAGCTGGATAGATTTTACAACATGTTCTTCCATTTGTTTTTCAAATCCTATTAACGTTGAACTGCCAACCCATTCTATGAACAGGAGTGGAGCTGTTCAAGCATGGCATTCTGAAGGAGTATGGAGTGAAGGTTCTTGGAACGTCTGTTGAATCCATCATGGCCACAGAGGACAGGCAGATGTTTTCAGACAAACTGAATGAAATTAATGAGAAGATTGCTCCTAGCTTTGCTGTGGAATCGGTAAATCAGCTGAGCTCAAGTAGGCATAGCTGTATGTTGAAATGGTTGAAACAGATAATGCGTATTTCAGAATAGGTTCTTTTCCTCCCACTCATCCGTGCCCTCACATTGTTTTGCTCATCCAGGTCTGTTGCAAATTTCTGTAGGCTGGAGAAATCAGCAGTAAGGCAGGACTTCTACAAAGGGAATTAACAGCAGCCCATTGTCAGGAAGCTCTGTGTGCTTTCTTTTGCAGTACGTGCTCGTTTTCCCTAGAGGAAACACCTCAGTATGTGGTGATCGAGCCCTCCTTCCCTGTCTCCCTGCTCTTTTCCCCTTTTAACATGGTCTTTGCACTCACAGTGAATGTGGGTGCAGGGAGTGGCATTGTGCAGCCTAGGCACACTCATTGTTAAGTCTGGACAGACACCTCTTCCCCACCCTACAACACAATTGAAATTGCAGAGTTTGAAAGTATCAAATGTAACATCCAGCCTCTTACTCAAAAGAGAGGGATCATTCACCCCACAATTCACAATTCTAAGCTTCATGCAACCCCTGTTGCCTTCAACAAATGATCCCCAGCTTTCTTTTGGAGGGAACTATGACTATTAATCCAGTCTGGTCTATGTCTTAACATCACAGAGCAACAATCACGAGTCTGATTACTATCTATTGTTCTCCTTCTGGCATACACATTCTAAATGATACGATAGATACAGATTTAGAAATGTTCCATAGTTTCCACTATTCTTATGTTATTTTTATTTCATCACCCATTGTTCTAGATAGAAGATGCTTTAGAGGCTGCAGAAAAGATTGGTTATCCTGTCATGATACGCTCTGCATACGCCTTGGGTGGACTAGGTTCGGGTTTATGTCGTGACAAAGATCAGCTGCTGGATCTTGGGACAAAGGTATTTTTGTGCTTGCTTCTGTGTGTATCTGGTTGCCCACATTGCAACGTCTGCCCGAAAGTGGAGGAGTGAGGCTGGCAAGAACCAAGTGGGGATGGAATCTAGGGCTCAGCAAGCAGGCAGTAGAGTAGATGCACCATGCAGTGAAAATCTTGTTGCAAAAATGCCCTTGGTCTTTTTCCTGGGGGGTTTCAATTGTCAGGGAAAAGGGGAAGCAATGTCTAGATGAGATCTGAATTGTTTATTTTGCATGCAAGATAGGTCAGCAGTGAGTCTCATGCCCAAAAGTGGAGCGGACAGAAAGCAAAGAGTTGGGCATGGCCTCTTATAGTCTACAGGTTAACAATTAGCTTTCACTGCACATGTCAGGGTCTTTCCATCCTATAGTCTATAGGTTAACAACTGTGCATGTCAGGCTAACAATTGATTGTAACATTAATTCTAACTGTGCCTAGCAGGGTGCCCCTTTCCTGATGCCATCAACGAAAGTTTATGACTGATATTTTCTAGGTAACTAGCCTATAGTTCCAGGAACAGACTGTAAGCTTACCCCTTTAACATTTGTGATTAGGCTAAGTGGCCCTTGTCTGCATGTCTTCAGTGAGCCCAGGCAGTGTCAGCCAGTAGCAAATGTTAGTGGAGAAGCCCAAGGCTTTTGCAGGTTCCCATCAGCTATATCTCAGGAGTATATGTCTTGTCCTGCTTTCACTTGTTGCTAGGGCAAGCTAGCCAGAAATCGTTGAGTTCAAGTGCCAGGGTATCTGGGTCACAGAAAACAGTCTGTGAACAGTTGCCTTCTGCAAGCAAAGATCAATATGAGCAGCAGGACTTTTCCAACAGTCTGAGGCCAGCACCTTGGGGGACATATTGTGGGAGCCACACACAGGCTCTGGTCAAAGAAGTTGTCACTGGGACTGAGGTGGAGCCTGGAAAGGTAGAGGTAGTCCTGTTGGAAGATGTTCCCTAGATCTTGCCTCCTTGGAGCAATTGCTTATTCACTTAAAGAAGTGGCATGGTGCTCTTTTTTACTTTTAAAAATAGTAATATTTTTATTCAGGAAAAATACAAAAGCCTCACCATACATGCAAATAATAGAGCAAATATGTATAATATTGAGGGGGGAAAGCAATTTATCCTTAAAATAAATTTTCTAAAACATAACAGGCTATATTTGGGGGAAACCCCTATCTGTTGATTTTTAAAAAGCAATTTCCAAGAAATGTGTTAATCTAGAAAGTAATGCAACATCTCATATCCTTTTGAGCATTTATTTTCCTTCACTATGCTGATATAGGTGTTTACAGGTTAAGACTTTTTTATTTAATCAATATTTTAATATGTGTTAATAGTAATTGGATTTTATTGTTTGTATTTTATTAATTACAGCCAGCGTGGAATAGTCAATTTATCTATTTTATTCTGATTTATGTTGTAAGCCTTCCAGAGATGCAAGTAATGGACGGCATACAAATCTTATAAAGAAATACATACATACATACATACTAGCAAATTCTACACCAGATCCAGCTTGCTTCTACATTATCTTGTAAATAACCAATCATATTTTGAAGGGATCAGTGGGCTATCAGTATTCAGAGATTTTCCACAGTTTAACTAATATCTTTCCCAGTGTTTCTGAATAATAGAAGAGTATAAAATACACAATCTGCTGTAGAACAGTTAAGTCTCCAACATGCATTATATCTGAAAAGGAGCAGATGGCAGTGAACGATAGCCCTGTGTGCTTGAGGTGTCATCTCTGGTGAGGGTGTGGAAGCTGTCTGCTAATTCTGGGAAGGAGCGGGAGGGGTCCCTTGAGCTGCAGGAATATCCTGGGTGTAGAATCATTAGTGGCTGAGAATGGGAGCAAGGAAACCTCCTTTGAGGCAAGGGGTTCCTTTGCAGTCCTTTCTTCTCTGTTGCCTGGGGAAAGAGTCTGCCAAGACTCCACTGCTGAGCCAAACTTAACTGGCTGCTACTGCTGTGAATGACAGAAGGCCACATTCTCCTATCCAAGCCTGGATTTTAAGATCCTTCAGATGGCCACCTTTGGTGGAACATGAGAGAGGGCTGTCATGATGGCATCTCCCAGGCTCTAGAATTCTCCCCAAGGGGAGTCAGGCTAGCCTCACCTCTCTTGTTCTTCTGCCCGCAAGCAAAGACATTTTTATGCAGACAGGCTTTTGGCTTTTAAACTGAACTGCTTGCTGGTGTAGGTTTTAACCTTCTTTTCCTATTGATGTGCTTCACATTTTAAAGGCATTTATATTTTAATTATAATCCTATATTATTGTTAGCCACCTTAAGGAATATTGTTAGTAGAAAGTCAGGATATGCACTTAATAAATAAGCAAATACAAGCTGATACATTGCTTATTTTATCAATCCTGATCTGGGATCCAGTGGTCTGTTCTAGGCAAATGCATATTTTAATCTGAGTGCCTGCCAAAGCCAGACTGGAAGATGCCAAATATCCTACTAAGAACAAAAGCATCTTGCCACTTGGCTTTTATGTAAAGGGAGAGGTTAATTTATGTTACTTGCTGTTCTGGAATAGCAGACTATTATGAATCATTGCTGATGACTTCTTGTTTCTTGTAGATCTATCAACACTGTCTATCTTTTCTCACTTGCCTTGGATATTTGTATCTTGGTCTTCTGTCAACAAGCCTCCTAGAGCAGCTTACGTAAAACCAATGAAATAATAAAATAATCATCAATTTTAAAAACCCAGAAAAGTTAGGAAACCACATTACCACAGAAAATAGTATAACAGTGAAGATCTGCAATAGTCTAAAAAATCCAAAAACCCCAATAGTCTAATAAAATTCAACTAAAAGAATAAAAGGACTGGGCAAATTAAAAGGCTTTCACCTAGAGCAGAAAAAATGCCTCCAGAAGAACTCCTTTGCAAAAGGAGACTGATAAACAGGGTGCTCTAACTGAAAAGGCCGTCTTAGATAATCGCCTGCTTTACCACAGTTGGAGACAGGAGAGTCATGATATAAAGGCGCATGCAAAGGATAAAGGAAAACATGGCTTACCTACCACCAAACCATCTAGGCCTCCAAACCCCACTTCAAATTTGATGGTTAAAAATAATGATACACATACGAAGTTGCCCAGCCTTGGCCAAAGTTGTTGCAAATGAAGATACTCCCTTTTCAAGCATAGATTTTCTTGATGGGGTGAGAAACTTAATGTTCTTTAATGAGACACCTTCATATAGCTTGCTATTGAGTTGGATAATGTGAATGATTAAAGTGACATGAGGTACTGCTGCAAAAATGTGTCAGAAATGGTTCTTAATCTGAACAAATGATTTTGCAGTTTGAGTCAAAATGAAATATAACGGCCTATAGTTTCTTTGCTCTTCAAAACAGATCAGGAGCGGAAATGTTACACAGATCCATCCTGAATTGGGCTTAGAATGAGCAGTGCAACAAGAGCAAGATGGAAAAAGGCACCGGCTATTTGTGATGGCATGGTCTGGGCCAATAGGATAAAGGTGTGGTGGTTCCTTTGAATCATAAAGTCATGGGAACATCTCTCTCTGGAAACTTTCCTTAATATATTACATGTTTCATGACACCATTTTATCTAAAAGCTGGCTGTGCCCCCCAACCCCACAGCTAAATGTCCCAGCAGGAGCTGAACTGTAGTCCTGAATCTGGCTGATTTCTGCCTGTTCTTTGGAAAAGACCCTCCCATTCATGCATTTGCTTTATTCAGAATTATATCCCCACAGCATGGCATGGCATGGCACCACAATCACATGGTTCCTAGGCTGCTGACTGAACCATTCACAGGATGATTAGCCTGCAAGCCTGCAAAGAGAGGAGATGTCCTTGACCTGCTACACAGTCATGGACCAGAAATGTAGAAACACCTGAGTTTTGACCATCTTTTGGATATACCACTTGACCTTATTTTAGTTGACTTGGTTGATTATATCCATTTTAGATGGATATAATTCATTACTAACATGCTGTTCTTTATTTTCTACATAACTCACTATTGCCCTTATGTTAGCAAACAAACATAACCATTACTCTGCCCTGAATCAGAAACAGGGTCTGCCTTGATTAGCATTTTATCTCCAGGAATTGCCATACAGATACATCTGGAACACTCAAGAGGGCAGCAATTCCAGTTTGTCTTAGCCTTCCTGGATTTGTTCATCCCTTGCTCATTAAAAGCTGTCTAAACTTGTTGTTGTTAGTCGCGATGTCATGTCCGACCCATTGCGACCCCATGGACAACATTCCTCCAGGCCTTCCTGTCCTCCACCATCCCCAAAGTCCACTGGAGTCCACCTAAGCTCACGCTGTCTAAACTATACAATAGCAAATTTGGAAAGAATGTTACACGTGAAACTTTCATTTTAGAATTCTACATGCATGGCTAAAACTAGAAGCAGTGCTGAACTTAACAAAATTGGATGGGCATGGCTTAATGCCCACTCCTAGAATCCTCTTTTAAGCCTTGGATACATTGGTTTAGATTCATTAATGTTGATGGAACTCTTGTGGACATATGGCCAATTATCACTTTAATAGAAAGCAATTATGCTTCTCACTAAACCAGTGTTCTATATGGCCATATGCCCTAGAAAAATAGCTAAATTGAGGATCCAGCAATGTAAGGGACAGAAAAGTATTTTCTTTATCTTTTTTTCATCAAGTAATTACTGCCTCTCCATCCTCTAAATTCATCAGGAAAAAGGAAATGCGATAGCAATGATGGCTTATATATATATATATATATATATGCGTTAATTATTATGGAAGAGTGTAATCAGTTCATTTGTTTAGACCATAAGTTATAGCACAATTACAGTTTGGAAAAGTGATGAACACGTACACACATTTGTCATTAAAACAGTCCACTACATTAATTTCAGCAGGTTTTCTCTGTACATATGCTGCCACAAAACAACCTTTGCTGTGACATTGCTATTTAAATTAGCAAGAGGAATGATTTATTTATTTATTTTTGTTGCAGTTGGCCAATAACTAATGTTCACTAAGAATTGTTTTCAATGTCGAGCCCTTGTAAGAGACCTGAACAAAAAAGGGAAGGTTTTCTTTGCCCTCATCACAAAAACGGTCTCATGGCTCATATGGAATTGGGCTCTGCTCAGCCTATCAGAATGACCAATGGCATCTGTTGAACCTTCTTGTCCACCTAACAGAGAACCAAATATTTCTTAAATTACTATCATGAAATCTAAACATAAAGGCCATGTTCACACACAGTAAGCCAGAGTGCCGATTTATTGCAAATGGGTTACATGTGTGTCATCCAGCCTGACCTGCTTGCCTCCTCCTGCTGGCCATAGTGAGATGTTGGCAGGAACTCTTTTATACAGGCCAAAGAGCAGGAAACAGTTTTCCAGAGTTGCACCAATTTAATGAAACATTTCTTTTAATCTCTTCTCTTTACACATCAAGGCCTTTGCAATGACCAATCAAGTTCTTGTGGAAAAGTCAGTGGTAGGGTGGAAGGAGATTGAGTATGAAGTTGTAAGAGATGCAGCTGACAACTGTATTACTGTCTGCAATATGGAAAATGTTGATGCGATGGGAGTTCATACAGGTAGGTTGCTTAGATCCTTGTAATATTACTTTTAGTGCTTAGGAAGGTGTAAAGCTATTGTTCAAAGTTGCACTGTCATTGCCACTTATAAACTTTAAATATAAGGTACTAATAGGCCAGGGTGCAGTTTAAAATAAAAATCTGTTATAAGTTTTGTGTGTGTGTTAATTAGACATATTTCAGACCTAGTAGTTTCTTAGGCCAACTTTCAGGAAAATAGTTGCAGTAGTTTTTGTGCTGGGCACTTTTATATTTCAAATTTTTAAGAAGAACTGTTGAGAAGTTTTTTTTTAATTATTCTTGGCAGAATTGGATGAAATTTACAGGAATGAATAGGTGCAGTGACTTTTGTGCAAGAGCACCTTTTCCATTAGATATATGTATCTGCTATGTTCCTGTGCACACTGCATAGAGATGCCCCTTAGTAAGAAAATTGCAAAGTGCAGTGATTCATTTGAAAGGGGAGTCCTGAATTTAGGATGCTGGTGAATGATTTGCTTTCCCTTTTTTACTCCCATTAAGTGTGAGCGATTCCTGTGAAAAGAGAACATTTCTCAGGGGTTTCTCCAGGTACCACAGCATGTAGGGAGTCATGGTGATTGAAAAACAGTTTAAGGCCTTTTAAAAAAGGGAAATCTGGTAGCATCAAAACAATGGTCCCATGTTTGCCCTCCCCCAAAGCAGTTATTGGAGGGTGCATTGGAAAATATAGCAACATAGAAACACAGAAACAGAGCGAGTCAGAATGGGCCTCCTGGGCCATCTAGTCTGACCTCTAGCACCAGCCGGCTCCGCTCACGACATGCCCACCATATGGATGTCCAGCCTATCCTTGAACACCCACACCGATGGGGCCTCAACAACCTCCCAGGGAAGCCCATTCCATGCCCTCGGGGTCCTGACTGTCAAGAAGTGCTTCCTGGCATCCAAATGGAACCTTGGCTCCCTGAGCTTTGCTCCATTGGAGCGCGTCCTGCCTTCCTCTGCAGGGGAGAACAGGTCTCTTCCCACCTCCGTGTGACAACCTCCACACATACCCGCATGTTGCCAACAGATCCCCTCTGAGTCTCCTCTCCTCCAGGCAGAAGAGACCCAGTTCCCTCAGTCTTGCCTTATACGGCATCCCCTGCAAACCGGCCACCAACCTTGTGGCCCTATGCTGCACTGACTCCAACCTGGCTATATCCTTTTTGTAATGAGGGCCCCAAAACTGAACACAATACTCCAGTTGCGGGTGCACCACAGTCGTATAAAGTGGTAGTAATACCTCTCTCGATCTAGAAGCCACACTTCTGGCTATGGAACCAAGGGTGGCATTCGCCCTCTTGACCACCGCATCACACTGCCGACTCATGTTCAGCCTGCAGTCAACCAGTACCCCGAGGTCCCTATATATATGACCTATATTACAAAGTGAACCTGTTAGTCACTCAGTTCTGCTCTTTCTCCCTCTCCCCACCATTCGTGTACAGAAATAAGAGCAAAATGCAATATTTTTAGGGACAGAGGTATGCCTTCCTGAAGTTGAATTGTGAATAAAGCCTCATGAGGGGTCCAGCTTCAGTTCTGGTTGACTTTGCAGAGAGCCCACTTCACCTTATGAAGTGCCAGAAATGGTTTGTAGTGGCCTGATTTTGCTCAGCTGAATCGGATGTGTGTGTCCCCAGTTTAAAAAAATAAAATGCACTCAGAGAGAGCCCTATCATCTGTATAAAGAAGTATTCAACATTGTTTTGGTGTTCAAATCCAATGGACAGGCTGACATTAAATGAAGAATGCAGCATAGATGTTGAATTCCATTCATAACAAAAGTGTGGAATTCAAGATGAGTTGTGAAAAACTGGAGTTTTTAAAAATGTGTTTATTTTAACACAAATATGACATTTTAGCATAAACTCTGCTTAATACTATTTTATTATCTATTTATATTCATTTTAATTCCAGGGGGCTTACTTCTAATTAAATGTGGACAGCATTGAACTGTCAGTCTAATTAAAATGTGTTGGATTACTGTACAATACATCAGTAGTCTTTCATATTACCTATACTTTCTAGAATGTACTAGATTGGCTGTGTCTCACACAAGCAGGATTGATCATTCTCAGAACATTTTACACTTTTGCTTCCACAAACAGGAGATTCTATCGTAGTAGCTCCCAGTCAAACACTCTCAAATGAAGAGCTGCAGATGCTGAGGGAAACAACCATCAAAGTTGTCCGCCACTTGAACATTGTAGGAGAGTGTAATATCCAGTATGCCTTAAATCCTACTTCTCTGGAGTATTGCATAATTGAAGTTAATGCTAGGCTTTCTAGAAGCTCTGCTTTAGCATCGAAAGCTACAGGGTAAGGCACCAAACAGTACTGGAAAAAGAGCAAAGGTGGGTATGTGACACAAGGGAGAATTTGGAAACATCATTATTTAAGAAATCTCTGCTAATTTGAAGAAAAGGGTATTGCTAATTTTCTTTGATTAGTTGGCTTATTGTTGTTTACAGAAACTTGAGCTTGCTCTTTTGCATGTCCACAAATTGGAATCCTCTGCATCTACTGAATGTACCAGGCCTGGCATATAAATAAATGTAATGGGACCACCTGCCCATCAGTGTCCATAATCTAAATCATCTGTGGCCCAGTATCAGGCCTCTAGTTCAGTAGTAGCTGAACAGCATTGTTGATCAGCCACAGCATCCAAGGCTAGTATGGTGCAGATAGACTAGCAATCATACTGACACTGCTGTTAAAAAAAAAAAAAAAGGCCACATTAAATGTGTACCATTGCAAGATATGGAGTACACTCTTCCATGGATTTAATGGAAAATCAGTGTCTCTAAGAACAGTGTCTCATACTGCACTTTAATCTGGATTTTTAATCCTTCTTTTCATAAATAACATTATGGATTAAATAGGACTCTCTTCTGGACAGGCCAACTAGGCATTTATGGTTAGAAAGCTTCTAAAGTCTGCCCTGACATTTTCTCAGAACATGGGCTGGGTGGAGCTTACAGGCAATTGCAAAGATTCCTCTGTGCAACCATTTTCAGATTCCTCTGTGCAACCATTTTCAGATTAAAAAGGGGCAAAGGGGTCTCAAACATTACAATAAGGCTCAGCAAGGGGAGGAACCAGGACCAAATCTTCCTTCTTAAAGAGTTCCACCATGTTATTTCCTGCAGTTTCCAACAATGTAGCAAAAGGGTTGTGTGATGGGAATGCTGGTTGCAACAACAAGGGTTTTAGGCATGCTACTCTTATTCACAAAAGGATGCATCCCAAGGCAGTGTAACTTCTGGAAAGGCTAAATGAGGATTAGAAATCGCCTTGTGATTTGCCACATATTTCTGTCCCTTTTAAAATGTTTCCCTTTGTCTTTGATGCCAGGTATCCTTTGGCATTTATTGCAGCCAAAATAGCCCTTGGGATCCCTCTACCAGAAATTGAGAATGTAGTATCTGGAAAAACAACAGCCTGTTTTGAGCCTAGCCTGGATTACATAGTAACCAAGATACCTCGCTGGGACCTTGACCGCTTTCAGGGCAGCTCCATCAAGATCGGCAGCTCCATGAAGAGTGTGGGGGAGGTGAGTCTGAGGATTTCCCCCCAGTGTTTCTCAAAATGCTCTTAAGCTCATTGATGTTTTAACTGCAGGGTGCTGGGATGATGGAGATGAAGAAGATGAATGATTATGGTGGTGTTGGTTGATGTAGCTCTTTGGAGTGTATTTATTTTCGTTCTTTATCACCCAATAGCCAAAGCTTTCTGGGTAATGTACCACAGTTAATAAAACAGAATAAAATACAATATAAAATATAAATAACAGTACAGATGTAAAATTGCACTAAACATTTAAAACATTAACCAATTCAACAGCTACAGCAAGTCCATTTTGCTAGGCCTGCTAAAAACAACTAACAACTCCATATTTATTTATTTAAAACTTTTGTACCCCGTCCACCACTTTAACATCTCAGGGTGGCTTATGCTATTTGGAAGGAGTTAGCAAAGTTGGCACGAGGTGGTCCTCAGTGGGAAGATCATTCCAAAATTCGGGGATGACCAAAGAGAAGGCCCTCCTCCCTGTTGCCACCAACTTACCCTCCCATGGAGGAGGCTTTTGCAGGAAGGCCCCAGAAGTTGAGCACACTACCTGAGTAGATTGTGGTTAGAAAGGGCATTCTGTCAAACATTGTGGTCCTGTTAAAATCACTCTTTCCTTTGCGTTGGAAGAGAAAAATATTCCAAGCATGTAGGGAGTTCTTTAAAATTTTATTCCAACAAAGGGAACAGAAAAAAATGGTTTCCTTCCCATTTTCCAGTTCACCTGGGCACATGTTCACATCTCCCTTTTGAACCCTGCTCCGGGCCGCTTCTTCCCTCCTTCTTTCCCCTAATTGGCTGGGGTACTGGGAGTTTACAATCTTTCCAGCCCACCTACTCTGCACTGCTCCAACACCAGCCCTTCTTCCCAATCCAGCCCTGCCCCTGGTGGGCTGCAATAGGCTCATTTTGTTCTGCCAAGCTTGTCAATAAACAATCAGGAAGTATTTGGCCCTTCTGCTTTCCCACTTGGTGCTACCTGATTTTAGCCCCTCCCCTCCTTTAGGCCAAGTAATCTTGCTACCTTTAAATCTTGCTACTCCCTTGTTTCAAATCATCCTTTCACATCTATCAATTCCTCCCTTTTCTTTCCTTCACCCTGATTTGAAACAACAATTCCCAATTCTTAAACTTTGATACCATCATCCTAATCATTTCCTCCTTGTCTGTGCATTTCCTCCCAAACACATCCCCTTATTACATGGGGTGCAGACCAGTATACACTGTAGGCTAATGTAGCAGATTATGCTTATGGCTATTATCCCCAATATGAAAACAGGTGTTCCAACCACAAAGTTGGGGAGCCATTATGTCAGCCATTCTCCTATTCCTGACTCCTGCCTTATTTTGATCCCTGTTATTACCTGTTGGATTGTTCTTAAGTCTTCATTGACATCTGCTGTGTTTAAATCCATCTTACAGGTGTGTCCAATCACCCCTCAGGCCCCTCCTTTGGTACTAAAACATAATTCAGAGCCACCCTATTTTGTGGTGCATATACCTCCATTTGTTGCATCTCTCTAGCCAGCTTCCCCAGTGTTTGCGTTTCCAAGAGCCACTATTGCACAGGCAGTTTGCTCCTGAAAATGTACTAAATATACGTGGGTAGACACTGCAAAGGAGGCTATTCCAATCCCTATCACCTCTCCTTTTGTTGGAATAGTCAGCTCCTTTCCTGCGCAGTACTCCTCTGTTACTGGTATGTCTCTAGCATGTCTTCGTGAATAATAATTCTGGCAGGGTACATCCCCTAACTTTATTATTCCTACTGCCACTCCTGCACCTTCCTTGTGATAACTGGAGAATCTCCCCACACCCTTATTTTCTTATTTTCAAGAAAAAAAGTATTCAGGAAGGGTTACACACCCATCCTTACATACACAGGTGCCAACCCAGTGTAGCATGACTGCTTTCCAATATCCACTGGGCCTCCTCTTGTGATCTCAGATATATCACACTTCCATCCAGCCATGTTAACCAGTAAAGGAATCCATTCTCCCTGAACTGGAGCCCCGAGTACACACTCATTCATCTTTATGGTCCACCTGTAACAGTCCCTGGTGCATCCGCATTTTGTATATCTAGTTTCATTCTTCAAAACACCTCCTTTCTCATAGATCCTCTAACCTTTGAAAAGAAGTTCTCTATCCAAGCCACTTTCAACTGTCTGGAGCAGTTCTCATCTCCCGATTCATTCCCCGATTTCCTGCTCCCTCATAACCAAAACGCCCATCAATTATCTGACAGGGCCTTTGATGACCAAAAATGAATTCCCCCTTATTTCCCTTTGCCAACAAGCATCAGTGGGCATCCCTGATGTCTTGCTGCATGGCTCTCCACTCTGGATTAGCCACTCACACTTGCTCTATCCCTGCTTCCACTGTAACCAAGCTGTAAAATTGCCACTGAGGCACAGGGATTACTATGTTTTTTGGCATGCAAATGAGGGCGATTGCAATGCTGTCTATCTGGCAGCTTTACCTGCCCTACCTGATCAGCAAAACAATGGCCCCAGCAGCTCCTATACAAGCCACCAGTTCCCATCCTCTTGAACCAACAGCCAATACCAGCAGAGATCTGACCTTAGCACAGAGGTGCATATAAGCAAGGGCCGCTTCTCCCTCCTCTTTTCCCCTTATTGGCTAGGATACTGAGAGTTAACACTCTTTCTGCCCGCCTGCTCTGCGCTGCCCCAACACCGGCCCTTCTTCCCAATCCAGCCCTGCCCCTGGTGGGCTACAATAGGCTCATTTTGTTCTGCCCAGCTTGTCAATAAACAATCAGGAAGTATTTGGCCCTCCTGCCTACGTGCCTGTTTCCTCATACCTTGTGCTATCTGATTTTAGCCCCTCCCCTCCCTTTGGGCTAGGTAATGTTGTTACCTTTTTAAATGTTTCTACTTCCTTGTTTCAAATCATCCTTTCACATCTATCAGTGCCAGCCAGCTCTCACCTTTAACCTGCTCCTCTGCATTTTTGCAGTGCTGTTACCCAATCTATTTTGAGACCTGGTTCCTTTGCTCCCTAGGCCCTCCTTTTGACCCCTTGACCTAAAGATATCATCCTCATTGGGGCTGAGACCCTCATGATGATGAATACCCTGTCCAAAGCCACCATCCCTTTTGGTCAACAGACTTGGGTTAGCCTGCTTTGCAAGGTGGGAGCAGTGTGAGATGAGACCATGCCCCAATGTCCAGTTCAGTTATCTGTTTTGCCCTTTGAGGCCATTCGAGATCTTGTTGTCTTAAGTTTCACTCAATTTCTGGACTCACCTGTACACTTGGCTGTAGGACTTGCCTCTCACGGTTTGCCTGGTTAATCCTTTGCTTCCTCGTGGATGATGCAAAGAGCAAGGCAGAACACAGAAATCACAGTCTCTGCAGTCCCAGTTCATCTGCTGTCTGGAAAGTACAGCTTAAAAAACAGCTGGATTAGGAAAAAAAAAACCTTTGCATTTCTTCACAGACACTGGTTAACCACATTAGCCTGGAAAGAAAGTTGAGAAATCTTTGTCCTTTTCAAGTCTGGTCCCCCCGCCAAGTCTGTTAAGCACAGTCTCAAGAAAAATGTCTGAGATGTTGAAATCAAATCCAACCCATGCCAAAAGCGCACACAAGAGAAACACCTTGTTGAACTTGCGTGCTTCACAAATCCATTGTTGGCCTTGGTTAAAACAAAATTTGCCTTCTGATGGCATTTGTCCAGTGAGAACATGGTATCACACAAAATTTTCACAGAGATGGTACCTCCTCCCCCACATACATAAATACAAAAATGTCCCAAATCTATCACATATACATGCAACTTGAACTAGCACCCTTCACAATCAAATGATCAATGCTTGTTCATCTTGATGAGCATGACTGCTTATGCTCACAGCAAGAAAAATTAACAAAAAACCCTTGCCATTTCCTGGGGCTAGCAAATGGGCTTAGCCCCCCTCCCCACAAACATTAGGCTACTATAAGGAAAACTCTCCTTAGCACCATCAATATTACTTTCTTGTACAAAACACCCTCCATAGCTATCTTTCCTTGTAAAATTTGGGGCCTGATCAAAATATTTGGCAACATTGCAAAAAGGAAAAGGGAACAACCTTCTTGTTGAACCCATAGGGAAAAGTAGTCTCCTTGGGGTTTTTGAAAAGAACCCCTCCCTGTGCACCCCTCTACATGCACACATCCAGCCAAACAGCCCCAATTCCACCCATTACCCTCCTTCCTCCAATCTTTGTGTTGTGGCATGGCCACAAGATGGTATACCCAGAATTCAGAACACATTCCCCTCCTCCTTCCACGCAAAACTCCTGGTAGCCAACACAAACAATTCATGCATTCCCACAATACTGCTTCTGGAAGGTTTCCCTCCCTTAAAAAAATTCCCCCCAGCCTTCCCATTGAGAGTGCTCAAGGATCCTTTGTTTTAACCCAATCCCTTCCCATGCAGAATTTTTTCCTGAGGCAGTACAGGCTTTGAACACTCAAAGAACCTCCAGTGTCTTACCTCAGTTGCATTACCTTACTGTCCCTCCTTTTAAGATTTAAACAATATTCAAAAAATTTAAAAAAGATTTAAAAGATTTAAAAAATATTACCTTACTGTCCCTCCCCTTAAGATTAAAATTAAATATTTCCTTTTAGAGCTTTCTAGATACCCCAGGATCCATTCAGAGAACTGGTGCAAGCCTGCCCCCAACTCGTGGCTTGAAGCATCACTGCCCCAACTTCCCAAAGCACTTTGAACTCTGCACATGCTCAGAGGCTCTTGTGTGTGCGCTCCCTCTGCAGCACTCACAAAATGGTGGCACCTTCTGCCAGAGCATACCCTTTCTTGGCTCTGTGGGGATGGCCAAGCCCACAGAGTCAAGAAGTCCATAACTTCCAGCACACATTTCCCTGAATTTAGTTGGCCAGACCAAATCCAGAAAAAGCTGCTGTTGCTGTCCCTTAAATTATGGAGTGCTCTCAGCAAATGAGGTACACCAACCCTCTCTTTTTCATTTGGTTTTTCCTCCCTTTCTTTACCCAAATAAAAAGTGTGTACCATGGCACCCTGCAACAGCAGGGGTTTGAACTCGATGGCCTTCATGGCCCCTCTCAGCTCCTCCGTTTTGTGCTTCCATGAAAAACCTTAGCAGCTGCATTCTTTACGCATTCTTTATTTTTTCCATTTTGTACCAAAGCACTCAATCACCATTTATCCAAAACTCTTAAAAAGCCCACTCACACACCAAGCTCCATGCCCCACCTTAAAGCAAGGAATTCCTGCAAAATACATCATCTCACATACTCGTATCCTCACATGGCCTATACAATTTTCCTTTTGCCTTTTACCCTAAACCCCACATACCAAACTATTGCATGTTCAACAGGTAGAGAACCCAAGTTAGCCCGGAGAAAACCAAGAGCATATTTACTACCTGCCTGACAAGGTGGACTTCCAACAGCAGTCCTTATGTGAGAGGGAAACTGCAAGGCCTAAGCCCACAGGGCCTGCAACCCCTCTCCCCTTTCGCTGCCTCCATGTGCAATCTTCACTTGTTGAACTCCAGCCTGCCACTGTTCAGGCTGCTTGCTAAACACAACCATCCAATTTCCACTATTTTTTCCAAAAACCTCTTCAACACATAAAAGAAAACTCTTCTCTTCTGTGTCTTTGCTTCAATTTTCCTTCCCCTTTTTTTTCCTCTTCATTTCTTTCTCTGGGAATCCCTTCAGGATAAGCAGGATTCCCCCCTCCCTTTTCTTTCCTTGCCACAATCCATCTGCTCACTTGCCTTTACTTTCTACTTGCAACATCTACAAAATCCCAATCCAAACCATGAAATTACAACCCCCTTCCACTAGCGCAAAACCACACTACACAGTGCTTTCCCTTTGCATGTGTTTCTTCCTGAACAAGTCCTTTTCCTTCTTTCCTACTGTTACCGAACTGAGCCAGTCAACAGCTGGGGCAAACCCAGGTGGACCCCAGACCTGAGCCAAACAGAGCCTGAGACGAGACTTAGAGCCAAAATCAGCTTTATTCTTGTGCACTATAGAATAAAGGGAGACGAAAGGGGACATTCAGCCCAAAGCAGTGTCTCAAAAGTTGCACCCCAGTACATGCGTTTTATACCCTAGGTAACCAATTAGGTCACCTAATACACATCTAATACATCGATACATCAATGTATGCACCCCCTCCCATGCTGGAGAAAGAGTCCTTTCTTCTGTCAAGGACCAGACATTTCCCATGTCTATTTCTTATCTACTCGAGATTCACACGGGCTTGCCATGTTCTTACTCCCTGCACATTTGCAACTTTCATGGCAGCTAGAACCAGTTTCCACTGTACCTTTGATTACTGTATTCGAGGTCAGGCTAGTGTGTTAGCTGTGTGTTACACAAAGTTCATTTTGTTCTTATCTGCCCTCCCTTCTGGAACAGTATAACTGTGGTGTTTTTACTATGTGGCCTTCCTCTGGCCAACTACTTTTGGGGCCTTTCTCTGGCCAATTACTTTTGGGGTGTTTTGGGGTGCTGCAATCGGTAACACTACCATGCCTTCCTTCACAAACTGATACTCCAGCAATATCTGATGGGCTGGATTTCCTGAACCCGTTTTCCCTCAGCCTTTCCAAGTTCTCAGATGCAGTTTTCACCTTTCTTGGTCCAAAGTATACTTCCTAATTCTAGTTCCTTCTCTAAAAACAATCTGCTAACCTCACCTCAACTGTACCTCCAGAGAGTTTGAGTAGTTCTTTCCTGAAAGGCCCCACACTTTAGGCCCAATCAGCTAGAACTCTCTATTGACCATGCCTAACAACAACAACAACAATTTTATCCGCCCCCTCCCCCACTGTTTATTTAGACGGGATTCCCATCAAACACACATTCACACACATACAAATACAGACTTGTTTTCCATTTTTCCTTTTCGAGCCACCCCAACCCAAAAGCTATCCCAGAACCTTAAAATCCTCCCCAGGAATTTTCAAGGATATCATCTTTCCTTGGCACCTTTACCCTTTGTTCACCCCCCCCCCCCTTTTGAACCCTGCTCCCGGCCGCTTCTTCCCTCCTTCTTTCCCCTAATTGGCTGGGGTACTGGGAGTTTACAATCTTTCCAGCCCACCTACTCTGCGCTGCTCCAACACCAGCCCTTCTTCCCAATCCAGCCCTGCCCCTGGTGGGCTACAATAGACTCATTTTGTTCTGCCAAGCTTGTCAATAAACAATCAGGAAGTATTTGGCCCTTCTGCTTTCCCACTTGGTGCTACCCGATTTTAGCCCTCCCCTCTTTTAGGCCAAGTAATCTTGCTACCTTTTAAATCTTGCTACCTTTTTAAATCTTGCTACTCTCTTGTTTCAAATCATCCGTTTACATCTATCAGTCCCAAGCCATGTAAGGCTTTAAAGATTAAAACAGTACCCTGAATTAACCTTGGAAGCATGCAGCCAGCCAATGGAAGTGCCCCCTTCCCCACATTGTCTTTTGGGTCATAGGAAATGGACCTTGAAGAAAGGGAAAGTGGGTGTGGAGACAGGGTAGGGTGCAAGCTGGGAACATATACCTGATTGCTCTTTCCACTTACTGTCTACTTTCAGGGGGCTGATTCCTATTGGTACTCAGCCTCCTTCCCTCCCACTCCTTCCCTGGAAACATCCACCTGGATAAAATACATGGCGTGAGGATCCAGCCATTGAATACATCACTCTCCCCTTTCTGTGGAAAACAAAAATGCTAAACGCAAGATGCCAGCATCTTTTAAGAAAGAGGATGCTGCTGCTGACGGGCTGTGTTGCAAATAAACTTGGAGAATTTCTGGGGATGGCAGGAGCATCCTCTGTTGAAAGAGAGGCCTGGTTCCGCTTAAGACAAACACATGTTCATGTATCAAAACCGGCCCACCGCTCTGACTTACAAAATATAGAACTAGGGCCACCAACTCCATGGTTTTCCTAAACAAGTCTGAGAACATACTGATGAGTTCAGAGGCTCAAGCGCATCGAGGATAGGGGTGATAGGATTGTGACCTGAATGGAAAATCAAACCTAGGACCTTTTGCATTTTGCAGTACATGAAGATGCATTTCCACAGACTTTTTTCCTGTAGAAATTAGTAATACTCTCTGGGAAAACTTTGGACAGAATTATAATGGTAGTGGTCTTAAAGGCTTGACTTTTAAAATCTTAATCCTGTCTGAAACAATATTAAACCTACATCTCTAAGCTTCAACAGAAATGTAATGAAGCTGAAGCCAATTACCCATCAGCTGCACAAAATATAATAATTAACTGAATATTTGCTTTACTTTTTCAATTTTCAATTTGGCTAAATTATTTTGACATCTGAGATTGAATTTAGAGTATTATTTATTTTAACTTCCCTCTTTGCTACTTCCAAAGCAGCAAAACTCTCACATCTTTCTGTTATGGATGAGATAGAATTCTGGAGTAATTGTTTAATCTAATTAACACAGTACTAATAAATGGTGGGTTGAAAAAAGATGACAAAATTTCAGAGTTCAAATTTTACTGAAGAAAAATGTCAATAGAAAGTTTTAAAATCTGAGTGAACAAACAAGCACAAAACATAAAAATTCCACAAGAGGAATATATTCATCTAACCCAAGGCACCCTGCTAAACTAAGTAGACTGTGTATCCCTATATTATACAAGTCCTTTCCGATTAATGTCTCTGTCATTAGTCCAGCTTTCTCAATCTGTTCTCCGGTTCCAGCAGCTCTAACCTTTTCTTTCCTTCAGAATTTTGTGCTTCTTTCTCACCTGTCTCCTCCTCCTCTGTACTTTTAACTTTTTGCATTGCATTTTTATCAGTTAAAGCTTGTTTTCTCTGTCCTCAGTTCTGACCCATTGGGGGGGAAATTTTTCATTCATTTCTTCAAACATATTTCTATTTCCTGAGTTTTCCTTCACCTAACTTTTCACTGGACTTCTCATCTCCTGACAAAGTTGCAGACATCAATATTCTAAACATTTGGTCTTAAAACTATTAACTTTCTAGCTAAAACTGATCAAAACTTACAATTGATATAACCCTTTAATACAGAGTCCTTAACCTTTTTGGACATGTGAGGACATGTAAGAATTTGAGAAACTGCTGTGGGCACCACTACAGAATTCCCAAAATTCCCAACCAGGTACTTTGGCATCTACCTGTTGCATTTAAGGATTTTAGGCTGCATCTTACTCAGCAAAAAATGCTTTCTTCAGACATAAGTATTGACAGATTCTAATACTTGCTTCTATTTGGGAGGAGCTACCTATTTTATCTGTTTTACACAGATAACTCTTGTACCAGAACAGTATTTGATATTAACTGATTTACACACAATTCAGAATACTGCTTTGTGGAAATTAAAAATTGGTAAGTGTAAAAGGGTTCTCTCTGCCTTTTTAGCAACTAAAAGGTTATATTGCAACGTTAGAAAAATAATTGCCACTTTCTGTAATACAGTGGCCTGAGGACAATGCATTCAGTATTTGAATGGCTGGCATATAGCAAGAGTAGCCAGACTCGATCAACGAAAGAGTCACATACGGTAAATATCAGATGTTTGAGAGCTGCAAATGGGTGCCCGCAGGTGGCAGCAGCAGGCAGTGGGTGGCGAGCGGGCACCCACAGGTGACTGGGGCAAATGGCAAACTGCAAAATAAATTCGAAGTGCCACATGCAGCTCGCAAGTCTCAGTTTTGCCACCCCTGGCGGACACCCACCACTTTGAGATGGAAACATTTGAATATTTAGTTCCCTTTTTTGCAGCCTCTGTATATTGCTAGAAAATTGTATGCATTTCATATATTTTCTTTGCTATGGATATATACCCATTGATATATGCATGTTAAAAATGGCAGAGGGGGATAATTAAAAGGTCATATGGATGCCTACAGGCACCACACTGGGGACCCTGTCATAGTATCATAAAATCAAGCTAAACCTTTAAATGGAGGACATGAGTTAATCACACTGAATTTAGGACTGAACTCTCAGTCAGTTTATTCATGAATGAGCAGCCTGATCCAATGCCCTTTTATCTATAAGGACGTCCCACTGTGTAAAATAAGGATTGCTCCCAGGTGAACGTCCGTGAACGTCCATAGGCTTGTGGACATATTGACTGTATAGACTATTTTTCTTACAACCAGTCTTCTGGGTCCTATAAGAAGAATCCTTATTAAGACAGTTCATGTAATAAATGATTAATAAACTTAATGTAATTATTTCTGGAAACATGGACATCCTATATACACAGTGAGTCAGTGTGGTGTAGTGGTTAAGGCATCCTGGGTTCTAGTCCTCACTCAGCCATGGAGCCAACTGGGTGACTCTGGGCCAGCCACAGCCTCTCAGCCCCATCTACCTCACAGGGTTGTTGTTGTGAGGAAAAGATCAAGAGGAGAATTATGTAAGTCACCTTGAGTTCCCTAAGAGCAAAAAGGGTGAGATATAAATACAATAAGATAAAAATAAGAAATAAAAAGCTAATAATAAACTGTTATCTGATACTGTTCCCCTGAAAGGATTACATTTTTACACATTATTATCACGTATACATAACTAAATAAAATTACCATTATTAGCTTTAAGAGACACTTCCAACAGATGTTAGGAAACATTGTATTGTTTTTATACTTTGTTGTAAACAGCCCAGAGACCTTTGGCTGCAGGCAGTATAGAAATGAAATAAACAAGAATAATAAACAATAGACCTTATTGAGTATAGTAGATACTGAGTTCTGCCTATGTAAGATTTTGAAAGAGCATTTCCTCATCATTTCCAGGCATACAAGAACCATTTTATTTAGTCTCTATTTTCATGTTATTTGCTGTATTTTTAATTATTTCCTTATGTACTTTTCAAATGCTTTTGCCTGGAACATGCATCAGCCGCATCTGAGAATGAATAGATACCAAGCATCATATTCAGGAAATGAAATGCAGGAGCCCCCTTTGTGTTTGTCAGGTTTTAGCTTGTTGATTTCTCTGTAAACAGCCCAAAAGGCTTCTGCTATTGGGTAGTATAGAAATAAAATCAATAGTGATAAATAATCATAATTCTGTCATAAATTCCAGGGGTGTCTCTTGTTGTAACTTTAATAGCTGCTGGGGTCTTCTGTAGCCTAGATTTCCTGTGTGTGCTGAGGCCATGTGATGCCCTGGTCCACCCTGCCTGATGTTTTCTTTCTAGCAGTGCTTGTGGTGGGCTTGAGGAACTTGGAACACAGAAGGGTTTCTTCTGTGGATGCTAACGACAGGGCTTTCCTTACTGTAGGTTATGGCCATTGGGCGCACCTTTGAAGAAAGCTTTCAGAAGGCCTTAAGGATGTGTCATCCCTCTGTGGATGGCTTCACAGCATGCCTGCCCATGAACAAGGAATGGCCTGCTGATGTGGATCTCAGGAAGGAGCTGGCTGAAGCCTCCAGCATACGGGTCCATGCAATAGCCAAGGTACTGTTCTAGGAAGGAGGTGATCCGATCTTAGCTGTGCTATGTGTCAATACACATATCTTCTCTATATCTTGTTATCTTCTCTGTACCTGCACTGGTGATTCTGATGGGTCAGGAGAGGTATACCTTCAGGTTTTCTGATTGCCAACAGCCAGGTGAGGCAGTCCTTTTAAACCTGCAAGTTAATCTGTAAAGTAGCCATACTACTTCAGGAAGATCAGCACTAGCTTCTTCTATACAACATCGTTCTTTTTTGAGCAAGGAGGCCAACATTACTTTTTGGATGTGCATCAGGTTTATTACTGGGGGATGAAGTGAAATAATATGATATTCCCTTTTAGAAACTGCTTGATAATGGCAGAACACATGTTTTATTAGTAAAACTGCAAGTACCAAAGAAGCCTGTTGATAACATTCTTTTCAGAGACTCTGAAGTGACAAATGTCACCCCATTCTCCTCCAGATTTCTGTGTACAAACAGGGGTCAGAACCATAGGAAGACATGGGGACAGCCTTATATTCAATCTTTCTTAATTGAAAGGTAAGAACAAGGTGGCTACTTGTAGTTTTCCCAAACAGGAGCATTGTTTGACATTCTTTCCCTACCCTCATCCTTCAGATTTTTTACTTGATTATATTAAGGTCCTTTTGTTGTCTCATTCCTAATATTCCTCATTCTAAGGAAAATAGGTGATGATTGTTCCAGGCTATGAAATTAAGTTAATGTGTCTTTTATTCTTTTTTTTTTTTTAATTCAGCTCTCTTTACTTGTTAAAATATACCTCAGACAGCTGAAACTCTACTGGTCAGAAATCTCAAAACATTTTTCTGACACTTAAAGCATGGACATTTATTCCTATTAATCCAGAACCTTGTTGGGTCACATTGCATCTTGTCAAAGTCCTCTTTTGGCCCTCGCTCTCCTCAATATGTCTTTATTCTGGGGAAATGGGTGGTTTGGACTAAGGAAAGTTAGGTTTTTCTGCATTTTAAAGGCAGTCATCATAGCTGTACCCTCTGTTATACTCTACCTCTTTTTTATTTTTTTGCTGCTTGAAAAATGAAGCAAAAGTAGAGATGCTGAGGATAACAGAATAAGTGAACTGCTAAGCCAGACTGAAATGTCAGAGTTTGCCTTTATTCCATGCATTTGATGAAGTGGGGTTTTGAGCACAGAAGCTCATGGTAGATGCAAGGGACTGTATCTCTGCATGCTTTGCATACTGCAAGTCCCAGGTGTAATGTGATGTTGGGTGTCTGCTTGTGGGACTGGAAAAAATCCTGCTGGAAGCTGTGGAGCACCATGGCTGCCAGTCATAGTCAACAGTGCTGTGTTTAGAGGGGCTAAAGATCCGACTCAGCCGAAGACAGTTTCTTAGAGTCTAAAATCCATGTTGCTCTGGTTAAGCACAGGTGAATTTGTTTCTGGGCTGTGCCACTTGTGGGCTGCAGGTGCAGGGTGGTGATGCCCTTCTCTTAACAACAACACAATCCCATGCATAGCTAGGGGGGCTAGGTGAGAACCTAGGCTGGGGTGAGCACAGGGCCAAGCGATTAAGGCTTCTTGTTTGGCTCAAGGTTTCTTTATGACAGGGGATATATAGCCTGCTTGCTTGTCCCACCATGCCTGGCTCGGGAGACTTGGGAGTGAGCAAGAGTATATACAGTAAGCAGTGTCTTGATCTTGTTCTCTTCACATACGCCTTTTATGACAGATAAAAGGTGCTTGCGTAAATGCATTCACTCCTTCAAAATGAAATTGTAGTCCATGTCAGGAATGTAAGCATTTGTGAGGAGAAAGATAATGGCATCAACAGCAGGTGCACATCCCTGAATGATCAAGGGTGGTGGGGAGTGCACCTGAAGTGAAAACTTGGGTCAGCAGTAAAAGCACAACTATAATAAATGTAATTGCTAATGACGTGCTGCCTGTTCTGCCACTGCCTGAGAGCCCTCTTCATTCTGCATTACGGAAGGTCTGTTCCTCTCCAGAAATGTCCATGGAAATGCGCACTGTGCTCCTGCGCAGTTATGTCCTGCGGATGATCCTCAGCTTGAGGAGCTCCCACTGTGCTCCCAGGTTGTGCAGAACAATGGGCAAGGGTACTTCATTATGGATAGGCTGGATTTCTGTAAGGATAAAAGACCTGTGCTGAATTTTCCTGAGCTTCATTTTCATGCCAACACTTGGCTCTTCACAGGGCACCAGCAGGACAGCCTTTCACTGAGCACCCAAGCAAATTTCTGAAAATCAACAGTTTCTCTCTCCTTTCACCCAGCCCCAGGACATACCAGTCATGATACTATCCAAAAATGTTACTGGGGCTGGGAACTCGGCAGGCCTTGAGTTTACCACAGGGGCAGCTCAGGGCACAGGGAGCACAAGTAATTTCTGAGTTCACTGGGCCATGCTTTCACCTACCTAACTAAACCAGAGCTTAGTAAGACAGCCCCTTCATCCTGCTTTGCAACCACCTCACTCAAGGCAAACGGTGGAAGTCGTGTCTGGGTTCATGGCAGTCATGTAGACCACTGGCAGGGAGTGCTTTCAGCCTTAGACTTCATTCTTTGGCAACTGCTGAGCTCTCTTTCTAGTGTCCACCACTTCAGGAGGATACAGAAAAGGACATTAAAACAAGGAAACATTTTACAAGAGCAGTGAAGAGCAAGTGAGGATTATATCAATGGTTTTTGCTCATTCAAAATTAAAAAGCAGGACATACAGTCTGATTCTGGAAGCCATCTCAGAAAAGGCCAAAGGAAAGGGGATGCTGGAAATACATGCCACAGATTTTCCATTAATTAGATACCTGTGAATATTCCATTTCTTTGTCCATGCACTGATTGCTAATCAATATCTTCCTTCTGGCAGGCCTTGAATGACAACATCTCTGTCAATGATATCAGTAAACTCACAGCCATTGATAAATGGTTCATCTATAGAATGCAAGACATTGTGAAAACAGAGAAGAACTTGAAAGGTTTTAATAGGTAAGACCGTTGACTTCTGTATTGAAGAGCACATTATACTCTTCATCTGGTTATCTCAGCTGTCAGGTGGCTCCTTCACTAATGACAGAATTAGCCGATTAAACCAAACACTTTCAGCCTCTCCCACTTATCCATCTTTTGCTTGGAGACATACTCGCAAGACACGTACTAATAGTGGGCATGCATATAGAAACACGGCAATAATAAAGGCAGACTTTAGGTGAATGGGTAGGTTGAGCTATCATCAAAGGGTCTCTTCCCAGCTGGCTGTATCTCACCTCTGTTTCGCTTTTTCCTTTTCCCTTCCCAACCCTCATCTCAGTCCACTGCCTCATCTGCACTCTTACCTCAGGTGCATCTTTGCCCTCCAGTCCCAGTGAGCTAAAGTTAATTCACATGGCCATGTTAGCAACATTTCCACCAAATGGGAGAACATACCTTCCTTTCTCCTGGTTTCTCTGTGTTGCCACACAATTGTGTTTCCAGGTAGTACCTGTGCTGGCTGTTGCAGAGGTTGACATTGCTGGGCTTTGGCTGAGACCTGAACCCCAGCAGGGGGCCTGTTACTGATCCCAAGGGCTCTCTGTTCCTGCTCCTCAGTGCTGTTGCTGCCTGTTTGCCTGTTCTGCCCAAGCATGTGAGTAGTAGCAAGAACATGGAGAAGAAGCAGACCCTCTGTGCCTTGCTCCCTTATTTTGGGTTGCTTTGATGGGCTCCAGAAGAAAGGGGTGGTGGTGACAGTGGTAAGGTGCAGGTTGGCCCACCCCAGGAGAATGGTTCCCTGAGAGCATTGTGCCCACAGTTCTCCAGAAGTCTGGAACCTGTCCCCCAGATGCTATTTAGCTCCCTGTATTCACATTGCTCCTCAGCCATTGCTTGCTTCTGCTTCTTATGCCGCTTAGCCCATTTCCCTAGTGTGAAATGTGCTGGCCATATGGTGTTCTGAATGATGGGTGGACTGGCATAATGTTTACCTTGAATGAAATATGCAGGCTATAAATATGTTTAATAAATAAATCATATGCCATGCATTATGTCAGAAAATCACTAATGGCTTCCACTGGAATGTCATAACTGCACATTCCCTTTGTTCAGTTGCCATAAGGAAAGGGTATTTGGAGACTCTCTCAACTAAAGGATTGCAGGCTTCCTCCAGACAGTCCATTATCTTTGTCCTTCCTCTTGGCTTTGAAGTAGCATTTTATTTATTTACTTAGTAGCTATTTACTATAATTATATAAGGTGGTCCAATAAAGTTGTTCTCCATGTAGCTCACAATATGAAAGGATAAAATAAAATTAAGACTACAGTATCATAAAGAACAAACAAACACTAGTTTGCAGCAAAACATTTTCTGGCACAGAAGGATTAAAATTAGATATGCAAAATAAATAGCACATAAACAATGGTTACGGTGATTTAAAAAAAATCAGATTTTTAAAGCCTGCGGAGCTTCCAAGAATAGAAAATCTTTACCTAGGATCAGAATAACCATAAGGAATGAGACAGGTGAGCCATTCCAGGAAGGGCATTCCACATCTGGGGATCCCAAGATTTGGGAGTGATATGCAGGGCAAGGTACTTATGGTCCCAAGTCATTAATGTAGTCTCTTTTGTCAGGAGCTCTGGCGCAAAGGCATGTGAGCACCTTGGACAGGCCCAGAATATGGAAGTCTAAGGAGCAGAGCCATTTGTCCTATACAAAAGTGTGTGTGTGAGAGAGAGACGGAGAGAGAGATATTGTCCACTTTTAGGGGTGAATTAGAAGAACTTTTGACTTACCTTTAAAGATGAAGTGGCTGATGGTTTTTCGTTTTTGCTCTTTTTTAAAGAGGGAAATACCCTTTTGCCACAAGTTTTAAACAGTAGCTTGGTTGTCCTCAGCAGCCCAGATGCATGCACCTGAAAATGTTGAACTGAATGGCCCGATAAAAAAGTGCTGTGTTGTAGCCTGGTATAGCGTCATTCTCAGAAGGAAAAAGCAGCTGCCCTTTTGCAGCCATCTTGCTTGGCCTAAGAATGATGTGAATAGCTGTGTTCTTTCCATGAGGCACTCTGTCCAAAATTAGAAAGGGAACACCACCAGGTTTCCAAGCTCAGCCAAACCCTAGTTTGAAGTAGTAGCGAAGGTTTATTTTTTTCCCCTGTAAAAAAGAAAAAAGTCACAGACTACCTCCTCTTTAAAGACAAGCTTCTCAGATTTCCTCCCCAACATGAAGAGTAATGACATCTATGGGGGGCCGGGGGTCACCGCAGCCTCCAAAAGTAACAAGAAAGCACAGGCCAAATACTTTGGCCAGCACTAATGGTGGGCCTGCAGCCATTTCCACATAGATCTATAAATCAGTAGGCTTGGCTGTAAACAGCCTGCTCATAGGAAAACCACCATCTGTCCACAGTCAGCTTCTGTGGTGGTGGGTTCTGGGATGGTATACAAGGATTGAAAGATGGCAATAAATCATATTTAGAGAGAACTGTAGTTTTGCCATGAAATGGGGATACACAAGAACATCCATCCCTCCAGTATTCAGTGAGGGTGAAGGCAAGGGTTGGGATTCACTTGATCCATGTTGCCGCCCTTGAGGAAGAGAGAGCAAGTGTCTGTATTTTCTTTTGTGGTTCCAGGGAAAGGTTTTTTGTTCTAGTTCCCACCTTACTCCTAAGTCACAGTGGTTGGAGTCAGCCCATACTGGGTCTGTAGTGTGGTAGCTAAGGGCACAAATGCACCCAGGGGAGGTTGGTGATGCCTACATCAGAGGGGCTCCTCACCCATTGCTGGCTTTGCTTTGGAGCTTTGTGCAAGCTCTCCATGGGGCTGAGCTCCATCCCTGGAAGAAGCTCACCACCATGGATCATCATGGATGGCATCTATAAAGTTGAAAAGAAAAGCTGCAATGGGTGAGAAGGCCTATGGACAGGCGTCACCAGCCTCTCCTGGATGTAGCTGTGCATATTACTGTTCATCGGACTTCTCTCTGATTTCTATTTCTTAAACTTTGTTTAATAAAGGAATTTAAAAATATTTGGGAGACTGGTACACTGTAACATGAAGCACTGCCCTCAAGGACCATCTGTTACCAAAGGGGCTTTTGTACTTTGGAGTTCAGGCCCCATGTCTTGTACTTATGTTCTTGAGCAAGTTACTCACCAGCTTGCCTTTTGTGAAACCAGTGTTCTGTGAACTTTCAGGCCCACCATCAGAACCATCTGATGACTGGACAAGCTCCCTGTGGCAGCCATTTTGTGAGGGAACCCATGACACTCTCTGAAAATGTCAGATATTCCCACCAACCCAGGTCTAGAGAACCAATTTGGGATCCAAGATACCTGAATTAAAAAGCAATCCTTACGTGCTTGTTCCAGCAGAATCCACCAGCAGGGGGCAGTCAAGATCTGCTGAGAGGTACTCTGTCTAGCTCAGGAGTCAGCAACCCACGGCTCCCGAGCCCCATGTGGCTCTTGAATCCCTCTGCTGTGGCTCCATCGCTCACAGCCCCCGATCTGCTACACATGC
>JAIXND010000779.1:2854971-2904918 GCA_023646645.1 Varanus salvator macromaculatus | reverse complement strand
CACTTGTCACCTAACATGTACTCATGACAGCTATTCCTATGCCCCAAGTGCAAGACCTTGCATTTATCCACATTGAACATCATCCTGTTGTCTCCTGCCCACTTCCATAGTCTGTCCAGATCCTTTTGGATCTGGAGTACCGGCTCCTCAGTTGTGGCCATTGCTCCAGTTTTAGTGTCATCTGTGAATTTGATCAGCAGACTGTTCACCCCTTCTTCCATGTCGTTAATGAAAAGATTAAACAGGATCGGCCCCAGGACAGAGCCCTGGGGGACCCCGCTTGTCACTGGCTACCATCCCGATTATTCCCCACTAATGGTTAGCTTCTGTTTTTGGTCAGTCAACCATGCCCTAATCCACCGGACAGTACTTTGGTTAGTTAGATGATGAGGTATTAAGGGATAGCCACAGAGTTGTAGTTTTTTTTAAAAAATGAAATGGTGGTAATCTGACTCTGATCCACTGGATAGAAAAAATAGTAAGCTATAGTACAGAATGTAAGGCTTCTGAGAGTATAGGTATCTCATTTGGCACAGAATTCCAGTATGGAGAGATGCTTCTTGATTTTCTGTGCTGGAAAATACCTATATGTTCTAATATGAGTTGCTTCTTCTCTCTCCAGAAAGCTGTGACTGTGGAGGCAATGGTCCACAGCCCAGCTTTGTTTTCTGATAAGGTAAAGGTTTCCCCTTAACATTAAGTCCAGTCATGCCTGGCTCTAGGAGGCGGTGCTCAACTCCATTTCCTAGCCAAGGGAGCCAGCGTTTGTCCGCAGACAGTCTCCGTGGTCATGTGGCCGGCATGACTAAACACCGAAGTGCATGGAACGCTGTTACCTGCCCACCGAAGTGGTACCTTTTTATCTACTTGCATTTGCATGCTTTTGAAAAGGTTGGCAGGAGCTGGGACGGAGCAAAGGGAACTCACCCCATTGTGCAGATTTGAACCGGCGACCTTTCGATCTACCAGCCCAGTAGCACAGCGGTTTAAACCACTGCACCACCTGCAGTCCACTTGTTTTCTGATGTGACAGTGTAAATAAAAGCCCAGTAGAGAACAATAAATTCAAGATCACATCTGTTTATCAGTCTCTGTGCTTTCCTGATGTAGGGGCATTCTCTTTGTGTAGTTTTTAAGGCCCCCTAAACTTCCTTGTTGAATTATTGTCCGTGCCATCAGCCCTTTGGTGGTTGTTCTGTAGGCAGTCAGGTTTTGGCAATTCAGCCACATGAGGGCAGCAGAAATTCACAATATGCAAAAATGCAGTGCAAGTGAGAAATTTGACAGAAAGGTTCAGATTATTGTTATGAAAAGGACTTTCATCTAATCTTTGTTCTGCTCCTTTGACAATCTGTAAATTTTTAATTGAGTAGTTTTCATTTCACCCAGGAAGTCAGCTGGAGTTTTAGCAAAGCAGAAGCATAACTGCCTATGGAGGAGAAGTTGTAATAGATTATTTACAGTTTCCTATACCTGAGGGGTAATTTCTCTCTAACTTCCATGTCATGTTTTACTTTCTTTCTGATTTTGCTCAGAGCAATTGATTATATGCATTTACAGTTACTGTGGTTGAAATGAGCCAATCTCTCTCACTAATTTCACTCGATACAATCAAGCTATTCTAGGCTTATTTTTAAAAACACCAAACTACTTAATTACATGTAGATTTACACAGTGGCTTTTCTTTTAATGAACATAATAATGGATAATGTTTGTGAGTTACCTTGTTTCACTAGCCTGGTAAGATCTATGTAGAAGTTTGTCTCATAAAAGGATTCAATATGTTGTTATGGAATTATAATTTGTTTTTGTTTTGTCTTTCTCTACTTTTTTCATGGTGGCAAAGTAGTCCATAAGCCCATCATAATTTATTTTTATTTATCAATTTGATTTATTTCATTTCTATACTATCCAACAGTTCAAGATGTCTAGCATTAAGAAATGGTAATACCATGTTCCACATGGTGAAAACCTATCTGGCACGGGGATTTAGAGCATTGTACAGAGGACCCCACTTGACCATGAGGCTCACCAGGTGACTTTGGGCAAGTCATTGACACTCTGCTTAACCTCCCTTGCAGAGTTCTTATGAGGATCAGATGAAGAAGAGGAGTACCATGGTCCGATGTTCTGGATTATGTGGTTCTCTCCCACAGTAGAGGTAACTGTCCTCACAGGCAGAGAGAGATGCTGGAGAGGGGTGGGTCTGACCTGCTCCCCCTTTCAAATTGAATCCACCCAGGCAGGAAATGCATGGGTAGGGCTATGGTCACTGCCAACTTGCCAAAAGTAGTAGAGAGGGGATCTGAAGGCAGCTCACCCTTTTCTCACCCTCTAGATTTAATGGAGCTGAAGTACATGTCTGTTCATGCACATACAGATGTTTATTGAAGAAGATAAATATCACTTAGAATACATGTTCAGTTTTTAAAAATACTGCCATTCTTACAAAGGCTTCTTTACCTGAACCACCTTAGCAAAGGAACCATCACTCAAAGCAGCAAGGGATAGATCTGTCAGTCTTGGCCTTGCTAGGATTGTTGGTCTTTTAAATCAAGGTTGTTCTGTCCTGTTTATGTGAGGGTGAAATCTTAAAAAAATGATCCAAACATGGAAATTTGCACACTTCTTTATAATGTATGGATTAATATAATGTATTTGAAACAATTGTGGGTACATGCCCTCTTCAACTAAAGCACGTTTGTACAAATTTTGGAAATGTAAACTTTTTTTTTGCATATTTTGTGTATGTCATCGAACACTTTTTTGCATATCACAAGCTCAAAATCTTATGGATTACTAAACACTATTTTTGTTTGGGTCCAGGAGGTGCAAATTGGGTTAATCTATTTTTAAACCTCTCAGCAGAGTGAATTTTTCATTCATTCATATAGGTATCTTGCTGTGTTCCAAATGGAGGGATTTTAGGGACTGGGGAATAGAACCAGGGTCCCCACCACACTCCCAAGCTCCAAGTCATGTCATTGTCACATCTAAGTTGTTTTTCAAAAGAGTCATATATAAGATATTGGAGACAAAAATGCTGGGGAGACCAAGGAATGGAAGTCAGGGCAAAAAGATATAAAAATCTTGGCACTTTGCATTATTGCACATGCTGAGAGTAAATGCAAATGTATTGTGACTTCAGCTAAGGAGATAGCCCTCTGTACCACATCAGGCAGCACTTCTAAATGATTGCCAAAGGAAAGTTAGCTGACTAATGGAAATGGGGCTTGGCACTTTTATGCTATCCCTCAAGCCAGCTGTTTCTAGTCACTATTCTTCTCTCCCTGCTCCACAAAGAACATTTTGTTCTACCTTTGCTGCAGTACTGTTTCCAACTTGAAAGTAACCCCCTGTGACACCAGCTTCACTTTAGATCTCTCAGCAACAATTAAATGTGGCCAAATGCACAGTGGCCAAGTTCCTTGTGGCCTGCCCCACACCTCTGTTAACCACAGTGTGGCTCTTCTGTTACAATTATTATTAATTGTTTGCATTATTGAGGCGCCTGACCATGAATTGTTCCACTGGAAGACAGAATCCTTTTAAAATCTGAATGCTTTATTTGGCTCAGTCATTTAGGTAGATAAAGAGATTATGGCCTGATTGAACCCTATGAAATGAAATGCAGTTAGAAGGAAAAATAATGCAAATTGTACAACAAAGAGTACATGGCCCATACTATGTATGCTTGCTCAGTTAATCATCTGCAACTCACTGAGCACCAGCTCGGTGAGAGATTGCCAGCTGGTGTCTTGGCTCCCCTGGGCCAGATCTAGCCCCTATCCCCAGCCCACAAAAGCAATGTTCTTTTTCAAGCCAATTTTATCTGCCCTCTAGAGGCCCTACCAAATTTTAATAAAGCTGTGAGAGGAAGCTGCCCACCCTCTCACTTCTAAGCAAAATAGACACAGTTCTAGGTTTCAAGAACTAAAGATATTGCACACATTCACCGTTGTACAGTTTTCTATGAAGCACAACTGTAGTGTGTAAATGTATATGTAATGGTGTGCCTGAGTGCATGTACTTCATAAAAGGAAACCCTTAGTCAAGATATCAGATAGCATATAGATGAGGGAAAGGGATTTTTGCCTTTAATTAGTTTGTATGTGGAAGAGAAACTGGCTGAATTCATGCATGGCAACACAGGCATGGCTTGTTGGTATGTGTGAACCCAGCATCCATGATGAAGCATGAAACGTTCAGTTTCCGTTGAATCATGTGGAGAAACAATGTTTATTGCAAAGTTTCCATGTTTCCTGAGCCCTCATTTGTTTCACAGGTGGCCTTGGTGGCCAGCAGCACCTTCTATCAGCTTAGACTGATTTTCCGGCTAAGTTCCTACTTAGATGAGTGAAGCCTTGGATTACTGAAATGTGCTTTACGTGAGGCTGCCTTTGAAGGCAGTCTGGGCACTTCAACTAATTCAAAACAGAGCAGCACAGTTATTAATAAGGAGAACATTAGAGAACATATCATGCTGGTCCTCTGCCAACCACTGGTCCTCCTCCAGCAGTCTGCTACTGCCTGAGGCCAATTCCAAGTGTTTATGCTAACATATAAAGCCTTAAATGGCTTGGGACCAGGATATATAAAGGAACACCTGTCTCCATATATCCCTTCCAGACCACTCAAATCAGCCCTCCTTTGTGACCCCCCCCCCCCACCAATGAAGTGAGGGGAAATTAGCTAGGAAAAGGCCCTTCTCTGTTGTCACACTTCACCTTTGGAAATCCCTTCTGAAAGAGGTGCAACTGACACCCACATTTTTAATTTTTTTTTTGTCATCAAGTAAAGACCTTTTTAGTTAGTATTTTTAGAATCATGTTTTTATTTGGATTTTCACTGCTGGTTTTATTGTAGCTTATATTATTGTTTATCCTCCTGTTTTTGCACTTTACATTAGTATGTTTTTTTTAAGCAGTTATTGTTTTATTTATTATTTTTATGTCAGCTGCTGTGCTATGTACACTGTGTGAACTGCTCAGAAAGCCCTTGGGCTTTGGGTCGGTGTACAAGTGCAACAAACAAACAAACAATTTATACCTTTCCAGCAGGTTCACTCTACCTTTTATGATTCAGAGCGATTTCTCTATGTCCAGTGACACAGCAGAAAATTTGATGGGAGAAATGATTAGGTGGTATGTATTGTTTGTAAGAGGAATGCAGGTGGCACAGTGGTTTAAACTGCTGGACTGGTTGATCAAAAGGTTGCCAGTTTGAGTCTGCACAACAGGGTGCATTTCCGTTGCTCCGTCCCAGCTCCTGCCAACCTTGCAGTTCGAAAGCATGCAAATGCAAGTAGATAAAAAGGTACCACTTCAGTGGGCAGGTAACAGCGTTCCGTGCACTTCGGTGTTTAGTCATGCCGTCCACATGACCATGGAGACTGTCTGCGGACAAACACTGGCTCCCTTGGCTAGGAAACGGAGATGAGCACCGCTCCCTAGAGTCAGGCATGGCTGGACTTCACATCAAGGGGAAACCTTTACCTTTACCTTTATTGTTTGTAAGGACTGGATTAATCAGTACCTTCACTTTCCTTTGGTATTTCCTTGTTCATCTAAATCTCAGATTGTCACATGACTCCTTCTTATGCTTGGGACTACAACTCCTATCAGTCCCAGCTGGCATGGCCAATACTGAGGGTTTAGAAAGCTGTAGCAAAAACCTTCAATGACTGCCTGAGACAGAAAGCAGGGAAACAATCACACTGCTACAAAAACATAGGTCACTGTGGGGCAGAGAAATGAAAAGATAATATCTAGTGTGCATTTTCATTTTCTCTCAGTTTAATAATGGATGTTATTTATGCTCCTACTGAGGTACATGGAGTCCCAAGGCCATAACCATTTCCTAGGTCACCCAGCCTGTTGGATGGCTCCATTTTCACACCTGTCTTTCTCCACATAGCATCCCTTTTCTCTTTGGTTTGCAGTATGGTATGGAAGGCAGTGCAGGACAGTATCGCCCCACACCCAGGAGAGTAAATTTTACAGAACCCATCATTGACTGATTCCTGAAGTCCCTAATGCAAGTTATCCAAACAGGGTAGGAAGAAGGGGAAAAGAGATTTCTTTCTTCATGGATACTGATGGCCCCTGTGATTGGACTATTCACTTCATCTCTGCCTTTTCTGTTTCTATTTAACTTTCCTGTAAATCACACTGATTGCTAGATGGCAGGGGTTTGGTTGCTGTCATTAGTGTGTGGATGGGAAACTTCATACTCCTGTTAAAATGCTTTATACTACTTCTGTTCAAGCTCATTGTAGCTGACGTTCCCACAGCCCTGTGTAAACTGGAACTCCCAGACCCTTGCAGTAACTCAGCTGGTAAAGAAGGAAATTATCCTTTTCAGAAAGACAGGTCAACGATGGCCCATCTGTTCTTTGATTTTTGCATTAGTTATGAAATCTTTGGCTCAACTAATAGGAGTAATAAAAGACTAAAAGGTATACCTGCAGGAGACTGTATGCTGCTATCATTATTCTTCTAGCCTCAGAATCATTAAACTCTCCCACAGTTATGGAAACAAGGGGGGTATAGTCAAAGTCTCAAATTATAATAATTGGGGTATTATTTGTTATGGTGATAAAAAAGGAAGGACTAACAAATAATACATTTTTTGCATGGTAGAACTATAGAAGTTCTATAATGCTTTAGAACAAAAATACAGGAAAAATACTATTGTAAAGCAGGGAGCATATGTGTGCAAATAGAAATACACAAGACTCAAACGCTATTATTGAGAAAACAATGTGACTATGCATGTTTTGCACTTTGCAAGCTATGAGCCCTTGCAAGAAGGAAAACCCACTGTAATGTGTTTGCTTTATGGGTTCATCTGAAGTAGTTGGAAGCGAGAGAACAAAGATTGCCTTTAGAAAGAAACTGACTGGCAGAGGTAGGAATATAATCTGAAAGTTTCTCAGGCGCACTAATAGTAATGCCACTTTAATGTCAGACTTTACAGTCAGTAGACTAATCAATAGATGTGAATCCTCTCATTCCCTGGTTGCTCTTTCTTTCTCTTGGCTACTTCAAACAAACCTATAAAGGAAATGTTTTGTAGTGGCCCTCCATTCTTCTAAGAAAGAACCCTTACTTTCAAAGGTGAAAAACAGCTGATCCTGCAAATGTATTTCAGATATATATTTGCTCTGTGTCCAGGGACATGAGCCAGTGGCGGCTGAGGTGACACAAAATCCATCTCCAGGTAAACAACTGAGACCAACCTTTTAAAACAGAAACATTGCTATGCAGTCGAGGGGTATGAAATTGAAATGGCGAGTCTTTTCCTTTCATTTCACAGTTTCTTCGTTTTCCTTACTTAACCAAAATGTATCAAATTATCTAAACATTTATTAATTTTATAGACATTCCCTTGACTGGTCCAAAAATATGAGACATAAATATTTATTTATTTATTTATTTATTTATATTGAGATTTATATCCTGCCTTTTTCCTACCTGTGAGGTAGGTTGGGCTGAGAGTCTGTGACTGGCCCAAAGTCACCCAGTTGGCTCCATAGATGATGTTGTTTTACTTCATTTTGTATTTTACTTTTGCCTTTTGCTTACTTTTTTGTTTGCTGTATTGTGAGGTGAGCAAACTCTGATGTTTTAACCTCCAGTTTGCATAAGTTCTAGTCAGCATAGCCACTGATGAGGTATGATGGGAGTTACAGACCAAGACACCTAGGGATCTGCCACCATGCCATAGAAATAAGCAGGAATTTTACAGAACTTTTACAGAACTCTTTTTATTGATAAGAGAAGAGTAGCCAATTTCTTGATATATGTAACAAAGAGACTGAGTCACAAAGTATAGGCTCTTTGTGCCTCTTCTCTTCAGTATCTTTAAAAAAGGAGCCTGGCTATTTTAATTTACAATAGAGTGACCACTAACAAGGTAGTAGATTGAATAGAGGTTTGGGTTTCTGGATAACTAAAGGTATTTGCATTAATAGGCAACTTTCAGAGGCCATGCATTCCATCTTTTATCAGAAGATGCACATTTTCAGGTTGTTTTCCCTCCCTACTGTTTTGGAAACCCAACAGTGCGAATTTCAGCTCACATTGTTCTCCTAACTCCAGAACTAAGCTGAATTTTCTAATGTTAAAGCAGGGTACTTTGAACACAGTTAAGCTTCTTTTACAAGTATTATGATTTCTTTGCAGGTCACTTTAAATAACTAAATCTCTGCTGCTAGATAGCTCAGGAGGGAATTACATGTTCTTGCTCTGCTAAGACTTTTTGAGGTCCAGGCAGTGGTCACCATTTCTTCTTTGCAGTGCAAAGCTGGGAGTACATAATTTCCAGCAGGGAATTGGCAGTTGGGGAGGAGTGCTTAAACCTTTCCTGCCTTCATCCATTGCATTTCCCCTTTCCCCACACTTTCCCCTCAGCCCACAGCTGTGTTCATAATACATGTGTGCTTGGAACCTCTGCTGATGGAAAAGTGGCTGGAGGGGAGAGGTAGTGGACGAGGAGAAGGTTAAGGACCTGCCTGCAACTTCTCTGCTGGAAATTGTGCTCTCCCAGCCCAGCTTAGCTGGGCTTTGAGACCACTCTGGGGAGAAAGAGCATGCAGATTTTGTTTGTAGAATCTTGAGAGACCTTAACTTTGAGCTTTATCTAGCTACCATGTATGTACCTTATGACATAATTAACAATTTCCTTCTAGAAAGTGGTATGGCCTAGCAAAGTCAGCCAGATTGGGCAGTTTGGAATTATTACACTTTTCCCCAGTAAATGCTGCTTGTGGCACAATTATTATCCCCACCCAAATGAGTTTTGAAGGCTGCCACCCTCTAAATGCCCCAGCAGTTGCACACAACTCAGACAGTTTTGGAAATGCTACAACTGCTGTAAGATTTACTGCCACTCAGACCTTTTGTCCTTATGATGTAATTAAGTCTAAATTGTCACCCTGTACAAAGAAGGTGAGGCTTCTTCATGGCATACCCAGTTTACAAGCCCAGTGGATGGTCGGTCGGTCGGTCGGTCGGTCGGTCAGTCGGTCTGTCTGTCTGTCTGTCTGCTGATCGAGCAAGATGTGTTCAGGCAAGTGAATGCCTGCTCTCTGAAATACCGCAGTTCAGATACAGTCTTGCTTCACATTTGCAGTTTGCTTTGAACTAGTTGAACCAAGAAGTATGGCTGAAAAACCTGCAATGTTGCTATTCATTTTTGTTCAGGCTGGAGATAATTTCCAAATCCTGATTGCATGAAGTAGCTTCAACATGAGTTGACAGGTTTCTTCCTTGATTCAGCCATGGCAGTTGGCATGATGACCCCCATCAAGTACCTCCAGGGATCCAATTCATGTCTTGTTCTACCTTTCAAGCCTCAATATTTTAAACTATCTGGGCAAAGTAGGACCAGACAATTGTGTTTTGTAACAAAAACGCTGCTGAACCACTACTGGAACTAGAGGGGATTGAAAGAATTATTTGTTCCTGTGGTGGTGAGATGTGTTTTGAAAATGTCTGTCTGTCTGTCTGTCTGTCTTTCTGGAAATAGAACTTTAGCGCTAAGTCTGCAAAAGGTACAAGAACGAAAACCTTAGATCCAGACTTTGCAAGGTGAAAACAGTGAAATGAAAGAAAGATCAAAAGGTCATGAATGTATCATTACTGCTTCAGTTGGGTGTCACATATGCTCTGTATGTGTGTGTACACCACATCCAACTATTAGACTGTCATGTATGATTCTCCTGCCCCTTCCTAGGAAACAAGTACCTATTGCTTTTGCACAGATTACATCCCATCTAGTGAAAACAATTGTAACACTTCAGAAGTGCAGGGAAAGCCAGTGTGGTGTAGTGGTTAAAAGCGTGGGACTGGGACTCAGATGATCTGGGTTCTAGTCCCTGCTCAGCCATGGAGCCAACTGGGTGACTTTGGGCCAGTCACAGACTCTCAGCCCAACCTACCTCACAGGGTTGTTGTTGTGGGGATAAGATGGAGGAGAATGATGTAAGCTGCCTTGAACCCTTTGTAGGAAAAAGGCAGGATATAAATCGATAGATAGATAAATAAATAAATGTGCTCAGGAAAGGAAAACTTTGGCACGTTAGTCAGTTTTATATGAACAAATGTTATTGCTACAACCATTAGTTACAGCTAGGCAGGGGTAGCAAATAAAGAATACAATAGCAAGTATAATACAATAAGAGCAATAAAAACAGTTCAGAATCAGTAATCTTATCCCTTCTCAGAGAAAAGAGCTTAGAAACTAACTGGACTGCCCTTTCCTCTTTGACTTCATGTGAAACTTGGGAGACATCAGGACAAAATGCTTTCAATACTGATCTGAGTTCAGTGGTATTTCAGTGGTCCTCCCTATTAAGTGCTTTGGAGACCAATGGCATGTGGTTGAGATAAATGTGTATGATTTGAAGGGATGATGATACATAATTTGCACATAGGCATCTAGCTCTCAGTTGTTTTTAAACAGAAAAGTCCAATGCATTTCTTTATTTAGAAAAGTTGGAGTATATGATGATGAGTACTAATATTTGCAGCTACTTATTAACTCATGTGGTTGCTTAACTCACATGAATGAACAAACTGCATCCTAATCCAGTAATCTTTTTATGGGTAGAAGTTCTTGTCAGCATGCAGAGAGCTTCCCTGCCTTTTCAAGGAACTTCTTCATGAACAATAGAGTTCAGTGAAGGTAATGAGGGCTTTATTTGTGGGATTCGTTCTAAAGGTCCCCCATCTATTTCTCTTGCTGATTTTAAAATAATTTAAATCTAGAAAATGCACACAGTTTTTTATTCCTTAATAAGATGGTCCAATGCACCCATTAGATTGGAATACCTAGTCATGTTTCACTAACTGAAAACATTAGGGACTTCTAGCCACATTGGTCAATGATGGGACACTGTTGAACATGGTGAGCTCCACAGGATGGTTGGACATTAATGTATATAACACATGAATATAGCATCAGCCTTTCTTGGTCAAGATGGAAAAGATGTTGTTGAAGTGGAGGAGCTTCTTCTAATTTGGGTAAATTTCAAAGAACTGCCTCCATTAAAGTGAATTCAGAAACTGTGCATTCTTCAAAGTAAGCCTGTGGCTTCCAGTGCAGGAGAATTTGCATAGTTCTCTTTGCTCCATTTTAAAGTCACTTTGTGTGGTAAAAGGAAGCATGGAAGGATACGCAGATGAATTTCCAGTTTGGAAATACTATCAGCAGGAGGACTTCATGCATATTTTCCATGGTGAGATGTCAAGTTCCAGCAGCAGGGACTAGTCTTGCATCTCCCTGAAGGGATACACATGAGTTATTCCTTAACACTGGGGATGAGTTTGGTTATAGCTCTCCATGGATTGGCTCCATGCTCCCTCCACTTGCCTTCCACTCCAACTGAGCACAGGTCACAAAACCAGAGTGCATACGCTGAATATGTTATGTGCATCATGGTGTCAGGCCTCCTCCCAGGCTAGACACATTCAGTTGATGTTGTCATGGATTCAACAGGCATGCAAACTGTATGCAGTTAGGTTTGTTACACAGAATCTTGAACCCTGAAAAAAAGCAATGATTTGATTGCACAGACAGGCTTCTGTGTGCACAGTTTATGTTTGTGGAAGCAGTCAGACAGTCCACTGAATGAATACAGGATGAGGTAGGGCATACACCACAATCTCATGCCTCATGTATGTATGTATGTATGTATGTATTTATTTATTAAAAGCTTTTCTATCCCATCCCCTACAGAATGTCTTGGGACGGCTTACAATAAATAATGTAGGTATGCATTGGTACATGAACAGGACAATTTCTAAATTCGGTTTCATAATTGGAATGTACATGCATGGCTTTTGGTGCATGGTTTTTCTTGCATGTGACTAAAGTGCACAAGCACATATTGATAAAAGCACTGGTCAAAAGGAACTGTTGGTACAATTAAATGAGTACATTGTGTGGTAGTCAATGCACAATGAGCACAAAATGGTAAATATTTCTACCCCCTCCTCCCCAACAAAGGAAATGCTGGAGGGATTTCCCACTCTGGGTGGGTGGGCCAGGAAAACATGCTTTGGAGGCCTCCCTCTCTTCCCTGTCACTTTGTCTTTCTCCAATGATGACAATTTCCTGTAGTAATTTTTTAAAATTAATAGGCTTTATTGTGGTTTATTCATAAGTATGGGTTCTTCATAACTCTAATGTTCATAACCTGGGGACTACCTGTATAAGAGCAAGCTCTTTGCTCTGCTTGTAGGTCTTCCAACTTACTGTGGTGTGAACTAGCTCTTGTGCCTTGCCTGATCTGGGTCCTGCCCTGCCCTGCCCCTTAATCTTGCAGGTTTTCCTGATAGTTTGGTTCAGCTCCTGTATCTCACTGATCCTTGCTGCATCCATTTCCTGCCTTCCTGTATCCTGTCCTGCTGAATCACCTCAGCAATTTAGGTCTTCCTGCTAGCTGCAGGGCATTTTGGCTCCTGTATCTTGCCTGGCCTTTGTTGGATCTGGTTCCTGCCATGCCTTGCTGCCACATCTTTGCTGCTCCTGAATCCAACCCAGTTATCCCATCTCAAGGTACTCATTCCTTGCTCTGTTGTCTTATCGGTTCTTGACCTCTGGCTTATTCATGACTATGTTTTTGTCTTGTTTCATTACCTGCTACTGGTTCCTGACTTTGGCCTGGTTCTCAACCACAGCTACCAGGCTCTGAGCTACCAGGGTTTTGACCCTGCGCTGTCTTGAGTTCTGTTGTCCAGGCCCCAGTGCCTCTATCTTGACTCCTGTCTCCTACATCCTAGACAGTGGCAAGCAGTTGTGAACAATGTCTGAAAAGGGCGGAATGCCAGATTTCAAAGTCAGCACTGCCACTTAGCAAGCAAGGCCATATAATTTGGGATCCACAAATTTTGGAGAAATTCAGGTGTAGAGACATTTGTATGCATGCCTACTTAACACATTATTCCATGGGTACAATAAAAAAAAGCCAAAACCCAAGATTTAGGCACTGAGAAAATGTCTGGGTTATATTTCATGTTTTTCCCATAGTTCACCAGTTATTTATTATGTATGTGCCATTTGGCCCCTGAGGTAAAAATATCATTTTCTTTAAATATCTTGGAGTACACAAACCTCAAAATTATAGCATTGCATGCCAAAAGAGAAGAGTGAGGATTGTTGTTAGTATACATCTTCTCCTACTTTAATGGGTCCTGACATATCCTGACAAGTCATCTTTTGAATAAGGTTCCTCTTGAGGAAAGTGGTTATAACTTCTCTCCTTGAGGCAAGGAGACAAACAATATTTGCCCTGATTTCATTACTGTAATTGCAGCTTATTCTAGAGCTTGTGAAATGTCAGAACCAATCGAGTAAACCAACATGAACCTCCGAGGAACAAACTTGGCAGGGAGAAGAAAGGAGAGATGATTCTCTCTACCACATACACACACTTGTCTGTCAGCTCTTCTACTTTGGAAATCAAACCGGGCTGAGAAACACTGAGCAACTGTAGACCAAATGCCACTGTTCCATTTGTATACAGTGGTACCTCGGCTCACAAACACCTCAGTTCACGACCAAATCGGGTCGCAAACAGAAATTTTAGAAAAAATGTGCCTCAGGTGGCAAACTCCGCATCGAGTGACAATTGTGATCATGCCCATCTTCCCTGCACAGGTGCGATCGTGGTCATGCTTGGCGTGGGTTGGGGGGAGATGGCCATGGTCGCACTCGTGCAGGGAAGACGGGCGCAATCACAGTTGTGCTGGGGGGCAGGGAGATGGCCACGATCTTCGTTGTTGTTTGTTACTTTGTTGTGCTTTGTCACTTTGTTTCAAATTTTTATGATGAATAAAATTGGTTACAGAATGGATTAACCTTATTTACATTGCACCTTCTGGGGAAATTTGACTTGGGTCACAACCAATTTGGGTCATGACCAGAGTTGTGGAATGGATTACATTTGTGAACCAAGGTACCATTGTATATACAACAGAGAGAGAGAGCAGGGGAGAGAGTCCAATATATGCTCAGAAATTACCTCAGCATGCAAATAGTCTCTGTTCCCTGCTCCACCCTTCTATCTCCTTCATGCAACTAATACTCAAGGAGTAACTAGGAGAATCCAGTTACAAAACCAGAATAATACCAAGCAGTCAGCATCAATGTGAACTTTTGATGGTGCTATTCACACCAAAATATCACTTTGAATTTTGTACCTTCCCTAAAAGCATCCCACCTTTTCCCCCCCCCCCCTTTTGTGGCTTACATAGTCCTCCACTCCATTTTATCCTGACAAAATCAACCCTGTGAGTTGGGTTAGGCTTAGGCTGAGAAGGGAGTGACTGTCCCAAAGTCACTCAGTGAGTTTCATGGCTGAGTTGGACTAGAACTCGGCCTTCCTATGTCCTCAGGGAACCACACTCTTTAACTACCATACCACACTGGCTCTCAAGCCATGGCTGTTATGACTTCATTGCAACTTGGAAATAATTTTATTTTTAATCCCTGGTGCTATTCTCAGTGTGCAGTCATAGAAGAGACACATTTAAGCTGTCAGCAGGTGGATGTGCTGCAAAACTTTAAATAAATAAAATAAATATGGCTAAAAGGTGCCCCTAATATTAATTAGTTGGGCATATGCATAATACCTGGCACATGGGCATATATATAGGAACCTAGAGAGGATGCATTCATATACACTGAATATTTTTCATAACATAGTGTGCTTTCTCACATGCACATGAGGCCCTTATGTGCGCTCGCTCGCTCACTCGTGCTCTCTCTCTCTCTCTTTCATTCCCAAGTGGGGAGGGGAATGAAAAGTGCTCAAGGCACTAGAAACACCTTGAAATGCTGGCTTCAGACTGAGCTCCTTTGCATGCCTGGATGCCTTTCCCATCAGGAAAGGTGAGGACTGGGTGAAGCCCTAGGGAAGTGTGCCTGGAGACACGCCATATAAGCCATATCTTTGCTGTGCTACTTCTCACTGATAATAACTCTGCAAAGGCCTTCAGCTAGCAGGATGCTCAATTGCATATTGGAGAGGGTGCTTTCCAAAGGCAGGTTAGTTTGGTATTACTTATGAGTCAGTAGATCAGATGAAAGCCAGTCAAGTGGAAGAGAGGACAGTACTGAAGCATTTGGGCTCCCCCTGGTAATTGTGATGCTGCAGGCATTCCTTGAGTCAGTTAATAGATTTCCCCAGTTCCTCTGTGCCAGGTGAAAATTTCCTCATTAAGGAGAATTTATTCCATTTCCTTTTATCATTTATTTTTGAAGAAGAAGCATGAGTGGATGAAGTTTCAGAAATGACAGGGTAGAATTTTAAACAACGATACCCCCCATCCCCCCTACACACACCATAGCAACAAAAACCTACACTCGAAGCTGAAAACAGAGAGGGGGAGCATGCGGAGGGAAAGGCTTGTATTGTTTATAAACAGGAAAACATGGGAGACTTCATTTTGTTAGGAAGTAAGCTGCACCACCTAACTATTTAATGATTATGGCAGTGTGTAAAAAGGTTGATTGTCTAGCTTGAAGACCATTTTTCTCCCACTCTAGAACTTCAGATTGTCATTTTTGCAGACAAATACTTGGAGTAGAACACCATAAAAAATGTTAATCACCACCTCTTAGAATTTCAATGCTGTAAATTTGTTATAGGATAGAATTAAGCAAATTTAACCTTATGAAGGTTTTTGAAGGGTATGTGTGCATTTATAAAAAGATTGTAGTTAGCAGGCTGCAAAACTAATGTGTGCTTTCAAGATGTGGGGGGTGAAACTGTGAGTAGGAGATTCCCTTCCCCATCACCACATTTGGGGCAAGTATTCTGCCTATCTGTGCTTCAAAGAAGCAGCACTTGATGCAGCACATGCTTTGTGCACAGATGCTTTCCTGATTCTGTCATTCACAGCTCCCATGAAAAAGATTACAGGGGACAGGTGACTAAAGACACTGCCTGAAGCCCCGGAGTGCCACTACTGTTGTTGTTTCTGAGCGAGTCAGTCCAATGGGCTGATTTAGTCCAAGGCCTCTTCCTATGCTCCATTTCCCAGCTCAAAGAATGGACAGAACACTCCTGCCACTCCTTTATTGAAAGGATGATGGCAACAGACACAACTAACCAAGAATGAAATCATAGATGTGTGTTTGTGCCAAAGCCACCTGCATAATTGCATTGCAAATGGCAGAAAGAGGGTGCACATCCCTGAACCTGCCTCCAGTGCTCAAACGGTAATAGGAGAAGGACTGTGGTAAGCCGGTGGTAAGTTTTGCAAAGACCCAGGTTCAACTCCTGGCGTCTCCTGATAGGACTGAGAAAGACTTCTGGAGAATCAGTGGATAATACCAAGTTAGATAGGCATTATTGTGCTGTAGTATGTTGGCTTCTTTCATGTCACAGGATGTTGATAATATTCATAGTATTGAGAGAGAAATTATTTGCTATTACCCCTGTGCACCAAAGACAGAATGTTGTATAACGCTGCAAGTATAACCAGTTTAGAAGAATGTTGTTACTAGATAGGGAACTTTTTTCCTTTCATGGTGGAATTTCCTTTTCTGGTGTGCACGCTAGACTTGTTTTTCCTACTTGAGAGTGTGTGTGTGTGTATTTGGCATGACATTTTATTTATTTATTTATTTATTTATTTAAAGTTTTGATATGCCGTCCAATACTAAAAGTCTCTGGATGGGTTACAAAAAATAAGCCATTAAAAATATTTTTTAAAAAATGCTTTCTTCACCTAGAAAGCTTCCTGACAGTGAAATTCTTCCTGGAATAATTGAATCATTGGACAAACTCACACATCCTGCTAAACCAGCCTGCTACTAAACTACCATAGATTGAATGTTAGCAGAGCAATCATGGTACTCCTAACAAACTTTCATGCTTATTGTGGCTTCTTTGCCCTTCACTCATTCTCTCCCACCAGCACTGGCACAGATCCCAGTCACCGTTGTGACAGAACTCCTTGTTGCCTCAGCCTCTACTTCAGTGCCCTTTCTGCAGTTGGTCTGTTCCTTTTGCCAGCTGCAGTGGAAAACTCCTTTCTCCCACATCAGAATGCTAAATTTTCAGAGCCCTTAGTATCACAGAAATAGTTTGTCAGCTTTTTTTCCTCCAAGGAATTCTGTAGTTGCACATCAGCCAACACAATTCTCCAATAATTCAGCCCAGCACACTATTATCCCTTCCTGTCAATGTCCTAGCCAGTTTCATCCTCCATTCTGGAGCTTGCCTTTTAAATGTCTGCTTCAATTTACACTGAAGTAAGAACAGTTGCCAGCAAAAAGCATTCCTCTGGTTGCCTGTAAACTTCACTGCCCCCGTTCCTACTTTTCTATTCTCTATCACATATCAGTATTTGCCATTTTCAGTGGCATGGGGCAGAAGACCCCAAGAAGGGATGAAGGAGGAGGGTGGCAGCACAAGCAAGATAGTGAGGAGTGGTTGCTCTGGACAGGCAACTCTCTAGTCATTCCCAGCAACCCATGATAAAATGTTCGTACTTTGGTTTGGATGAGACACCAAATGTCCCTCTGCTAAAGTGTTCTTTAGTAGCTAGTTTATTGCATGTAGACAGTTTTATTACACTTGGAGCATTTGCCCCAACATTAGGCCAAAGTAGTACAGCCCTCCACTGAGTGACCTCTTTCTTATAATCACAGGCTGTCTCTAAGAGAATGATTTGTCAAAGGCCAAGTTGGTTCTTTGAACCTGCTATATATAGCTTTCCAGGATAGTCACTAAGTGCAAGTACTAGTTGGATCTGCTCCTTGCCATCTTCTAAAATCAAGGTTGATTCAGACACTGGAACCCTATGCAGATGCTTGCCTGATCACATGTAGAACAAAAATGGATTGTTGCCCTTGCTTCCCCAACTGGCAGTTAAGCATATTGAGGGTGAAGGCCTGAAAAGGTGTCTATAAGCAATTCCACTGGTCAGGGAAGATTAGTCTGTTGCCCAGGGATATGGGCATTGGGCTTGCATGTGTACCCTCATCCCCTTTCCCACTTCTGTCGACATTTGAATTGGGGAATACATACACAGGGCTTGAATTGAATCTACTTGTGGTGTTTTACTGATGGAAGCAGTTCCACAGTGGAACAGGGAGGGGCAATTGTTCCTTCGCCCTCCTCCCAGAGCCCTCACAACCTGAAAATCTGCTCCAGAGAGCTGGGAAGCCAAGACACAGAGGGCTGCAGGGAGGAGAAGAGGGGGACTGAGACCTGCAACACCATGTTTGTGGGCTTCCTGGATGAATTTGGTCAGTGTCTGTGAATACTGGACCACTTGGTGATCTAGTAGGGCTTACATTATGTTCATACCATAATGTAGAGGCTCTGCTTTAGGAAAAAAATAGTATTATTTGATAATCATTTTCTCTTTTTCCGAGTCAGTGCTTGCTTGCATTTAAAATATTGTTGTATTAGACAAGCTAAGCAAGGATAGAAACATAGAAACAGAGCGAATCAGAAGGGGCCTACCGGGCCATCTAGTCTGACCGCCGGCACCAGCCGGCTCCGCTCACGACATGCCCACCATGTGCATGTCCAGCCTGTCTTTGAACACCCTCACCGATGGGGCCTCAACGACCTCTTGTGGAAGCCCATTCCACGCCCTCGGGGTCCTGACTGTCAGGAAGTGCTTCCTGGCATCCAAATGGAACCTTGGCTCCCTGAGCTTTGCTCTGTTGGAGCGCATCCTGCCTTCCTCTGCAGGGGAGAACAGGTCTCTATCCATCTCCATGTGACATCCCCTCACATACCTGTATGTTGCCAACATACCCCCTCTGAGTCTGTTCTCCAGGCTGAAGAGACCCAGTTCCCTCAGTCTCGCCTCATACCCCATCCCCTGCAAACCGGCCACCAACCTTGTGGGCCTAGGCTGCATTGACTCCAACCTGGCTATATCCTTCCTGTAATGAGGGGCCCAAAACTGAGCACAGTACTCCAGTTGCGGACGCACCAGAGTCGTACAGAGCGGTAGTAAACCTCTCTCGATCTAGAAGCCACACTTCTGGCTATGCAACCAAGGGTGGCGTTCCCCCTCTTGACCAGCGCATCACACTGCTGACTCATGTTTAGCCTGCAGTCAATCAGTACCCCGAGGTCCCTATAACAAGTGCTGCTCTCCAGCCACTTGTCACCTAACATGTACTTATGTTGTAAGCCGCCCTGAGGCTTTGTTGCGATGGGGCGGCATAAAAATGTTTTAAATAAATAAATAAATAAATAAATATGACAGCTATTCCTATGCCCAAAGTGCAGGACCTTGCACTTATCCACATTGAATGCCATCCTGTTGTCTCCTGCCCACTTCCATAGTCTGTCCAGATCCTTTTGGATCTGGAGTACCTGCTCCTCAGTTGTGGCCACTGCTCCAGTTTTAGTGTCGTCTGCGAATTTGATCAGCAGACTGTTCACCCCTTCTTCCATGTCATTAATGAAAAGATTAAACAGGATCGGCCCCAGGACAGAGCCCTGGGGGGCCCCACTTGTCCCTGACCGCCATCCCGATGATTCCCCACTAATGGTTACCTTCTGCTTTCGGTCAGTCAACCATGCCGTAATCCACCGGACAGTGCTTTGGTGTATCCCAAAACTCCTCAGTCTCTCCACCACGATATCATGGGGCACTTTGTCAAAGGCCTTGCTGAAATCCAGGTATACCACATCCACTGCATCCCCTCCATCTAGCCATCTTGAAACCTTGTCATAGAATTCCACAAGGTTTGTCTGGCAGGACCTGTCTCTGCGGAAGCCGTGTTGTGTGGCTGTCAGCCTCCCTTCCCTATCTAGCATCACTAGATCTCTCTCTATTATGAGCCTTTCCATTGTTTTCCTACAATGGACGTAAGGCTAACCGGTCTATAATTCCCCATGTCCTTCCTGCTACCCTTTTTGAAAATTGGGACCACCGATGCCACCCTCCAGTCCTCTGGAACTTCACCCGTTCTCCACGAGGTCTCAAAAATGGAGCCCAGCGGGCGTGAGAGAACCCCTGCCAACTCTCTAAGTACTCTCGGGTGTATCCCGTCAGGGCCTGGCGCCTTTGTAATGTCCAATGCCCTGAGGAGCCCCTCAACTTCAAGGGGGGTGACTCTAATCTGTGCCCCTAAGTCCCCAGCCTCATCTAATCTCCTATACGGATATCCCCCATCCTGCTTTGGGGAGAACACAGAGGCAAAATAGTCATTTAGCATCTGTGCCTGTTACCTCGTATCAGTCACTGGATCTCCTTCCTCCTTATTTAGTGGTCCCACCACTTGTCTCCCCTTCCTTTTCCTATTTACATTCTGAAAGAAGCCCTTTTTGTTGCTCTTGATATTCTTGGCAAGTCGCAGCTCATAATCAGCCTTAGCCTTGTGAAGAATCCTTCTGCAACGGGCCTCCTCCTCCCGGTATACCCTTTGGTCTATTTCTCCCAGTACCCATTTCCTACGGAGGCTCCTCTTTTGTCTAATCCCTCTAACCACCTCCTTTCGCATCCATGGTGGCACTCTCCTCCGCCTCCCCACCTTACTGACTAGAGGTATCGTCAAGGCTTGCGCCTCAAAAACCTCCCTTTTGAGTGCCATCCACCCCTCCTCAACTCGCTTACCTTCCAGTAACTTATCCCAGGAGACTTTCTCCAGTCTGGCCTTCAGTTGGCCAAAGTTGGCCCTCTTGAAGTCCCAGCTTCTAGTGCTCGCCCTGCTGCATGGCCCCAGTCCCCTGATCTCAAAGCAAAGGATGGAGTGATCACTCGCATCCAGAGCTCCCCTAATCTGTACTTCATCTATCAGCTCCTCCCTATTGGTCAAGACCAAGTCCAGGATGTTTCCCCCCCTCATTGCCTCTCGGACCCTCTGTGTGAAAAACCCTCCCTCTATAGCTTCCAGGAAGCGACGTGACCTGGCTGTCACTGCCAAGTGAGTCTCCCAAGTAATATCCGGGAGATTGAAATCTCCCATTATTACTGTGTCTCTACCCCGAGATATCCTTAGAATCTGGCCTGTCAGGACATCATCCAGGGTCTCAAGTTGACCTGGAGGGCGATAACATACCCCCACTGTCAAGTCTCTTTCCCTGTCAAAACCCCTAAGTTTCACCCAGACTGCCTCTTCCGAATCCCCATCTGTGCTGCACTCTATCTCACTGCATCCTATCCCTTCCCTGACGTATAAAGCCACGCCCCGCCTCTCTTTCCCTTCCTGTCCTTTCTTTCACATAGAGGTGATACCCCCTCTATGTTAACATTCCTTGCCTTTCATCCCACCAAGTTTCTGTTATTCCCACCAGATCATATCCTCCTATTCCCAGGAGAGCTTCAAGCTCTTCCTGCTTATTACCCATGCTCCTAGCATTGGTGTACATGCACCTCAACTCCTTCCCACCTCTTCCTTTCCTTGGAGTGCCCAGCATCCTCCTTCCTCCCATCCTCCCTGGTACCTGGCCCCTCTCTGTAGGAGTCCTGTCAGTCCCTGCAGTATCTCTAAAGCCCTGCTCCCAGAGCCCTGATCTTCCCCGCACACTTGTCCAGTGCAGACACGTTACTGGGGGGCCTGAACCAACCCCCCACTGGCTCAGTTTAAAGTCTTCCAGACGAAACTCGCTAGAGCATCTCCAAAGGACCTTTTCCCCATCCTCGTGAGGTGTAACCCATCCCTTGCCAGAAGTCCATTGGCAAGAAAACGAGTGCCGTGGTTGAGGAACCCGAAGCGTTCCTTCTGGCACCACACCCTAAGCCAGTCATTCACTTCGGAGGCCCTCCTGTCCCAGCCTGGCGCACAGGTAAGATTGACGAGAAGGCCACTTGGGCCTTCAGCTCCTTGAGTTTCTTCCCCAAGGTCTCAAAGTCCCTGGTGGTCCCGACCACACCCTGCCTGGCCACATAGTTTGTGTCCACATGGATCACCAGGAGCGGCTGGTGACCCCCAGAGCGAACAAGATGCTCCACTCTGTCCTTCACATGCCGGATGCATGCGCCCGGCAGGCAGCGAACCTCCCTTGCCTCCAGGCTGGGGCGGCACACCGCTGCCTCAGTGCTCCTCAGCAGGGAGTCCCCAACAACAATCACCCGCCACCGTGCCTTCCCGGTGCTGGTGGGTGGCCGTGCCCTGGCCCTCGCCTCTCCTGCAGTGGCGCCCTTGCCACCTGTTGTCCCAGGCTGGGGGTCTTGCTGGTCCCCCGAGGCCTCATCAGCCCCAGCCTCCCCAAGTGGAGAGAATCTGTTTCCCCATTCCAGCTTGGTGCCAGCTGTGCTGGCCTCCTCCTCCTGTGGGTGACATACCTTCATGTCTCCGCAGCTGCTCCTCCCGTGGTCTCTCCCTCAACCCTCTGTCCAGAGGGGGGCTGCTCTGGGGGGGCCTGGAGAGCTCTTTCGGCCCTCAGGCACCTCACCTCCTCTTCTAGCAGGGTCATCATCTTGCACCGAGGGCAAGTGTATCCCTGCATCTCCTGAGAAGGGCGAACATGTCGCAGCTCTCGCAGCGGACAGCAACACCCGTGACTCCGGCCAAGGCCATCTCCTGGTCTGCCATTGGTATCCCTTCTGAGACCTTACCTTGATCCCCTGCCTTGTTAGTCTTGCAGTTCATCTCACTTGCCCAGTTCTCCCAGACAAAAAACCCACTTGCGCACACACACAAGGATAAAGTAAACTTAAATTAAAATTGGAAGAAAAGCAAAGCAAAGCAAAGCACAAACAAAACAAACAATCAAACCTCTGTGTCTCAGGGAAGGGAGTCTCTGTACAGCTAAGGGACGCAGACAAGGGACGACGCCTTATCAGTCCCTCAGGCCAGTGGCCCTGCCTGTCTGCTTCCTCCTGGCCACTCTAGCTTCTCTGGCCTCGCCCCCTTGGTACTCCCATCTCTTTAAGAACTTGCCACAATTTGTTGTGATCCACACAATCAAAGGCTTTAGCATAGTCAATGAAGCAGAAGTAGATGTTTTTCTGGAACTCCCTAGCTTTCTCCATGATCCAGCGTGTGTTGGCAATTTGATCTCTAGTTCCTCTCCCTCTTCGAAATTCTGCCTGTACTTCTGGTAGTTCTCGGTTCACATACTGCTGGAGCCTAGCTTGTAGGATTTTGAGCATCACTTTGCTAGCATGTGAAATGAGTGCAATTGTGCGGTAGTTTGAACATTCTTTGGCATTGCCCTTCTTTGGGATTGGAATGTAAACTGACCTTTTCCAATCCTGTGGCCACTGCTGAGTTTTCCAAGTTTGCTGGCATATTGAGTGTAGCACTTTTACTGCAACGTCTTTCAGGATTTTGAATAGCTCAGCTGAAATACTGTCATCTCCACTAGCTTTGTTGTTGCTCAGACTTCCTAAGGCCCATTTGACTTCACATTCCAGGATGTCTGGCTCGAGGTCAGTGACCACCCCATCGTGGTTATCAGGGACATTAAGCTCTTTCTTGTATAGTTCTTCTGTGTAAGCTTGCCACCTCTTCTTAATTTCTTCTGCCTCTGTTAGGTCCCTGCCATTTTGGTCCTTTATTATGCCCATCTTTGCATGAAATGTTCCCTTCATATCTCCAATTTTCTTGAAGAGATCTCTGGTCCTCCCTATTCTATTGTTTTCTTCTATTTCTTTGCACTGTTCATTTAGGAAGGCATTCTTATCTCTTCTAGCTGTTCTCTGGAATTCTGCATTCAATTGTTTGTATCTTTCTCTTTCTCCCTTGCCTTTCGCTTCCCTTCTTTCCTCAGCTATTTGGTTTTTTTTATACAACTTTTTATTAATTTTCAAAACAATACTAAAACATCCATTATCACAAACATCGAAACTACTGAGTCAGCCACTTACTACACATCTTTTAACATTCTGTGATCATCAAATTCATTTAAAAAGAAAAAAAAAACACCTTTTTAGATCTATTCCAGGTCCTGATTCTCCAGCCAATAATAAACAAAAGACCAAAATTTGATAGAAGTTTATTTTCTTTCTCCTTCTGTGATGGAATCAGTTCATCCATTTCTTACAAAGTACTGTTCTTCATATTAGAAGAGAGACTCTCCATGTTTTGTAAAGGTCAGTATCTTCTTTCTTTATTTAATAAACATTTCAGCCTGACCAACTCTACACAATTCCAAATCTTTTCATTTTTCTAGTGATCAACAAATAGATTTCTCCTTACAATAATTACAAATATGATCAAATGCATTCTTTGCTTACCAATATTCTAATCTAATATCCACTAAAAAAGAAAGAAAAATAAAAGGGAGGTTCATATTCGCATGTCTAAAATCCATTCATCATCTTTAAGGACATCTTATCTACCCAATTTAACAACAGCAATTTTCTATTATGTTCTTTAAACAGGTTTTCTTTAAACGAATTTAATAGAAAATAATAATTACTAATACAATCAAATAGTTTTTTTGCTTACCAGCACTCCAATCTACTGTCTACTAAGAAGTGAAAGTAAAATAGAAAGAAATCTCATGTTCATGCTTAATTCTGTTTAACACAGCTCACCTTACTCCCGTAATAGTCATTTATAATCATTTATATTCTAACATTTCACAAACCGAAAGGTCATACAGTTTAGCTCGTAGTCATTCATCTAAGGCAAGATAAGAAAGAGAAAACAAAAGACGAGACAGAAACAAGCAGAAGAGAGGAGGAAAAGAAAACTTCATCCTCCCTTAAAACCTACATTGCTTCATAATTCCACACTTAAAAATAAGTAAACTTCACCCATTAAAATCATACATCTTAACCATTCCATACCACAGTGAACATATCAGGCCATTAAAAGTAAAAGGAAAGTTCATGTTCTTAATCATTCATCTTTAAGCTTTAAAGCAAAGTGTGAAAGAGAAAGCAAAAGAAGAAACAAAAAGAGGAAAGAAAAGGGAGGAAAGGAATCCTTCATCTTCCCTTAAAATCTACATCGCTTCATAGTTCCACACACTTAAAAATGGATACGCTTCCATCATTAAAATCACATATCTTAGCCATTCCATACCACAATAAACATATCAGGCCATTTATATCATTAAGACAGACATTTCTTCCGTTTCACTGCTCTACCAGACCATCTCAGCAACCGTGGCATCATTCGCAATGACTGGATTAATTGCAATAAGACCTTCACCTCTTTCTTCATCCTCTGGAAATCATTAATCACTTGTAGTATCTGTATCTTTTGCAGAAAAACTCCCTTTTTCACAATTTCAAGTTCCATCATAATAGCTTGAAAGTTCAGAAGTTGCTGCTTCTTCACCATAGCATACAGGCTTAATGGGAGGTTATTTATGGGAGGTTGATTCTGTTAATTTTATTTCATTATTTGCAATCCCACATACTTGTTGCATTTCCTGCATACTCTGTTTTGCTTTGTTCATTCCCAATGTCCTGAAAAAAACCCTGAGTCTGTCAATTTCCTTTTCCTGAAGATTCTGCAAAGCTTGAATTTTATCCAAAAATATTTCTTGAGAAGATCTTATAGCTGATAAGAGTTGGTTAATTTCTGAGAGTGATTCTTGTAAACCATCCATAGTTTCCACAACACGAACAGACAAAGGATTGACAAGTTGCCAGATATTTTGACAATAGTCCCAGAAGTTCAGCCAAACAAATGAAGATTCCTTCCTCCACGTCTCCCAGTCAGATCTTCCTATTTCTATCAATGCACCATATATTTTCAATAAAGTTAGACCCTAGAGACACTCATAAAATAAACTTAAGTTTAACTTACAGACAAGTTCAGAAGTCTCTATATTTTCATTTGCCGCTGTGGTAATTAAGAGGGTTCTTCAGCTCCTCGTGCCAAATACTGCTTTCCCACGGGTGATTGTTGCAGAGAAAAGATAGCCTAATAAAAATATTTACTCAGCAGTTCTGATGTTTATCCAGCTTATAAGAATTTCTATGCTAATCTACTAAGATGCCATGGACTTGCAGAGGCTAAGAAAACCTCCTGTATTGTCCAGCTGAGACACCTGAATTGTTCTTGACTGATATGGGATCGCCACCCCACATCCAGCCAAAACATGCCCAGGTAATCTATCTTCACCCCTACAGGGCTTGATTGGGTCTGTCGACCCTACCACTGGCAAAATACCGGAGTAATTAGCAGAAATAGCTAATCACCTCCGTCTCGTCCCAACGCCATCTTGGAATCCTTTCCTCAGCTATTTGTAAAGCTTCCTCAGACAGCCATTTTGCTTTCTTGCATTTCTTTTTCTTTGGGATGATTTTAGTTGCTGCTTCTTGTACAATGTTGCGAACCTCCGTCCATAGTTCTTCAGGCACTCTGTCTATCAGATCTAATTCCTTAAATCTATTTGTCACCTGTACTGTATATTCATCAGGGATATGATTTAGGTCATACATGAGTGGCCTAGTGCTTTTCCTTACTTTCTTCAACTTAAGCCTAAATTTTGCAACCAGAAGCTCATGATCTGAGCCACAGTCAGCTCCTGGTCTAGTTTTTACTGACTGTATAGAACTTCTCCATCTTTGGCTGCAGAGCACATAGTCAATCAGATTTCTGTGTTGACCGTCTGGTGATGTCCATGTGTAGAGTCGTCTCTTGGGTTGTTGGAAAAGAGTGTTTGCTATGACCATCATATTCTCTTGACAAAATTCTACCAGCTTGTGCCCGGCTTCATTTTGTACTCCAAGGCCAAACTTGCCTGTTATTCTGGTTATCTTTTGGCTTCCTACTTTAGCATTCCAATCCCCCCATGATGATAAGGACATCATTTTTTGGTGGTAATTTTAGAAGGTGTTGTAGGCCTTCATAGAACCGGTCAACTTCAGCCTCTTCAGCACCAGTGGTTGGGGCATAGACTTGGACTACTGTGATGTTGAATGGTTTTCCTTGGATTCGAACTGAGATCATTCTGTCATTTTGGAGATTGTATCCCAGTACTGCTTTTCCTACTGTTTAATTGACTATGAAGGCTACTCCTTTTCTTCTGAGGGATTCTTGCCCGCAGTAGTATACCTGATGGTCATCTGAACTAAATTCACCCATGCCTGTCCTTTTTAGTTCACTGATTCCTAAGATGTTGATGTTTAGTCTTATCATCTCTTGTTTGACCACATCCAGCTTGCCTTGATTCATGGATCTTACATTCCGGGTTCCTATGGAGTATATATCTTTGCAGCATCGGACTTTCCTTTCACCACCAGATACATCGGCAACTGAGTGTCCTTTCAGCTTTGACCCAGTCGATTCATTCTTTCTGGCGCTACTAGTACTAGCCCTCCGCTCTTCCCCAGTAGCATATTGGTCACCTTCCAACCTGAGGGGCTCATCTTCCGGTGTCATATCTTTTTGCCTTTTTGTACTGTCCATGGGGTTTTCATGGCAAAGATACTGGAGTTGGTTGCCATTTCCTTCTCCAGTAGATCACGTTTTGTCAGAGCTCTCTGCTATGACCTGTCCGTCTTGGGTGTCCCTGCATGGCATAACTCATAGCTTCATTGAGCTACGCAAGCCCCTTCACCACGACAAGGCAGTGATCCATGAAGGAGATGTTCTTAATACATAATAGAAATATATGTCCAGTGAGTAAAATGGCTGGTAAATATAACCTTTGAATTTCTGGATATGGGGAGCATGACATTACAGTCTAATTAATCCTATATATGCTTAACTATGACAAGAAGTGGTGGAAAAATTTAGGGATGCCTGCCAGATTTTACTTCAGAGGCAAATGTTTGCATTCCAGGTAAGTGTGCTGTCAGCCAATTGCTTTATTTTTATCCTGTATCATTTATCTCCTCCAAAGAACATGTAGCAACATTTTAATCTCACCGTGATTTATGAGGGTCAGGATTGGTCTTCCAGCCCTTTTCTTCTTATTGGCATCCAATGGGATGGTGTGGGATTTGGCCTTGGGTTTTCCATGCCCACATTTGCACTCTAGCCCTGAGTATTTCCCATGCATGTTTTCCTCCCTGGGTCTATACAATCTTTGAGAAGCATATAAAGCACAATGTGCCCATAATACACTGTTTTTTATGTTCATCTGTTCAGTGAGTCTATTCCAGAGGAGAGCCTGAGGAGAGCCAAAGAGATCGGCTTCTCAGATAAGCAGATTGGAAAATGCCTGGGTATGACAGAAGCACAAAGCAGGGAACTGAGGCTTAAGAAGAACATAACACCTTGGGTGAAGCAGGTATAATTATACACACATATCTGACCTGGTTGGATGATCTTTTGGTGTAAACAATCAAGGCTTACATAAAAGTTTTAAAAAACACAAGTGGCTCATAATTATGGGATTCAGTTTGTTTCCATTTTACAGATGGGAAACAGAAATCCTGGTTCATATACTTGCAATGTAAGCTAAGATGTGATTATTGAGAATTCTGAGCCCTTCTTGGAGGCAAGCAGTGACATTGGGGGTTATAGTAGCAATGGTTACCGTTTTCTTTCTGCTGTTTATGTTTATCCTATTTCTTTTAGGTGCTAATTAGGGTCTCCTTAAAGCCATAGCCTAAGCAACATGCCTGAGGTCACATAGGAATTCTGTAGCAGGGCAAACGTGAGAATTAGCATCTTTTGCTACTCAGTTATGCAAGCAATACATGCTTTTCCAGCCTGCCTTGAATACAGCTTTGAGCAGGGAAGTCTAAAAGGTTGAAAATGTTTCTGTTGACCATTATGTTGTGTGACTGTGAAATGTGTAGCTACTTTTGTCGGTCTCTCAGCCATACATTTTTATAGAGTAATGCTTTATTTTAAGTGTTCTATCATTGAAAGTTCATTTGGTATTCGTTGTGATAGCACAGAACATAATAAGTTCATGTGCTATTCATGACAATGTCGCATCTGCTTTCATAAGTGTTCCATAGTCATTTTGCTGTTCAGTTAAGGGATGCTGATACAAAAGTCCTGTCAGCTCCCCCACTTCTTTTCCACTGATCTTGGAAAGGCTTGAAAGGAGCATCTGGGCCCCAAATCATGTTGACTGTGACTGGTTTTCTTCTGTATTATCATCTAGTTCAGGCAACTGTACTAGATCAATTTTGGTGGGACTAGTATTAAGGGTGAACATGGTCAGGCACCAGCTGACCTGCTGCTGCAGCAGGATCCCAGTGACAGGAGGCCCTCGAACTTGCCGCTGCCTGTCATCACTGCAGTCTGCTTGTTCATCTGCCTCTTGCTCTGCCCCAGAGAGTGCAGGTGGTGAGGAGGATGATCAGGCAATGCTCTGGCATCCTGGAACATGGGCTCTCTGCCTGCCCAGCAAGCAAGCGACAGCAGTGATGGGAAAGAGAACAGCAGTTGCTGCAATGGCAAGGAGAAGATAGACCCACTGATGGATGGGCTATCAAGGGTGTCTTGTCCAAAGATTTTCCCAAACCCCAGAGGTTCTTCGGCTTCGTCGATTAGGGGAGAGTGCAATCTATCTTCTAGCTCTTTCTGTCATTTTTCTTGGGATAGAGAAGGAGAAGCATTCCCAAGATGCAGCCTGGGTACTTTATAGCTGGTACAATACTTGGTATAATGTTTATATTGAAGCCTAACTATTATGGGATGTACTCCCAATAATAGGTGGAAAGGGGACTGGCCAGCTATTGTACACAATGAGGTATATATGCCCAGATGAATCCCAAGAGCAGCAGCAGATAATGAATAAAAGCTCAGTATCTGTGCAGCGCACACTTACTGGGCAGAATGCCTCCACTGAATCCAGAGCGACTTACCTCTAAGCAAACGTGGCGAGGATTCAGTGGCAAGCATTCTGTTTCATATCTGCTTATGATCTGGAAGCTGTGTCATGGTTACTTCAGGTGATACTCTGTTTCTTCTGGCAGGGAGCCTGGGTATGACCAGTCCAATTTTTGACATCAGCCCCTGTTCACAGAAGTAGGAAGCACATGGCCCACAACCTGCCTAGTGCCCCCTGACCTTTGGTTGTGCCCACAGAAATTGTGGTGGTGGCACAGCAGCAGCCAAAAATGGTTGATACCTTGTTTTAAATCATATGCCTTGTTTCAAAGGAAAATCATCCTTCTTTGCCTCTACTGCACCACTGAATTTCAGCAGCACTTTTGCCACAGTGGGGGTCTGGGATACAGCGCTCAGACATTGCCCATGCCTTCTCTTGAGGACTGGTATTGTTGCTTTGACTACATAAGGATTGTCACTCAGGAAATAAATTTATTATTAGTATATGTGTATGAGCTGACCTGAATATCATAACACCCCGTTGATGGTATGTTGCCCTTAAGCACTTCAGCAAAGAGAAGAGAGAAAGCAGTGAGTCTGGAGGACAGAATGGAAAGTATAAAACAGTGAAGCATGAAAGCTTTCTCCTTCTCCTCTGCAGATTGACACACTGGCAGGAGAATACCCTGCTGTAACTAATTACCTCTATGTCACTTATAATGGCCAGGTAAGTGCTATCATTTACTTCAGTAGGACCACATGTATTATGATATATTTTCTCCCATTAGTGTCTATTGACCTTGCAAGTCAAATTCACCCAAATTCATCTAGAGACAGCTCTGGTTTAGAGCAACTGGCAGAGGCATAATCCCATCAGAGTACCGGTGGAAATGTTTTTCTACTATTGTTGTTGAAAAAGTGGAAGTATAACTGGGACCGTTAAAGTCCTTTTGAGCAAGCATAGTAGAGGTACAAGCAGTGAAAATTTGCCCACAGTGCCACAGTTTTGTTCCTTAAATGCTGGCATCTTTGCACAATTAACAATTGCTGTGAACTACCAGTGAAAGCTGTATTGATGTAAGTTTTGCTTGCTGTTTTGCAGTGTAGGAGATCAGTTTTCCTTGTGAAATTTAACCTCTCTCTTCCAAATCCAATTTGCATAGTGCAATACATCTTGAGCACAGTGGGTAGCTCTGTCCCATCCCATTTCACACCACTTACTGACAATAAATTGTATAATGAAAATGCTAACTCTCTGGCAATTTGTACAATTGAATTGCAAATAGGTGATTACTTGCATGAACTTTCTGGGAACTGGGACAAAGTGGCTCAGATAGCTATTGGTAGAATATATGAAACATAGATTCCTAGCTTAGGGGATGGAGCTTATCCCCTGACCAAAAATAAAATTCTGTGGCATGCCATAGAGTCATGAGGCATGAACCAAAAGGGATAGAGTCCTAATGCCAAAGATTTACCTTTGGAGGATTAAAAGACCAATTACATAATTGTTGGGTGATGAGGTCATTCAGCAGTGAAAGCGCATGGAAAAATGAGGACTCTGCTTTCCTGTGATAAGCTGTCAAATGCAAGCATGACATATTAAGGAGTAGTGCAATTGCAAACAATGAAAGCAAAGTGGATAGTTGAGGTGATTCTCAGAGAAGCAATTGTTGCATGATGGGTAGCAATTCATTTGCATCAAAGCCAGGTGGAATGGCTCTCTTGCTTAACCTGTAGTATGTGGCATTTTCTTGGGCTAGCTTCACCTGAGAAACAGCTGAGTTATCCAGAGTAGAGGTTACTTGATCTGGGGGCTGGAGGTGGATCAATGCATAATCTATTATGCATTGCTCACTTAAAATCCTGTATTTAATCTTGGGGGAAAATACTCAAAAACAACCCTATTGTTCATGCAAACAGTACTGAGTTAGACAGACCATTAAAGCTCCAATCCTACATACATTTACTTAGGAGTAAATCTCTTAAACCTGCCTTCACATAGGGGAATCTTTAGTTTCAGTATAGCATGCTCTCTTGGTCCAGACTTCCACAGCTCAGTGGTTAATTGTGTTGTGAACCACCAATCCGAGTTCATAACCTGTGACCGCAAGGCGATCAAACCGGTCAGTCCAAGAGGAGATCAACCCTGACTGTTCTTTAGAAGGCCAGATACTGAAGATGAAACTCAAATACTTTGGCCACCTAATGAGAAGGAAGGACTCCCTGGAGAAAAGCCTAATGCTGGGAACAATTGACAGCAAAAGAAGAAGGAATGGCAGAGGATGAGTTGGTTAGATGGAGTCATTGAAGCAGTTGGCGTGAGCTTAAGTAGACTCCAGGGATGGTGGAGGACAGGAAGTCCTGGAAGAATGTTGTCTATGGAGTCATGATGGGTCGGACACAACTGCATGACTAACAACAACAACTTGTGAAGCATAGATGGTTTATTCTATGGCACAGTACTACTGCTTAGAAGAATTCTCAATGACTCTTTGTACTGTGTTCTATTTTAGGAACATGATGTAAAATTTGATGACCATGGAATGATGGTGCTGGGCTGTGGGCCGTATCACATAGGTAAATCTCACTGATAATTTCCTTGGCTTTTTCCAGCCGAGAACTTCTTCTGAAAATCTTTTGGTTTGTTTTGTACACTCTCCTGCAGTAATGTTTCATGCTTCACTGGAATTACACATGCAACATTTGCATTATACCTCAGCATTGTGTTTCATAGCTTTAGAACCAAAGATTTTATTTATCAGTTGAAGGTTTTAAGCAACTTCTAATAGTACAAGTGGACTGCAGGTGGTGCAGTGGTTTAAACCGCTGTGCTACTGGGCTGGTTGATTGAAAGGTCACCGATTCAAATCTGCACAACGGGGTGAGTTCCCATTGCTTTGTCCCCGCTCCTGCCAACCTTGCAGTTTGAAAGCATGCAAATGCAAGTAGATAAAAAGGTACCACTCCAGTGGGCAGGTAACAGCGTTCTGTGCACTTCGGTGTTTAGTCATGTCGTCCACATGACCATGGAGACTGTCTGCGGACAAACGCTGGCTCCCTCGGCTAGGAAATGGAGATGAGCACCGCCCCCTAGAGTCAGGCATGACTGGCCTTAATGTCAAGGGGAAACCTTTACCTTTAATAGTACAGGTTAAAGATTCAGGGAGGGCTGCTGTTGGTATAACTCCAAAATACAGTAAAATACATTTATTTATTTATTTATTTATTTAAAACATTTTAATGCCGCCCCATCGCAACAAAGCCTCGGGGTGGCTAACAACTCAAAATACAAAAAAAAAAATCATTAACCCCCCCACCCCCCCAGTGCATCTCGGCTAAAAACTTTAAAATTCAATAAATAGTTTAACAGTTAAAATGAGTTTTAAATAAAAAGGTCTTGGCCTGGCACCAAAAAACAAATAACGACGGCACCAGGCGGACCTCTCTGGAGACCGCATTCCATAAATGGGGCGCCACCACAGAGAAAGCCCTCCTCCGGGTGCTTACCCTCCTAATCTCATTCACAGAGGGTTCCCGGAGGAGGGCCTCTGTTGCTGATCTCAAGGGGTGGGAGGGCATATATGGGCATAAGCATTCCATCAAGTATCCAGGTCCCAAGCCGTTTAGGGCTTTATAGGTCATAACCAACACCTTGAATTGGGCCTGGACTTCAATCGGGAGCCAGTGAAGCTGACAGAGAACTGGGGTTATATGTGAATAATGCCCAGTCCCCATCAGCAGCCTGGCAGCTCTATTCTGCACCAACTGAAGTATCCGGACTGTCTTCAAGGATACTTGAAGGACCCACGTAGAGCGCGTCACAGAAATCTAATCGGGAAGTCACCAACGCGTGTGACACTGTCACCAGGCAGTCGTACTATAGGAAGGGATGCAGCTGATGTATCAGCCGAAGCTGCAGGAAGGCACTCCTCGCCGCCGCCATCACCTGAGCTTCTAACGACAGCTCTGGGTCGAGGAGCACTCCCAAGCTGCGGACCCTGTCCTTTAGAGGAAGTGCAACCCCATCCAGGACAAGGCCCAAGTCCCCTATTCTGAGGCCTGAACCGCCCATGAACAGGACCTCCGTCTTGTCTGGATTGAGCCTCAGTTTATTGGCCCTCATCTAGCCCATTACTTTAGCCAGGCACCAGTTCAGCTCAGCCACTGCCTCACCTGGATTGGTGGAGAACGAGAGGTAGAGTTGGGTGTCATCAGCATACTGATGATTCCGCAGCCCACACCTCCTGATGACCTCTCCCAGCGGTTTCATGTAGATGTTAAACAGCAAGGGGGACAAAATGAACCCCTGCGGAACTCCATGGCATAGCTGCCATGGCGCAGAGCCATAGTCCCCCAGCACCACCTTCTGGAATCGGCCATTGAGATAGGAGTGGAACCACTGCAGAGCAGTGCCTCCAACCCCCAGTCCCGCTAGCCTATCCAGAAGGATACCATGGTCGATGGTATTGAAAGCCGCTGAGAGGTCCAGGAGAACCAACAGGGACACACTCCCCCTATCTCTCTCCCTGCACAGGTCATCGTACAGGGCGACCAAGGCAGATTCAGTGCCATACCCGGGTCTGAAGCCGGACTGAAATGGGTCCAGATAATCCGATTCATCCAAGAGTGCTTGGAGTTGTCCCGCCACCACCCGCTCTAGTACCTTGCCCAGGAATGGGATGTTGGCCACTGGTCTATAAGTGGCGGCCACCTCTGGATCCAGGGATGCCTTCTTTAGGACTGGCCGGACTACCACCTCCTTCAAAGGGGCAGGTACCCGGCCATCTCTTAAAGAGGTGTTGACCACCTCCCAAATCCAGGTTTCAATCCTGTCCTTGGCTTTCTTAAGTAGCCAAGAAGGGCATGGTAAGCCCTTCATCAGTAAGCAAGTGGTAGGGTGTACTTGTCCAAGCACCTTGTCCATATCATCAGGCCGCAACAAATGAAATTCATCCATCAATTGAGGACTCGACGGCGTCAATGGGAACTCCCCAGTAGAATCTGATTCAATAGTAGAGTCAAGCTCGTGGTGAATCTGAATGATTTTTTCCCTGAAATGCTCGGCAAACTCGTCACAGTGGGCCTTAGAGGGTGGCACCAGATCTTTCTTTGGGCCTGGGTATACCAGCCCCTGCACCACTCGAAAAAGCTCAGCCGGACAGCATTGTGAGGAGGCAATGGAAACGGAGAAGAATTTCTTCTTCGCCATCCTCACCGCCACAGTATAGGCCCGATAATGCGCTCTTAAGTGTGTTCGGTCAGAATCACCCCATGATCTCCACCTGTGCTCTAGACGTCTCCCAATCTGCTTCATCGCCCGTAATTTGGTCATATACCACGGAGATGAACAGGCTCCACCAGGTGGGATGAAGGTGAATGGGCTTGTCTTAATTTTGGTTGTGTGTTATGTTGATATAAATGGGCATTGACATTAAATTCAGTTATGTTCACTCCAGTCAATCAGGATTTGAAACCATTCAGTCTTGCTCTAGGGTTCTAATCCTGTTCTCATACCTTGTTGATGTATTCATCAAATGTCTGTCTTGGAGGGTAAAATGGGATCCTGCTTGCTGTACTCAAAACTGAACTGCATTGGAATGACAGTAAAACACACTCTCTGGATGGTATCTTGTATCAGTAGAATACAAGATATTCTAAGTAGAACTAACACTGGATGCAACTTTACATGTCTAAAACTGTTTGCATGTGGATTCAGTTGTATTTTCTACCCCAGGAGCAGAGTTTCAGAGGGGGCTGTAAATGTCCTCTACACATTTGTATGGACAAAGTGAGTAACAAGGCCAATAACAAGCATTATTTCAAATCTTAGTGATTATCAGTTAATTATGCCTAGGAAACTATACACCATGCGTCCTCAAACTACGGCCCGCGGGATGGATCCAGCCCGCCATGGCCATCCATCTGGGCTGCACTGCTGTTCGCCACCCATGCGCATGCTTGCTGCGTGGGCGGGGAGGTGGTGGCTTGCTCGCTCGGAGATGGTCTCCAAGTGAACAAGCCGCTGCCTGCCTCCTGTGCACACGTGCTCGCCACTGCCTTACAGCATGGGGTGGGGGGAGGTGGTGGCTGGCTTGCTTGCTCGGAGATGGTTTTGGACTCTCTGGGAGAACTCTGAGTGAGCCACCACTGCACACACACCCAGTGCTGCCTCACGCGTGCCCAACAGCACCTCACCGGCTCACGCCCCCAGGCACCCCCACCTCACTGGCCCATGATGGTCACTGCGGCCTTTCAACTGGCTCCCTATTCAAAAGGACACCATGGGTCCTCAAACTACAGCCCATGGGCCTGATCGTGCCTGCTATGCTGATTTATCTGGCCCATCTCAGAGCTTTTGGACTTGCTTGGAGAAAACGATCTCTGAGCAAGTCCAAAAGCTCTGAGCCAGCGCAGGCGTACTCAGTGGGGAGATGGCTCCAATCGCGGTTGCACTCATGCAAGGAAGACAGGTCCAATCACGGTCATGCTTGGTGGGGGGAGATGGCCACGATTGCACCCACCTTCCCTGCAAGAGCATGCCCGCGATTGCGCCCACGTTCCCTGGACAATCATGCTGGGGGTGGGGGATGGCCACAATCGCAGCCCTGCTTGTGTAGGGAAGATGGGTCCAATCACCATTGTGCTTGGGCGGGGAGAGATGACCGCAATCACACTGAGGGAGAGATGGCCACGATCGGAGATGCATTGAAGTGGACTTGAAAGTATTACTAGTAATATCTGTGTATACAGATATGCTCACACACATGCACACAAATATTCCTGTTTGTTCCTGTTCCACATCACTAATCCAGGCTGAGGTAGGTTGAGCAAATGCCATAATGAGTGCTGAGACAAAGTTGTCATTGGAAGTATGTTTGCTCAGAGGATGCCAGTGTTTTTTAAATATTTTTATTAAACTAGCAAAAACAATTAGTATAATAACAATGAACATAATTAAACATCACTAATAAGCAAAATTAAACAATACAATACTAGTGCTACCTCCACCAGGAGCAACAAATCAAGTCACATAATGTAAGATCATTTATTCATTCAGCAGTGAGGTCTGCGGTGTTGTGAGGTCTGCGGTCCATTGCATGGTTGGAGGGCATGATTGTCTTCCCTCCCCATAGTAGGAGTCTCTTAGCCACCATGAGGGCTCGTATAGGCCACTTGTGCTGGCCAGAGCACAGCTTCCAGGATGTGGGAATGTAATTCAGCAGTACATTGGCATCTTCAAACAAGAATTTAGGACAGAGCTGATGTGTCTAAAAGCTGTCCAGAAGGGGGCCACCACTGGGCGCTTCCACATCAAGGGCACTGATGACGCTTCTGCCATCCCACATCAACAACATTTATTACAGGGTGATTCTTTTTTCAGGAACAGGCACTGCAGCATCCAATATGCCCCAAAGAGCAGCTTTTGCTGTATAAGTTGCAGTTTCAGGTCAGAGGCTATGGATTGTGTAGATTTTTCAGCCTTGCGCTTTCCAGACACGCTGGACTGCAACATCCAGAATTCCCAGTCAATGGCCCTGAGTTGTGGCCCAAATGCCTCTGAAGTTCACCAGGTTGGGGGAGGTTGGATATAGCTATTTTCCAGTGGTGTGTTTGAATATACCATTCCTTTTTCTCTGAGTGTCTGGATGTCAGGCTGGTTGAATGCCATCAGTCTTTTGTAGATATATAATGTTGGCTTGCTTGTCTTTGTAAAACTAGCCAATTCCTCCAATAATGTTGGGGATTCCAAGGCAGTGAATGTTTTTGGGCCATATACAGAGTGGAACATATGTTTTATTTGAAAGTATTGCCAGTGTATCTTTTGGTGCAGTTGATGTGTACTCTGTAAATCCTCAAAGGAAAGGAATTCACAGTCTTTGTTGGAAAACCAGCCCTGATGGTTTTCCAATCAAGTAGTACAAAACCTACTCCAAATCCTTCCTCTAGATTCCTGGATCTCTACAAAAATATCTCTGAATCAGGCACACTATTGCTCTCTATGCACAGTGCTAATATTTCAGTCATCCCCAAACCTGGAAAATTCTACAGATTGTGTGAGTTATCTCCCTGATCAACAAAGATGCCAAGATCATCACTGTGGTGCTAGCCAATGAAGTTCAAGAAATAATAGGAACAACAATCCATCCTGACCAAGTAGGGTTTATACATGCCAGGGTGGGAGCAGGCAATGTGAGGCTGCTGGTAGACCTAGGCTTGTGTGTGAATGAGCACAGCTACCCTCCTTTGATTTATTGGCATCGCTTCTAGTATAAGCATCACTCACCCAGTCTCTACAGAGCAAATGCTTACTTTTGTAGACAGGTGGATCTGTAAGAAGGCTATGCTGACTTTCAGTCCCATAGGTTTGGTAAGGACTTTGAGCAGATAGGGCTAAGAGCCATTCTTTTTAATAAGATATATGCAGGTGGGGTTTTTTCAGTGGGAGTGCACAGGCTACCTTTTCAAGTGTCAAAATCCACATGCGGACATTAGAGCCTTTGCCCTGTTCTTGATATGTACTTTTATTTTCAAACCTTTATGCACAATACTGTACATGTTAAATTCCATTGAGTGTGTCCTTTTGTTGGCAGGGAGCAGTGTGGAGTTTGACTGGTGTGCTGTTTCATGCATCCGCACTTTGCGTCAGCTCTGCAAAAAGACAGTTGTGGTGAACTGTAATCCAGAGACAGTGAGCACTGATTTTGATGAGTGTGACAGGCTCTATTTTGAGGAGTTGTCATTGGAGAGGATCTTGGACATCTACAAGCAGGAGGTATTTTTATTTATTTATTTATTTATTTAAAAATTTATATGCCGCCCCTTGCAGCAGCCTCGGGGTGGCTCACAGCATTAAACAATACAATATTAAAACATATACCAAATTTAAAAACTGGCCCATCTCAAGTTATCATATAAAAACCATATAACAAGATAAAAACAAGTTTAAATTAAACATAAATTAAACATAAATTAATTAGACATAAATTAAATCAAAAACATAAACATAAATTAACAATAATATTAATTAAAATATTGTCTGAATAAAAAAAATTTAAATTTTTTTTTTAAAAAAATCTAATTGTCTCAAAAACAAACCCAATACCAGGCCCTTTTAAAACAAGCCAAACTATTTTGAAAGTTAACTTTATGACACCTTTGGCTGAGCCCTTCAGCTCCTTGTTTTGATCTTGGCATTACATTCCACATGGTGTTGCTGTTCCTAGTAACTATTCAATAACAAATGTCAACTAAATGCAGAGTTATCTTCCAGAAATGTGCTGCACAGTATTTATGAGCTGATGTAATTTATTTCACTGTTGTTTATTGCTCAAATTGTCCTGTCCTTGATGAGCTTAGTTTCAACCTGTGATTGTGAAAGTAATTACACACATGCTTAATTTTATGCATGAAGACAATGCCATTGACGCTAACCAGTTTGCAAAAACTAAACATAAACATAGTTTGCAAAAGCTAAACATAAACATAAGGGCATCTGGGGTTTGTATGTGTGTTCTTTTTCATAGTTACTTTTATAAGTTTTTCTGATAGATTTGCAGTACTTTTTGAAGGTCTCTGTCCTGGAAAGGGCTGGTCGCTATTGCTGGATTTTTTAACTGCGTGCAAACACCCTAAAATAAGTTTTTGTTGTCACTCTGTTCTTAAAAAGGTTGAAATCTTGACTTCTTCTCCTGTGTGAGCAAGCCAGCATGAACTGTAATTGAGTTAATATCACCTGTCTACGTCTGTTCTTTATTTTCAAAGAAATCAGGTGAAAATCTTCTAAGCAGGACTCCATGTGAAACCATCCATTTTTGAAAAAAAGATCAACTGTCCTTCCTAGATCAAAGAAATTGGCTATTTAACGAGTCAGGGTTCCTGACATAATTAAGGAAAGAGATACTCCTTTTCTGCTGCTGCTTTTTAAATTGTCTACCTAGCTTAGCCATGTCAAAAGTGGTCAGTGGTGTGTGAGTAGAAGAGAAGGAGAGAGTTCTATCATATTGACCTGGTATTTACTGGAAGAGGAATGTGACTGTGGAGGCCTTCAGAAGCTAGAACTGTTTAACTACAGTCCTTGGCATCACTGCACCACAAAGAGTTGTTCTAGGTACTCTGAATCTTTTGGAGGGGCCTTTTTGGGATGTGTGTGCAAGAGACTGCTGCCAAAAAGAGAAACCGCCATTGTAAAGATAAAGCAAGTTTGTGCTTCTCTGAATCCAACCGGTTCTCTTTCTTTGCTTCTAAGCCTAACAACAATCATGTTAATGGGTATGTGGTTAACTATCAAGCTACACTGATTTGTTCAGCCTTTCTACATGTCTAAGCAGACATTCAATTTTCTTATTTCTTCTAGGAATGTGATGGCTGCATCATTTCTGTAGGAGGGCAGATTCCCAATAACCTGGCTGTGCCATTGTACAGAAGTGGAGTTAAAATTAAGGGTACCAGCCCGCTGCAAATTGACCGTGCAGAAGACCGGTCTGTGTTCTCAGCTGTTCTTGATGAGCTGCAGGTAGCTCAGGCACCCTGGAAAGCTGTTAATTCCTTGGTATGTAGATGTATATTTAATCTGTGCCTAGCAATCACTTTAAGGCAATATTCACAATTTAATTTCTTTTGCCTGCATTTGGTACGATGCATTCATTCTTCATCAAAGATGCAGGTGAAGTGTCCCAGTGAGGAAAGCATCATTATATTTCTAGTTCTCACCAAGATGATAAATTTGCATTTGGGCTGGTTCCACTTCAGAATGCAAGTGGGATGCTCACTGGATTGTATTTTTTTCCAACCCTCCACACAGAAAAGTAGTGGGGAAGGTGCTCCTGATTGCTTTTCCCTGAAATGCTTAATTTTTATTTGGAGAGAATTTTTGTAGAAGGGGATGAAGGAATGTTCTCACATGCTCCATCCATTGTCTGAAGTGAGTTTATCACCTCAGTGAGGTACCACATGGACTTCCTAGGCCACAATAGGCATAATATGTTAACATGTTCTTTGCTTGATGGTGTAGATGGCTTTGTCAGTGGAGCCAGTGGCATTTGGTATGGCGTTGGATGCTGAGCTTGTGGGATTTCAAGTCTGTGTTTACATTTGCTGCAGACTAAAATAGTGTTCTTCATCACAAGGCTGGCCAACCTTAATCAGCCGAAGTGCTGCCCTCTACTTCTCCCTGCCTCATGTGGCAGATTGAGAAGACTGGGGAGAAACCACCCCTTCTGCTGTTGCCTCTGGTTGCCCACATGCTTGCTGCCCCAGCAGAAGTCAAATTCCAGCCTCAGTCACAGTGCCTTGCTTATTGCAGCTGTGAGAAAACCTTCCTCTCCCTTCTCTCATTTGCCAGAATTGTTGCCATAACTCACGGCTCTCCTCAGCCTTTTACTCCCATTGGCTGCCACCCTCGCCTGTCTTTCCACTCTTTTGATTTGGTGTGGTAGGGAAGAAGCAGCAGGCGGTATGGAGAAATACCTCCAAGAAGACCAAGGAGAAAAAAACACAAATCTGCGTATATTGTAAAATCTGACTCTGTCTTTAAAGGACACTCTCTCCCTATTTGTAAAGAGAGATTGATGGTTGGGGAGAGGAAAGCATTTGATTCAACCAAAAAAAAAAAAAAAGGAAGCAGCAGCAGCAGCTCAGGAAGAAAGACTTGGTTGAGGGGTTAGTTTGAAGAGAAACACATGTGGACAAAAAGGCAGCTGATCCAGGGGGACTGGATGAAGCAGAGCTCCTCAGGAGGGACCCTGTAACTTTATTTCAGCAAGTCTGCACACACAGCATGGTGGTGGGGTAGGGGCCCCCCAGAGAGGCAGGCCTCCACATAAAAGATTCAGTGCTCCAGCCACAGTGTTCAGCAAACTGGCATTGCCCCTGGAGGGTAGGTTGCAGCTTACAGACAGCAAAAAAGAGAAGCAGGAAAAACACATATGTTAGCTTTACTCCAAACAGCCACTTTGCATCTTGTAACAAAGTTGCTCTTTTGTTTTACCTGAAACTCCTTTGGGAAAGGGAGATTAATAAATTAGCAGCTGCAGTGTAACTTTCCTATTGTGCTTTTAATTAATGCATTCGTGCATTCTCAATGGCTGATAAGGAGTTGTGATATTGTCTTGTTCCTCTCACCTCCAGCCTTGCCTCTTTCCCTCTATTTAAATTATAGCTGAAGGAATGACACATGGTCTAGATATGCTCAGTTTCCCCTCCCACAGGCCAAATCACAGTCCACAACCTTGAGGACTCAGCTCTTTAAAAAGAAAACATTAAGAACTTGCCACTCTGATTTGTTTCAAAAATGTTTTGTAGGAAGCAGCCGAGAATTCTTCCATGAATATATAGTTAAAATGTATTTTTTGTGGCTCTCATGTTGAAATATTTTTGCCAATATTTTGTTGAAATATGCTTCTGGCTCCCATGTGAAAAATGGTGAAAATACTCAGCTGGAAGTACATTTGCTTTATTTTGCCTTTGACTGACTTTCACAGATTAATCTCTTTCAAATCTGTGGTCTTTTTGCATTTATTCATTCTATTTCATTATATAAAATGGAAAGAGGAGAACCTTGTATACCATATTGGGTTCCTTGCAAGAAAGGCAGGGTCTAAATTTAATATAATAACTAATAATATCAATATTTCTGCATGAATCTTTGCTATATCTTTTTAAAAACTGCATGGACATTAATATCTTAATCTGATTTCTTCCCAACCTGTGCATGTATTTTATTTTAAAATATGCATTTTTATTCAAGTTTTGGCATTTTTTAAAGTTGAGAACTTTATTATGAAGTTGGCCTTTTATGGGTCTGCATGACTACTAAAAGCATTTATTGTGTGCTTTTGTTTCCTTACACATGGTTGTTTATGGGCTTTTAAGGGATTCATGGTCCTCCAGTTTGACAGTTCTTTTTTCTTTTTCTCTTCTTTTTCTGAGTATTTGCCTTCCCCTTCCTTTTTTAATTTTTTGAATGGGAAAGGCGCAATTAAATTATAGTGACAGAAATAGCACTTTCTTCTCTTGCATTTCTGCTGTTCCACTATAGCACAGCTCCATCTAGGAGGTGTGTAGGCAGAAAAGCAAGCAAGGAAGAGCTCTTTTGGTAGTGCTCAGATCTCAGTGCTGCAATGAAACCAAAAGTAGATACAGCATTAGCAGTACAATAAATAACTTGTATAGAAACCTTGCCCCCAGACCCTAATGTTCAAATGACATATTAAGCAGGGCTCTGCCATTCTCTCTCGCTCATATATTTTCTAAACCTGGAACAGACTGAAAAAGACTGCCTGGTGAGCAGAAGGATCTGCTAGAAGTGGCTGGTTAACTCTTTCCCTTCTGGACATTATATAGCCCAAAATAAACCATGCAAGCATAGAAGATAAGCAAACTTTCTTCCTGTGCTCTTCTATTCAGATGCAACCTACTGCTATGCATGTTTTCAGTTTTAAGAAAAATAAAAAATATGGAAAGGATTAGTCTTGGAGCTCCCCAACTTTGGTGAGACAGATTATCTTGGAAGTTTCCAAGAATTTCTGTAGCTTCTGCCATCTTGAGTACATCCAAATTAAGCTGGATATCAAGGAAGAGTGCAAAAAATTCTAATACTGTCAGATTTACCTGTTCATTGTGTCTTGGAGGAGTCTAGAGTGGTTACATAACAACAAGTGTAGCTTGCCTGCAGACTTTTTTTTTTTTTGCTCAGGCTGAGAGTTCGTGCTGAGATTTTTTTTCCTTTAGCTGTTGTGTGATATCACTAGATTTCTCATGTGGGTAGATAAGGTGTTCCATTCCTCATTTGTAAAATCCATAGGAAAAAATACAGGAGAATTGGATGGCTCCTGTAAATGGTATGGTGAGAATGTAAGTAGTCTTTCTTTTTAGAAATTGAAGTATCTCAGCATGTTAAAACAATCTTTTCCAATTTTTTAGGAAGATGCTGTTGAATTTGCAAACTTGGTCGGCTACCCCTGTTTATTAAGACCTTCCTATGTTTTGAGGTAAGCCTTTTTCCCCAGCACAAGCTGAACAGGGAAATTGCACAAGTTGAGGCCAGAGAGGCTTGACATACTGTTGGAATACTTCTGCACTGTCCAGTCACAATCACAAAATATTGCTACTCTGTACCCTTTGCAGCAAAATGCTACTTGCTCACTGGTCCCAGCTATCTCTCCTTGTTCTCATTGCCCTTTAGTTTAGCCCTCCCCAGCCTAGTGCCCTCGAAAGGTTTTGGTCTTCAAATCCAGAATGCAGGAATGTTGGGAGGAGTAGTCCAAACCATCTGGAAGACACCAGGTTCAGAGGCTGCTTGAGTTCCTTTTGTCTGAAGATTCTCATAAGGACATAAGAGGTTCCCTGGCAGATCAGATCAAGATTCCCTCTAGTTCAGTTTCCTATACCCAGCATTGGCTAGACTTGCCCTCCATGAATTAGTTTCATCTCCCTCTAAAAGCCATTTGAGCCAGTAACCATCACCGTATCATCTTCCTCTCCTTTCCACCTGCCACCTCAGAGCATTCTTTGTAATCCTGTTTCTTTCTCTGTTTGTTGCTTTCTCCACCCCTCCTCCTAAAACTGGCTGCTTTGAAGCCCCTCTGAGTTTCTTTTCCTTTCTTCCTCACCTGCTTTTTATCTGTCTGAGGAGGGTAACCAGCACCAAGCAAGTGCAGTGAAAGGAAAGCCTTTTCATCATTGCTGTGATGCTTGGGCATCCCTGATGGCATCATTCGCTATGCCTTCAGGTCTTATACTGAGACAGTCTGAGGACTTGTAAGGCTTGTGTCCCAAGCTAGAAAACAACACCATTTAACTGGAACCTGTAAATAGCTTGAGGAGCCTCTCTCTGCAATGCCAGGGCAGGGTGACTTCTTATGGAAAATTGGGTTTTGTAGTTTCATGGCCATGGGAATGCAATGGCAGTAAAATTAGTTTTCTCTGTGAATAATGCACATTCAGATGTGTATTCAGCAGTTCAGGAGATCACACATCCATATCTGAAAGCTTTGGTGCTAGCTGTGAAACGTGTGTGCATGTGTGCCATAATCCTATGTTTTTATTACTAACACTTTTAGATGATAGACTTGTAGCAGAAGAATGGTAATGGCTGCTGTAATTTTAATTTCCTTGTTGGATGGGCTATTTTTATATTATTGTAACTGATCTTTGTAACTGATTTTTCAAAATTTTGTAACCTACCTTGAGCAGGCTTTCTGCATGTAAAAAGGCTTTGTAAATAAAGCAAATACATAAATATCCCATCAAAAATGTGTTGGGGGGCTTTGGCTGTATAGTCTCCTGAACAGAAGCACAGATGAGTCCTACAATGTACACAAGTTGTAGTAAGTATCAAAAACTGAGTAAAAGTTGACTGTTAGTTGGTAATTCTTAAGATTCCAAAAACACCTAGAAATATGTGCCATAACATTCTGACACCCACTCATTAATATAAAATTGAGCTGAATGCCTTTAATGATTCCAAAAAAGCATCCTTTGTTTCCAGTATTTATTGATAAAGGACGGTTACCATGCTACAGTATCCTAACAGTGAATTAGGAGCCCTTGCGCATTGGACCCCAGCACTGAAACTCCATCCTGTTCTCTGAGGGGCAGCAACTGCATTTATGGCAGCATCCTCTTGCGTGGGAAAGGCCCCCTTGTTCTCCCTTCCTTCCCTTTCACACTCTTCCGTCAAAACTGAGAAGGATGTGGCCCATGTTGTTATGTAAGTCATGTTTGGGATAAACTACAACTCCCATAGGCCCCAGCAGAAAATGACATCACTATTTTCCATTGGTGATTGAATGGATGGTAATTCCCCAGATGTGCTCACAAGTGATCAGGCTTAGTTGCTTGTTATAGCACCTTTATGATTCCTTGTCAGTAGGACCCCAAACTTTATCTTTATAAATATTCATTTTAAAAGATTCCCAGGGGGAGTTTACATAAAATCAAATGTTTGAAAATAGGATACGGGAGCAGGTCTTAACTTGTTTCCTGAAATTTAAGAGAGAAGAGATCAAGCCAATTTCCCTAGCTGGGCTGTTTCATAGTTTAGGAGTCACCAGTGAAAGGGACCTGCTGCTTAAGGACACCCATTTTGGAAGTGAGAAGAGATGGTGCAGGTTCTTCAGAAATGGCCTGAGTGTTCAGGAGGACTCATAATTAAGTAGGTAACTGTCAGAAACAAAGCACATGGCACCACTTTTCTAACATTTCCTGCTAGGCCTTGCAGTAAATGTTACCATTCTCCAAGTTCTGACATTTACTGTAGTGTTCGGTACATTCATTCAGTGGGCTAGGCTGGGCTGGGGTGGGTGGAATGAATAATGTGAATTATGGTAAATTGGAAATGGCCCTGAGAGTCCTAACAGCACTCATCTTGCCAGCCTCATTTTTCACTACCTAAGGAAGACAGATAGATCTACATCATGTTCGCAATATCTTCAGGTACGTGCTTCAGTGTGAAAATGCTCTTTTACCTGTAGCTGTATTATGTCAAATAATATAGCAGCCATGGCAGCTGCTTTTCTCTCAGGATGTGGTTGACAAAACAAAACAAAGATCTGGAAATGAGTTGAATCAATGTTCAGGGATGCTCTAAATACTCCCTCTCCAAAGCTTAATGCAGCGAAGTGCTTATTCACAGATGAGAGGATAGGAAGAGAAATAGAGTTTGCTGAGCGCAGTTCACAAGTGCAAATGGAAATTGAGTCGAAGCCCTCTGATAATAAAAGAGAGGCAAACTATCAGTCTGAGGGATGCAACCCTGACAATGAATGAAGCAGAAAGCATTTATAAGCTGGGGGAGTGGGGTGAGATTTCTGGTGAAGTGTAGCCATAAGCTTATGTGCAAAAGGCCTTCACGATGCAATTAACGGTGAGTGATCATTAAACAGTTCAATCAAAGCCTCTTTTCAATGAGATTTTTAAAACATCCACAGGATTCTCAAACATGGAAGGATTATTTTATCTGACCTGTGGACTACTTAAGATTGTTTAGAAAAAGGGGAACGTCTTGCAAAAGCAGTTTCACTCTTCCTTTGAAGGTAATTGACACATGGAATAACTTCTCCAGAGACCTGCCTTAATGGCTTCATCCTCATTATATCCAATAATGCTAATAAAAATAAATAGCTAGTCTACATTCTTATAAGCACTGTATAAGAGCTGATGTACCATGGTGGTTAGAATTGCATGGTACGAGTAAGGAAAAGCTGAAACAATATGAGTCATGTAGACAAGAACATACTCGTAGCTGTAATTCCAAAAGGTTTTTTTGGGGCTAGTTTTTCTAAGGAGAAAAATTGCTTCACAAATATTAGGCAGTTGGATCTACTCTCTTAGTCAGTTACTAGCGCTGTAATCTACTTTGCATGTTGACACTGCCTTAACTTGGTAAACATCTGAGAAATGTATATATAACTGAAAATTACTTTATTGAATGGGTGAACAAATCCAACAACCTTATCTGTGAAGCTTTTTTTTCCTCTTGAAAAAGACTGCTTAAAGAAATGCAGTAAGAATTGAATATTTATTTTTTATCTATGCAGCAAATTTTGTTACCATATATTACTGTATCTGTTTCCATAATTGTTGGATCCCTCTTTCTGCTTCCATGAGCTAGAAAGTTCTGGTCCCAGTCACACTTCACTCATGAACTTAGTGAGCTCAGGCAAGGCTCTGAGTCACTGTATAAGGGTAATAATATTAACTTGTTTTGAAGTATTACTGAAACAATATCTGTGAAGAAGCACTTTGACTTTTTATTCAGTATAAATGCTAAGTATGACTAACATTGTTTTCAGATGAGGTATGTATCTCACGATGGCCAAGAATTTAGGGCAATCACCCCTCTTATTAAATATTATAAATTGTAATTCCTATACTAGGCTGTTATTCCCAGCCTACCTGTCAAGATTTTTTATTTATATTGCGATTTATATCCTGCCTTTTTCCTACAAAGGGCTCAAGGCAGCTTACATCATCTCTCCTCCTCCATCTTATCCCCACAACAACAACCCTGTGAGGTAGGTCGGGCTGAGAGTCTGTGACTGGCCCAAAGTCACCCAGTTGGCTCCATGGCTGAGCGGGGACTAGAACCCAGATCCTTTGAGTCCCAGTCCCGTGCTCTTAACCACTACACCACACAGGCTCTCCCAGTGTTTCCCAAACCCCAAGATCTGTGAGGTTTGGGAAAATGAACAGTATTGCTGAATTGCCCTCAGGTGATCTGTATGCATCATATGTTACAGACATCATAGGTTTTAGTGAGGTAGTTCAGAATAGAGCATCACTTTGAAACATAGTTCATCCTCATTCATGAATAGTGTGTTCAAGTCCTATTCATCAGTCATGTTGGAAATTCATCATGAGGGTGACTGTTCTTTCTTCCAAAGGCATTCTCTGTGTGACTTTATTTATGCAAAGGAAAATAACAAAACAGCTATGTAAAGAAAATGCATACTTGACTTGTGGAAAAATAAAGCAATCCTCAACCTATCTTATTTAGTATACTATAACTATCTTACAGGCTTTGCAGTTGACAAGATACAAGTACAGTTGGCAATATGTCAAATTGTACCCTGATAAAGCAGGGAGTGTGTGTTGACATTGTATTTTGATGTTATAAGTAATAGGCCTACATGCTCTCAGCTTTCTTTGACATGGTTTTATGACTACAAAAAGGGACCAGTTGGGTGTTGTGCAAACTGTCCCATATCAGGACGGGCAACTTGTGGCCCTTCCCAAAGTAAATGTTAAAGGATGATGGAGCATAATGTCTGGAAGATCATAAGTTGTTCATCCCTGCCATATAGGAAAACCACATATTAATAGTGTTGGTTCCCCATTTAGCTTCATGAAACGGGACTGGTAGAAGGTGACTTCCCCACCTTCTCTTCCCCTTGATAGCCATTCCAACCCCTAGTAAGGCTCTGTAGGGTCAAGGGACCCTGCTGAGTGAGACAAACGATGGTGCAGAGAAGGGGATCCTTGAGAATTCCATGAACTGAGTCCTTCCATCAGTGAAAGGAAGATCCTGCATTTAGTGGTGGAAAACTCAGCAAGTCTTTTGTGCATGAAAGTTCTTGGGATTTCTCACAGAAGCTTGGCCTTGCCTTGTTCCTGTTTGGGAAAGGTATGTATTTGGGTGCACATTAAAAAAATACTTTCATTGATAAAAGAATGAAAGTGCACATTTTCCTGAAGTATGCAGTTTGCAAATGATCATGGTATGCAAGTTTGCCCACAAAATACATGCACATGGGGCAACTTCTGGGCTTAAGCAGAAACAAATTCTTTATACACTTCTTCCTGGTTCATGGTAAACTGAGCTGAAAACTCATTGCCCCTTTGAAACATTTTAAAAATAACTATTTCCAACAACACCAAGATGTGTTTGAAACCATTTCAGAAGACTGAATAAGAGAAGACCTTGGGAAAGATTTACTACAAACCCAAAACTTATTTTTTTAGGAAAAAACTCTTTTTTTCTCTTTCAGTATATTTTTGGGGGCACGCAACCTGTTAGGGTTAAGTATAATACTGACTCTCTTTGGTGAGCAACCCCTTTGCCCTTTCAACTTATAAAAGAATAGCAGCAGTGATTTGGATGGGAGAAAGATGGTGAGCATGAAAACTCTGATATGACAGTCTTTTTAACCTAAGAGTCTTTCCTTTTTTTCCTTTCCTTATAGTGGTTCAGCAATGAATGTAGTACATACAGAAAAAGAGATGAAGAAGTTCTTAGCAGAAGCAACCAGAGTGTCTCAGGTATTATACCATGCTTTTCTTCACTTCAAATTAAATCTTCCATTTAATGTGTCCTAATTTTTAGCCTACAAATCTGAGGTTTGTTGGTCTGGGGAAATTAGGTTATTTGAATATAACTGATTTTGTTCATCCATCTCTGTAGTGCCATGTTTTGCATTTACTATTGTTATATCCTGTCCTGATAGTTTACTTCACAGGAAGCAGGCACCTCTTAGCTGTTCCTTATTTGGAGTGACATGAAATTCCATGTTTCTTTTAAGCTGTTTTACCTCCCTTTACATTCTTAATAGTTGTATAGTGGGACATTTTGAAATACAGAGCTCACCATGACAGTCTCTATAACTGCACTACCAAGAAGAGTCTGTAGGTGCACTCAAGTCCATAGCCTTTCCTCCAGCAAGAATGCAAAAAAGAGGTACCATGTCTAAGTAGGAACTAAAAGTGCATGCAAGTGGATGGTGTCAACTGATAAAAACCTGCACTGAGGCAAGTTGCGGGTCATACAAGTCTCTCTCTCTCTCTCTCTCTCTCTCTCTCTCTCTCTCTCTCTCTCTC
>JAIXND010000779.1:2805296-2850705 GCA_023646645.1 Varanus salvator macromaculatus | reverse complement strand
CCAGGTTGGAGTCAGTGCACCGTAGGGCCACAAGGATGGTGGCTGGTTTGCAGGGGATGGGGTATGAGGCGAGACTGAGGGAACTGGGTCTCTTCAGCCTGGAGAAGAGGAGACTCAGAGGGGATATGTTGGCAACATACAGGTATGTGAGGGGCTGTCACATGGAGATGGGGAGAGGCCTGTTCTCCCCTGCAGAGGAAGGCAGGACGCGCTCCAATGGAGCAAAGCTCAGGGAGCCAAGGTTCAATTTGGATGCCAGGAAGCACTTCCTGACAGTTAGGACCCCGAGGGCGTGGAATGGGCTTCCACGGGAGGTCGTTGAGGCCCCATCGGTGAGGGTGTTCAAAGATAGGCTGGACATGCACATGGTGGGCATGTCATGAGCGGAGCCGGCTGGTGCCGGAGGTCAGACTAGATGGCCCAGGAGGCCCCTTCTGACTCGCTCTGTTTCTATGTTTCTATGTTTCTATGTTCAAACTACTGCACCATTGCACTCATTTTACATGCTAGCAAAGTGATACTCAAAATCCTACAAGCTAGGCTCCAGCAGTATGTGCATCGAGAACTACCAGAAGTACAGGCAGGATTTCGAAGAGGGAGAGGAACTAGAGATCAAATTGCCAACATACACTGGATCATGGAGAAAGCTAGGGAGTTCCAGAAAAACATCTACTTCTGCTTCATTGACTATGCTAAAGCCTTTGATTGTGTGGATCACAACAAATTGTGGCAAGTTCTTAAAGAGATGGGAGTACCAGACCATCTTATATGTCTCTTGAGAAACCTATATGAGGGTCAAGAAGCAACAGTGAGAACTGGACACGGAACCACTGATTGGTTCAAAATTGAGATAGGAGTTCGGCAAGGCTGTATACTGTTGCCCTGCCTATTTAACTTATATGCAGAGCACATCATGAGAAAGACGGGGCTAGATGAATCACCAGTTGGAATCAAGATTGCTGGGAGAAATATCAACAACCTCAGATATGCAGATGATACCACTCTCATGGCAGAAAGTGAAGAGGAACTAAAGAGCCTCTTGATGTGGGTGAAGGAGGAGAGTGCAAAAGTTGGCTTGAAATGCAACATTAAGAAAACTAAGATCATGGCATCCGGTCCTCTCACTTCCTGGCAAATAGATGGGGAAGAAATGGAGGTAGTGACAGATTGTATTTTCCTGGGCTTCAAGATCACCACAGATGGGGACTGCAGCAAAGAAATTAAAAGACGCTTTAATTTTTTTAAAAGGAAGGCCGAGCGCAAAAGGATTGAGGCCTTTGAATTGTGGTGCTGGAGAAGACTCCTGTGAGTCCCTTGGACTGCAAGGTGATCAAACCGGTCAGTCCTAGAGGAGATCAACCCTGACTGCTCTTTAGAAGGCCAGATAGTGAAGATGAAACTCAAATACTTTGGCCACCTAATGAGAAGGAAGGACTCCCTGGAGAAGAGTGTAATGCTGGGAACAATAGATGGCAAAAGAAGAAGGGGATGACAGCGGATGAGGTGGCTAGATGGAGTCACTGAGGCAGTTCGTCTGAGCTTAGGTGGACTCCGGGAGATGGTGGAGGACAGGAAGGCCTCGAGGAATGTTGTCCATGGGGTCGCGATGGGTCGGACCCGACTTTGCGACTAACAACAACAACAACGGAGGCACCCTGCTATATTTTATGGATAAAGTTCACTTCTATGGCAGAAAATGCACCATCATTCTTGGGAAAGAAACTTGCCTCTTGTCCTTGACAATGGGTAAGATTTTGCCTCTTTTCAAAGAGGTGTCTAAGAACAGTGATTTACTTTTTCCCATCCTACTGAATAAGTATCCAACATTTCTATGCCAGACCATTAAAAAACTGGTATTGGGGACATCAATTAGCAGAGGATTAAAACCTGCTCTCCATCCCTGCACATTCAGAATTTATTTTTCCATTTGGAAAATATGAGGATCAGATGAAAGACTAGTAGACTTGGCCATTTTCAAGGCTGAATTTCCGTGTTCTTAGAACTCCCAATTTTCAAAAGTGAGTCATCCAGTCACTGCTATTAAGCCTCTTAGACTATATTTTCAGGAGCTCAGCATCCAACATACCAATCACTTTTGCTCATCTGGTTCCAGCTGGGAGTTCTGTGCTTTTTAGAAAAGTTGGTGCTCTGTGATTTGCTTAGTGTTACACAGTGATTGGGCATTAAGAAGCAGAAATACTGCTAAGTCTTATTGACTCCACATTCCATACCTGACTTCCTAGACCATGAGGGTTCCATCCCTGCTTTCCAACTGGATTAAAGGTTGGCAGTAAAGATGGGCATGGTGAGACCTTCCAAGGACCCACATTCTGGCAAGGCCTACCGACAGTTGTTCTTGTTCTGTCTTTGCCATTGCAGCCTGCTTTTTCATCATCCTCTCACTTTGGCCCAGACAATTATGATAGTGAAAAGCAGAGCTTCAGATGTAAATGCTCGCAGGCATACTTGTGTGCTGGCTGTCTGCCTGTCAAGCATGCAAAGTGTAGCAATGATGAAGAAAAAGATGTGGGCAACAGGGGCTGGCGACAGTGTTGGTGAGAAGATAGATTCCCTGAGGGAGGCACTGTTCCAATTGCCAATTGCCTGGGTAGCCAGGCTGCTTCCTGGTCAATTCCAAGACCAAGCTTCTTTGTTACATGGATTTCCTACCCACTTGTTGAAACAGTCCCTTGACTGTTAGTGCTGCACCCAGAACAAGCGGGCAGGTCCCTGTTCTCAACCTAAAACTGACACAAGTGGGGAAAATTAGAGGAAGGGTTGTCAGGGGTAAACAGAAATACAATATGAGGTTGATCATTGATTCAGTTACATATTGCTGCCTTTCATTTCAGGTTACATTTCAGTAGCTTATGGGAACCAGGCTGTTGTCCAAGGGTTTCATAGAAAAGCTAGGTTTTGAGGAAGGATCTGAAGGAAGTATGAGAGGTGACATTCATCTATTTTGGGAGGCAGTTCTATTGAGCAGTGAAGGAGAAAAGGTAGTCTCCTGGTGGAACAGGAAAATGTGGATGGTGGAAAATAGTGGAGTGAAGATCATGGGATGTATCAGGTTACTAAAAGGAGCAATGCTGAGAAGAAGTTTATGGTAGGTATGGTAGGTGAGAGAGGAGCAGGGCATAGTCAGAGTTTCTGCTGCAGGCACCATCTTTCCATGTGGCACTGCTAGAGGTCTCATCTGCACATGGCTCAGATGAGGGGTGATGGAGCTTCAAGGTAATAAAATGGACCATATTAGAGCAGGATAGAGACTTTTCTACTTTTGTTTAAGGGGGGAAATGCTGGGTGCAAACTTGCTTCATTCTGTGTTAGATTGTACTTTAAGGACATTTTTCACATGGCGAAGGAGGAAAGCATCAAAAACTATGATTCCTCCATCCCAGTGATACAATTTTTTCTCTTACCTTCTCTTCTGTTGAGTGGATGGATTTTCTGTGCTCTGTATTCTTTCTTATTTTCCCCCTGATTTAAGGTAGGGAATTTCTACAATGAATTCCAAAATTCTCACATGCACATTTTATATATTGATTTTGCGTCCTCTTCTTTCATTCCACCTAGGTTACAACATTTTCACAATGACCCTGGTATGCATTAAGGGAAGAATTCTTGTTCCTATATTCCCATTGATTCATGTATTCCACCAGTGTGCACAAATATGTGCATATTCTGATGGTTTGGATCTTCTTAAAATGCACTGAAAGCTGCAATGGTCAATACAGTGACTGGAAATTAAAAGAATGGGACAATAGCAGATGGCTAATGCATCTTTGAGGTGCTGTAAACAGGACCTATTAATTTAAAAAGCCAAAGTGTAGGAGGAAGTTTAGATAGGGAGAATTTAGAAATATCCATGAGGGCAGTTAGGGATGCATAATGTGGCTTTCTGTCTTCCCCCAGCCCTAGAACTGAGCATTTCAAGCCCATTGTGGATACAGGAGGGTTGCAGGAACAGACCCCAGTTTTGCATATGCTTTCCTTCTCCTTTCCTCCTAGATACAGTGGTACTTCAGCTCACAAACGCCTTGGTTCATGACCAAATCGGGTTGTGAACAAAAATTTCATGAAAATTTTGACACAAACTCTGTCGCGAACTTTGCATTGGGTGGTGACCAAGAACACAGCCATCTCCCCACCACCCCTCCTGAGTGGGGAGATGGCCGCGATTGCAGTTGCGTTCATGCAGGGAAGACCACGGGTGCACTCCTGCAGGAAAGATGGGCACAATCTCTGCCATCCTGCCCCCCCCCCGAAACAGCTTGTGCTCTGGGTGTGGGCAGGGGGGAGATGGCCACGATCTTTGTTGTTGTCACTTTGCTTCACATTTTCTGATTTAAAAAATGGTTACAGAATGGATTAACCTTATTTACATTGAACCTTATGGGAAAATTTGACTTGTCTCATGACCAATTTGGCTCACGATCAGAGTCCTGGAACGGATTAAGTTCGTGAGCCAAGGTACCAATGTAATTCCTGTGTTTCATGGACCAAGAGAATGATGGTGGCATTAAAAAATGTGCAGATGTGAAAATATAATGGATGGCCACACCGGGAAGCATGACATTTAAAGCATGAAATGTTTGTTTTGACACCCATGGTATATGCCCATAGCCCTGCATCCCTTTGGAATTAGTGGGACTGAGACCTTCTAAATTAAGGCTTTTATTGTGTGATTGCCTTATTTTAGGGAATCTCAACTCAAGGCATTGACTGTGCTTTCGTGTATCCTCACTCATTGGACTTTGCAGAAGCTTTGCATGATGTAATCATCTTCAAAGGGCCTCTCCTTTGTTTAAAAACAGAGAAAATGACTAGGGCTGCATATGTTCCCTGACAAACCACTTCAGGGCCCCAGAGTCAGTTAGCGCAGAGAAAGATTTGTTAACCATCTTCTTGATCACTTAGAAGTGCTAATTTATAGACCTGCGCATTACACATCACACAAGTAGCTGGCTCCCTGGTTTACAGGGAAATAGGGGAAATGAAGCAAGCAGGGACATTTCTGGTAGGAAAGTGGCACACATCTTTTAGCGAAAACGGTGTAAAATAAGAGCTTATTAATGGAGTCATCTTGGTGCTGGTGATAGCGGCGATGATGCTACATCTCACTTAAGGACACATAAAGAGCCGTACTGGGTCAGATCATGGGCTAGCTAAGCCAGCTGTCTGTGGGCAGCCTGTAAGTGGGAAATGAGCGCAACAGTAGCCTCCTACTTGTGTTTCCCAGCATTGGGAGGCATGATGCCCCTGGTGCCAGAGGTGATCTATTGCTGTAGTGACAAGAAGCTGTCAATAGCTTACCCTCCCTCAATTGGTCAAAAATCTCTCTCTCTCTCTCTCTTTGTGTCCTCCGTGCATTTTCTCTCTGACCAGTGTCTCCTTGGAAAGTTGTCAGCAGAACTTTTCTTGGTGGATAAAGGGTCTGCTTGATCAAGGGGTGACATAAAATAACCCTCAGAAAGTGCCTTTGACAAGTTTGCAAGAAATGTTGTAGACAAATTGCTTGTATTCGCACTGACCTTGATACAGGTTTTCACAAGAGATTCACAGCACCATCTAGTTTACCTGCATCATACAATGGTGGATTTCCCTACCCATGTATGACAGGTGCCAACATTATGATCTTTTTCACACTACATCAGAACTTTACTTGCCCAGAAGTTTTAGGTTGCTAATCTGTTCCAGCTGCCTCTCCATTCTTTTAGTATGAAGTTTGTTTTTTACTGTATATTTTATTTTATATGACACATTTTGGTTCTGGTGATGAACAGCCTGCTCATATCTGCAAGGAAGATGGATGGTTTGATAATAAATAAGTTTGAAGCTATAATAAATAAAGATAAAGCAGATATTATATTCTTGCAAGAAGCACATAAAAAAGGAAGGGGTTAATAAGCTAAAAGTATCATGGTTGAATATCTATGAGAAAACATATGGGAGTTGTAAGTCAAGTAGGAGAGGTGGCAATTGTTATATCCAAGAAAGCTGAGTTTAAGATTAATAAAATAAAGAAAGATGAAAAGGCGGATTTTTTTATAATACAAGGAGAATTGAGAAAATTGTACCTTAATTAATATTTATTCACCAAATGACAGTCAGAAGTGTTGACAATCAAAAAAGTGTTTAAAGAGTTGGAAGATATAAGGAAGGGATTTGTAATAATGGCTGGAGATGTTAATATGCTAATAGATGAAGTGAAAAAAAAATCAAAACCTAGTAAAGAAGAAAGAAAATATCGTACTACCATTTTGGCTAAAATGATAAATAAAACCAGTGCTTTGAGTTCTGGCACCTTTTTTCTTACAAAAAAAGCACTGAATAAAACTGACTGGAAAGATGCATGAAGAGAGTTAAAGGGAGATGGAAAAAGGTATGCATTTTATTCTTTGGTTCGTAAGACATACTCAAGGATAGATTACATATTTGTGTCTAATTATTTGTTTTTTTAGAGTGTGTAACTCAGACATAGGTTTGATAATAGTGACAGATCATGCTTTGGTACATATGAACCTTAAAAACTGAATGTGATTAGAAAGAATTTAAGAGATGGAAAATGTAAATATTTTGCAATATGAATATATAACAGAATGGGGAAAAAAATCAAAGAAATACGGGAGATTAATGATAGAGAAGGTAGTCAAGATTTGGGATGCAATAAAGGAGATTGCCTCCTCCATGGATCAATGCCTTGTCATGGTGAAGGGGCTTGTATAGCTCAATGAAGCTATGAGCTATGCTGTGCAGGGCCACCCAAGATGGACAGGTCATAGCAGCGAGCTCTGACAAAACGTGATCCACTGGAGAAGGAAATGGCAACCCACTCCAGTATCTTTGCCATGAAAACCCCATGGACAGTACCAAAAGGCAAAAAGATATGACTCCAGAAGATGAGCCCCTCAGGTCAAAAGGTGTCCAATATGCTACTGGGGAAGAGCAGAGGGCTAGTACTAGTAGTGCCAGAAAGAATGAAGCGACTGGGTCAAAGCCGAAAGGACACTCAGTTGTGGATGTATCTGGTGGTGAAAGGAAAGTCCGATGCTGTAAAGATCTGTACTCCATAGGAACCCGGAATGTAAGATCCCTGAATCAAGGCAAGCTGGATGTGGTCAAACAAGAGATGACAAGACTGAACATCGACCTCTTAGGAATCAGTGAACTAAAAAGGACAGGCATGGGTGAATTTAGTTCAGATGACCGTCAGGTATACTACTGCGGGCAAGAATCTCTCAGAAGAAATGGAGTAGCCTTTCATAGTCAATAAAACAGTAGGAAAAGCAGTACTGGGATACAATCTCCAAAATGACAGAATGATCTCAGTTTGAAACCAAGGAAAACCATTCAACATCACAGTACTCCAGGTCTATGCCCCAACCACTAGTGCTGAAGAGGCTGAAGTTGACCAGTTCTATGAAGGCCTACAACGCTTTCTAGAATTAACATCAAAAAATGATGTCCTTATCATAATGGGGGATTGGAATGCTAAAGTAAGAAGCCAAAAGATAACCGGAATAACAGGCAAGTTTGGCCTTGGAGTACAGAATGAAGCTGGGCACAGGCTGGTAGAATTTTGTCAAGAGAATATGATGGTCATAGCAAACACTCTTTTCCAACAACCCAAGAGACGACTCTACACATGGACATCACCAGACAGTCAACACAGAGATCAGATTGACTATGTGCTCTGCAGCTAAAGATGGAGAAGCTCTATACAGTCAGTAAAAACTAGACCAGGAGCTGACGGTGGCTCTGATCATGAGTTTTTGTTGCAAAACTTAGGCTTAAATTGAAGAAAGTAAGGAAAAGCACTAGGCCACTCAGGTATGACCTAAATCATATCCCTGATGAATATACAGTAGAGGTGACAAATAGATTTAAGGAATTAGATCTGATAGACGGAATGTCTGAAGAACTATGGGCAGAGGTTCTCAACATTGTACAAGAGGCAGCAACTAAAACCATCCCAAAGAAAAAGAAATGCAAGAAAGCAAAATGGCTGTCTGAGGAAGCTTTACAAATAGCTGAGGAAAGAAGGGAAGCGAAAGGCAAGGGAGAAAGAGAAAGATACACCCAATTGAATGCAGAATTCCAGAGACTAGCTAGAAGAGATAAGAATGCCTTCTTAAATGAACAGTGCAAAGAAATAGAAGAAAACAACAGAATAGGGAGGACCAGAGATCTCGTCAAGAAAATTGGAGATATGAAGGGAACATTTCATGCAAAGATGGGCATGATAAAGAACCAAAATGGCAGGCACCTAACAGAGGCAGAAGAGATTAAGAAGAGGTGGCAAGATTACACAGAAGAACTATACAAGAAAGAGCTTAACGTCCCTGATAACCACGATGGGGTGGTCACTGACCTCGAGCCAGACATCCTGGAATGTGAGGTCAAATGGGCCTTAGGAAGTCTGAGCAACAACAAAGCTAGTGGAGGTGACAGTATTTCAGCTGAGCTATTCAAAATCCTGAAAGACGATGCAGTAAAAGTGCTACACTCAATATGCCAGCAAATTTGGAAAACTCAGCAGTGGCCACAGGATTGGAAAAGGTCAGTTTACATTCTGATCCCAAAGAAGGACAATGCCAAAGAATGTTCAAACTACTGCACCATTGCACTCATTTCATATGCTAGCAGAGTTATGCTCAAAATCCTATAAGCTAGGCTCCAGCAGTATGTGGACCGAGAACTACCAGAAGTACAGGCAGGATTCCGAAGAGGGAGAGGAACTAGAGATCAAATTGCCAACATACGCTGGATCATGGAGAAAGTTAGGGAGTTCCAGAAAAACTTCTGCTTCATTGACTATGCTAAAGTCTTTGATTGTGTGGATCACAACAAATTGTGGCAAGATGGGAGTACCAGACCATCTTATTTGTCTCTTGAGAAACCTATATGAGGGTCAAGAAGCAACAGTGAGAACTGGACACGGAACCACTGATTGGTTCAAAATTATGAAAGGAGTTCAGCAAGGCTATATATGGTCGCCCAGCCTATTTAACTTACATGCAGAGCACATCATGAGAAAGGCGGGGCTAGATGAATCACCAGTTGGAATTAAGATTGCTGAGAGAAATATCAACAACCTCAGATATGCAAATGATACCACTCTCATGGCAGAAAGTGAAAAGGAACTAAAGAGCCTCTTGATACAGGTGAAAGAGGAGAGCATAAAAGTTGGCTTGAAACTAAACATCAAGAAAACTAAGATCATGGCATCCGGTCCTCTCACTTCCTGGCAAATAGATGGGGAAGAAATGGAGGTAGTGACAGATTGTATTTTCCTGGGCTCCAAGATCACCACAGTCGGGGACTGCAGTGAAGAAATTAAAAGACGCTTGCTCCTGGGGAGGAAAGCTATGGCAAATCTAGACAGCATAGTAAAAAGCAGAGACATCACTCTGCCAACAAATGTGCGTACAGTCAAGGCTATGGTTTTCCCAGTTGTAATGTACAGCTGTGAAAGCTGGACCATAAGGAAGGCTGAATGCCGAAGAATTGAGGTCTTTGAATTGTGGTGCTAGAGGAAACTCCTGTGAGTCCCTTGGACCGCAAGGCGATCAAACCGGTCAGTACTAGAGATCAACCCTGACTGCTCTTTAGAAGGCCAGATACTGAAGATGAAACACAAATACTTTGGCCACCTTTTGAGAAGGAAGGACTCCCTGGAGAAGAGCTTAATGCTGGAAACAATTGACAGGAAAAGAAGAAGGGGATGGCACAGGATGAGGTGGCTAGATGGAGTCACTGAAGCAGTTGGTGTAAGTTTAAGTGGACTCTGGGGGATGGTGGAGGACAGGAAGGCCTGGAGGAATGTTGTCCATTGGGTTGCGATGGGTTGGACACATCTTCGCGACTAACAACAACAACAACAAAAAGGTGGTTGCAAGAGGGTTAAGTATTAAAGAACCTTATAATTTAAGAAAACAAAGAATTAAACAAGTGAAACATTTGGAAAGAAAAATTAAAAAGTCAGAGCAAAATATATGGAACATAGGGACATAAATATCTTAGCTGTAATTGAAGCTAAAAGAGAAGAATTGCAAAATATTGAAAATATCAAGAAGTGCAATATAGTTGAAAAGGGAACACTTTGAATTTAGTAATAAGAATTCAAAGTTATTGGCCAGACCCACACAACAAAAGAAACTAAACATTTAATTGGGATAGTTAAGAATTAGAGTGGTAAAAAGGTGCAATTTAACAAAATAAAAATGGGAGTATTTTATAGATTTTTTTCTAAGTTGTATTTGGGCAGAAAATTGCATTAGATAAAATTAGAACATATATAGAGAAGAATGTTGGGAATAAATTGCAGCAGATGAATAGGGAGTTGATATAACAATCTGTTAGAGATGAGGACAAAGAAGATATTATTGGTAAACTAAAAGTAGGAAAACCTTCTGGGACAGATGGTTTAGGTCCAGAGTATTATAAAACTTTTTTCAAGATGTTGATTTCACAATTAAAATCTCTGTTTAATAAAATGTTGGAAGGAGGAAAGATACAATTATCTTGGAAGTACTTTTCAATAGTTTTAATTTCAAAACCTAATAAAGATTTGACAGTCCTTGGAGCCTATTCACTTATATCCTTGATAACTGGGATGCAAAAATTTTTACAGCAATATTTACAAAGAGGATGAGTAACTTTATATATAAATACATTAATATGGATCAAAGTGGTTTTGTAATTGCGAGTCAGATGGCAGATTTGTCTAGAAGTGTATTAAACCTTATTGACCATATACATAAGGAAAATTTAAAAGCTGGCATAATAGCATTTGATATCTTCAAAGCTTTTGATTGTGTGGAATGGCCAACAATAAAGGTATTAATAGAAATACAGGAATTTGGTCCACAATATAGAAATACAATAAATTAATTATACTCAGAAAATTATGCAGTGGTAATAGTGAATCATGCTATACAGGAACAAATATCCATAGACTGAGGTAGTAGACAGGGATGCCCCCTCTCTCTGATATTATTTGCTTTAATTATACAACTGCTAGCAAATATTATTAGAAATGATAATTTAATAAGAGGATTTGAGAATAAAATTAAGTTTAGTTTATTTGCTAATTACACTTAATTAACAATAAAGGCTCCTTCATGGATCACTGCCTTGTCGTGGTGAAGGGGCTTGCGTAGCTCAATGAAGCTATGAGCTATGCCCTGCAGTGTCACCCAAGATGGACAGGTCATAGCGGAGAGCTCTGACAAAACGTGATCCACTGGAGAAGGAAATGGCAACCCACTCCAGTATCTTTGCCATGAAAACCCCATGGACAGTACCAAAAGGCAAAAAGATATGACACCGGAAGATGAGCCCCTCAGGTCGGAAAGTGTCCAATATGCTACTGGGGAAGAGCAGAGGGCTGGTACTAGTAGTGCCAGAAAGAATGAATCGACTGGGTCAAAGCTGAAAGGACACTCAGTTGCCGATGTATCTGATGGTGAAAGGAGAGTCCGATGCTGCAAAGTTCTATACTCCATAGGAACCTGGAATGTGAGATCCATGAATCAAGGCACGCTGGGTATGGTCAAACAAGAGATGACAAGACTGAACATCGACATCTTAGGAATCAGCGAATTAAAATGGACAGGCATGGGTGAATTTAGTTCAGATGACCATCAGGTATACTACTGTGCGCAAGAATCCCTCAGAAGAAATGGAGTAGCCTTTCATAGTCAATAAAAGAGTAGGAAAAGCAGTACTAGGATACAATCCCCAAAATGACAGAATGATCTCAGTTCAAATCCAAGGCAAACCATTCAACATCGCAATAGTCCAAGTCTATGCCCCAACCACTGGTGCTGAAGAGGCTGAAGTTGACCAGTTCTATGAAGGCCTACAACACCTTCTAGAATTACCAAAAAAATGATGTCCTTATCATCATGGGAGTTGGAATGCTAAAGTAGGAAGCCAAAAGATAACTGAAATAACAGGCAAGTTTGGCCTTGGAGTACAAAATGAAGCAGGGCACAAGCTCGTAGAATTTTGTCAGGAGAATACGATGGTCATAGCAAACACTCTTTCCCAACAACCCAAGAGACGACTCTACACATGGACATCACCAGACGGTCAACACAGAAATCAGATTGACTATGTGCTCTGCAGCTTAAGATGGAGAATCTCTTGAGGTTGTGAGCCGCCCCGAGGCTTGTGGCAAGGGGCGGCCTATAAATCTGTAAATAAAAATAAAATAAAAATAAATACAGTCAGTAAAAACTAGACCAGGAGCTGACGGTGGCTCAGATCATGAGCTTCTGGTTTCAAAATTTAGGCTTAAGTTGAAGAAAGTAGGGAAAAGCACTAGGCCACTCAGGTATGACCTAAGTCATATCCCTGATGAATATACAGTAGAGGTGACAAATAGATTTAAGGAATTAGATCTGATAGACAGAGTGCATGAAGAACTATGGGCGGAGGTTCGCAACATCGTACAAGAGGCAGCAACTAAAACCATCCCAAAGAAAAAGAAATGCAAGAAAGCAAAATGGCTGTCTGAGGAAGCTTTACAAATAGCTGAGGAAAGAAGGGAAGCGAAAGGCAAGGGAGAAGGAGAAAGATACAAACAATTGAATGCAGAATTCCAGAGAACAGCTAGAAGAGATAAGAATGCCTTCTTAAATGAACAGTGCAAAGAAATAGAAGAAAACAATAGAATAGGGAGGACCAGAGATCTCTTCAAGAAAATTGGAGATATGAAGGGAACATTTCATGCAAAGATGGGCATGATAAAGGACCAAAATGGCAGGCACCTAACAGAGGCAGAAGATATTAAGAAGAGATGGCAAGATTACACAGAAGCACTATACAAGAAAGAGCTTAACGTCCCTGATAACCACGATGGGGTGGTCACTGACTTCAAGCCAGACATCCTGGAATGCGAGGATTGGAAAAGGTCAGTTTACATTCCAATCCCAAAGAAGGGCAATGCGAAAGAATGTTCAAACTACTGCACCATTGCACTCATTTCATATGCTAGCAAAGTGATGCTCAAAATCCTACAAGCTAGGCTCCAGCAGTATGTGCACCAAGAATTACCAGAAGTACAGGCAGGATTTCGAAGAGGGAGAGGAACTAGAGATCAAATTGCCAACATACGCTGGATCATGGAGAAAGCTAGGGAGTTCCAGAAAAACATCTACTTCTGCTTCATTGACCATGCTAAAGCCATTGATTGTGTGCATCACAACAAATTGTGGCAAGTTCTTAAAGAGATGGGAGTACCAGACCATCTTATTTGTCTCTTGAGAAACCTATATGCAGGTCAAGAAGCAACAGTGAGAACTGCGCACAGAACCACTGATTGGTTCAAAATTGAGAAAGGAGTTCGACAAGGCTGTATACTGTCACCCTGCCTATTTAACTTATATGCAGAGCACATCATGAGAAAGGCAGGGCTAGATGAATCACCAGTTGGAATCAAGATTGCTGGGAGAAATATCAACAACCTCAGATATGCAGATGATACCACTCTCATGGCAGAAAGTGAAGAGGAACTAAAGAGTCTCTTGATGCGGGTTAAGGAGCAGAGTGCAAAAGTTGGCTTGAAACTCAACATTAAGAAAACTAAGATCATGGCATCCGATCCTCTCACTTCCTGGCAAATAGATGGGGAAGAAATGGAGGTAGTGACAGATTGTATTTTCCTGGGCTTCAAGATCACCGCAGATGGGGACTGCAGCCAAGAAATTAAAAGACTCTTGCTCCTGGGGAGGAAAGCTATGGCAAATCTAGACAGCATACGAAAAAGCAGAGACATCACCCTGCCAACAAAAGTGCGTATAGTCAAGGCTATGGTTTTCCCAGTTGCAATGTATGGCTGTGAAAGCTGGACCATAAGGAAGGCCGAGCGCAAAAGGATTGAGGCCTTTGAACTGTGGTGCTGGAGGAGACTCCTGTGAGTCCCTTGGACCTCAAGGTGATCAACCCGGTCAGTCCTAGAGGAGATCAACCCTGACTGCTCTTTAGAAGGCCAGATAGTGAAGATGAAACTCAAATACTTTGGCCACCTAATGAGGTCTGAAGGACTCCCTGGAGAAGAGTGTAATGCTGGGAACAATAGATGGCAAAAGAAGAAGGGGACGGCACAGGATGAGGTGGCTAGATGGAGTCACTGAAGCAGTTGGTGCGAGCTTAAGTGGACTCCGGGAGATGGTGGAGGACAGGAAAGCCTGGAGGAATGTTGTCCATGGGGTCACAATGGGTCGGACATGACTTCGCGACTAACAACAACAGCAACAACAATAAAGGATCCAGTTAAGGCTATGAATCAGATTAAAACACATTTGGTAGAATCTGGAGAGACAATGGGTTTACAAGTAAACTGGCAGAAATTGGAAATGATGTACTTTAATTGTAATAAAGTTGAAAAGGATAAGATTAGGAGCCAGTCAGAAGTCAAGATATGTAAAACTATCAAGTATTTTGGTATAAATATTATAAAAAATGGATGTTTAAAGAAAAATATTTTTGATAAATTAAAATGTGAAATGAAAGAGAAAATGAATGAATTTAGGAAGATTGGTTTGTTGTGGGCGGGTAGAATAATGGTATTTAAAATGAAGATTTTACCTGAGATGAATATCTTAGTTATGATGTTGCCAATTAAGATGACAGAGAAAGACTTGAAAGAATGGCAAAATATGATTAATAAATTTTGTAATGGGGTTAAAGTCAGGATTAATGTAAAAAGACGGTATATGTTCCAGAAAACAGGAGGTTTGGGTATTCCTAATGTGAAGTTTTATTACATAGCAGATCAAGTGTGGCTTATATTGGATATTATACTACAGCCCATTAATATAATATGTAGTAAACTGGAATTTCAATATGTTGTCGTGAGGTCGTAACTCACATCTCCAATTAACTCACACAGCAGCCGGTCATAAAACTAAAGACTTTTATTGCTACTTTCTACAAGATTTATGATGCAACAGATAAGCTCTAGCGGAGAACTCCTAGCAACACAGTTGCCCCCTCCTTTCTGAAATATCTGAGAAGCCCACGTGGGATTAGATTTTCCTGTCATGTCTTTCCCCTCGTGGGTGGGACAAACCTCTATCCTGTCTTCTCAATTGGTTCAGACACAACTGATCTAGACGCCTTAAACTCCTCCTAAGTTGGGCATTTGCCAAATTCACTGTTATGTCTTCTTGTTCTCCTGAACTCTGCCCAGCAGCTTCAGAGTCAGGAGGTGGGGAGAGAGGGGCAACTTGTTCAAGCACCTCAGAGACAGGATGGGGAGAAGCTACTCATTCAGAAGCCTCACAGTCAGGCTGTGGGGAGGCTACTTGCTCAGCAGTCCCAGAGTCAGGCTTCAGGGGGCCCTTTTGGGCACTGGGCCCAAGTATAAGTCCCCTTGTTCCAATGCCTGATTCTCATTGTGAACGTTTGACTCTTTCTCGCAAGTCGACGTCTCTGTTGAGCCATCAGGCACAACATATGTTGAGGGATCCTTATTAAATGTTTTTCTTCAACAGGATAATAAAAATATTATTTAAAAAATAGAAAACCCCCTTTTAAAGAATGTGGTCAGAATTTGGAGTAGATATGGAGATATATTTGTGCCATCTGTTTTGTCGTTATATCCAATTACAAAATTAAAAAGATTTCCACAGAATTTGAGGTGTAGCTTGGGGAAAACATTGAAGAATAAACATACTATTAAGTTAAACAATTGCTTGGAGAAAATGAAGAATAAAGAAAAGATACAGGCAATATCAGGAGACAGAAATTTAACTTGGAATAATATACTTCAATTAGATCAATGGACTAAAGATTGGTTGAAATAAAATGGCAAATATAGAGAACATACTAAATTTGAAGATATGATTGTACAGAAAGAAAAACAAGATAATATGTGGATGAGAGGAATGACAAGTAAAATTTATAACATATTAGAAGAAGGGATGGACCAAAGAGTCTTGGAAAATATATTTAAGAAGCTATATTAGTAATAAAAAATTGAGAAATATGTGGGAGAATCTTAAAATGTATGTGTACAAGAATTAAAGAAAACTTTTACAAATTAGTTTGGAAATGGTACCTAACTTGGGTAAAATTGAATTACATAAATGATAAATATTCCATTATATACTGGAGATGTACTTATTTCCATTATATGCTGGAAATGAGTACTTATTTCCATATGTGATTGGAGAATAAATATATGAATAATTTTGACTTTAAAAGAAATTAGTAAAATACTGAATCTAAATATTGAAGTAGACCCTGGACTAGTGTCATTGTCATTATTTAGAGAACAAGTAGGACATAAAAACAGAGCAAGTCTGAAGGGGTCTCCCCGGCTATCTAGTCTGACCCCCAGCTCCAGCCAGTTCCAGCCATGACATGCCTACCATGTCTATGTCCAGCCTATTCTTAAACATCCAAGAATTGATAAATTTAGTAACAGAAGTATGATTAATAATAGCAAGGAACTGGAAGATAAAAGGTGACTATCAGATAAATGATTGGTATAAAGAAGTCTGGAATATAGCTATTAATAAGTTACCTTGAGAGATTAAGTGGAAAAAAGGCTTGATAAGTAAAAATAAATTTGAAGATATTTGAAGACTGCTTATTGAATGTGCTTCAGTCCAGAGAAAGGAGGGTGTGCCACTACAAGATTCCATGCTGCTCTTGGAATCAGAATGGGGGCCACCTGAACAAATACATGATTTTACCCTAAGTAACATGCATCTGTTGGTCTTGGTGGAAGATAGCACATTATTATTGTAATGTTTACTCACGATCATCATTAATAATTTTATTATTTGTATTGCTTTATATTTGTGGAGACTATGAGGTTTGTTTTTTTAAAAAAACAAATAACTATAAACATTAACAAAAAAAAAACCAAGATAATAATTAAATAATCAGTTTGGTTGTTGCTGCCTTTAGACAAGGTACTTGGTGGTGTTTGGGTGACTATCTATATCCCTTGCTCATCTTAGTTAATTATTATAATTATGACTCATTGAATCGGATGGGAGCAGGTCTTTTTCATGTTTCCTTGAGAGGAAGTGGTCCCACACTTCTTGAAGTACCATCAGCAGCTCTATTTTTCCTTGTTATTTGAGTCACAAGTGGCTGTGGATGTACTGAACTTGTGCCAGGATTCAAAAGTGGATTGGATGAGGGCCAACAAATTGAAATTGAATTCTGGCAAGATGGAAGTTCTGTGGACAGGGAGGTGGTTGCAGAAAGACTCTGAAGATGTTCAAGAAGTCTAAATTGGGCTTTTAGTGTATTTGCACTTACTCTGTTTCTCAAGAAGCCTGTTGTTGTCAGTCCTTTCCAGTTTTATGACTTTTGGGGAAGAGATTGTATTCATAAATACATGTTCTGTTTATTCTCACAGGTGAAAATTGCAACCAGTAAGATTGCTGATGCCTTTGCTATTTCTGGACCATTCAACATTCAGTTTCTCATCAGAGGAAACAATGTGTTGGTGAGACAGTTTTTGGAAGTAGAAAGCAGTTAATCATAATAATAAGCATGATGTTTTCCTACAAGCCCCTTTTTTCATGAAGCACACCTGGCAAAAAATAAGCCAGGCTGTTGCTAATATTTGCTGCATGGTATGGGACAGCACTAGGCATATAATACCTGGCTTGCTTGCTGCCACGCGGGTCTTTGTGCCACTGGTTCTCTCTGCCATTCAGCACTTCATAAGTTACTTTGGTATACAATTGAGAAAGGAACTCTATCTTCTCACACAATGCAGTAATTTGAGGACAAAGCAAGCTCTGTAGAATTGCTGCCTGTCAGCAAGTGTGTTAGCTCAGCACTGAACTTAGATCAGCACTAAATAAGATTTGTAAGAATGTTATATGTGACTTGTCTTATTAGCACAATACAGGTCTGACTCTAGAATTCATAGGCTGCTACTTTGCTATCTTGGGTTATTATGAATAGCTAGAAAGCAAAATGGAAGGTAGGTACAATAGAAAAAAAAAACGTAAGAGGATGAAGTGCCTTCAAATCAGTATTATTGATAGGGTGGCATTTTCTTAGCTCACAAAAAATCTAGTAACCAACTTTACTCATATCCCTCAGCAGTGGTATAGCCAATTGCATGAATGGGGAATAACATGATGGGGTGATGAGGAAGGAGAATTTACATCTTTCGTTTCTGCCATGGCCCCAGTGAAAATCGTATATTGTTCAGCCATGAATTGCATCAAGAGGAAAACCTCTGTTGGTGCCAAAGTTGCAGAAAATGAAAGAATCTGAGTGACTTGGATGGTCTTCCTACAATATGGCATTGGGGCAGGTTTTAATGCAGTATACTACTGGTTTGATTGCAGTTAAGCATACAGGGCAGCTTTCCTTCATATACCTAAAAGGTATAAAAGATTAAAGTTAGGTGCTGTCATGCAATCTTGCTTATCTTAAAAAATCTGGGCATTGACCAGAGCAATCAGAGCAAAGCTAAAGGAATTCATCTTAATTTTTCCAGAAATTTGCTTTTTTCTCTACAGTTCCTTTGGTAACTCTCTAACTGTCTTGCATCTTTATTGCTTCTGGTGTCTCCTCAGTTGTCCCCCTGTTTGTCTTACATATACCCATCTTGTGAGGACCTATCCCCTGAACTTGATCATGCTTTCTGTGCCTCTGGAAAGATGTAATTTGGCCAACTGGATCTGCAGCATACACATCTGGGAATTTTTCCCCCATGTTGGAAGATATGATTTTCCAGACATGATTAATAGTTTGGGTGTAAATGCTGACTATCTTTAAGTGAGCTTGATCTCAGAATGTGCCAAGAACCTGCTTTTAAATTTCTGCTATATATTTCTCTTTAAAGCATAAACCATAATTCCTGTCTGTTTAATATGTGTATATTCAAGTATGGGGGTGATTCAAATTCAAAAAAATGCCTAAAATCTTTAGACTTGTAAGTGGCTAATACTACAATAGAAACATGTATCTTTTTCACATCCCAACTGAGATGTTTTAAAGATGCTCTCCCCATCTTCCATGTAGGTGATTGAGTGCAACCTGCGAGCTTCACGCTCTTTCCCATTTGTGTCCAAATCTCTTGGTCTGGATTTCATTGATGTGGCCACGAAAGTGATGACTGGGGAACAAATCCACGAATCTACCCTTCCTGCGCTAACACACCCCATGATTCCTTCAGACTATGTGGGCATTAAGGTATGTGGTATGTAGGAAGAGGGTCCAGTGACTGCGGCATTCCTGCTTGACTTGATACATTCATCTTTTTGAGCCATTCATGTAATGGAGAGAGAGAAAGCAAAGCTTATACTAGCAAGAGAAATGAGTCGGTGATCTCTGTGATCAGCATTCAGTGTGTAGAAAATTAATTATAGGTTCAAATTAGAAATTAGAGATACAGAAGCAAGTGACTTTTGCATAGTGTCAGCATTTGCATGTTGTGGGCTTAACCAAAGACATTTCACATGAAGCAAACAGATAACTTGGCTGTATCTTTAAGTGGCTTAGCTTCTCTTACCCCTAATAAGAGTTCCTCAGTTGTTCATAAGCAGGTCTGCACAACCTCTGAGCTACTAAACAAAATTCACCAGCCACTGCAGTGGCTTTTTCAGGTGCAGTGGCCCACTTAATGCAGTGGCCCACTCAAGCCCTTAGTAGGGCACAGAGAATGGCATGTGAGCTGGCTGCATTTGGCTTTGGAAGGTCACAACTTCTGGCCTGCTGTGGAGATTAAACATTACAGTACCTGACCTATAAATGTGCATGCTCATTATCCTGAAAGCCTTTGTTTAGTGTACAAGATGGGTTATGATCCACCAGGAATATCTGATGTGTCCAGCACAATGAAATAACTGAGGTAAATAGAAAATAATGAAAATCTCTCTCTCTCTCTCAGCAAAATAATCAAACAAATCCCTGGTTTTCACAGGCTCAGCCCTCAGAACAAAGCTGATGTTTCCCTGCCAAAAGAGACATCTCTGTGGTTTGCTTTAGTCATTTGCATGGAAATCACACAGTTTTTCTCTTTAGGAGTCAACAAAATACTTTTGAATGCCTATGGCAATAATGATTATTAAAATGTAAAAAATAATTAAAAGGCTCTCAAGAGACCCTATCGGATTGACAGAACTTTTGAGTAGTAGGCACTTTATTATGGATTAGTATTACCTTCTCCTGTGGTGCATAGACTAACACCCTGTTCATATCTTCTTTTTAACATAGTTTCCCCAAAATATCTGACTAGAAGCCACATTTGTCAAAAGCAACAGCGGGGAGGGTGATGTACTTCCCTCTCTTCCTATTGCCACAAATAGGGGACCTGTTATAACTGCTTTTCTGGGGTGGATTATCTTGCATTTTTCACTGTGCTTCTTTCTCTCCTTTTTTCTAGTTGTTTACTCTGACATACGTACTAGCAGTTGTAAAAAAAGAGCACTAGGGGAGAGAAATGCTCACTGTGAGTTTCACAATCGTAACAATATGCACCATACTTCACAGTTACATTGCACATTTGTGATAGTCAGAGTGCTTAATTTGCAGGGTCTCTGTACTCCTTACAACAGGCTGGCATGGTAGATCAGCATTAACCACACCAGCAAGTGGAGCAACAGGACTCAGTCCACATATAGTGTATGAGGCCCAGAGAATGCTCATGACACCAAGGTCATTGCCCCCCTAACCATACCTGGGAAGATGTGATTCATGACAGAGAGGGCCCACATTCAAGATGTCACATGGCAACATGAAGTTGGTTGTGGAATGGTCAACAAGGCAATTTTCATCAAAACCATGATTATTTTTGCCACAGACATAATTCATGAACATGTGCTGTCTTTCTTCTTGGGGCAAATTTGGGAAATAGAAACATAGAAACAGAATGAGTCAGAAGGGGCCTCCCAGGCCATCTAGTCTGACCTCCGGCACCAGCTGGCTCCACTCATGACATGCCCACCATGTGCATGTCCAGCCTATCTTTGAACACCCTCAACGATGGGGCCTCAACCACCTCTCGTGGAAGCCCATTTCACACCCTTGGGGTCCTAAATGTCAGGAAGTGCTTCCTGGCATCCAAATGGAACCTTGGCTCCCTGAGCTTTGCTCCATTGGAGCGCATCCTGCCTTCCCCTGCAGGGGAAAACAGGTCTCTACCCATCTCTATGTGACCTCCCCTCACATGCCTGTATGTCGCCAATGGATCCCCTCTGAGTCTCCTCTTCTCCAGGCTGAAGAGACCCATTTCCCTCAGTCTCGCTTCATACGGCATCCCCTGCAAACCGGCCACCAACTTTGTGGCCCTATGCTGCACTGACTCTAACCTGGCTATATCCTTTCTGTAATGAGGGGTCCAAAACTGAGCACAGTACTCCAGTTGCAGGCACACCAGAGTCGTGTAGAGTGGTAGTAATACTTCTCTCGATCTAGAAGCCACACTTCTGGCTATGCAGCCAAGGGTGGCATTCGCCCTCTTGACCACCGCATCACACTGCTGACTCACGTTTAGCCTGCAGTCAACCAGTACCCCAAGGTCCCTTTCACAAGTGCTGCTCTCCAGCCACTTGTCCCCTAACCTGTACTTATGACAGCTATTCCGATGCCCCAAGTGCAAGACCTTGCACTTATCCACATTGAACACCATCCTGTTGTCTCCTGCCCACTTCCATAGTCTGTCCAGATCCTTTTGGATCTGGAGTAGCTGTTCCTCAGCTGTGGGCACTGCTCCAGTTTTAGTATCATCTGTGAATTTGATCAGCAGACTGTTCACCCCTTCTTCCATGTCCTTGATGAAAAGATTAAACAGGATTGGCCCCACGAGAGAGGCCTTGGTGATCCCACTTGTCACTGGCCGCCATCCCAGTGATTCCCCACTAATGGTTACCCTCTGCTTTTGGTCAGTCAACCATGCCCAAAACTCCTCAGTTTCTCAACCAGGGTATCAAGGGGCACTTTGTCAAAGGCCTTGCTGAAATCCAGGTAAATCACATCCACTGCACATCCCCTCCATCTAGCCACCTCGAACCCTTGTCGTACAATTCCACAAGGTTTGTCTGGCAGGACTTGTTTTTGTGGAAACCGTGTTGTGTGGCCGCCAGTCTCCCTTCCCTATCTCACATCACTGGATCTCTCTCTATTATGAGCCTTTCCATTGTTTTTCCCACAATGGACGTAAGGCTAACCAGTCTATAATTCCCCATGTCCTTCCTGCTACCCTTTTTGAAAATTGGGACCACTGACACCACCCTCCAGTCCTCTGGAACTTTACCCGTTCTCTACAAGGCCTCAAAACTGGAGGCCAGCGGGCATGAGAGAACCCCTGCCTAAGTACCATTGGGTGTAACTCGTCAGGGCCTGGTACCTTTGTAATGACCCAATGCCCTGAGGAGCCCCTTGACTTCTAGGAGGGTGACTCTAACCTGTGCTCCTAAGTCCCTGGCCTCATCTAATCTCCTATGCGGATCTCCCCTGTCCTGCTTTGGGGAGAACACAGAGGCAAAATAGTCATTTAGCATCTGTGCCTGTTCCCTCATATCAGTCACTGGATCTCCTTCCTCCTTATTTAGTGGTCCCACTACTTGTCTCCTCTTCCTCTTTCTATTTACATGCTGAAAGAAGCCGATTTTGTTGCTCTTGATATTCTTGGCAAGTCTCAGCTCATAATCAGCCTTAGCCTTGTGAAGAATCCTTCTGCAACAGGCCTCCTCCCCCACAGTATACCCTTTTGTCCATTTGCCCCAGTACCCATTTCCTAGGGAGGTTCCACTTTCATCTAATCCTTCTAACTACCTCCTTTCACATCCATGGCGGCACTCTCCTTTGCCTCCCCACCTTACTAACTAGAGGTATCATCAAGGCTTGCGCCTCCAAAACCTCGCATCCTGTGCTCCCCTATTCTGTACTTCATCTATCAGCTCCATGATGGAGTCATAAATTCAATGGAGTCATAAATTCCAGAATTCATTTACTTCTGCTTGTTTTTCCAGGCTCCAATGTTTTCCTGGCCACGTCTGAGAGATGTTGACCCTGTTCTCCGTTGTGAAATGGCATCCACTGGGGAGGTAGGAATTTCAGATTTTTACTCCAGCCTGATTTGGGATTGCAGGTTTCCAGAACATTTTGTTTTTTCTACCTGATAGGCCTCTTCTTATGCCAACAAATTCATGAGATGATTTGTATTGGAGGGTAGGCTTCTTTAATGCTTTCTCTCAGTTCAGAGATGCCTCTTTCTCATAAGGGAAAGTTAAACTGGTTATCCTGCAGAATGTAACTTGTTTGACCACTGGATGTCCCTCTTCATTTGTATCTGAGGGACATTTGTATCTGAGGGACCCATTGGCAGTGGTCATTGCAAAAGCATAGACTCTGTTTGTTTTTCCCCTCTCAAAGAGCTGTCAGGTTTTGTTAAATATTTCAGAATGGCAGACAGTACAGTTTATGCAATGCCTAGCTAGCTCTTGACAGACAAGTATATACAGCCTTCAAAATACCCATCAATGGAACATCACAGAGCTAACTTCAGACTTCAGAACATGAACAGCTGGTCTTTTTGAGTGTAGATGTTACATCAGGGTTGATTTTTTTTGGTTGCTTGGTTACCACCATGGCATGTAATGTGCAAAGAGAAATCTAGGTATCCTGTATGGCTGTAGATACTTTTTGTCCTGTTGATAGATTCCAGAACTTCACAGCAGAGGACCTATAATTAGGCAGAAATGCAGTTTATTGTGAGTCCTGAGTGGAGAGGGGTTGCAGGACTTTTCTTTTGTGTGAAGTGTGCATTACATACTTCAGGGACAACTTTTTCTGCATATGACATCAGTAACTATATGTGCAAAAGGACTGTCAAGTGCATTCTGTTATCTATTTCATTTTTATACCACCCAATAGCTGAGGCTGTCTGAGTGGTTAACAAAAAGCTTTAACACACAAATAAACAGAAATTAGCATAAACCCACAAAACCATGGCAATTGCAATTGAATTAGCATAGAAGCATAGCAGCACCTCAGGATAAAATGCAATATTAAAAACAAAGTTAAATTGTTAAAATGCTGTGCAAATAAAAAGGTCTTCATCCGGCACTGAAAGGCATACAAAGCAGCAGCCAGACACACCTCTTTGGGGAGCTCATTCCATAGCCAGGGTGCTGCAACTGAAAAGGCCTCCTCCTGGTAGCCACCCATCTCACTTTCTTTAAACTGGGCTCCTGGAGAATGACCCCTGTAGATGATCCCCATGTCTGTGTAGGTTCCTTTCGATAACCTGGCTCCAAGCAGTTTGGGGCTTTGAATGTTAGCAGTAGCACTTTGAATATTGGGCCCAGACTTCAACTGGCAGCCAGTGTAGCCGGAAGAAGACTGGCATAATATGTCCTTAGTCATCCACCATCTAGGGATGTGTGAATCTATCAGTTTCATCTTCTCCCGCACTGGTATTTTTGAAATCTCAAATTGTTTATATTCAAAATAGGAAATGTGCAGAATCCTTACAAAAAAAAAAAAAGGAAGGAAGGAAGGAAGAAAGGAAGGAAGGAAGGAAGGAAGGAAGGAAAAGAAAATAAATTCAAATAAAAGTCTGTCCTGTCTCTACAAACTGATATTGGTCTATACCATTAGCAAATGGTCATGCCATTTCCAGGGTTAAGAGGACCTGCCATGTAGCTGTAAAAGACAAGGCACCTGTCATAAAAAATAGGTGGCATCTCCAACACCCAAACTTGGTTGAATACCCAGGGATTCAAATCCAGGCTTTTAAGAGCAAAGCATTCAAAACGCTAGGCCTGGGTGTATAGATCTGACTGCTTCAGTTTCTCCTTTCAGATTTTTTACATCACAAATTCTTTTCATCCCAAATATAGGTGAAGTTATGAAAATCAAACCAAAATGAACTTCTCCTTACTTCCTGGCTTTTCAAAGCAATCATTCTGTGACATAGTAGCTAGAATGTTGGAATGAAGCTCGTCCCTGCTAAGCCATGAAGCTCATGGGGTAACAATTTGGGCCAGCCTCTGATGCTCAGCTTAATCTACTTCTCAGGGTTGTTGTGAGGATAAAATGGAGAGGAGCATTGTGTTAGCCACTTTATATTCCTTGCAGGAAAAAGGCAAGATATAAACATTGCAAACAAATAAATAAAGTGCATTTGACCCATATCAGAATGGCATGGTAATCCAGAAAACTTGATAATGGATATTGTCATTCCTCTTTTGCAGACAGCTGCACCTCCTCCTTAAGTCAGACTCTGATTCACTTTCTGTCATGTGAAAGGCAAAGAGTGACTGAATGTACAAATTCTTGTACAAGTTAGTCCAAAGCGAGAGGGTAGTTGTACAGTGGTGGTGATGAGGAATAATTATGGTGCATGCATTTGATTATGTGCATTTAAACACACATTTCATTGAAAACAATGGAATAGCTAGACAGCATTAACATCTGGTTGTCAATCTGATTTGTACTCTGCTTCCTATAAAAAAGGATATCTGAGACCATAGAGTGAAAAAATGGAACATTCTGCAGAACTAGGCTTTGTCCATCCTGATCCCATCATTGTTAGCAATTGCAGCTCACTGTATTTGATCCCAAATTGAACAGGTTTAAAGGTTCATAGGCAAAAGGTAGAAATAGATGTGTGCACATGGATGTGTAGATTCAGAAGGAGAGCATATAGGATACAGCTTTCTTTATGATGCCCACATATCTAGGACTAGTCCTGATTTGCATACATGTGGCATTAAACCTGCATGCACTAACAATAGTGGTGGATTGTTATAAATGGATGACATAATGTAAACAGTAGGGAGGAGTTTCTATACAGATTGTGATCATAAACACCTTTAAGCACAAGTACTTCAAATTAATCTGTGGTCTGGGCTGTCCCATCCTCTGACTATTAACTAAGGGGGTTGTCTTCCTGAATTCAGTGGGTCTTAAATGTCGTAGGTCTACAGGGGATTGCAGTATAAATATAGTGAATATGAGAGAGTAACCATATTTAACTTTTATTCATGAATGCCATTTATTAAATGATTTATTAGATTTTTAGTATTTCATACACTGGGATACTATCCCTTCCATTTCTTTCATGGCAGTGATGATGATCATGATCATGATCTATTATGTTCCTTAGACTGTAGTTAAATTCACAACTGCCACACGTCTTGCTTTTAGGCTAATTATTGGAGAGAAAAGGGAATAGTTGTCCTAACTTTCTGCCTGAAGTTGAATTCATGAGGGAAAAAAGGGAAACAGTAGTTTAACCAAGGCAGTAAGGAATAGTTTTCTGAGTGTTGGATTGAAGGAAAGAATGTTTTAGTCATAAAGGAGAGATTATTAAATTTTATGAGTTAGAAAGATCCATATTCACAATTGCCATAAAATAGGAGAGTTGTGAAGGTCTTTCTTACTACCAGTGAATAGAGCATAATAATTCTCCATGGGCAAGACAGTCACTTACTCTACAATATATTTTAAATGCACACAGAACTTCCTGTGGATGTGGATGTGAAAGTGCTGTTACTATTTGTCAAAGATATGGAATAGATTTTGATTTAAATAGGAATTTTTAACTGTGCGTATGATTGCCAATAACAGGGGATTATATATATTTTTTGGATGATGCTTCCCTTTCATTCCTCAAGACCATTTGTGCATAGAAGAGAATTGTTGGGACTCAGTATTTTCAGGCTCATTGTTGCACAGAACCATGAAACAGGAAAGTTAGAAGGGGCCAGAAGTCAACTGGGTCCAACCTCCTGCACCAGGTTAATCATCCCTCTCAGACAGCTGCCTAGTTGCATCTTTAATGCCTCTAGTGTGGGGAAGCCCACAATCTTCCAGGTAGTTGGCTCCATTGCCATACTGCTCTAACACTCAGGATTTTTTTTTTCTGATATCAAGCTAGAATCTGGTTTCTTGTAACTTGAGCCCATTATTTTGTATTCCACACTCTGGGATGACTGAGAAGAGATCCTGCCCTTCCTCCTTGTGACAGACTTTCAAGTACTTGTAGAGTTCTGTCATGTTTCCCCTCGGGCTGCTTGAGGTTAAACATGCCCAGTTCTTTCAAGCTCTCCTCATAGCATTTTGTTTCCAGTCCTGGATCATCCTTGTTGCCCTCCTCAGAACGCCCCCGCCACCTCCAGCTTTTCTGCATCTTTCATAACTGTGGTGCCCAAAACTGGACACAGTACTCCAGATGAGGCCTAAACAGTGCTAAGTAAAGGGGAAGTAGTACTTCACGGTATTTGGAAGTGATGCTTCGATTAATGCAGCCTAATGCATACTGAGCTGCTGTGTGTATACTCTTAGAATTTCCATAAATTGAGAACTGATGGAGACACAGGTGCCCTTTAATGATCCTTGAGCCATCGGACTCCTTGTTATCCAAAACCCATTTTGAAGTTATACCTAATGTGGAACTGTTTTGCCTTGGGAACTTGGGAGAAGGATTAAGTGCATGCAAGAGAAAAGCTAAAAAGCCATTTGATCTTAGAGTTAGCAGGTATGATTGTGTAAACAGTTTCTAGCAAGAAACCTGTGTTTTGTTTATCATTCCATGTGTGCTTGCTTTTGCACCCAATGGCACTGGTCCAAGTGGTATTTTCTAAAGAAAATGCAGGGGGCAGTATTGAACAGGGCTGCTGTGCAAGTGTCCCCTCCTGCTGATTCAGTTGTGCAAGCAGAACCCATTGCTTGAGCAACAGAAATTTAACAACTCTTGTAGGAAACCTTGAAACAAATGGAAGCACTAGCTTCTGAGTTGGGTGAGCTCAGTTGACTAGCCCCATTACATGTGAGCTCAGTTGACTAGCCCCATTACAGAAATGAGTGTTTCTACTCATTTCTGTTTGCTCCTGGAAACACTAAATTTCCATTGTAGAAGCATTGGGTTTTGCATGCAGAATGGAATTGACGGGGGTGCAAGGGAATCCATGAGTCTGCAATACCTCACTTGATATTGCCCATTGATACAGAAACAAAAACACAACCTCCTTAACACCCCACTCCCACCCCTGAGATTCAAAACTCTGTGAGACAAGATTTGAGCAGGCACAAGCAACTTTATTGAAGCGTTTGCAAAGGCTGGCTCAGAGTCTCAGTTGCCTGAGGAACAAAGAGCAAATTACACAAAGCATACATGAGATTATATACATTTCTTTCCACAATGCTCAGCACTAACCCCCCTGCCCCCTTCGCCATTGGCTGGTTACTGAGAAGTCACAATCTTCTCCATCCTCCTACATCATGCTACTCCTCGATATGGTCCCCCCTCTCGCTCATACATCCTATGTTCATGCCAATAAGCCTATTACCTATGAGAGGTGTGTCAGTCACTATTCATAAGCCTATTAAGCGTGCACACTATTTCCTAAGAGTTCACTAGGTCGGTTTGGCCTTGTAACCGTCTCGCTTGATGACCATTTATCTCCCAAAACTTGTGGGAGGATGAGATAGGAAGAACAATCCTTCTTCCAAGCTCATTCCATTGTCTATTCCTTCCTTCAGTAGGATACATGCCTATATACTTAGTAGCAAATGGCGTCTTACTATGAAATAGCTGTGCATTTGCTAGGTTTTTTTTTCTCTTTTTAAAAAGATACTATTCTTGCTCTGTTTTTCACACCCCCAATTAACTATTCAAGGAAAGAAAAATGTGGAACAAGCATGAAGCATGGAGAGGTGCCAACAAAATATGAAATTGTTACAAATTATTACACTCAGAAGGTCTCCAAGACATATATGCATCTACACAATGAACTTAGGAATCCTTTACTCCCAAAAATAAAATATAAGATTGTCAGTTAAGACATTAATGCCTGTTTTTAAATTGCTTGTCTTGTTCAGTCAAGGAACACTCCTTGATAAAGAGATAGATCAGCAAGAGCTTCTGGTTTCATCCCTGCCTCTTTTTAATGGAAACACTTGTTGAACTTTGTTGTCAGCAAACAACATGGGAGCAGATATTGGGTCCAGAATTGACATTCCTCTGCCTTCTTATCCATTCTGCCTTTTTTAACTTTTCTGGGCCCTGCACCATGTCCTCAGTTCTCAGCACCAATTCTGTTTTTCATACTCAGCCACATGCAAAACTGTAGCTTACCTATATCTGACTTTCAGATTTTTTCACAAAGTTAGTGCATTTAACTACTCTGAATGGTCTCTCAAATGCTCAGGAAATGCCTAGACCTTCACGCTAAGCTAAACAACCATGCCTTCCCACTGCAAGTAGCAAAATTCATTTATGGGCCCACAGAAGCATTTATAACCCTTGCTGTTATTTAAGCATTAAGTATTATGAACATTCTGTAGAGCACATGCAGGCTGTGCGTGAACCAGAAGCTGTGTGTGGTGTTCACATAATTCATAGCAGGATCCATTTATGCTGCTCCATGGTGTGCTATTTGCGAGTAAAGCATTGCTTATTCCTTCATTATTGCTTAATTAAAATATAAGATTTGTCTATGCTGATCTGCCATTTCCCTGCTGGCTCCAGACAAAAGTGGCAGAGAGGGGATGTTTGGATTCCTTAAGGAAAAACACTTCTTCCCCTTTTTTTAAACATGTACTCATCTTGCTTCACATTTCTTGTTTCAATAATAATCATGCTTTTATTCTACTCCTTCCTCCATTCCTCTGCTTTTTCCACTGTGCAGGTGGCCTGCTTTGGAGAAAACATTCAGTCTGCCTTCCTGAAGGCAATGCTATCTACAGGATTTAAGTTGCCCCAGAAGGGAATTCTGCTTGGAATTGAGGTGAGTTGCTGGAGCTTCAATACTAGAGCAAGGACATCTCAGCAGTACAGTAACAGGGAGGGGTGGATCAGTCCCCTTTCTGGTCCATGGCAGTTCTGCATACATTACTTATTTTTAAAACCTTCCATCCTGTTTCTGCACCAACTGGCACACTTTTCTTTTTAAACTTCCCCCAATTAACATTATATTTGTACACCTTTTGTACAATGTATACTTTTCGCAAAGTATACATTAGCCCTAAAATATTCATTTTGTACAAACTTTTTCTTAAGATATGCATTTTATATGCATTTGGGTATTTTTTTAACCAAGAACTATATCACAGTTCACTTAGAACAGCAGGCTGAACAAGACTCCCCAGCATCATTATATGCTTTATTCCTAAAAGACTCTTTACAGGAATGGCCCTATAGCTCAGTGAATACTGCAACACATGCTTTGAGTGTGCAAGTTCCAGGGTTTCTTATGCATAGAGAAAGAATAATTCTGGACTATACCCTCTACTTGGTAGGAGGATAAGTATAATGTTTTTCTGTAATACAAGAACAATATCATCCACTCAACATATCATCCACTTAGTTCTCTACTGTCCTGCCTACATAGATTCCTGAGAAAGATGCTTGAGATATGTGTTCAACCAGCTGGATTATTGTTATGGTGAGATGATAATTTCCATAGTTCAAGGAAAACAAAGAAAGGGACAAGGCCTTTTTCTGCTGGAAATTTCAGGCAGCTGGTACTAGTTAGGATAGATGTGTACTGTGCCATTAGATGGATGCATTGTCTGGATGTTATAAGGTGGTTGTATATGTTCATAGTTACCTGGTTTTTGTGTGCAATGGAAATTTCCTGTGAGTACAGGCAAATCCAAGCCCTTCTTGCGTTAGTACGGGGGTCTCAAACTCAACTTACCTGGGGGCCGCTGGAAGTAGAGTCTGGGCCGCATCAGGTATTCCACCGCGGTGGTGGTGGGCCGCTCATCCTGCGTCGCTCCTGGAGGCCGGCCTGGGTGCAGCCAGCACACTATCACTTTGATATCAAGTGGGGGCCACAAAATATCATCTTGTGGCCCATGGGCCACGAGTTTGAGACCCCTGCATTAGTAGGTGTGAGTGGGTAGCCTGGAGATATGCAAAAGATTACCAAGATGTGTGCCCCTCATCGTGAAACATGATATTTCCCCCCCACTTTGTCAATAATGATGGCATTTCCATCCAGTATAATGAAAGCCTTGAAACATTTGGAGTTCTAAATCAGGCATGAGAATCTGTGTTTTAGGACAATAAAAGTAGCCAGCCACCCCCTCAATAGATGGAAGATCCCCCCCCCCCCTTCCTGCAATGCTTCTTCACTGCCTTGGGGTAATTACAAGCTGCAGGAGACACAGCAGTGTGATACGTTCATAAATCTCCTCAAGGCCTACATGTCTGCTTCCCAAATGATCAGTCACTATATCTGAGATTGGAAAATGCTCGGGGTCTCATAAAAACAATTGATGGCCTTTTACAATCTCCCCGCTGTGCTTGTAATAAGCTTACACCCTGCATAAAGTCAATAAGAAAATAATTAAAAACAATACCAACTTCCCGGTCTGTGACTGATTATTATAGACACTGAGGACAGGGTATGGGAATTGGGCCCACACATTTCAGCAACAAGAATCCAGCCCTGCCCAAGAACAGAAGCAAAACAAAAAATGGGACACAGAAAGTAGATCTTTAGATGTGGTTTTCCCGACCATTCCTGACCACGGCTAGGAGAGGGTTCTCAGAGCTGAAGTTCAAAACCTCTGAGATTTACCTTGTGCCCATTCTGGCATAGAAGATTCTACTGCAGCATGCAATTCAATCAACTATTGTGTTGTTGCTAGTCGCAAAGTTGTGTCCAACCCATCGTGACTCCATGGACAACATTCCTCCAGGCCTTCCTGTCCTCCACCATCCCCCGGGGTCCACTTAAGCTCACACCAACTGCTTCAGTGACTTCATCTAGTCACCTCATCCTCTGCAGTCCCCTTCTTCTTTTTCCACCAATTGTTCCCAGCATTAGGCTCTTCTGCAGTGAGTCTTTCCTTCTCATTAGGTGGCCAAAGTATTTGAGTTTCATCTTCAGGATCTGGCCTTCTAAAGAGCAGTCAGGGTTGATTTCTTCTAGGACTGACTGGTTTGATATCCTTGCAGTCCAAGGGACTCGCAGGAGTCTTCTCCAGCACCACAATTCAAAGGCCTCAATTCTCTGGCGCTCAGCCTTCCTTATGGTCCAGCTTTCACAGCCATACATTGCAACTGGGAAAACCATAGCCTTGACAGTACGCACTTTTGTTGGCAGGGTGATGTCTCTGCTTTTTAGTATGCTGTCTAGATTTGCCATAGCTTTTCTCCCAAGGAGCAAGTGTCTTTTAATTTCTTGGCTGTAGTCCCCGTCTGTGGTGATCTTGGAGCCCAGGAAAATAAAATCTGTCACTACCTCCATTCTTTCCCATCTATTTGCCAGGAAGTGATAGGACTGGATGCCATGATCAACTATGCAGCCATCCATTTATTTACCCATCTGAGAAATGATTAAATCTATCCCCCCCCCCCCTCACCCTGCAGTGTGGACAAAGAACTGGAGAAAGTTCAAGGTACAAATGTGTGTTCACCCACCCATGAAGTCATCTAAGTGATCTCTGGCTAGTCACTGGGCATATCTCTATTACACATTTAAATTGGGTTTAAAATAATCCCCTTCCCATAGGGGACCATGTGAGTTGTGAATCTGATAATTCTGCTTGGCAGTTAATTCATTTTTAAATGTGTTATGCTGCCAACCATCTTTGATGCAAACTGTTATTTCCGTAAGAGAAAAATAGCTCTTCAGACATATCCCTGTTCCTTGGTGTGGGGCCATTTATCACTTTGCAATGGGGCAGAAATTCATGCCACTCCAACCCTCTGCTGCACCTTTAACAGAATGGCTCTGCCGTAGGTTATGCTATGCTCCACTGAGGTGATGCTGCTGTCCAAATACAAATCATTATGAAGGTGCTGTGCTTGACCTGCTGCAAATAAATGCCCACTCAATTTGCATGCCCTTTTCGATAATCTCCTGGCTAGTGATTAATGAGCACTGGATCTGCTTTCCGTGCTGAAAGTGTAGGTCTTGAAGAGTCACGAGGTCACAGGATGTGGAAAGAAGTGTCAATGTATGAAGTCAACTGCATTATTAACTCGCTGAATTGTTTTTCTCATGGTATAACCACTCAGCAGTGGTGGTACGGATGTGGCGACCTTAAGGAAAAGGGGGAAGAATCCAATTGTCAGCAAGATGCATAGAAACATAGAAAGAGAGCGCGTCAGAAGGGGCCTACCGGGCCATCTAGTCTGACCTCCGGCACCAGCCAGCTCTGCTCACGACATGCCCACCATGTGCATGTCCAGCCTGTCTTTGAACACCCTCACCGATGGGGCCTCAACGACCTCCCATGGAAGCCCATTCCACGCCCTCGGGGTCCTAACTGTCAGGAAGTGCTTCCTGGCATCCAAATTGAACCTTGGCTCCCTGAGCTTTGCTCCATTGGAGCACGTCCTGCCTTCCTCTGCAGGGGAGAACAGGCCTCTCCCCATCTCCATGTGACAGCCCCTCACATACCTGTATGTCGCCAACATATCCCCTCTGAGTCTCCTCTTCTCCAAGCTGAAGAGACCCAGTTCCCTCAGTCTGGCCTCATACGGCATCCCCTGCAAACCAGCCACCATCCTTGTGGCCCTATGCTGCACTGACTCCAACCTGGCTATATCCTTTCTGTAATGAGGGGCCCAAAACTGAACACAATACTCCAGTTGCGGGCGCACCAGAGTCGTGTAGAGTGGTAGTAATACCTCTCTTGATCTAGAAGCCACACTTCTGGCTATGCAGCCAAGGGTGGCATTCGCCCTCTTGACCACCGCATCACACTGCTGACTCATGTTTAGCCTGCGGTCAACCAGCACCCCGAGGTCCCTTTCACACGTGCTGCTCTCCAGCCACTTTTCCCCTAACCTGTACTTATGACAGCTATTCTTATGCCCCAAGTGCAAGACCTTGCACTTCTCCACATTGAACGCCATCCTGTTGTCTCCTGCCCACTTCCATAGTCTGTCCAGATCCTTTCGGATCTGGAGTATCTGCTCCTCAGTTGTGGCCACTGCTCCAGTTTTAGTGTCGTCTGCGAATTTGATCAGCAGACTGTTCACCCCTTCTTCCATGTCATTAATGAAAAGATTAAACAGGATCGGCCCCAGGACAGAGCCCTGGGGGACCCCGCTTGTCACTGGCTGCCATCCTGACGATTCCCCGCTAATGGTTACCTTCTGCTTTCGGTCAGTCAACCATGCCCTAATGCACCAGACAGTGCTTTGGTGTATCCCAAAACTCCTCAGTTTCTCCACCAGGATATCATGGGGCACTTTGTCAAAGGCCTTGCTGAAATCCAGGTATACCACATCCACTGCATCCCCTCCATCTAGCCATCTTGAAACCTTGTCATAGAATTCCACAAGGTTGGTCTGGCAGGACTTGTTTTTGCGGAAGCCGTGTTGTGTGGCTGTCAGCCTCCCTTCCCTATCTAGCATCACTAGATCTCTCTCTATTATGAGCCTTTCCATTGTTTTTCCTACAATGGACGTAAGGCTAACCAGTCTATAATTCCCCATGTCCTTCCTGCTACCCTTTTTGAAAATTGGGACCACTGATGCCACTCTCCAGTCCTCTGGAACTTCACCCGTTCTCCACGAGGCCTCAAAAATGGAGGCCAGCGGGCGTGAGAGAACCCCTACCAACTCTCTAAGTACTCTCGGGTGTAACCCGTCAGGGCCTGGCGCCTTTGTAATGTCCAATGCCCTGAGGAGCCCCTCAACTTCAAGGGGGGTGACTCTAATCTCTGCCCCTAAATCCCCAGCCTCATCCAATCTCCTATACGGATATCCCCCGTCCTGCTTTGGGGAGAACACAGAGGCAAAATAGTCATTTAGCATCTGTGCCTGTTCCCTCATGTCAGTCACTGGATCTCCTTCCTCCTTATTTAGTGGTCCCACCACTTGTCTCCCCTTCCTTTTCCTATTTACATGCTGAAAGAAGCCCTTTTTGTTGCTCTTGATATTCTTGGCAAGTCTCAGCTCATAATCAGACTTAGCCTTGCGAAGAATCCTTCTGCAATGGGCCTCCTCCTTCCGGTATACCCTTTTGTCTATTTCCCCCAGTACCCATTTCTTACGGAGGCTCCTCTTTCGTCTAATCCCCCTAACCACCTCCTTTCGCATCCATGGCGGCACTCTCCTCCGCCTCCCCACCTTACTGACTAGAGGTATCGTCAGGGCTTGCACCTGCAAAACCTCCCTTTTGAGTGCCATCCACCCCTCCTCAACTCACTTACCTTCCAGTAACCTATCCCAGGAGACTTTCCCCAGCCTGGCCTTCAGTTGGCCAAAGTTGGCCCTCTTGAAGTCCCAGCTTCTAGTGCTCGCCCTGCTGCATGGCCCCAGTCCCCTGATCTCAAAGCAAAGGATGGAGTGATCACTCGCATCCAGAGCTCCCCTAATCTGTACTTCATCTATCAGCTCCTCCCTATTGGACAAGACCAAGTCCAGGATGTTTCCCCCCTTCGTCGCCTCTCGGACCCTCTGTGTGAAAAACCTACCCTCTAGAGCTTCTAGGAAGCGACGTGACCTGGCTGTCACTGCCGAGTGAGTCTCCCAAGTAATATCCGGGAGATTGAAATCCCCCATAATTACTGTGTCCCTCCCCCGAGATATCCTTAGAATCTGGCCTGTCAGGACATTATCCAGGGTCTCAAGTTGACCTGGAGGGTGATAACATACCCCCACTGTCAGGTCTCTTTCCCTGTCAAAACCCCTAAGTTTCACCCAGACTGCCTCTACCGAATCCCCATCTGTGCTGCATTCTATCTCACTGCATCCTATCCCTTCCCTGACGTATAAAGCCACACCCCCGCCCCTCTTTCCCTTCCTGTCCTTTCTAAAAAGGTGATACCCTTCTATGTTTACATTCCAGACTTGCCTTTCATCCCACCAAGTTTCTGTGATTCCCACCAGATCGTATCCTCCTATTCCCAGGAGAGCTTCAAGCTCTTCCTGCTTATTACCCATGCTCCTAGCATTGGTGTACATGCACCTCAACTCCTTCCCACCACTTCCTTTCCTTGGAGTGCCCAGCATCCTCCTTCCTCCCAGGTACCTTGCCCCTCTCCATAGAAGTCCTGTCAGTCCCTGCAGTATCTCTAAAGCCCTGCTCCCAGAGCCCCGATCCTCCCCGCACACTTGTCCAGTGCAGGCACGTTACTGGGGGGCCTGAACCCACCCCCCACTGGCTCAGTTTAAAGTCTTCAGGACGAAGCTCACCAGAGCATCTCCAAAGGTCTTTTCCCCATTCTCGTGAGGTGTAACCTGTCCCTTGCCAGAAGTCCATTGGCAAGAAAGCAAGTGCCGTGGTCGAGGAACCCGAAGCGTTCCTTCTGGCACCACACCCTAAGCCAGTCGTTCACCTCAGAGGCCCTCCTGTCCCTTCCTGGCCCAAATCCCCGGACAGGTAAGATTGACGAGAAGGCCACTTGGGCCTTCAGCTCCCTGAGTTTCTTCCCCAAGGCCAAAAAGTCCCTGGTGATCCCGACCACACCCTGCCTGGCCACGTCGTTTGTGCCCACATGGATCACCAGGAGTGGCTGGTGACCCCCAGAGCGAACAAGACGCTCCACTCTGTCCTTCACATGCCAGATGCGTGCGCCCGGCAGGCAGCAAACCTCCCTTGTCTCAAGGCTGGGGCGGCACACCGCCGCCTCAGTGCCCCTCAGCAGGGAGTCCCCAACAACAATCACCCGCCGCTGTACCTTCCCGGTGCTGGTGGGCAGCCGTGCCCTGGTCCTCGCCTCTCCTGCAGTGGCTCCCTTGCTGCCTGATGTCCCAGGCTGGGGGTCCTGCTGGTCCCCCGAGGCCTCGTCAGCCCCAGCCTCCCCAAGTGGAGAGAACCTGTTTCCCAGCTCCAGATCGGTGCCAGGAGAAGGAGGAGGCCGTGCTGGCCTCCTCCTCCTGTGGGTGACATACCTCCATGTCTCCGCAGCTGCTCCTCCTGTGGTCTCTCCCTCAGCCCTCTGTCGAGAGGGGGGCTGTCCGGGGGGGCCCGGAGAGCTCTCTCGGCCCTCAGGCACCTCACCTCCTCCTCTAGCAGGGTCACCATCTTGCACCGAGGGCAAGTGTATCCCTGCCTCTCCTGGGGGAGAAGGGCGAACATGTTGCAGCTCTCGCAGCGGACAGCAACACCCGTGACTCCCGCCAAGGCCATCTCCTGGTCTGCCATCGGTATCCCTTCCGAGACCTTGCCTTGGTCCCCTGCCTTGTTAGTCCTGCAGTTCCTCTCAGTCGCCCAGTTCTCCCAGACAAAACCCACTTGCACACACACACAAGGATAAAATAAACTTACATTTAAATCGGAAGAAAAAGCACAGCAAAGCAAAGCAAAGCGCAAACAAAACAAAAAAAAACACACACAAACAAAACAAAACAAAAAAAACCAATCAAACAAACAAACGAACAAATCTCTGTGTCTCTGGGAAGGGAGTCCCTGGACCGCCCGGACCGCAGCTCAGGGACGCAGACGAGGGACGCCGCCCTTGACGCGCCGCACCCGAGCTCGGCCTTCTCAGTCCCTCCGGCCAGTGGCCCCGCCCCCTGCTTCCTCCTGGCTGCTCTAGCTCTCTGGCCCACCCCCTCCTTCTCTGCTGCTCCTGGCCCTCTGCTCCCACCTGCCCAGCTCCTACCTTGCCTTCGCCAGTCCCCTGGCCACTCAGCCCTCTCTCCCAGCCTGTGCCTCTGCTGCTCTGCCGCTCTGCCAAGAGGCCAGAGCCAAAAGCAATTCATTTCTTCTTAATAGAATCCAGGTTTATTTTAGAACAGAAATGGAAAGCTCTGTAGAACTTGGGCAAGATCCACCATCTTGTCAGCTGCAACTCTGCCAGGATACTGATCAATAGAAATAGGACGAAAGATTTCTGAGCACTGAAGCTCTATGCCCATTTAAGAAGGTGTTTGGGCACTATCTGCTCCGAAGGGCTGCAAATGGAGTGAACAGCGATGAGACCCAAAAAGTATTTCTATTTCTGGCTGAGGTTCTGAGATTACAATTCTGGAACAGAGAAGGTATGCAAATGCCAAGGTGAAAGATGCCACTAGTGGACCCCCACTAATCAGTTCTGTTAATATGGAACAGCATTTCCATTCCCCTCTCCTCTACTGGCCACTTTAGTCCCCACCCCACCCCACCCCGTCACTTCTTGAAAGCATCCCAAAGTGGTATAGCTGGTCTCATGCACTGTGACTAAGAGCCAGCGTGGTGTCATGGTTAGAGCATTGGACAGGGACTCAGGAGATCTGGGTTCTAATCCTCACTCACTCAATGGGTGACTTTAGGCCTAACCTAACTCAAAGGGCTCTTGTGAGGATGAAATGGAGAGAAGATTATGTATGCTGCCTTGGCTCCTTATAAAGGGGGATATAAATATAATAAAAAGCAAATAAGAGCTGTCCAAGTGGGAGCAGGAAGGGAGTTTGTTTGGTGCGTCACAATGGGTTGGTGGCATTTGGCAAGTGTTCTGTAAGACAGCACACTTGGCTGTATCTTCCCATTTCCTGACACACTTGGTCATTTATTCTAGTTGCCCCTGAATAGCACCCATGCCTTGCAGGGGACAGGGTATTGCACTGTCTCACAAAAGTGATGCCCTACAGTTATACTGCAGAAGTTTCCAAATGTTTCTGTTTTGATGGGGATGGGGGAAGACTTGCAGTGCTAATGAAGTGTCTTTGGCTGGAACCCTGCATTTTCTATTAAACAAGATTAGTTGAATAGCTCTTTTCATTCCTTTTCCTGATCGGGCTATTTAGTAATGCTTGTTGGAAGAAGAGCATCTCTTACATCTGTGGTGCAGAAATGCTGAGCATCATAAAATGCTGGGAACATTCAGGGAATGCTTTATTTTTAGAGCCTGGCTGAATTGAGACAAGTTTTTGCTAATCTTTTGTTCAGGACACGGGACTCTGAATTTGGCATACATGCTCCCTCTTCCTTGGGTGGTGGAAAGTTCAAATTGACTTTTGTACTGTTGTGGTCCTCCAAAAAAAAGAATGTAAAGACTGACCGCCTGGTACTAGTACACTCTGAGTATAAGCCAAGTTCATCTTTGTGATTTTTGTGCAGCCCTACCTGCCATTAAACAGCTGTGAAATGGTTTTCCTAGTGGTGCACAGGAAACTCTGGCCTCAGGACAGGTCCTCCACAACTTAGCCTGCTCCAGCATACCTTGTCTAGCAACTTTTCAGTCAAAACTAAGCAAATATTTGCATGCAGTCATCCTATGTGAGAGAAAGTGGCTTACATGGAGGTTCTGTGAGGCGGCAGGAAGCAGAGGGTACGTAGAGGGACTCCACAGTTGTTACCTGGCTGTGGAGACCAGGGAGGAGAGTCTGCTAGGTGAATTAATTGTGCATGTGGCTATGGGAAGTAAATAGCCAACTGCTTCTCAGAACAGGACCTCTAGGGGAATTTTCTATATAGAGCGTCTTTTCCAGCTAAAGATTTTGTGATTCAGTTATCCATGTAAAGGAAAGACTGCTATTTGAGGCAAACAGAACAGACATAAAAAGTTGTGTTTGGGGCTCTGTTAGATTTTTAGGGTGTTTGCTGTCTTCCTTGAGACCTGATGTGGCAGCCGTGGAATTTGCAGTTAATCTCAGCTCAACCTGCCTATTTGTAAATAAAGCAGATATTAAATGTCAATAAAGCTCCAGAGGAACCAGGGCACCCATAGAGTGTCTCACCACTCACAGGCGTGGGATGTGCCTTATAGTAAGATAGAATCATATAGCTAGAAGGGACCCTGGAGGTCATCTACTCCACCTTCAGTGCAGAACATAGAACTTCAGCCACCATCTGTACACTCTTGGATGCCATTACTGAGTAAAGGTGGAGTAATAATGTAGTAAGTACAATGTTGGGAGGTTGACCAAAACTATTGGTTTTACTTATTGATTATACTCCACGTTTCTACCCCAAAATGACAAGCAAGGCAGTTTAATGGTATTCAAGTGACTAAATACCCTATTTACAGTACTGTCCTGTACATTACTCAGAAATAAGTCCTCTGGACTCAAGTGGGGTTGAGAATTTCAGCTTCAGTGCAGCCATTAGTTTAAAAGAAAGTGGCCTGACCACATTACTAAAGAGAAGGCTCCAGGGCTATTACATCAGTACTAGAACAGTGATGCTGCTGCAAAACTTGGCATCCTGGGAGCCCTGGTTTGCACCACTTTTTAACCCTGATCAGGTAAAACAAAAATGTCTGATGTAGTCTCCATATTTAAGAATCGTAAGCCAACATAATCATATGTTCCACAAGCAGCTGTTGGCCTCTTCTTTGTAAAGTCCTAGACTTCCCGATGGTGCTGCACCCCCTTCCAAATCACCCCCTGGAATGATGTGGCAGAGATCACATAAGGGGAAAACACAGTCACATTGTTGTACCTTCCGCGGCCCTCTTTGTGGCTTATAGCCCTTCAGGGGGCATTGCGGAGTTGGGCTGCACACAGGCAGACTGCCTGGTCCATCTGTGTGGATTTTTGATCAGGCCTCTTCGATCCTACATTCTGCAAGTTTAGGACAGCACTTGCACTGTATCCTGCCTTCAGTAAAGTTCTTAATTAAAGTAACGGGAGCAAAACCTTCTGCTACTGTTATTATTAATGAAACTGGCATTGTTCCATAAAAATAAAAGTCAGCTGATGAACTGAGACTGTGCTGACAGGCTAATGGTACAGTGTGAGAAATATGTTGGAGGAAATTAGAAAATCCATTTCGAAACGGTGTTCTGATAACTTACAGTAAATAAGCAGGCCTTTTGCTTTTTAGTAGCAAGTGATATCTTGCTCAGGTACTCTCAGTTTTTACATCTGGGACAGCTCTGATAAAGGTTGACAGCTGTAATTTCTTTTCAAGGAGAGCCTGTTTTATGTGTCACAAATGCTCAATACATGTTTGATGGAAGTTTATAATACTGTTGTGAAAGCCAAAACCTCTGACCAGAAGGCAGAGTGATTCCATAGCTGGGAAGCTGCCAACTCTGTCATGTTGGATATGTGTATTTCCCACTTACTGCAGAGAACAAAAACATCTTTCCATGATGCTCTTGCTGGTGTCTGTAGACCTTGAAGCTGTGGCTTGACTCCTTTTTCCATCACAAGGTCCTAGCTCTACCCTGTAGGCTTTTTCAACATGACCTCTGTGAGGATCAGAGAATCCACAGTTTGGCTAGGGAAATAAATGGTTTCATGACATCCTGACATCTGGAATGTCAGAAGTCATGCTGAGTAAAATGCGGAAAAACTTTCCACTTGAAGGTCATTGACTGATGCCTCAGATATGACCATTGCTAAACTTGGTGCTGTATGGCAAAGATGTTTCAGAACACTGCTTCTAGGCTGCAGAAGTTTTATACCTAGGTGGCCTTAATACGTAACTGCTGCATGCCAGAAATGTGCTCCCACAGATGGTTCTAAGAAGTGGGTTCATCCAGTGTGCCCCTTTCACTGAAACACCAAGCCTCCACCTGCGCTGTCCATTGCGCCCATCCGTGCTGCAAACATTTGGTGCCCATGCTGTGCCCATGTGCCACAGCAGGTGATGCAGGCAACAGTCCTGTATGTGGGTAGCCAGAAATTGTCTGTTTGATGCCCACTTCAGCACTGGCTCCTGGGTTATTTTGGACAGCACTCCAGGTGAGAGGATAACTTTATCTGTTTCTCTCCTTCTGGTGTCACTGGGTTTAAAATATGATGTTCATGAAGGCAACATTCCTGGGAGAATTGTATTTTTCTGTAGGAGTTTGTTCCAAGTGTTTGCATACATTGTAGCTTCCAAATCAGAAAAATCCATTTTCTGAGCCACCTTAAGTTTCAAGCTTCATTTCAAAATGGAAGTTGATAGTTCTCACAAAGGCAAAGAAAAAGATGCCTTTGTTTTGTCAGTTTCTGCTAAATGTTTGGCAGCTAAAATGGGGTTTTCAGTCAGTGCAACTCTCTGTTCCAGAGATAAGGAACTTTGGGCGCACAGACTAATTTTATCTACCAGACTAGCTTGATTTCTGATTCAGAGTTGGTGATGACAGCAGGGATTCCCCTTACTGTGCATGCTTCTCTCACCCCATGCCCTTCCCAGTGAGACAAGGCATGGGGCAGGTGATGCCATGGGCTACTCGCTGCTTGCTTTTTCTTCCTGGAAGAAACTGGCATGAAGCAAAGCTGGCTCTTCTGGCAAAGGGCTTGGAGGAGTAGGTGCTTCCTCCTTCTCATGGGCAATCCACTTCTCAGGCAGAATAGGATTCCCCACCCCTGTTGTCTTTTTATACCTCTGCCCTTATGCAATGATCTTTCTCCTCCTTTGTCTGTAAGCCCCAAGCAAAAATGCAAAAGGATAACAAATATATCATTCTGCAGAATGTATGACAAAGCAAAGCTTGTCCCAATTGCATAATTTGCTCTGACTACAAAATTTGATTTCTCTGATTGCTGAGTTTGACATTTTGCAGTGATCCGAGCTCCCTGGCTATAAAATCCTGAAAGGTAGCATGTTGTGTTAAGGCCCTGGGGAATACAGTTTATTGGTGAGATTTGGACTTCAGTTTCATGGCAAACAGTGCCTTTGAAACTTGTTAACTACAATGAAGCTCATGCCTTTTATAGCTTTCTTTGACACTCACTTTTAAGAAGAGGGAGATATCCAAGACCAACACAGAGTTTTACTACGTATCCTACTATAGTACCAGAGCTTTACTGTGTGTTGCGAAATATCCACTCTTCAAATACATTTATGGAAAAGGGATACTGAAGCTCTGGTTTTAATGGCGTCAATGTCCACTCTCTTTTCTTTTTCCTGTCAGTGTTCCTTCTGTCCAAAATTCCTTGGCGAAGCCGAACAGCTACATCATCAAGGTTTCAAGGTATGTTGATTAGTGTATGAAACCTCTGAGACTTTCCATGGAGGAGACAAACCTAGAAATAAGGAGGGGGAACAGACACTTTCTTGGCAGGCATATTGGACGTTGTTTTCTAATGTAGTTTTGACCTGCAAGGTACTTGTGATATATGAAGCCTAATTTTCTAAGACTGAAAGGAGATTAGTCCTGTGTCTCATTCTCTGTCCTGTAAATGTTTAGCAAACTAAAAGGTACCATTGTGTTTTGACTCTTCTGGCCACTGCTCCACTTCACTGCTCCCACTAACAGGGGTAGGGAGTTGGCAATGCAATGATTTTGTGTCCTGCTTTTTTGTTTTCACTTCGGTAGATGCTACCAGGCTGGCGAAGGGGATGGAAGCAGCAGTTCAGGATTCATGGGGCAGTAGGCACATGCTCTTGGTAACATCCAGTTTAGTCATAAGTTCTTGAGACCCATGATTCCTCCCAGGTCTTAGTCCTGGGGATGTGTGCACAGTAGTTGGGCTAAAGATCAGATCTAGCACTTTGCAAAGTGCAGCTGAGGGCAGCTTCTAGTACTGCAGGCATTTTGAGCATCGTGAATAGAAGAGTTTCTCTGCGGCCGCCTTTGCCCCCCTCCCCCACTGGCGAAGGGCAATGGCTTAAGGGTGGCGGTGCCATTTGGGACTGTGCGGGGCCGTGCGGGGGCTGGGCTGGCCAGAGACTTTGTGTGGCGGAGGTTTTGTATTTGGGTGGTTGTTGGGTTTTATGGTTTTAGTGTATTTTTAAATTGTATTTTAGCTTAGTTTCTTTTAATGGATTCATCCCTGGCTACTGTTATGAGGTTGCCTGGGGAGCGCATGGGCGCTACCACTGGGGTGGTCTTGGGCAATGGTCATTATGGCATTGGAGGTTTAACATGTTGACATAGAAGGAGGGACAGATGGTTGACACCTGTTCCCCCTTCTGGTTATTCCCTCAGCCGGAGGGTTACAGGTATGCATATCAACCACCCCTCGGGCCTGACAGTGCTGCTGCTTAATGCCAGGTCAGTCCATAACAAAACATCCCTCATCCATGACTTAATTGTGAATGAGGGGGCCAACCTGGCTTGCATAACAGAGACCTGGGCAGGTGAGGGGGTGGGATGTGTCCCTCTCTTTACTGTGCCCGCATGGGTATCTGGTCCAGCACCGCCCATGCCCGGAGGGGAGGGGAGGGGGGTCGCTTTAATTTACCAAGCCTCCATCTCCCTCACGGGGGCTTCTTGTTCTCTCGAGACCGGGTCTAGAGTGCCTGTATTTGGTGTTGGGGACTGAGACAGATTGGGGATTCTGTTGGTGTACCGTGCACCCTTCTGCCCAACAGACCCCCTGCCTGAGCTGACGGAGATCATCTCGGACCTGGTGTTGAAAACCCCCAGGATGTTGGTCCTGGGGACTTCAATCTCCATGCCGAGACTGTTCTGACCGGGGCGGCTCAAGACTTCATGGCTTCCATGACGGCCATGGGGCTGTCTCAACATGTCATAGGCCCGACCCACAAATGTGGACACACGCTGTGCCTGGTTTTCTCGACGGGGCAGGAAGAGGGGGCGCTGAGGGTGAGGAATTTATGTCTGACTCCCCTGTCATGGTCAGATCACTTCCTCATGAGGTTTGAGCTCGATAGCGCCTTTTCCCTCGGAGCCAGATGGATCCGGATGGATTCCTGAAGGCTCTGGGGGAGTTTCCGGTTGATAAAGCTGGTGCTCCTGTTGATGCTTTGGTTGAACTGTGGAATGGGGAAATGACCAGAGCTATTGACATAATCACTCCTAAGTGTCCTCTCCCGCCTGGCAGAGCCTGTTCATCCTGGTATACACCTGATCTACGGGCGATGAAGCGGGTTGGGAGATGTCAGGAGCGTAGGTGGAGAAAATCATGGGATGAATCTGACTGATCACACTTGCGAGCTCACTATCAAGCCTATGCTGTGGCGGTGAGGATGACAAAGAAGAAATTCTTCTCCTCTTCTATTGCATCCTCACAATGCCATTCAGCAGAGCTCTTTCGGGTGGTACAGGGGCTGGTACACCCAGGCCCTAAGAAAGATCCCATACCACCCTCGACGGCCCACTGTGACAATTTTGCCAAGCATTTTAAGGAGAAAATGGCTCAGATTTGTCATGAGCTGGACTCCACTAGTGATTCAGAGCCCTCAGGGGAAGTACCAATGTTGCCTTCTGGTCCGACATTGATGGATGAGTTTCAGTTATTGCAGCCTGTTGATGTGGACAAGGTGCTTGGACAAGTACGTCCCACCACCTGTTTACTGGATCCTTGCCCATTGTGGCTACTGAACAAACATAGAAACATAGAAACAGAGCGAGTCAGAAGGGGCCTCCCGGGCCATCTAGTCTGACCTCCGGCACCAGCCAGCTCTGCTCACGACATGCCCACCATGTGCATGTCCAGCCTGTCTTTGAACACCCTCACCGATGGGGCCTCAACGACCTCCCATGGAAGCCCATTCCACGCCCTCGGGGTCCTAACTGTCAGGAAGTGCTTCCTGGCATCCAAATTGAACCTTGGCTCCCTGAGCTTTGCTCCATTGGAGCACGTCCTGCCTTCCTCTGCAGGGGAGAACAGGCCTCTCCCCATCTCCATGTGACAGCCCCTCACATACCTGTATGTCGCCAACAT
>JAIXND010000779.1:2767093-2804908 GCA_023646645.1 Varanus salvator macromaculatus | reverse complement strand
GCGCCCATGGATCCAGAGATGACTGCCAATTATAGACTGGTGGCCAACATCCCGTTTCTGGGCAAGGTGTTAGAACGGGTGGTGGTGGGACAACTCCAAGCACTCTTGGATGAGACTGATTATCTGGACCCATTTCAGTCCAGCTTCAGACCCGGGTATGGTACTGAATCTGCCTTGGTCGCCCTGTACGATGACCTGTGCAGGGAGAGAGACTGGGGGAGTGCGTCCCTGTTGGTCCTCCTGGACCTCTCAGTGGCTTTCGATACCATCAACCATGGTATACTCCTGGATAGGCTGGCGGGATTGGGAGTAGGAGGCACTGCTTTGCAGTGGTTCCACTCCTATCTCAATGGCCAATTCCAGAAGGTGGTGCTGGGGGACTATGGCTCTGCACCATGGCAGCTATGCCATGCGGTACCGCAGGGATCCATTTTGTCCCCCTTGCTATTTAACATCTACATGAAACTTCTGGGAGAGGTCATCAGGTGGTGTGGGCTGCAGAATCATCAGTACGCTGATGATACCCAGCTCTACCTCTCGTTCTCCACCGATCCAGGTGAGGCAGTGGCTGTACTGAACCGGTGCCTTGCCGAAGTAATGGGCTGGATGAGGGCAAATAAACTGAAGCTCAATCCAGACAAGACGGGGGTCCTGTTGGTGGGTGGTTCGGGCTCCTGGGTAGGTGACTTGAACCTTGCCCAGGATGGGGTTGCATTCCCTCTAAAGGACAGGGTCCACAGCTTGGGAGTGCTCCTCAACCCAGAGCTGTCTTTGGAAGCTCAAGTGACTGTGGTGGCGAGGAGCGCTTTCCTTCAGCTTTGGTTAATCCATCAGCTGCGTCCCTACCTGGAGGATGATTTCCTAGTGACAGTGACACCTGCATTGGTTACTTCCCGATTGGACTTCTGTAATGCGCTCTACGTGGGGCTGCTCTTGAAGACAGTCTGGATACTTCAGATGATGCAAAATAGAGCAGCCAGGTTGCTGATGGGGACTGGGCGTTTTTCTCACATAACCCCAGTCCTCTACCAGCTTCACTGGCTCCCCATCAAAGTCCGGGCCCAATTCAAGGTGCTGGTTATCACCTACAAAGCCCTTAATGGCTTGGGACCTGGTTTCCTAAAGGAACGCCTGCTTCCATATTTGCCCTCCCGCCTCTTGAGTTCAGCGGCAGAAGCCCTCCTCCGGGAACCCTCTGTGAAAGATATTAGGAGAGTGAGTATGCAGAGAAGGGCTTTCTCTGCAGTGGCACCCCACTTATGGAATGCGCTCCCCAGAGAGGTCCGCCTGGCACCTTAGTTATTTGTTTTTCAGCACCAGGCCAAGTCCTTTTTATTTAAACAATATTTTGATAATTGTTAATATTATTTATTGGTTTTTTAAATTTTTAGTCAGGGTGAATCCAGGTTTTATATGCATCTGTTTATATCAGGGGTCTCAAACTCAACTTACTTGGGGGCCGCTGGAAGTAGAGTCTGGGCTGCATCAGGTATTCCACCGCGGTGGTGGTGGGCCGCTCATCCCGCTTCGCTCCCGGAGGCCGGCCCAGGCGCCGCCGCCGCACTATCACTAAACTTTGATATCAAGTGGGGGCCACAAAATATTGTCTCTCAGCCTGCAGGCCGCGAGTTTGAGACCCCTGATTTATATGATTGTTTGTTTATTATGTTGGAAGCCATCCTGAGGCTTATGTGAATGGGACGGCATACAAAAACTCCAAATAAATAAGTAATAAATAAGAGGCCATGATATGTAAATAAAAATGCTTCCCATGCTGCGACAAGCATTGTTACATGTATTGTTCAGGGATGGCTTCTGTGGTGCTGAGAATGGGAAGCAGAGCACGGCAGCCAGGGAAGGAATCCTTCTGCTGCAGCAGCAGAACGAGGCCATTAGCAGGGCAGCAGAAGGGTAGCCCTTCACTGGCACTAGGCAGGAGCCAGCAGGGAAGGGTGGCTGTGTGCTTCTGCAAAAATGGTCTGATGAGCTGATGGGTACTTGCACGGCATGCAAGCCCCCTTAAGAGGGGAGAGTGGCTGAGCTCTGAGGCCAAGAGCAGCACCATGCAAAACAGCTTGTTAAATGAAAGTACCCTTTTGTTCCTATGCAGCTGTATGCTACAGGAGAAACTGCGAACTGGCTCAGTGCCAATGGCATTCCAGCATCTCCAGTGTCATGGCCATCCCAAGGAAATACAGACCCTACATTCTTTCCTGTCAGACAGTAAGAGTTTCAACAAATTTACAGTGGAAAAATAATCTGGGACCTCTGGACATGTCTTGTCTGTATCCCATGTCTTTCTTCCAGCTAGAAAATTGCCTTCTGCTTGATGCCTAAAAGTTGATTCTGATGATAGCTCAGCTGGGTCACTTGCCTGCACAGGTGCACATTCCGTTGACATGCACTGTACAGCGGGGAAGAGCAAAGCCATGCCATCTCTTCCTTCGCACACTTTGAGGTCTGCCGCTTTGTGCAAGGCAGGAGTCATTCTCGTGTGAGTTCCCTCTTGACATAGGAGCAGTTGTTTGTGCAAGTTGGTCAGCATGCTGGAATATCATCTGAACTTGCTCTCATTCATTAAGAACATGTGTTATATCAGAACATATCTCATCTAGGGCAGAAAAGGGGCAAGGTACTGCTATTTTAAAATGGGTGCATTGTAGCCATTGTGTGGGATAGAAACATAGAAACAAAGCAAGTCAGAAGGTGCCTCCCGGGCCATCTACTTTGACCCCCGGCTCTAGCTGGCTCCACTCACGACATGCCCACCATGTGCATGTCCAGCCTGTCTTTGAACACCCTCACCGATGGGGCCTCAACGACATCTCGTGGAAGCCCATTCCACGCCCTCAGGGTCCTGACTGTCAGGAAGTGCTTCCTGGCATCCATATTGAACCTTGGCTCCCTGAGCTTTGCTCCATTGGAGCACATCCTGCCTTCCTCTGCAGAGGAGAACAGGTCTCTACCCACCTCCGTGTGACTTTCCCTCACATACCTGTATGTCACCAACAGATCCCCTCTGACTCTCTTCTTCTACAGGCTGAAGAGACCCAGTTCCCTCAGTCTCGCCTCATACGGCATCCCCTGCAAACCAGCCACCATCCTTGTGGCCCTACGCTGCACTGACTCCAACCTGGCTACATCCTTTTTGTAACGAGGGGCCCAAAACTGAACACAATACTCCAGTTGTGGGCTCACCAGAGTTGTACAAAGTGGTAGTAATACCTCTTGGATCTAGAAGCCACACTTCTGGCTATGCAGCCAAGGGTGGCATTCGCCCTCTTGACCACCGCATCACACTGCTGACTCATGTTTAGCCTGCAGTCAACCAGCACCCTGAGGTCCCTTTCAAAAGTGCTGCTCTCCAGCCACTTTTCCCCTAACCTGTACTTATGACACCCATTCCTATGCCCCAAGTGCAGGACCTTGCACTTATCCACATTGAATGCCTTCCTGTTGTCTCCTGCCCACTTCCATAGTCTGTCCAGATCCTTTTGGATCCTGAGTACCTGCTCCTCAGTGGTGGCCACAGCCCCCATTTTAGTATCATCTGCGATTTGATCAACAGACTGTTCACCCCTTCTTCCATGTCACTGATGAAAAGATTAAATAGGATCGGCCCCAGGAGAGATCCCTGGGGGACCCCGCTTGTCACTGGCCACCATCCTATGGTTCCCCACTAATGGTTACCCTCTGCTTTCAGTCAGTCAACCATGCCCTAATCCATCAGATAGTGCATTGGTCTGTCTCAAAACTCCTCAGTTTCTCCACCAGGATATCATGGGGCACTTTGTCAAAGGCCTTGCTGAAATCCAGGTAAACCACATCCACTGCATCCCCTCCACCTTGCCACCTCGAAACCTTGTCGTAGAATTCCACAAGGTTTGTCTGGCAGGACCTGTTTTTGCGGAAATCGTGTTGTGTGGCCTCCAGCCTCCCTTTCCTATCTAGCATCGCTAGATCTCCCTATTATGAGCCTTTCCATTGTTTTTCCTAGAATGGACGTGAGGCTAACTGGTCTGTAATTCCCCATGTCCCTTCTACTACCCTTTTTGAAAATTGGGACCACTGATGCCACCCTCCAGTCCTCTGGAACTTCACCTGTTCTCCATGAGGTCTCAAAAATGGAGGCCAGCGGGCGTGACAGAACCCCTGCCAACTCTCTAATTACTCTCGGGTGTAGCCCATTGGGGCCTGGCACCTTTGTAATGTCCAATGCCCTGAGGAGCCCCTTGACTTCTAGGGGAGTGACTAATCTGTGCCTTAAGTCCCCAGCCTCATCTAATGTCCCATGCTATCATGTGATGTGAAGCGCTGCATAAAGCTTGCAGGGGATGAGGACCAGCAGGATCAGCATAATCCTGCAACTCCTGTTCGCTTTGCAGGAACTGTAACTTCTTCAGTTCCCTGCCTTTCTGATCAGCTGGATTAGTTTTAGCTTAAGCTGCTGCAGTGCTCTTCGTCGCTGCAGCTGAAGCACAGTCCTGTGCCAGACAGGCTGTGGGCCAGCATGTTCAACACATTCTTCCTGTACTTTAACCCACCACTGTGCTTATGTCTCATTCTGTTTGCTTTTAACTTCAAACATCTTGATCAGGATTGTAAGCAGGTAGCTTCAAGGTGCTTTAATGCCTTTGGATATCACTCTGGAGATCGAGGAAATTGCCTACTGAGTAAAAAGACTTGTCTTGATGGAACGTTGTGGGAGCAGGAAACATTATTGCTTTTTTATTTAAGAGACTTTGTTGTGTTTATTTTTGTGCTAACTTCTTGTGTGTTTCATTCCAGGCTCATAAAAGATGGAAGCATAGACTTGGTAATTAACCTCCCCAACAACAACACAAAGTTTGTCCATGACAATTACCTGATCCGCAGGACAGCTGTTGACAGCGGAATCTCTCTCCTCACTAATTTGCAGGTAGCTCTGCTGCCATAGCGCTGAATCAATTTTTAGCATGTCTGGGGTTAAGGCCTGACTTAAAGCTTTAATTAATGTTTGACAGCCAACTGTTTTTAACTGCAGCAGGCTCATTGATACAAGACATTTTCTGTCATCTGTATTTTACTTCATAGCCAATTTTGTGGCTCTTTTGTGTCACTGCTATCATTCTGAGGCAGATTCTTTAATGGAAGTTATGTTGCTGGTCTTCTGCAAATTCATATATCCAAGAGTTGATGTAGGGATGAGGCATTATGCTGTGGGCTAGGGGTTCCTGGTTCAGATCTCATCTGTCCTGTGAGTTCAGGCAAGACCACCACTTCCTGAACCTCAGACTCCTGTCTGCAATATGTGGGTAATGGTCCTGGCCTAAGGACTAGAGCAAGATAATGGGCTAGTTCATATGATCTCAGTGAGAAAAATAAGCCCAGCAACAGCCCATGGGTTATTGGAGGATTGCCACCCACTCAAACAAGCCATGCCACCTGGGTTCAGATGAAATAGCAAACAGCAGCAGCAAGGTGATTAGGGACATTTAACTGGCATGCATGGCATGGTCAACAGGTTGCTCCAGCTCATTTATCAGGTCATGGTTGCTGAAGAAGATCAATCTGTGTGAAGACATGACAGCAGTGGCAAAAGAGGAAGGAGAATGTCCTTTTCCTTGACATGATCCTGAACTCTTTGGGAAAACTACATCCCTCATGCTCCCCTAGGCTTTTGCTCCATGGTTTGCTTGTTAATGCTTCAGAGTGATGGAATGTGAGAGAAAAGGGAGAAACCATCTCCCTTTCCTGAAATGCCATCACTGCTTGAAAAAAAGGGGGGGGGATAGGGAAGGGGAATCAGGGGTCTGGTTATGATGAGTATTAAGGCTTGGCATTCTTCACTGGCTTACTTCTGATCTGAGCTGGAGAAGAAATTCTGGGTGCATAAATCTACCTTTTGTTTTCAAGAAGGCTTTATGAGCCCCTGAAGTTAATTTATGAGTCTGGGTTTGGAGAACTTCCAGTATTGGTAAATATAGTACGCAAATATCTGGGGGAAAAGTCCTTCTGTTAAAAGGATGACTACTCTGTACTGCAACTCACCTTAGTAATGCACCCCTCCTACCTTCCATGTACTCCTTTACTTAGCTGTTCATTTATTTTGGTCATATGAACGCTGTTCTTGCTGGTGTCATGTCTCTATTGTAGAGTGAGTGTAGAGCTGTATGAAGGAGGTCTCTAGTTCCTTCCTCACTGCAGCCTATCATGTTGTGTAAGCATCTCCTAAAAACAGGGAGAGGGGAGCTTTTCTTTCAATGAGTGAATGTGACAAACATTGCCTGTAGCATCTGTGACAGCAGCCTTGTTTCTAGAAAGGATGCTTTGAAGCAGGCAGTGGGGACTCAAAGCATGTTTTGTTTTCCCTTCCACATACTTTTACTCTTTTGAAAGTGGTTGTCACTGTCTAGAGGTAAGAGCCACCATTCCATTCATGCATGTACACTGCAGGTTATACATAAAATCCAAAAGAGAGGCATCCTGTATGCTCGTTTGCTTGAAATATGTTGGCACAGTTTACAGAAAGAGATGTAGAAAACACTACATGAATGGAAGGAAAACCTCTGCTTCATACACTTAATCAAGCATTACAGAACATTTCTCTTTATGACTAAAAGCATAGGAGAACCATTTACTGTGCCTCACCTGGAGACTGGCATTGGACAATGGATTGCTGATTAGGTATCTGTTCACTTCACAATTCCACCTTCATAATCTTCAAAAGGAGCAGGGAGAGAAAGAATGAGGGTGGCAACAGAGTTCTGTGGGCTCATGCAGGGCTACATCTCCACTTTTTCTCCATTTGGAGCATCTTGAGCCTAACATAACAGATATGGCAGAAGCAGGGCATATTAAGACTCGTTCATAAAGATACTATTTTTAAAAGGTTGTCATGTAAGTATATACAGACAAGTTATACACATCTATCATCCATCCATCATCATCTTCCTTCTATATCTGGTTGAACCATTGGGAAAATGTTTTGTTACACTGACTAGCTTTAACCCAACCTGAGCCCTTCAGGTGAGTTAGTTGTAAATGATGAAGTACAGCAAAGAAGGCCACCCTCCCCATCCCTCAACCCCAGTATTGGTGACTGGGATATGAATCTAAATAAGAAAGAAGTCTGCTTTTGCATCAACAGTAGAGTTGCTGCTGAGATAGGTTTCTTTTAAAATGGATAGAATTGCATAAAATAGCCCACAGATGAGGTCTAGATATACTGTAATGTGTCTAATCATCATCAGGCTGCTTTACTAAATGAATCCTTGAAAATGGTTTGGGAACAAGAGCTCTTGGATTTTCTGCTTTCAGGTGGCAAAGCTCTTCACTGAAGCAATCAAGCATTCTGGAAAGCTGGACAGTAAAAGTCTCTTCCACTACAGGCAGTTCAGTGCTAGCACAGCAGCATAGGCAATTCCAGCAGTAAGTCTCTACAGTCCTGAAGAGGAGAGACCGTTCCTGGCTGACCTGTTTCCCACTTCTGTAAACTGTAGGTGTAATGACTGTCTTCACAAATGAATGCTTCGGAAACACAAGCACATTGTTGCCAGCTCTGCATATTCCAAAAGCTCGATATCCTACCATGTTTCACTCTTGAACTTCATTCCTTAGCGTACTTCCTTGAAATTATCCTAGTGAATTCAGTTAGGCTTCGTTCCAAAGGCACATGCATAATATTTGGATGGAGATCTCAAAGAATTCTGAAATTGGCTTAAACTATGAGAAAATAAAATCAATATCTCTTTTACATGTTGGTGTGGTTTCTGATATTACGAATAATCTTTGTGCATTTTTATACACAGATGGAATCATTCCATCATAAAAAAGAAAACTACCAAGACCAAAGTATGCAAGCATGAAGTATGAGACACAGTAGCATTATATTACAAGCAAGCCAATTTACCTTCTCCCAAGCCCACCACTTCCCCCAGAATTTGCTGGGAAATATTTACTCTTTTAGGCAAAGAAGAGCAGGTGATTTGTGCTGTCCTTTGAGAACTATTATTGTGCTTTTCTTAAAGACTCATTCTGCATCTTCCTTTAGTAACCAGGGATGAAGTCAGAAAATCTGCAGAGTCTAGTTCAAAACTACCATTTAACTGTCATGTGCTCTTAATCTATCTCCTTCCCACCACAGCTCACTCCACAGAATTGCCTGCCCTCTCCTTTACAGTCAGTAATCAGCCTTCTCCTGCTTGATTTACCTCAGCAATATCACAATCACTCGCTACTGAATATGATGAATGTGACAGGAACTCTTTCAGGTAAAGAGAACAGCAATTCACAGCTTTTAGGTGACAGCAGATGACAGTAACAATGAGGCTTCTTTTTGTTTGTTCTCCATCCTCAGTTGTCTCACTGCCTGTTTCTATGCGTTTGGGGCCTGTTCCCACATTGCCTTGCGGTGAGACACAGGAAGGCCTCCTTGAGTCACTTAAAAAAAGATCAAAATGGGAACTTGGGACAGATGACAATTTCGTTTCTTTTTTGTTTTTTGATAAGAGTTGAGCAAAATCCACAAACTTCATCTCTGGCTTGAAAAGAACTGAATGAATGAAATTGAATGTAGGAGGAACCAAGATGGATTAATCCATGATTTTAGGCAAAGGGCTTTGAGTGCTTAGCTGTTAAAAACCTGGCTTTGAATTCCTGTGCATGTTGCTATGCTTGTGGTTAATTAAAGTAGCCACCACTTTTTTCTGACAGTCTCCTCATGTTTAATATAGCAGGCAGGTAAAACACAGTGTATTGCTGCAGCCAAGGCACCTTCATTTCAGGTCCAAGGAAACTCTGGAATATGGAATATACAAGACATGTATTGATGAAACATGAATGCCAGTTATCAATAAACAAGCAAAAAGAAAGCTCACACATGTCCCTCCAACAGCTGCAGTGCTTCCTGATACAATGGATGTGGTGATGGGGCACTGATTGATTTGCTTACATCCATGCCCTCTCCTGGTTCTAAGCACAAAGCCAAAAGGCAAACTATCCAGCTAAAGGTTTTCTAGAAGTCTCTCTGCCAGCTCAGGCTAACACCCCTTCCTGTGAGGCAGGTGGGTGAAGCTGCTACATCAAAGTAAACTGTTTGTCACATCAAAGGCTGTGAGAAATGTAATTGGGGGAAGCCACTTCAAGGCAAGTATCTCCTGTGCTTTTTCTAACAAGCTCAAGCTATATGTAGGGGCCTGGCATGGTTCCAATAAACTAGCCTGGCTTTTGGGCACTGTGAAAGTATTTAGCCTTACCTCTCCACTCTTCTGGTAGAGCCCATCCAGTGCACATGGTCCTTTCCCTGTACCAATGCAGGGAGATGGGAATTAAGTTTGGTTTGCCAAAAATTTACCAACATTTCCAATTTGTTTCATATTTGAGGTGGAAAGACCTTAGGAGATGAAAAACTTGATGACAGGAGAAAGTGCAGCTCACAGGTTTGTAGCTCTCTAATGGCAATCTCCTTGGCTATGTCAGGGTTCAGGGAAAAAGCACTGTATGATGTAAAGATGAGGGTTGTCAGTGCTCAGAAAAGGTCACAGGGCTGAGGATGACTCCTATAAAAGCCCAAAGAGCTTTCACAGTTAGTGCCGAGGTAGATTGTCCAAGAGCTCTGACCAGTCTAGGGGAATTTGTACCCTTGAGTCATTTCTCATATGGGATTGGATGGTGAATGCAGTTTCATGCCATAATAATAAACTCGGGGATTACTTTCTCCAGGTGTTATGCTCTTTTCTATACCAGGGCTCATCCTGAGAATATATGAATTAACAATAAACTGCTGTTTGTGCATACAGAGTGCCTTTTCATTACAACTAAATAGCTAAAATTACTTCCAGCTACCCTGAGATTAGCTATAAAGATCAGACTTCTCACAGACTAAATGTCTCCATGATGAAGTAGGTAAAAAATAACAGGTAATATCATAAAGCAACAAGAAGAATGGGACCCTTTTTGGTCTTACTTTCTGGCATTTCATATTAGAAGTGCCCTTAAATGCAGTATCTATGACAGTCTTCCCAAACTGGTGTCCTCCAAATATTTTGGCTTACAATGCACAGCATTCTTCAACATTGGCCATACTGGCTGGGGCTGATAGGAGTGCTGGCATAAACATCTGGAATGTAGCAGACAGGGGCCAGTTGATCCACATGATGGTAATGTGCAGTAGCTTTCTCCAATGCCGAGGCCATCATCCAGCTACAAATCCCGAGGAGCAAATATAATATACTTGTTCCTAGTATATTATAGGTATAATGCCTGCCCGTTCATTCTGCTGTCTGGCACTAGCTGTCAGTGGACAACTTCTTCAGACCATACTTGGAGAGCAGAGCTCTTCTAATTCCAGGTGGTCTGCTGGCTGCTCTTCAGATAAACCACTGTCTTCTGCAAAAGAGGACATATGGCTACTAGGAACACTTACTTGAGAGTAAGCACCATCCCACTGAGGCCTAGTTCTAACTGGGAGGAAAGATCATAACCCTTCTTATGGGTGTAATGTGCCCAATTGAAGGTGGGTGGCTTTCATGATGGAATGGGTCCCCAAAGAACAGCAGCAGCGCAAAGGACACTTGCATGCCAGGGCTGGGCTTGAATCTGCCTCCCTTTACATAGGAGGTTTCCATGTTGAGGGTTCTTTCTGTGTGGAGCAGCATCAATTCTCAGGGGTTCCCAGACTGTGATGGGCAGCTCAGATCCAGGGTTAGCATCTAGGCCTCTGCAGGTCTGCCTTCCAAGTAAATAATGGACTTTTTTCTTTTTCTATCTAGGTCATGCAAGGCTTACCTTAAAACCTCTGCTATTTTCTCTCTTACCATTTCATAAATAATATCTGGAATATTTAAAAAAAGCTGTACGGAGACTTCTACACCTGTCAAATACAGAATGTACACAGTGACGGTTCCTTGATTTTCATGCTCTTTGTGCTGGCAGACATTCTGAGTGGGGAGCCCTGCTCTGACTGAATGCTCATTTACCTCTGCAGCTGCAGGTACTCGAACCAGTTTATGCAGTGTCCATAACCTCTCTTACAATAAGGAGGAAATTAGCTGAGAAACAAGCCAGGATTGAATGCTCGCTAAATGCTTGTTAATTGCATACCAGCATTATTGTCTTGCTGTGTGTGCCAAGCTTCCTGCAGGCTCAGGTGCTATCAATGCACCATCCATGTGTAATCACCTCTTTAATTACACACTGTACCAAAGGTTCACAGGCAGCAGAGACCTTGCTGCTCACTGTGGCCATCACTTTTGTTCTGACTATAAAAAGGGTTGTTCTCCTCTTTCCTTCCTTGTGTCAAATGAGACAATGCAAAATATCCACTACTATTTTGAAAAGTAAGACTGAATACTGAGAAGCAGAACAACGTCCTGTACATCCTCCCTCAGCGTGTGACCTCCATATATCTGCATCCCGTGATCTTCTTACAACAAGGAGGGATACAAGCATTCTGGGATAAGCACCTGCAGCTGTTGGGAAGAACACAGATTGCAGGAACTTATCAAGTAGTTCCCTTCATCACACCCTCTTTCTGCACTGACTTCTAAACGCTTGCTGTCTATTATTCAAGATGGGACTGTGGATGCAGCCAGGATAAGAGATGCCAGAGTAGTTTACACAACCATTTGCTCATTTTCAGAAAGCCAGGAGAATTGTGCATTGATTTAATGAAGGCAGGGGACCAATAAGAGGGAAAGAGGAGACAGCACAAAAAGGTTATTGTAATCATTACAAAAAGCAGAGGATGTGTACATCTGTTATAGCATGGGGAGAATCTGGACATAGAAGAGGGACCAGTTTCCTGTAATAACTGCCCGGTCACCAGATGAACAAACCCAGAGACATTTTCCATGTGAAGGGATGATCAGACAATCAGGAAACTGGCCCACAATTAACGAGGCTGCATTTCCATGAGCAGAGCTGCAGGGCAAACAGACATCCACATTGTTCTCTTCAGGCTGGTGTGGCCCACTCAGCCAGACTATGCTGGCTCCATCTGTCCTGGGTCCAAGAGACAGAAACTTCCCTTTTGCAAGCAGCTGCAGGCCTCAGCTCAAGGAAAAAGCCAGCTCACCTGGTAGAGGTGTAGGCCAAGCAGCATCCCTTATCTAAGCTGTTAATAAGCTGTCCCTAAACCATAAGCATCTCCTAGAATCATCTCAGCCTGGGAATGAACCATCACTGGGCAGTCAGCAAACACACAAGAGATGCCTCTCTTTCATCTGGGCAAAGTGTGGGGATACGCAAAGAAGCAAGGTGAGGATGTTTTCTCTTCTGGTATGGGCAGGGGAGCTTGAGGGAAGTCCAGGAGAAATTGCCCACAGTTTCTTGGGTACCAGTAGCCAAGCATGGTTTTTCTCCAACCAGAGAGGGGAAGGCTGGATACAGGCACTGAGAGGTGACCGTAGTGGATCTTCAAAGAACAAAGTAGGCAGTTTGGCGCAGGGCTGTACAAGCCAGATAGCATTTTCCCCTTTGGTTTCCCCTTTGCACTGATTTGCTACATGGAACCTCTTACTGCTTGCATTCAAGAAGCTGGCCAACATTTTCCCTATTCTGTACACTCCTGAATCCCTAATCAATCTTCTACTCCCCTAAATTGTGTACTTTGCGGGGTGAAAGGGAGGAAGCTCACAAGAGGTTTGCCAAGTTTTGGGTCATGCCACACTGTTTCCATACCCAGGTTGTGGAGTGAGACCTACAGCTTAGTTGTGTTCTCCCTAAGGAGGCAGGCAGGCTGTGAAGAACCCCAACAGACAGAAGCCTGGTGGGATCCTTAGCCAGTTGTCTCCAAGGGACTGAGAGCATTTGGGAGCAGAGGTCTGATTTTCTCTTGGTGGTGGCAGCTGGAACCAGTGAAGCAGAACTTGCTCTCTTGCACCAGCTCATCACACACAAATAAACCTACCTGGTAGGCATTAAGACCTGAATATTGCTAAATGCTGTTTCACTGAAGGGAGCCCTGCCTCCCTTGCTCAATTTTATTTTATTTATTTACAACTTTTATATGCCATCCCCTATGCATGGCATCTCAGGACGGCTTACAATCATGCATGTGTGTGGATGACCAGCAACTTGAGGGGACGGCCCTGTTTCTGGGCTGTATCACCTCAGGCTTGGGGCAGATGGGAATTTCAGCCTTGAATGCTCCTTCACAGAATGAAAGTTCCCTCCATGTAGAAAGCTAGTATGCTGGTGAGAGAGTCTCATGATGCATTCTTGCCAGTCTATCATTCTCTGTCGATTCAGACTAGACATCCAACAGGCCCCTAAAGTTCTGGCCTTAACCTCAATTTTTTTTTTTTTTTTTTGAAGTCTTACTAGTTCCAGTTAAAAGACATAAACCTGCTGTCAAGTAGGTTTAGAAGACCCACAAGACAGAGAACTAGACAAGGCCTTTATTGTCTGTCTCAAACAAGAACAGAATAGTGACAAGAAACTCCTGACTCCGCTCGGATGCAACTAAGGCCACTGCCACCATTAGAGAAGCCCTGAAATGATGCCAATCCCAACTGAGGCATTATGCCTGAGCAGGACATCTGAAACTGGGCAAGGGGCATGGAGCCCTGTATGTTATGCCTGGCTATCATGCTTCCCCCATTCTCTGCATTGAGCACCGAAGTCTGGGGTGGGGTGGGGTGGGGTGGGGTGGGGTGGACTCCTACTCGGATCTGATGTGAGGAGAATCCTCTGGGAGCCCAGATAAAACTGAGTTTGCTAAGTAGGCATCATGTCAGAGGGAGTATTAGATCTCAACACACTTGCTGTATTAAATTAATATCCCACCCTTTTCTCTTGCAAGAGAAACAATCTCCAGAGAAAATGATCTCTGAGTGAGTTCAAAAGCTCTGAGCCAGCACAGGCATGCTCAGTGGGGAGATGGCTGTGATCATGGTTGCGCTTGTGCAGGGGAGACAGATGCGATTGCGGTCATGGTTGGGTCAGGGGCAGGGGAGATGGCTGCAATCACGGTCGTGCTCATGCAGGAAAGATGGGCGCGGTCACTGTCATGCTCGGGGGGGGGGGGCGGGGAGAGATGGCCGCAATCGCACTTGCTTTCCCTGCACAAGTGTGCCCATCTTCCCTGCATGAGCGTGCCCGTGATTGCACCCGTCTTCCCTGCATGATTGTGCTGGGAGGTGGGGTGGGAAGACGACTGCGATTGCACCCGCCTTCCCTGCACGAGCACAATCACATCAGTCTTCCTCCACCCCAAGCACGATCGCGCCCATCTTCCACACCCCAGCACGATTGAAGACATTGTAGCTATGTCCCTTAAATATGGACATGCTCTTCCCCACCTCATCCTGGGCTTCTGCTGCAGCCCAAGCGAGTGGAGCAAACATTTTAATTTTTTTATTTTTAATTAATTTTAATTTTATTATTGTAATTAAACTTAATGTGCAGTGTGCATAGGAATTCATTCATATATTTTTTCAAACTATAGTCTGGCCCTCCAACAGTCTGAGGGACAGTGAACTGGCACCCTGTTTAAAAAGTTTGAGGACCCCTGCTCCAAGCCAACCCAGCTTCTGATGGGGCAGGGCAAGGCAAGTCAGCCTTCTGCAGAGCAGCCCCTGAAATTGGTGGCACCACTGTGGCCAGCCTCTGCTCCTGCAGGAATGAAAGTGAGTGAGGCTCACCACTAGCCCTCTCCTTCATATGGCTTCCCTACCACAAAGAGTGGACAGGGATGCTGGCTACACTTGCACAGGCTACTTGACAGGATCAGCAAGATGCGAAGGAGCTCATGCTGTCGCCCCACGTGCACACAAGCTCTCCAGTCCCAGGGTAGCGGGTGATGGCAGCTGGCTGTCCTTTCTGACAGGAAGGGGGAAGCAAAGCTGAAGGCCCTTTGCCAGTCAAAGGGCACTGGAACTGGCCGTGTGGCAGGGCCTCAGCAACCCTCTCCCTGACTAGGTTCAGACAGCACAAGGGCTGAGTGTGGGTTGTCACTGAACTGTGGGTTAAATTCTGGGTTAGCTTATGATCTGAACTTGGCTGAGAGAACAAACTGTGGTGAACAGCCCATGATTCAAAGTCCAGCCACAAACCATGGGTTCTCTTTGTGGGGGTTAGCACAGCCAGGTTCAGACGACATGACAACACTGCCTTCACCAAGAAGCCATGGTTCAATGCTTGAGCGTGGGTTCTTCCTGTGTTGTCTGAACCCAGCCATTGGGTTGTGGGCCTGATCTACAGCATGCCCATGTTAGCATTGCAAAAGCATTGCTGCTTTCCCAATGGGCAACTGTCAGTGTAGATGTGTGCATGCACACAGACTCACGCATGTGCACTCAGCAACACAGATGGCTAGATTTTTGCCTTCCCCAACACAGCAGAACCTGAATCACAGCCAGAAATGCCCTGCCAAAAGAGATGAGAGAGAGAAAAGGGAGGAAGGGCAGCACTTTAGTTAAGAGGCAATAAAGACTGAAGCTTCGGCAGAGTGGAGAGAGGCAATTAGAGGACATGTGCCCAGAAATTTAATTGTAAATGATTGTACAGCAGGATTATAGGACATCTGTTTAATCCAACAACAACCTCTGATACATTGCTGTTAAGATATGTTTATGCCAGATAAAGTAATCTTTAAGAGAAAACAGTATTTCTCTTTAACTACTGGAGAAAGAGCCAACAAATTGAAAAAAGTTATTGCGAGGAGTCTATTAAAATAATAGTTAGGTCTTTCATTGTTAGAGTCCATAATGAGATTTTGTCTTTCGCTTAGGGTAGTTAGGGTTAATTGTTTTCACACTAAGTCTGGTGCATTTACCTTGCTTGACAGAGGAGGCAATTATTGTCCTGATCGTCACAGTATTAAAACATAAAATAATTATTTAGTGTTATGTTGCCTGATAGGGGAAATTCATTGCATAGTCCTTAAAGAACCCTTAAAATGTGAGAGGTGCCACTTTAATATATTGGCCTCAACCACTAGGATTAATGAAACAAAATACTTTCCCTTTGACATAGGAAGCATTGAATAAAAATAAATCAAAAGAATGAAAGAGTTTGCTTTAGTAGCTATAGATGCTGCAATAATGATATTTGAACACATGTTCTTTGTCAAACAGAAAGGTTTTTAAGCATTTATCTCTACAGATAGAATTGGGTTACGGACCAAATGCCAGCTTGCTGCAAGTTCTGTGTTGCTTGTTTACCCAGAAGATCTACCCATCAGAACATAGAGGAAAAAGGGGAATGCTAAAATTGTGTGGGTATGTGATAGGTAGGTGTCCACATGGAAATTTTCCAGGGGTAATGATACTCTTTCCAGTGCTAAAATTAGCAAGGCATACGGTTGTTCCTATTCTTGGCTAGGGGGCCATTGGTGCTGTTGACTTGTGGGGAGAAGAAGAGCTCCATCAGCCTTTGTCTGGCCTTCTGGGTCTGCATTGGCTGCTGATGGGGCTTGCCACAGTGTCATCAGCCCGGGAGGGGGCATCCTCTTGCCCATTTGCCAATCTAAGGGCCATGCCCAGCAGCAGTCCTTGCTGAGCCAATGTAGAGGCTACTGATCGCTGCAGTGTTGGTTCTGGGAAGAGATTTTTCATCAGGTCTCTATAAAGCACTGGGTTTTATTCCCTCCAGACTATTTTGCCTCACTCAAAATACCTAATTTCCTAAGGCTGATTTGGGAACATTACTATATGTTGCTGTAACAAATGGCGATCTTGCTTTCCCTGGAGACTTAAGGTGCAATCCTATGCAAGCTGGGAGGTATAGGCCTTCTTTCCCTAAACTTGCAAAGGAATGTGATGTGTAGTTACCAGATGCACACTGCCTGAGAGGGCTGGAGGCTGTTAGACATAATGAATGGGAATGGGATTCTGCTGCAACTCCAGGAGAATAGCTCAGGGCAAGGGGAGCCACTGCATCAAGCTGTTCTCTGGCTTTGTCTTCCGAGTTTACCTGGGAGTCAAGCTGGGCTGCTGCTAGAGCTGCTTTTGCACATTCTATCTGAACAGATGAGCCAAAGTTCTGCCCCTTCTATACCGAGCAAGCTCACTGCGGCCTCGTTGTTCACACCATTCTGTATGTTGTTGGCTCTCCCTTTTCTCCCCAGCTTCCACCATGGTTTCAGCTGCATGTTTAAGGAGTTTGGGTGTTTCATTCCAAGCTCTGGTTCAGGGATGGGGCCATTCCTTCCCCTCTGCAAAGCGCTCTGGCCTCCATTCATAAGTGAAGGGAAACAAAGGGAAACTGGTACCACCCAGAGTATAACTGAGCAGTTTCTCTTGCACTTTTATTTGTGTAGGTGAGCAGGAAAGTAGCAGCCTTGCAAGAAAGAATGGGCAGGTGAACTCTTCCTAGCCATCCTGACAAGTTATTTCCCTGAATAAGTGGCCAGAAAGAGCAAGAACAGTTGGCCTCCCAGTCTGAGTGGCACTGAAGAATGTGGGCCATGTGTCCTTTTTTTCTTCTTTGAAGGGCTGTCAGCAGTCTGCCCTCTTTGAAGGCATCCTCTGTCTGAATAAACTGGACCTGAACTGAGCAGCCAAAGATAAAGAACCATCAGAAGCAAGAGCAGGGGAGCTTAACAGGGACCACCAACAGCACCTGAGCAGCAATTCTGAGCCATGGACACATGTCGCCTAGTGTCATTCTCCCACTCCATGGTGAGATGCTATCCCTTCAAATTACAATAATTATTTCTAAATTTGCAACCCTATGTATGCATTAGCAACATGCTAATTTTATATGGATAAAACACCCGTTGTACATTCATTTAGTGATGCCTCTTTCCTTGGCAACACATAAGTGGCTATTCTGTGCTGCTCCTCCACCCATTCCATTTTTGGGGTTAACACTGTACCCAACCACATAATGGGGTCATTGACAGCAACCTCTGCCTTCTACCCCAGCGACAATAGATTTCTGCATGTGGAAAATGAGAGGCTCAAGGATGTCTCTCGGTCTGTATATATGAGTGTTTTTTCCTCTGACTATATTGTCAGTATACAAGAGGTATACTAGTTTAGCAGCTGCAAAAACTAGTTTCAGAATACATTATGTTGAAAGTAGCAGCTGGTTGCTTGCTTGTGACTTGAAGATCATAAAATGCAAAAGCCTGGAGCAAAACAACTCTCTGGGTGTCACATGGTTGCCCTCAGAAGACAATTAATGTTATTTCCCTGTTCTGCTCATCACCTGCTGTGCAGCCTTCAGGAAAAAGCAATCTATTGAACTAAAGAGACCTGGAGGGTAGCAGGATTCATCTATTGATAGCCACTTCAGCAGAAATTGGGCCTGGTAGTTTCCTTGCCAGGCATTGCTGGAGTTTTCAAACATGTTTCTGCTGGGCTTCAAAGGCCTATAGGACGTGGGTTCTCAAACTACAGCCCAGGGACTGGATCCGGCCTGCCTCAGAGGCTTTCAATGCGCCGCCTGTGCACCCACCACCGCTTGCCTCACTCCCCATGCGGGGAAGTGGCAGCTTGCTCGCAAGGAGATCATTTTGTACTCCTTCGGACAAAATAATCTCCAAGAGACAAGCTGCTGCCTCGCACATCCGCTGCTGCATTGCGGCGTGTACCCACCCCCACCTTGCCTTGCTTCCCCTCGCTGTGCCCACACACCCTGCCTCAGTGCCCGTGCGCCCTGCCCCCACTCCCGTGCTGGCCTGGCCACCCACCCACCTACCCCGTCAGCACCACCCCTGCAGACTGTGCCCAGCACTGGCACCTTTCAACTGGTCCCCTGGTGAAAAAGTTTGAGGACCCCTGCTATAGAATAACCTTTGTGCTTGCATTTCAGAAGGACAATCTAGTCCTAGAGAAAGGGAATATAGGTCCTAGACAGCTGTTTAAGTCCTAGACAATTCATTTTGTGTGTTGGTTACCCAGGAGAGATTAGGAACTCTGCTGATGGTCCTCCCACCCCATAACTCTTCTGTTGCCCTATGCTGATGAAGGTGGTCTTTCTTTGGTGTTAAAGAACTCTAGAATTACTGCTCCAGGAAATCTCAATTTCTATGCTGAGGTTTCAAGTTCTGGGATGACTCAGAACTTTATGGTCACCATGGCAACCATGGGGTTGTTTCAAGATGTTTTCTCAACTGGGCAGGGAGATGGTGAAGGGTGGGAGAACTAACATGTAGCTATTGTTATGGTTGGATCACTTCCTTTTGTAGTCTAGACTCCCGGTGGCCTTTCCCTTCTGCAAGGGTGGGGGATTTTTTTTAAAAAAAACAGTCTATCCTTGAAGGCTAATAGATTCCAATGGATTCAGAAAGACTCCAAGGAATTTTCCAGCTGGTATGGCTGGAAGTCCAGGTCACTCTGTGAAATGCAGAGATGGCTTGGACAGCAGACATGATTGCACCTAAGTGTCATCTCCCTCTGTACAGAGCCTGGCCATCTCCTGGCATTCACCTGAGCTGAGAGCAATGAAGCAAGAGGAAAGAGGGCTAGAATGCAAGTGGGGGAATTTGCTTGCTTGTTTATTTATTTAAAGCTTTTATGACCATCCATCTACTGGTGTCTCAGGATGGTTTACAACAAGCAACAAGTTTGTTTAGTCACTAAGTTGTGTTCGACACTTCACGACCCCATGGACAACATTCCTCCAGGCTCTTCTATCCTCCACAATCCCTCAGAGTCCACCTAAGCCCAAACTGACTGCCCCAGTGACCCCATCTAGCCTTATCAACCTCTGCTGTCCTCTTCTCCTTTTGCTGTCAATTATTCCCAGCATCCCCCTTCTTGGATCACTGTCCTGTCGTGGTGAAGGGACTTGTGTAGCTCAATGAAGCTATGAGCTGTGCCATGCAGGGCCACCCAAGACGGACAGGTCATAGCAGAGAGCTCTGACAAAACGTGATCCACTGGAGAAGGAAATGGCAACCCACTCCAGTATCCTTGCCATGAAAACCCCATGGACAGTACCAAAAGGCAAAAAGATGACACCAGAAGATGAGCCCCTCAGGTTGGAAGGTATCCAATATGCTACTGGGAAAGAGCGGAGGGCTAGTACTAGTAGCGCCAGAAAGAATGAAGCGACTGGGTCAAAGCCGAAAGGACACTCAGTTGTGGATGTATCTGGTGGTGAAAGGAGAGTCCAATGCTGTAAAGATCTATACTCCATAGGAACATGGAATGTAAGATCCATGAATCAAAGCAAGCTGGACATGGTCAAACAAGAGATGACAAGACTGAACATCGACATCTTAGGAATCAGTGAACTAAAATGGACAGGAATGGGTGAATTTAATTCAGATGACCATAAGGTATACTACTGTGAGCAAGAATCCCTCAGAAGAAAAGGAGTAGCCTTCATAGTCAATAAAAGAGTAGGAAAAGCAGTACTGGGATACAATCTCCAAAATGACAGAATGATCTCAGTTTGAATCCAAGGAAAACCATTCAACATCACAGTAGTCCAAGTCTATGCCTCAACCACTGGTGCTGAAGAGGCTGAAGTTGATTGGTTCTATGAAGGCCTACAACACCTTCTAGAATTAACTCCAAAAAATGATGTCCTTGTCATCCTGGGTTATTGGAATGCTAAAGTAGGAAGCCAAAAGATAACTGGAATAACAGGCAAGTTTGGCCTTGGAGTACAAAATGAAGCAGGGCACAGGCTGGCAGAATTTTGTCAAGAGAATACGATGGTCATAGCAAACACTCTTTCCCAACAACCCAAGTGATGACTCTACACATGGACATCACCAGACGGTCAACACAGAGATCAGATTGACTATGTGCTCTGCAGCCGAAGATGGAGAAGCTCTATACAGTCAGTAAAAACTAGACCAGGAGCTGACTGTGGCTCTGATCATGAGCTTCTTTAAGCAAAATTTAGGCTTAAATTGAAGAAAGTAGGGAAAAGCATTAGGTCACTCAGGTATGACCTAAATCACATTCTTGATGAATATACAGTAGAGGTGACAAATAGATTTAAGGAATTAGATCTGATAGACAGAGTGCCTGGAGTACTATGGGCGGAGGTTCACAACATTGTACAAGAGGCAGCAACTAAAACCATCCCAAAGAAAAAGAACTGCAAGAAAGCAAAATGGCTGTCAAAGGAAGCTTTACAAATAGTTGAGGAAAGAAGGGAAGCGAAAGGCAAGGGAGAAAGAGAAAGATACACCCAGTGGAATGTAGAATTCCAGAGAACAGCTAGAAGAGATAAGAACACCTTCTTAAATGAACAGTGCAATGAAGAAAACAACAGAATAGGAGGACCAGAGATCTCTTCAAGAAAATTGGAGATATGAAGGGAACATTTCATGCAAAGATGGGCATGAGAAAGGACCAAAATGGCAGGGACCTAACAGAGGCAGAAGAAATTAAGAAGAGGTGGCAAGATTACACAGAAGAACTATACAAGAAAAAGCTTAATGTCCCTGATAACCACAATGGGGTGGTCGCTGACCTTGAGCTAGACATCCTGGAATGTGAAGTCAAATGGGCCTTGGGAAGTCTGAGCAACAACCAAGCTAGTGGAGGTGACAATATTCCAGCTGAGCTATTCAAAATCCTAAAAGACAATGCAGTAAAAGTGCTACACTCAATATGCCAGCAAATTTGGAAAACTCCAGTGGCCACACGATTGGAAAAGGTCAGTTTACATTCCAATCCCAAAGAAGGGCAATGCCAAAGAATGTTCAAACTACTGCACCATTGCACTCATTTCACAGGCTAGCAAAGTGATGCTCAAAATCCTACAAGCTAGGCTCCAGCAGTATGTGGACCGAGAAATACCAGAAGTACAGGCCAGATTTTGAAGAGGGAGAGGAACTGGCGATCAAATTGGCAACATACGCTGGATCATGGAGAAAGCTAGGGAGTTCCAGAAAAACATCTACTTCTGCTTCATTGACTATGCTAAAGCCTTTGATTGTGTGCATCACAACAAATTGTGGCAAGTTCCTAAAGAGATGGGAGTACCAGACCATCTTATTTGTCTCTTGAGAAACCTATATGCAGGTCAAGAAGCAACAGTGAGAACTGGACATGGAACCACTGATTGGTTCAAAATTGAGAAAGGAGTTCGGCAAGGCTGTATACTGTCACCCTGCCTATTTAACTTATATGCAGAGCACATCATGAGAAAGGCAGGGCTAGATGAATCACAAATTGGAATTAAGATTGCCAGGAGAAATATCAACAGCCTCAGATATGCAGATGATACCACTCTCATGGCAGAAAGTGAAGAGGAACTAAAGAGTCTCTTGATGTGGGTGAAGGAGGAGAGTGCAAAAGTTGGCTTGAAACTCAACATTAAGAAAACTAAGATCATGGCATCTGGTCCTCTCACTTCCTGGCAAATAGATGGGGAAGAATGGAGGTAATGACAGATTTTATTTTCCTGGGCTCCAAGATCACCGCAGATGGGAAGGTCTGGAGGAATGTTGTCCATGGGGTTGCGATGGGTCGGACACGACTTCATGACTAGCAACAAGCAACATTCCCAGCATCAGGGTCTTCTCTAGTGAGTTCTTCCTTCTCATTAGGTGGCCAAAATATTTGAGTTTCATCTTCAGTATCTGACGTTCTAAAGAACAGTCAGGGTTGATTTCCTTTAAGATTGTGTAATTTGATTTCTTTGCAGTCCAAGAGACTCTCAGAAGTCTTCTTCAGCATCACAATTCAATGGCATCTTCAGCACTCAGTTTTCCTTATGGTCCAACTCTCACAGCCATACATTCCAATTGGGATGTTTCCATCCAAAGGTGGAGGAAAACTTGTGCTAAATCTGACTGAATGCAGACTAGAGCTCATTACTGAGCCTGTGCTGCAGCAGTGAGGGTGGCAAAAAAAGTTCTTTTCCACCCCCATTGCATCTTCTTGGCATTGCCCATTGAAGCTTTTCTGAGTGATCTATGGCTTTCTCCCTATGGCCAGGGAGGAAAATGGTGGAACCCCTGACAACATGCTGTGAAAAATTTGCACAGCTTTTAGAAGACAAAGTTGCTCAGATCCATTATGAACTGGATGGCATAAATGATGGAGTTCTGCTAGCAAAATTTCCTTGAGTACCATCTTGTCCAGTTTTATGGGATGCATTTTAGTTGTTGAGGCCCTTGGCTAAGTGTGGATGATCACCTGTTTGCTTGACCCTTGACCTCTGATAAGGAAGATGTTCATTGGGTACAGGAGGTTGCCAGATCCTTTATCAGAGGGGGGTGGGGTTGGTGCTGGCCTTTGGATTAGCAATTAGGCCAGTCCTGAAAAAGCCTAACCTGGACCCAGATGTTAACAACAGCTAGGCATGATGCTTATGCAGGTGGTTGTTGGTCAACTGCAGGTATTCTTGAATGGAACTTCTAGTTCTATTTCAATTGGGCCTCAGGAATGGTTTGGAACAACCGCCTTGGTGGCCCCATTCAATGTCCTTTGCTGGGAGAGGGATAAGGGGAGTACAACTCTGTTATTCTCTTGAACTTCTCAGTAGCTTTTGATACCATCAGCCATGCTATCCTTCTGGATAGGCTCTCTGGGTCAGGAGTTGGAGGTACTGCATTGCAATGGCTCCCTGCCTATGTGGATGGATAGTTCTAGAAGGTACCAGGGAATTGTTGCTCTGCACTATGGCTGCTATACCCCCTCAACTGTGTTGTTCAAAATCTACATGAAAGCAGCTGGGGAGGTTATCTGGAGGAGTGAGCTGGTGCATCATCCACATGCAGATGTCACCCCATTCTGTCTCTCGTTTTTATTCAATTCAGGTGAGACTGTAGCTGATCTAGATACACACCTAGATAGGATGATGGCCTGGATGAGGGCCAGTAAACTGAGATTCCAACCAGACAAGATGGAAAGACCATTAGTGGGATGGCTCATTTGCCTGGATAAGTGGTATGTAGCCTGTTCTGGGCATGGCCTTCTGGGGAACCCCAGAGGGGCAGGATGGGATCTCTGCAAGCTGGACTTTTTCTGCCAGTCTGAGGCTTGGATACCAAAACATTTCATGTTTTGAAATGTTAATAGCAGCTGGGTATGGTTGTGGAAGAGGGACTTTGACAATCCTTTCAAGCTGGACATTACAAAGGCACCAGGCCCTGATTACACCTGAGAGTACTTAGAGAGTTGGCAGGGGTTCTCTCACATCGCTGGCCTCCATTTTTGAGGCCTCGTGGAGAACGGGTGACGTTCCAGAGGACTGGAGGGTGGCATCGGTGGTCCCAATTTTCAAAAAGGGTAGTAGAAGGAACATGGGGAATTACAGACCAGTTAGCCTTACATCCATTGTAGGAAAGACAATGGAAAGGCTCATAATAGAGAGAGATCTAGTGATGCTAGATAGGGAAGGGAGGCTGACAGCCACACAACACGGCTTCTGCAAAAACAGGTCCTGCCAGACAAACCCTGTGGAATTCTATGACAAGGTTTCAAGATGGCTAGATGGAGGGGATGCAGTGGATGTGGTATACCTGGATTTCAGTGAGGCCTTTGACAAAGTGCCCCATGATATCCTGGTGGAGAAACTGAGGAGTTTTGGGATACACCAAAGCAGTGTCCGATGGATTAGGGCATGGTTGACTGACCGAAAGCAGAGGGTAACCATTAGTGGGGAATCATTGGGATGGTGGCCAGTGACAAGTGGGGTCCCCCAGGGCTCTCTCCTGGGGCCCTCTCCTGGGGCCAATGCTGTTTAATCTTTTCATCAGTGACATGGAAGAAGGAGTGAACAGTCTGCTGATCAAATTCGCAGACGATACTAAAGCTGGGGCAGTGGCCACAACTGATGGGCAGGTACTCCAGATCCAAAAGGATCTGGACAGACTATGGAAGTCGGCAGGAGACAACAGGATGGCGTTCAATGTGGATAAGTGCAAGGTCTTGCACTTGAGGCATTGGAATGGGTGTCATAAGTACAGGTTAGGGGACAAGTAGCTGGAGAGCAGCACTTGTGAAAGGGACCTCGGGGTACTGGTTGACCTCAGGCTAAACATGAGTCAGCAGTGTGATGCGGTGGTCAAGAGGGCGAACGCCACCCTTGGTTGCATAGCCAGAAGTGTGGCTTCTAGATTGAGAGAGGTATTACTATTGCTCTGTAAGACTCAGGTGCACCTGCAACTGGAGTATTTTGCTGAATTTTGGGCCCCTCATTACAGGAAGGATATAGCTAGGTTAGAGTCAGTGCAGTGTAGGGCCACAAGGTTGGTAGCCGGTTTGCAGGGATGCCATATGAGGCAAGACTGAGGGAAATGGGTCTCTTCAGCCTGGAGAAGAGGAGACTCAGAGGGGATATGTTGACATCATACAGGTGTGTGATGGGATGTCACATGGAGATGGGTAGAGACCTGTTCTCCCCTGCAGAGGAAGGCAGGATGCACTCCCACAGAGCAATGCTCAGGGAACCCCGGTTCCATTTGGATGCCAGGAAGCACTTCCTGACAGTCAGGACCCCGAGGGTGTGGAATGGGCTTCCACGGGAGGTGGTTGAGGCCCCATCGGTGCGTGTGTTCAAGGATAGGCTGGATGCCCACATGGTGGGCATGTCGTGAGTGGAGCCAGCTGGAGCCAGGGGTCAGACTAGATGGACTGGGAGACCTCTTCTAACTCACTCTGTTTCTATGTTTCTGTGTTTCCTGGTTTTATTTAAATGATTTATTCATTGAAAATTATGTTAAGACTTCCTTTAAGGGTTAAGGCAGCCCCCCTTCAGAGCTGCAGTTTGCCTCTCAGGGCAAAGTATAATGCTGTGCAAGTAAATTCCACAATACTTTTATCTTGTGGGAAGAAACATGGTCATTCTGCCATTTTACTGAACTTCCTTCCTGAACTTGCTATGCTCATCTCAATAGTCCTGGAAGGGTGCTGCACTTTTCTAACTTGGCAGGCGCATTTCCTGCTTGTGATCAGGGGATGTCTGGTGCAAGCAGTAATGGAAAAATACAATATTGTGCATGGCCTAGCCATGGAGCCAGGTGGGACTTGATAGCCTAATCATGAGTGATGACAGCCTCATTTAAGACGCTGGCATCAAAACAGAGGATGGTCCTCCAGAAGAGGCATGCCTGAGAGATTATAGTTTTTCCTATAGAAATCTTAAAAAACCAATATATCTTAATAAAAGGCTTGCCACTACAAACAAGGTAGAAAAGTGATACATCTTAATAAGACTCCACAGCCTCACTTAAGCAAAAAACAAAACAAAACAACCCTAAATCACAGCAGGAAAACACCTTCCCCTCAAAAATGCATTAAGTCATTCCACTCCTTTTACAGACGAGCAGGCCATGTGTGCACAACTGAATTTCCTGCTGATTGTTTGTACAATGCCACTCCAGGGCAGGTTTTTTGCACACTGGCCCTTACCCATCTCTGCCAGGCCTTGGCCAAGCTCAGAAGCAGGCTGCTGCTCTGGGTCTGAGCTTGGCACATTCAGGAGAGGATCTGTAGGGTAGATGAAGTGGCAGTACCAGAGTGGGCAGCTGTAAGATCCAGGGCATGGGTGGCAGAGAGCAGAACAGAGCCACCAGGACTCAGATAATACCATTAGTAAACTATATGACCAAAGTCCAGTCACCAGCCAAATCTCCAGATATCTCCATTATCCAGAGCAAGCCAAGGTCAAGCCAGGAGCAACAGGGAAGCAAACAAAGCATAGTCCAGATAGCAGAGCGTAGTCAAAACTAGCCAGAGGTCAGGAGCCAAGAAGATAGCATGAGGGCAGGGATACCTATGGGACAAGGGCAGGGTACTGGAGCAGAACCAACAAGCAGACAGGATTCAGACACCACAGAGCACTCCAGCACACTGAAAGGCAGTGTTGCTGAGACAGTTTCTGGAGGGAAGAGCCACTTCTTAAATAGCTCTTTCCCCGGGGAGCCCAGATGGTGTTCATGAATGTCCTGGCAGCTGTAGCAGAGTCTGGGAGTAATCCTGCAACTACCAGGGCTGTTATTCTGGCATTTGGCCAGCTGGGAGTCCTGAAGCTGCCCAGATCCTGACCCTGGCACAAGAGCTTTACCTGATGATGAGGAACTGCTTCTGGCTGTTGGGTTTTCTTAGACCTGGTGGACCAAGATTGGCCTCCATGACCAAAGTCACCCTTGACCCACAGAGTTTATTAAGCCTGGTCCAAGAGGACACAGAATATGTAGATGGTATAGGAGGTAGGGTATGACAGAAGGATGATCTACAGATGCTTTAGACCTCAGCTCCCCAAAGCTGGCAACAGAAGGCCAAAACATTTGGAGATCAGCTTTGTGCCTACCCCTGGTGTAGGGGTAAAGTGCTAGAGCGTAACTGCTGGAAGTCCTGGTTTGAGGCACACAACTCCCCAGGCCTGGAGCCAGAGGTGGCATAGGCAGCACCTGCTTCCCAAATGTTTTCATTTTTTACAAAGATATAATTAAAAACAGTTTTCAGTTTAGTCTTTAATGGGTGTGCACACCAAGGGAAGCACTCCCCCTGTTTTTTGGCAGCCCACTACATGTTTTAGGGTGTCCACAAACCAGCAGCTCCCACTCCAGAGGTGCCCTAGAGGCTCTTCTCTCGCTCCTCTTCTCCCATGCATCCTTTCTTTTTGCAGGGTCCACTCAGGTGTGGTGGTGATTATCCAGGTTAATTCTCTTTAGGTGTTGGCAAGTGTCTCTGTGGTGAGGATCAGCTCCAGAATAGTCTGGCCAGCAGGACTGTGATTCCTTTGGAGCCAGTGTTGGAGGCACTGGACAGTGGCTTTGCAATTGGGCTTTCCGCAGCCTTGGATGCCATTTTGCAGAACAACAACAGCAGCGCTCTAACTGTTATGGTTACAAGGATATGCCTAGGCAATGCCAGATGAGCTTGCACAGCCATCGGGCAGAATAGCCAGAAGGCCAGCATTATGGCCATTTTGGCTCAGCCCTGGCTGGGGCAGCCTCTGGCCGCTGCAGCCCCCAATTTGCTACTGGGCATGGCAAGTGGCTGGTGGGATGGGGGTGAGGAGGGTACACTGCGGTGCGGGGAGATGCTGAATTGCCAGCACTGCATCACTGCTACCACACGAGTACTCCAAATCCCAAAATGCTCCTATGGAAAGTGTGAGGGAACATCGCCTCCTTTTCCTTTTCACTGCAGGAACTGTGTGCAGAAAAATGTGATGGCTGCTCCTATGTGTGAATCATTCCCTTTCTGCCATAACGTGTAATGTGGCAAGTGATATAGACATGCTTCAGAATGAAGTGGTGGAGTCCTGAGGCGGCAGAGGGAACTGCACCAGTCCAGGCTGCACCTCAGAGAGCCTCCATCCCCTGTGTCAAGTTAACAACCTCTGGGCACCTTGCAAGCAGAGAGCCCAGCCTCTGAACAGCAGGCTGGGCTGGAATCCTGCTCCTTGCTGTGCTAGTGCTTTACTGGCAAGGAATATTTATGTCGAGGCGCTTCCTAAGTGTGCGTCACCACCTGGAGCTGCACTTCGAAGTGGCCCATTTATTCTACCACCTTAGGATTCCGTGGCTCGTCCACGTGCACTTGTGGCCGACAGCTATGTTTAGCTGAGCCTTAGGCAGCGGTGACAGGTGGAAAGGAAGCTCTTTCCCAGCAGACAGATGCAGCGGAGCGGTCGTCAAGCTGTGAGGCTGAAGCCCCCACAGAGAGGGCCCTGACGCTTCATTCATGCAGTGTTTGCTCTGCCTGGCTATGTGATGTCCAGAAGGCATTGTGGCTGTGGTTTGTAAGTTCAGCTTACAGACTGAGTGAATTCTTTAATGGATGCAAAATCTTCAACTAAAACATAGGCCAAATTCACTAAAATACATCAATTACAGCAGCAGTGCCTCTAATCACACAATTAAGCTACTCAAACTGCCCATAAGGAGAGGGATAAGAAGAATCCATAGAAGGATCAAGAAGTAATATCCTGCCGTGAGAAATTAATAGATTAGGTCCAGAGCTGATTTTCTGGTTTTGGTATCTGAAAGAGTGTTTTAGATAAGAGAATGACCCCTCCCCATTTTTTTTTTTGAAGTGTGTGCATGCATTTAGAGAAGTAACAAGTAATATATAAAACAGGCTTTGATACCACCCACAAGACCAGTTTATGCTGATTTCTCCATGTGATAAACTTTCATTGGACAAAACAGTTTAGGCAAAATGCTGCAAAACTAGAAACCTATCTTTGGGTTTTTTTAAAGTTGACATTTATTTTTTATTTTATTATTTGCATTTATATACCACCCTAGTAGCCCAGAGGGCTCTCTGGGTGGTTTACATGTTGTGTAGGGGCGGAGGTAGTGGCCAGGTTGCTGCACTGGGGGAGGTGGCATTTAACTTTGTCTGTCTGCCATTTCCCTGATTTTGAAGATCCTGGCCCAAAGTGACAGCACACCCGTTAGGGAAAGCGTATGGTGACCCACGGAGGAACTGCATACAAACCAACCTACCATAGTCTTGCCTTCCAATTCAAACTGGTCCTTCTGCTGGGTGGGGTGTGCCCTTGTGATATCCCAGCACAAAACTGGCTGTTTTCTTAAACTGCTGCCTGCCCATGAAGTAGCACTTGGAGGAAGCCCCAGAAAAACATAGATGGTGCCCTGATGCCAGAGAGAGGTTGCTGCTCCCTTGGCAAGCACCCCTGTAGCTTGCACCTGTTCCCCCAAGGGAGCAGGGGCATGGCATATGCCAGAAGCATCCTTTGGAAGCAGAGCAATGGCAGAGTGGCTCTTGGGCCACAATTGGAAGGGGCAGAGCATATGCCGTGTTGCTCCCTTCCCAGAGCCTTCCTCACAGAGGCTGCGAATTGGCTATGGATCTGCTGTATCTCCTTTTTGTTGTGTTGCAGAACTGCAATTTTAACACCACATGCAACATGTTGCCTTTCCTGCTTTTTTGCTCCAGAACTGCACATGGAGGAATAGCAGAATGGCACTAATACACAGGAAGAAATTGTGCTTTTGCTTTCCCAGGTAAATGCTCATTTTCCCTGCTCTGAAAAAGCTTGTCACAGGTGCTGTTTGGACACAAAAGCAAAACTGGGGAGTCATGAGGTTGCCTGGAGAAGCTGTAATCAGCTGAAGGAAAGTATGGAGAGCACATGTTGAGCCCCAAGTCACAGCTCTGCTCCACTGTAGCCATTCCAACTCATAATGTCACTGGTAGGGCAGACATGCTGGGGCGTTCAGCAAATCAAGCCCTTTGGTTGAAAGAATAAAGGAACCAGAGGAGTGGATAAGTGAGTCTAGTGTAACAGTTATCCCTTGTGGCCAGGATGCCTTCTTTCCCTTGCTCAACCAAATGGGATCTCCTGTCCTGGGATCTCCATGTGGAGTGGAAGTCCCCACATGGTCCTAGGAAGTGAAATGTTAGCTACATGCCTAAACAGGTTGTGTGGGGTTTGTATAGTGGCGGCAGCAGTGGGCTGGGATTGGGGACTGAGTTACACATATCCTGTGCTTCATTGTGGCAAGGTGGACAGAACACCCACTGCGTTGAGGACAGTTATCTACCCTCACACCCTCAACTTATCAATTCTTGGAGTTAAATTTCCTTGCTAAATTATAGCTGTGTTTCTTCTGCACAGGCTTTAACAGAGACTAATATAAAAGGATGGAAGCACTTGAAATGTGGATTTATTGCAGGATGTTATGAATTTCATGGACTTGAAAGAGTGAGCAACAAAAAGAGAAGGTATAAAGATCAAGGAATTATAAAGCACATGAAATGCAGGAATCCAGAATATTTTGGTCATATCATAAGAGGAAAAAAATAGGCAGTGGCAGCTGATTATGCAAGGTAAAATAAATGGGAGAAGGAATAGAAACATAGAAACATAGTAGGACAGAAGGGGACTCCTGGGCCATTTAGTCTGACCCCCCCCCCCCCACTCCAGCCAGCTCTGCTCATGTAATACCCAACATGTATTGGGAAGAATGTAGGAAACAGAAGAGCACCTTGGCCACAAAACCTTAAAAAACAGGTTGGGTGATGCAATGGTGTTGTTTAAAGTGGCTGGATCTAAAAATTGTGTTCAACCTCTAGTAGGAGAGGTATGAGCAGATATTTTGGTGTGTAACTGGCACAAGGCAAATACTACAGAAGGAAACACACACACAGCAGTACTTCCAGAGTGCAAATGGCATTGTACGGGGAGTGCATAGCTCTTGGAGCAGACAAATAGTTTCCAAAGAAAAAGTTGAGAGTGCAGCCATTATGGTTGCACTGCTCAGACAAAGGGACGTGTGCTACTGGGAAGGAAGGAAGGAAGGGAAACAATCTTGAAAGTCTAAATTTACATAAACTGTAGTTACAAGAAGAAATAAGTGGAAGAAGAAACCCAGTCCTGCTTTTGCCTATCACTCCACCACAATGCACACTGGTTCAAAGACCTGATCACAGTTGTTGCTTTACTTCAGCATGATGAAAGACAATGAGAAGGAAAATCCTAGTTTCGGGTCCAGCTGAAGTAAAGTGTGTCCCCTTGAGATCACAGGAAGCTGTCTTGCATAGAGGTGTCCCCTTATGCCCACCAGCACAGGATTGCTACCAGGCAGGATGATTCTTGTCCCACCTGGAGATGCTGGGGTCCAACCTGGGGCCTTCTCTACCACTGGGCCATAGCCCTTCCCCCTCATCGGGGTCAGGGCTGTCATAAGAAGGGAGGGAGCCCCTCTCCTAACTGTCTCACCCACAACTTGACTTTGCTTTAGCTGTTTACCAAGAGCAGATTCCCCAGCAGGTTGTTCAGCCAGCACACCAGGGGATTCCCCTGGAATCTCTGGCATGACAGTCTTCCATGCCTCCCAAATCCTTTGGGAGTGTCGTTGCTATCAAATCCTTCAGCCACATATACAGGGGACTGCATCCTGAGATGACCTAACTTGCCACAGTAGTAATACTAGATACTTCATTAGCAAAATAAAAAAAAGCAAGGTAAAAATGCAACGTGAAACTATAATTGTAGTGTATGTCTGGCTTGGGAAACCTAGCATATAATGCAACCTAGCATACAACCCTTTGCATTTGTATTGGAATTCTGTGTTCCAACACAGGCTAAATTAAATCTCTTTTGCTACATAGAATGCATGTGTTGCTTGTATTCCCCTCCCTCAGCTTCTTTCAATTTTTTCTTAACCTATATTAAAGTACTGCTTAACTGTTAATCAACTACTAATCAATAACTACACTTCTAGTGATTGACAATTATCAAGCCATTAAAAATAAAAGAATAGAACGCATTACTAGGACAATAAGTGTCATGGTGGATATGAATTCCTGACCTGCTCCTAATGGGGGTGCCTTGACATGGACACTGAACTGTCCAGATGTTGGGGCACTCCAAGAACACCCCTGGGACACAACTGGGCCAGCTTAGGCAACAAGTCTGTTGATCAGTGGGCAGATGGCACACCAAAGAACCCCTATCCTGTCCTGAACAGCCAGCTTCGGCTGTGGGGTGGTATAGAAATGCCATGCATAAAATAAAGTAAGCAAACTTCAGCAACGCACTCAAAACCTGCCAAATGCTGGATGAAGAATCAGAGTGATGGCACCCCTGATGCCTTCGTCCATCCTACCTTGCCATACTCCCTCCCCATCCCTCAGTTCAAACCTTCTGTTGTGCAGAGGTTAATGGATGGAGTAATGTATGAAACTGACAGCAAACTGCTGTCCGGGTAGTTTTGACCAGATTTTTTTGGTCCAGGATTTCTTAGTAGCACAGTCAGTAATCAGAGCAAACATCCTTTAGTGAAAGTGAAAAATGATGCTTGTCTAGCATATAGTGTTTTCTTTGTTTTTTGCTTTTGTTTGAAGCTAAGGGAAAAGGCGCATGAATGGGCATCTTAGGAAATGACTTCAGGAAGCTCACTCCAAATAAGTCTCAGATCTAGATAAGAGGGCATTTGAAATAAATCACGTCACTTCTGCAAGAGCATGAAATGCACTGGAGCCAACACCCTCCAAGTAATCAATAACTTGAGATTGTAATGGCATGCCAGTGTTGTGCTTCATTTGCCTCTTCAGTGGCTGTGAGCCTGGGAAGGTCATGTTGTAAATAAAAATAAATGTTTATGCCTACCTTCTAAACTCCAGCCAAATTATAGCTCATCAACTATCACTCCACACTAATTGATGATGTTCAGTTTTATTGAACTAGCACTCCTTTTTAATTATCCTGTGCTCTTCTTTGGTCTGCAGTGTTTTGGAGAGAAGGGCTTCCATACAGGATCCTGGTCAGTGGTCCCACTCTGGTAGCCTGTCAGTGCAACTGGAACAAAACAAGGCAGATAGGAAAACTGAAGGAAGTGCAACTCTGGAACATCTGGGGAGACAACAGTACTGTAGACACAAAGGGCAGGAAGGAGACAAAGATCAGCAGGTAGACAGAAGAAAAGAAAAGGAACACTGTCAGTTATTCATTCATTCATTTATTTATTTAAACTTTTTATATCCCATCCAACTACTGCTGTCTCAGGATGGTTTTACAATAAAAGCACCACAAATAAAATGGAGCACAGCATCCAATGCTTCTGTATAATAAAACACACATTAAAACCTATATTGAAACCTATGAAACATTAAAATAATGGGAAAATAAATAGGTTTTTGCCTGGTGCCAAAAAGAATAAAACTTTGGTGCCAGGCGAACCTCTCTGGGGAGCATATTCCATAATCAGGGTGCCACCGCAGAGAAGCCCTCCTCCGGGTAGCCACCCTCCAAATCTCCTTCAAGGAGGGCTCCCAGAGAAGGAGCTCTGTCTCAGATCTTGAGGGGCAGGAAGGTATATAGGGAAGGAGGTGCTCCTTCAGATATCTGGGACCCGAGCTGTTGATGGCTTTACAGGTCATCACCAACACCTTGAATTGGGTCCAGACTTCCATTGGCAGCCAGTGTAAACAATAAAGGACTGGCATTATATGTGAATACCTGCCTGTTCCTGTTAACATCCTGGCAGCTCTTTTCTGAACCAACTGAAGTATCTGAACCATCTGCAAGGGCAGCTCCATGTAGAGCATGTTACAATGATCCAACCAGGAAGTTACCAAAGCATGGGTCACCATTGCTAGGCGTTGCTCATTCAGGTAAGGGCACAGTTGGTGGATCAGCCAAAGCTGAAGAAAAGTGTTCTTTGCCACTGCTGCCACCTGGGACTCCAGGGACAGCTCTGGGTTGAGGAGCACTCCCAAACTGCACACCCTGTCCGTTAGGGGGAGTGTAACCCCATCCAGAACAGGGCTAAAGTCACTTACCCGGAAGGCTAAACCACCCACCAACAAGATCTCCATCTTGTCTGGATTAAGTCTCAAGTTCTTGGCCCTCATCTAGCCCATTAACCTGGCCAGGCACTGGTTAAGGACACCCATTGCCTCACCTGGATTAGATGTAAAAGAGGTAGACCTGGGTGTTGTCAGCATACTGATGACTCTGCAGCCCAAACCTCCGGATGACTTCTCCTGGCGGTTTCATGTAGATGTTAAAAAGCATGGGAGATAAAATGGAACCCTGCAGAACTCCATGGTAAAGCTGCCATGGCGCAGAGCCACAATCCCCCAGCGCCACCTTCTGTATTCAGCCAGCTAAGTAGGAGTAGAACCACTGCAAAGCAGTGCCTCCAACTCCCTAACTGGCCAGGCTATCCAGAAGGATACCGTGGTCAATAGTATTGAAGCAGGGGAGAGGTACAGGAGAACCAACAGGGATGGATTCCCTCTGTCCCATTCCCTGCACAGGTCATCATACAGAGTGACCAAGGCAGTTTCAGTTCCATATACAGGCCTGAAACCAGACTGAAATGGGTCCAGATGGTCAGTTTCCTCCAAGAGTGCCTGGCGTTGCCCAGTCACCACCCGCTTGAGTACCTTGCCCAAGAATGGTATATAAAAATGTTTTATATACTTTTTGGTTGACTTAACTTTAAAGAAATATGAAAGGAGGATGGTGTAAATCATGAGTCCTCAAACTGCAGCCCACAGGCCAGATACGGCCTGCCATGTTCAATTACCCAGCCCACCTCAGAGATTTTGGACTCTCTCAGAGAAAATGATCTCCGAGCAAGTCCAAAAGCTCTGAACTGGTGCAGACCTTCTTTGAAACTGAGCAGAGGGCCGGCACATACGCCTAATTGTAAAATCTCCAATGCACGTGTGCCAGCCCCCCCCCCCCACCCAACCCAATTGCATGGATATACAGAGTGGGAATATGGAGCAGGAAACAGAAGAGAGGAGGGCAGAAGAGAGGGAGAGAGAAAGATGCTAAAAAAGGATTGAAGTTAAGAAAAATATAACTTTTTAAATCTATTTTTAATTATGTGAGCCATGTCCCCAGGCTACAGGCTAAGCCGTGGCTGCCTCACCAAGCCTGGGGGCAGCCGCTCGACAGCGGCTGCAGCCTGTCCATAGAAGGCGGCTCCCAGGCTCAGCAAGGTGGCTGTGGCTTGCGGCAGAGGTGTGGGAGCCATGGCCTTCTATGGGCAAGCTGCCACTGCCATCAAATGGCTGGCCCCGGGCTCAGTGAGGTGGCTGCAGCTTTCCTGGAGAATGCTCATCCCACTTCATCTTGGGCTTCTGCTGCAGCCTGAGGGAGTGGAGCAAACCTTTTTAAAATTTTAATTAATTCTAATTTTAAATTATTTTTTAATGTGCAGTGTGCATAGGAATTCATATTTTTCAAACTATAGTCTGGATCCCCAACAGTCTGAGGGACAGTGAACTGCCCCCCTGTTTAAAAAGTTTGAGGACCCCTGGTGTAAATGGTTCTATTCACTTAATTGCAAAAGGTTGTAAAGATGAATGGTCATTATTATATTTGTTTTCTTACTGCCGTTAGCTGAAGCTCTCTGGGTGATTTACAGCAAAGTATAAAAACAATAAAATGCACATGCCTATGGTACCTAAAAGGGTCATGTGTAAAATCAAACTGTGACTTGGTGTTTCAGGAATGCACCTTTCCTTGCCCTCCTCTTGTGAGCTAAATTTTTCCTTGGTTTGTAACAAACCTCAGTTTTCCAATTCATCAGAGCCAGCAGACTGTGGTTTATTTTTGCCCTCTAAGTCAGATCACAACTCAGCTTTAAACTGTGGAATAAAACTAGGGGTTTTGTCCACACAACACTGTGAGGCCTGTTCTGGCAATAAGCCTTAGCATGTAATGGCACCACACTCAGAATGTGTGTGCTGGCCTCACTCCTAGTACCTGTTGCTCTCCAGCTCTCCTTCCTCCATTCCTGGGGCCTAAAGGAAGATCTGAAAAAGCAGCCAGTGCTTAGAATTTCCTTTCTAAAAATGTGCACATGTGGGAAGTGGAGCAGGTCCAGGAGCAGCAGAGAGGGAGGGGGTGGGCCAGAGAGCTAGAGCAGCCAGGGGGAAGCAGGGGGCAGGGCCACTGGCCTGAGGGACTGATAAGGCCAAGCTCAGCCACTGCAAGCCCTTTTGGCTCTGGCCTCTTGGCAGAGCAGCAGAGGCACAGGCTGGGAGAGAGCGCTGAGTGGCCAGGGGACTGGCACAGGCAAGGTAGGAGCTGGGCAGGTGGGAGCAGAGGTCCAGGAGCAGCAGAGAGGGAGGGGGCAGGGCCAGAGAGTGAGAGCAGCCAGGGGGAAGCAGGGGGCAGGGCCACTGGCCGGAGGGACTGAGAGGGCCAAGCTCGGGCGGCGTCCCTCGTCTGCGTCGCTGAGCTGCGGTCCAGGCGGTCCAGGGACTCCCTTCCCTGAGACACAGAGGTTGTTTGTTTGATTGTTTGTTTTTTGTTTTGTTTGTGTGTTTTTGTTTTGTTTTGTTTTGTTTGCACTTTGCTTTGCTTTCTTGTGCTTTTTTTTTCTTTCAATTTAAATTTAAGTTTATTTTCTCCTTGTGTGTGTGTGCAAGTGGGGTTTTTGCCTGGGAGAATTGGGAGAGTGAGAGGAACTGCAGGACTTACAAGACAGGGGACCAAGGTAAGGTCTCAGAAGGGTTACAGATGGCAGACCAGGAAATGGCCTTGGCGGGAGTCACGGGTGTTGCTGTCCGCTGCGAGAGCTGCGACATGTTCGCCCTTCTCCCCCAGGAGAGGCAGGGATACACTTGCCCTCGGTGCAAGATGGTGACCCTGCTAGAGGAGGAGGTGAGGTGCCTGAGGGCCGAGAGAGCTCTCCGGGCCCCCCCGGAGCAGCCCCCCTCTCGACAGAGGGCTGAGGGAGAGACCACGGGAGGAGCAGCTGCGGAGACATGGAGGTATGTCACCCACAGGAGGAGGAGGCCAGCACGGCCTCCTCCTTCTCCTGGCACCGATCTGGAGCTGGGAAACAGGTTCTCTCCACTTGGGAGGCTGGGGCTGATGATGCCTTGCGGGACCAGCAGGACCCCCAACCTGGGACATCAGGAGGCAAGGGAGCCACTGTAGGAGAGGCGAGGACCAGGGCACGGCTGCCCACCAGCACCGGGAAGGTATGGCGGCGGTTGGGGACTCCCTGCTGAGGGTATGTTGGGGACTCCCTGCTGAGGGGCACTGAGGCGGTGGTGTGCCGCCCCAGCCTGGAGACAAGGGAGGTTTGCTGCCTGCCGGGCGCACGCATCTGGCATGTGAAGGACAGAGTGGAGCGTCTTGTTCGCTCCGGGGGTCACCAGCCACTCCTGGTGATCCATGTGGGCACAAACGACGTGGCCAGGCAGGGGGTGGTCGGGATCACCAGGGACTTTTCGGCCTTGGGGAAGAAACTCAGGGAGCTGAAGGCCCAAGTGGCCTTCTCGTCAATCTTACCTGTCCGGGGATTTGGGCCAGGAAGGGACAGGAGGGTCTCCGAGGTGAACGACTGGCTTAGGGTGTGGTGCCAGAAGGAACGCTTCGGGTTCCTCGACCACGGCACTCGTTTTCTTGCCAATGGACTTCTGGCAAGGGATGGGTTACACCTCACGAGGATGGGGAAAAGGTCCTTTGCAGATGCTCTAGCGAGCTTCATCCGGAAGACTTTAAACTGAGCCAGTG
>JAIXND010000779.1:2733635-2762093 GCA_023646645.1 Varanus salvator macromaculatus | reverse complement strand
TGCAGCAGGGCGAGCACTAGAAGCTGGGACTTCAAGAGGGCCAACTTTGGCCAACTGAAGGCCAGGCTGGGGAAAGTCTCCTGGGATAGGTTACTGGAAGGTAAGCAAGTTGAGGAGGGGTGGATGGCACTCAAAAGGGAGGTTTTGCAGGTGCAAGCCCTGACAATACCTCTAGTCAGTAAGGTGGGGAGGTGGAGGAGAGTGCCGCCATGGATGCGAAAGGAGGTGGTTAGGGGGATTAGACGAAAGAGGAACCTCCATAGGAAATGGGTACTGGGGGAAATAGACAAAAGGGTATACCGGGAGGAGGAGGCCCGTTGCAGAAGGATTCTTCGCAAGGCTAAGGCTGATTATGAGCTGAGACTTGCCAAGAATATCAAGAGCAACAAAAAGGGCTTCTTCCAGCATGTAAATAGGAAAAGGAAGGGGAGACAAGTGGTGGGACCACTAAATAAGGAGGAAGGAGATCCAGTGACTGACATGAGGGAACAGGCACAGATGCTAAATGACTATTTTGCCTCTGTGTTCTCCCCAAAGCAGGACGGGTGATATCCGTATAGGAGATTGGATGAGGCTGGGGACTTAGGGGCAGAGATTAGAGTCACCCCCCTTGAAGTCGAGGGGCTCCTCAGGGCATTGGACATTACAAAGGCGCCAGGCCCTGACGGGTTACACCCGAGAGTACTTAGAGAGTTGGCAGGGGTTCTCTCACGCCCGCTGGCCTCCATTTTTGAGGCCTCGTGGAGAACGGGTGAAGTTCCAGAGGACTGGAGGGTGGCATCGGTGGTCCCAATTTTCAAAAAGGGTAGTAGGAAGGACATGGGGAATTATAGACCGGTTAGCCTTACGTCCATTGTAGGAAAAACAATGGAAAGGCTCATAATAGAGAGAGATCTAGTGATGTTAGATAGGGAAGGGAGGCTGACAGCCACACAACACGGCTTCCGGAGAAACAGGTCCTGCCAGACAAACCTTGTGGAATTCTATGACAAGGTTTCAAGATGGCTAGATGGAGGGGATGCAGTGGATGTGGTATACCTGGATTTCAGCAAGGCCTTTGACAAAGTGCCCCATGATATCCTGGTGGAGAAACTGAGGAGTTTTGGGATACACCAAAGCACTGTCCGGTGGATTAGGGCATGGCTGACTGACCGAAAGCAGAAGGTAACCATTAGCGGGGAATCGTCGGGATGGCAGCCAGTGACAAGCGGGGTCCCCCAGGGCTCTGTCCTGGGGCCGATCCTGTTTAATCTTTTCATTAACGACATGGAAGAAGGGGTGAACAGTCTGCTGATCAAATTCGCAGACGACACTAAAACTGGAGCAGTGGCCACAACTGAGAAGCAGGTACTCCAGATCCAAAAGGATCTGGACAGACTATGGAAGTGGGCAGGAGACAACAGGATGGCGTTCAATGTGGAGAAGTGCAAGGTCTTGCACTTGGGGCATAGGAATAGCTGTCATAAGTACAGGTTAGGGGACAAGTGGCTGGAGAGCAGCACTTGTGAAAGGGACCTTGGGGTACTGGTTGACCGCAGGCTAAACATGAGTCAGCAGTGTGATGCGGTGGTCAAGAGGGCGAATGCCACCCTTGGTTGCATAGCCAGAAGTGTGGCTTCTAGATCAAGAGAGGTATTACTACCACTCTACATGACTCTGGTGCGCCCGCAACTGGAGTATTGTGTTCAGTTTTGGGCCCCTCATTACAGAAAGGATATAGCCAGGTTGGAGTCAGTGCAGCGTAGGGCCACAAGGATGGTGGCTGGTTTGCAGGGGATGGGGTATGAGGCGAGACTGAGGGAACTGGGCCTCTTCAGCCTGGAGAAGAGGAGACTCAGAGGGGATATGTTGGCAACATACAGGCATGTGAGGGGGTGTCACATGGAGATGGGGAGAGGCCTGTTCTCCCCTGCAGAGGAAGGCAGGACGCGCTCCAATGGAGCAAAGCTCAGGGAGCCAAGGTTCAATTTGGATGCCAGGAAGCACTTCCTGACAGTTAAGACCCCGAGGGCGTGGAATGGGCTTCCACGGGAGGTCGTTGAGGCCCCATTGGTGAGGGTGTTCAAAGACAGGCTGGACATGCACATGGTGGGCATGTCATGAGCGGAGCCGGCTGGTGCCGGAGGTCAGACTAGATGGCCCAGGAGGCCCCTTCTGACTCACTCTGTTTCTATGTTTCTAAGTGGAGGGCCCAGGGTGGCACGCTTGCATTGCCTGCTTGCCCACTTGGTGACCTCACACATCTGCTCCTGGATGCCTGAACTGGGGTCATGTCTTGGAACATTTGATTCTATAGCCAATGACAGAGAAGACGATGCCTTCATCTTCTTAATCCCAGGACAAGGTTTGACATGGACTATTCAACACAGTGATACTAGATTCCTGGAATTCTGCTGCTTGAGATATGACAGTTGTTAGCAAAACTATCAAGTGGATAGAAAGAATTTGTCTTCCTTACTCATGGGGTCACCCAATCAAATGGATTGGCCATAGGTTCAGGGAAGAAGGTAATTCTTCAGCATAACATGGAATTAATTTAGAGAATTCACTATCACAGGAGATTGTGGGGGCTATTGATGGGTGTGAAAGGAGAGCAGGGACATGCACACGCCTTCTTCAGCTGGTTGCCACAAGTTCATCAAGAAGGCAGCTGGGCCCTCTCTGCAACTGCCGCCACCATCAGCCTCACATCCACCAGAAACCCTCAGGCATGCAGTACAAGGTCTGAAGGGAGATTCCAAGAATGATCCATTGTGTGCACTTACAGGAGACACCTTCCTGCAGTGGGGAACCTTGACAAAGTAGGGTTCCCCATCATGAGGAGGCTTCTGAGTTTGGTTAAAGTTTCCCTTCAGATTTGTGCTGAATGTGCACAAGTCCAGAGTAGATTAGAGAGCTGGGAAATTGAGGCTGGGGTGGGGCTTGAATGGGCATCCCAACAGCCCTTACATTGTTTGAGCCTTCATCTGAATACATCAACAAAGCAAAGGAGAACAGTGTGGATTGAGCAGATGTTGGCCATGATGTAAGGCCATACACCTCTGGATTGCAGTTGCTGGAGGTGCAAGACTGGGGGTGACTGCCTTCATGTCCTACCTATGGGCTCTCTGGGGTCATCTGGTTGGTCAATCTGGGAAACTGAATGTTGGACTCAGTGATCCTTTGACCTGATGCAGCTGGGCCCCACCCCGCAAATTCACTGGAAGCTGCCAGTTTCCATCAAACTCAGCCTACAAGATTTTACAAGTGAGTCCAAAGAACTAGACTGGTCTTGGAACAGAGGAGACAGCTTTCCGGGAGGGTGTAATTCTTTAGTCTTTATTTATGTATTGACATTTATAAACCACCCCATAGCCCATGGGGCTCTCTGGGACATATACAAAATAAAACAGGATAAATAACATTGATAACCAACAAAAATGGTAAAAATAGAATACATGGGACTTGGCAACTCAACAAGACTGTTAGAGGAATAATACAACTCATAACCCAACAGCAGCTTGAAAACAACCATAAAACCAATATTAAAACCTATTTGTAGTTAATCATTAAAATATCTGGCCCATAAAAAGTATTGAATGAGATGCAACAGCTGGGGCCATGATCCTGTATACAACTGAGCTGTTTAAATTCCATTAACTCTAGCCTACCTGTGTGCAGGGACAAAAGCACAGCTCTCCTTTACAAAACTTTTCCCACTGGCAGAACAGAGAAATACGTATTCCTCAGCCCAGACTGGAAAAGGCAAGTGAGAAACAGGCTTCAGTTGTTTCATAGCTGCTAATGCCTTGCTATTCCCAGTGGCTGCGAAGTGAGCATTTTGCACCCATGGACGAAATGTTTATCGCAGTTTAGGAAACCTGCAAAAAATCCCTCTTCTTTGCACAGATTGTCTCAATTTTTGTCAAGTCAGTTTTCTTGACACATTGCATTTGCCTTTTCTGGGCAGAAGGCCAAGAAATGCAAGAAATAAAAAGCAGCACACACATCTAAAAGGGATTTTAAAAGTCTGGCTGAGCTCATGAAGCATTGCTTCCCAAAGGTGTTAGGGCCTTGCCACATTTTTTTTGGCATGCTTGTACTGTAGGAGGAGCAGGCTGATGTCTCCCTTCCCACGAGGTATTTATTTATTTTTCGATTTATATCCTGCCTTTTTCCTACAAAGAGCTCAAGGCAGCTTACATCTCCTCCTCCATCTTATCCCCAGAACAACAACCCTGTGAGGTAGGTTGGGCTGAGAGTCTGTGACTGGCCCAGAGTCACCCGTTGGCTCCATGGCTGAGCGGGGACTAGAACCCAGATCGTCCGAGTCCCAGTCCCATGCTCTTAACCACCACACCACACTGGCTCTCATAGGGATGACTGGGGAAGGTGTTGCTTTCTCCAGCAAAGCACTATTGGATGATGGCTATGGTGGGGTGCTAGCTACAGGCACCGGCTGCATGGTGCTTGGGAGGGAAATACAGGTCAGCGATGCAACTGCCCTTTTTTCTCCCCCTTCTCTCCATGCCTTTCAATGGCCTTTCTAATTCTTCGCCTTTTGGATGGTAATAGCTACATAGGTCTTTACAGTGTTCAAGGTGCTTAAGCTACATGCACTTGCTGTAACTCTTCCAGAAACCATACGGGTAGGTTGCTAATATAAATAATATTGCAGATGCTGGCCTGCAGTTGAGAGTATAGCTACCCTGTTCTCACCACCACCACTGGAGCTGAGATTATTCAAGTAGTGATTTTTGAAGTTGTGAAATGGGCACTGGGGCAAATAGACAAAAGGGTGTACCAGGAGGAGGAGGCCCACTGCAGAAGGATTCTTCGCAAGGCTAAGGCTGATTACGAGCTGAGATTTGCCAAGAATATCAAGAGCAACAAAAAGGGCTTCTTTCAGCATGTAAATAGCAAAAAGAAGGGGAGACAGGTAGGACGGGATCTGCATGGGAGATTAGATGAGGCTGGGGACTTAGGGGCACAGATTAGAGTCACCTGCCTAGAAGTCCAGGTGCTCCTCAGGGCATTGGACATTACAAAGGCTTCAGGCCCTGACGGGTTACACCCGAGAGTACTTAGAGAGTTGGCAGGGGTTCTCTCATGCCTGCTGGCCTCCATTTTTGAGGCCTCGTGGAGAACGGGTGAAGTTCCAGAGGATTGGAGGGTGGCATCGGTGGTCCCAATTTTCAAAAAGGGTAGTAGAAGGGACATCAGGAATTACAGACCAGTTAGCCTTATGTCCATTGTAGAAAAAACAATGGAAAGGCTCATAATAGTGAGAAATCTAGTGATGCTAGATAGGGAAGGGAGGCTGACAGCCACACAACACGGTTTCCACAAAAGCAGGTCCTGCCAGACAAACCTTGTGGAATTCTATGACAAGGTTTCAAGATGGCTAGATGGAGGGGATGCAGTGGATGTGGTATACCTGGATTTCAGTGAGGCCTTTGACAAAGTGCCCCATGATATCCTAGTGGAGTTTTGAGACAGACGAATGCACTGTCTGATGGATTAGGGCATGGCTGAGTGACTGAAAGCAGAGGGCAACAATTAGTGGGGAACCATCAGGATGATGGCCAGTGACAAGCAGGGTCCCCCAGGGCTCTGTCATGGGGCTGATCCTGTTCAATCTTTTCATCAAGGACATGGAAGAAGGTGTGAACAGTCTGCTGATCAAATTCGCAGACGATACTAAAACAGTGGCCACAACTGAGGAGCAGCCACTCAGGATCCAAAAGGATCTGGACAGACTATGGAAGTGGGCAGGAGTCAACAGGATGGTGTTCAATGTGGATAAGTGCAAGGTCTTGCACTTGGGGCATAGGAATGGGTGTCACATGTACAGGTTAAGGGGACATGCTCATGGAAGCAAGGTTTAGTTTGGATGCCAGGAAGTGCTTCCTGACAGTTAGGACCCTGAGGGTATGGAATGGGCTTCCATGAGAGGTGATTGAGGCCCTATCAGTGAGAGTGTTCAAGGATAGGTTAGACATGCACATGGTGGGCATGTCATGAGCAGAGCCAGCTAAAGCCATGGGTCAGACTAGATAGCCCAGAAGACCACTTCTGACTCATCCTGTTTCTGTGTTTCTCCTTCCCTTCCCCTTCCCCTTCCCCTTCCCTTGGGAGAATGAAGGAGGTTAGGGGAATGTTGCTGCCACATATACCTAAAGCAAATCAGCTTCCCAAATTCTTAGCATTTTGGCTGTCCACCTGGAAAATCCCCAAATATCCCTGCTTTAATTTCGTATTTCCTTTGAGTAGCATTTGTTGAGGTTAAGCACTCATGTTTCTTAATCAGCAGGGAAAGAGGGCTCCAGAGGCATCATGGCTTGCAGACAGAGGGACAAAGCAGGCATGATGGTGCCAGATGCACCTCTTCGTGGGGCTGTGGGGGCAGGTAGGTGGACATCAGTTTAATTTTGTCTTGAACAGCTGTTAGCCTGAGGAGAGCTGCATTCTCATTAGATGCCTACTGCCTCTTTTATGTTTTATACCTGAATAGGGAAAGGAGATGAATAGGCCTACCTTTGTTGTGGCAAAAAGGAAGGGTGGAAAGAACAAGACCCATCAGAAGGTACTCAGACGTTTCTAGAAAGATGGGAGCATAACCTGCACAGGGCAGTATAATGGAAGGTCAAGGAAGAAAGGAGGCAGAGAATGTCAAATGTTCAGCATTGTCCAACTGACAGACTGAGAGGTAAAGTTTTGTTGCTGAGGCCTTTAATGGACTGATATTTAAAACACTATTTCTCTGGATCAGTCAAAGGTATGGAAGATGAGCTTCTGCTAGGCAATGAAACCCCTGCTGTTGCTGTAAGGATTTAATTACTTGCCATATTACAGGAGAGTGAATGAAGCTGGCATTGGAATAGCTGAGGATTTATTTTTGTCAATGAAGGATAGAAGTGGCTGCAAAAAATATTACAAAAAGGTGGCTAATAAAATGGATTTTATTAGCCATAATTATTAAAAGTGTTTATAGGCTAGCATGCTGATGGGCACTTGGGTGGAATTGCATTCCTTAATTGTGATCATGCTGGGACTTCTAACCAACACGAGATGCACCAGAAACCTGAAAAACATAATGCTCACATATGTGAAATCAAGATTTATACATCCAGACAGTACACAAGCAGCTTGGCAGCAGGCTTGCTAAGCCACTGAAGCAATAATTGCTCCAGCCTTGTTAAACTTCTTGTTGTTTTAAAATGGGGCTGAATGTTTTGATAAATAGGGAGGAAGGAAGGTCTCCTCCACTGGAACATGCCCTGCCCTCCTCTGCAGAGGAAAACAGGTCTCTACCCACCTCCGTGTGACTCCCTTTCACATACTTATATGTTGCCAACAGATCCCCTCAGAGTCTCCTCTTCTCCAGGCTGAAAAGACCCAGTTCCCTCAGTCTCATATGGCTTTCTCTGCAATCCAGCCACCATCCTTGTGGCCCTACACTGCACCGATTCTAACCTGGCTATATCCTTCCTGTAATGTGGAGCCCAGAACCGAAGACTCCAGTCTTGTGGCCACACCAGAGTCATATAGAGTGGTAGTAATAGAGTTGCATCAGAGTTGTGTACAGTGGTATCAAAACTGGCTGGATCTGGAAGCCACAACTCCGGAGTCTTTTTGGCATCATGTTCAGACTTTTTTATATTCCCTGGTATTTGCTGGCATATGGTGGAGCTTGTAATGTCAGTTGGTTTTATCAGGTCCCAGCATAATATTACAATTTTTTAAAAAACCTCTTTTAGATCCTTCTCAAATTCTGTTATGTTAAGGATTTTCTATTATCCTTTTGTTGTTATTTATTTATTAAAGCATTTCTATGCCACCTCATCGCAACAAAGCCTCGGGGTGGCTCACAACAATAAAATTACACCAATACATTTAAAACCTTTCCACTCCCCCTGGTGCATCTCGGCAAACCTTGTTGTTGTATGCTTTTGGATTGCAATTTTTGTGAACTGCCCCAAAGGTTTCTGCTATGGGGCAATACAGAGATGAAGTAAGTGTAAATACCCTGTCATCATGTCAGCTTTGTTTTCACAGAGGAAATAAACCTGTCTAGGCTCAGAAGGTCACTGCAGGTGAAAGCACCCATGATGATGATGTTGATTTGTTATACACTTTTAATTCTTCCAAAACTGTCAGTGGTATATAAGATTAAAAAATAGTATGGGGTTAAAAAAAAATAAAACCACCAGCAGCAGTGGCTGAAGACATGGTGCTCAGCCTGTTCTGGATAGACTTGTACTCAGGAGTCTATTGTGGAAATGGAGTTCAGGACCATGGATAGTTCCCATAGTACTCATAGAGAGGAAGTGAAATGTAGGGGCCTTGTGCCTATGTACACCAGTTACTGGGAACCTTGGCTCGGAGGGGCCATGGCACTCACACCTCACTTGTGAGATCCTGTGGGCAGCTGGTAAGCTGCTGCATGAACAGCATACTAGATAAGATGGACTCTTGGCTCTTCATATCTTTGGTGCAGATCTTAGATCTTTCCCGCTGCTACCACTACCCAGTGGAAAATTTGTCTTAGCCTAGATGCTCCAGCATGTTTGACAACACGGTCAGTTGTGGGGTTTTGATGGGTTGTTGGATTTTACCATTTTACTTATTTTTACCAGTTCTTGGTTGCTTCTTCTGTGATTTGTATTTATTACAAAATGTTATCGTACCTTAGGTTTATTGCTTTTATTCTGGCCCTGGGAGCCTTTGCACTAAAGGATGGCCTATAACAAATAAATAAATGTTTCTGTGATGAGGTGTCACATCTGAGTTCACTGCTGATCTGCTGGCATTTCCAAGAGCCAGTGTGAGCCTTTGCACAGAGAATCTGGATCTTGGCTTGGTGGGCAAAATCAGCTCACAGTTTTTCTTTGGAAGGCTTCCTTGTATCTAACACTGCCTGGGTCCAATTATTAAAAGCACACAGCTACACTACCCAGAAAGAATTAGAGCTCCATTCTAAAGCGAGGCTTTTGTGGAGCAGATTCTATCTATTGCAAACAATGCCAAGCAGCCCTCTCATAATCTCCTCTGCAATTTTTCTGAGTGCCAATTTTGGAATGAATAAACATTGTAATACTTTTTTATCTCCCAGTTTATAGAGTTTGGCAGAATGGCATGTGCTAATTTAAATAGCTGAAAAGAGGAGGGAAGGTACCAAGCAGGGATAATTAGAGACCACTTCTGTCAATCTGAGACTGAAAGTTAACAGAAAAGTTTCTTTCTTATTTGTGTGATTAGTGTGATGGTGATGGGGGCCATATGTGTTAACATCTGTACTGGGAAAATGAGGTGTAATCATGCAGAATGAATGAGACTCAGTCAATGCAATGCCATCTTCCTCCATATGCTATGCTAAAAATTGCAGGTGGCTACCAGGACTTCAGAACAGGACATATGGCACCATTATCCACAAAGAGGTGGTTTTGTCTGATTTGGAGATTATGGACAGCTAAAATATGTCACTGAGAGAATGCCCAGTAGAATTAATTGGGGAGCACCAACTCCAAGTTTCCTAACTTGGTCAAAATCCTCTGAGACTGTGACCTGCTCATCATATACAAGCTTGTTCCAATTTCCTACCGAATGGATTTGGAATTTGATTTGAGTTTTGTATGGTACTGGTACAGGGAATCATTTGCCATTGCTTCCAAGAATGGCTGAACCATGAGTTTCTAGGGATTGGTGAACCTGTCTACTTCTCCTGAGTTTCACTTTCATATCTATTTACCAACATTCCTGTTCTTTTCCACATTAACCTGTGATTTGTTAAAAAGCCAAATACATATTTAACTATATGCTTATTTTCCTCTTAAAATGCATATATAGATGTCTACCTTGATATGGTTAAACTCCTGAGAACTGTGTCTTTATTAATGGCCAGCAATGCTGAGGGCAGCAGCCAGAAAACATGGAGGGCAACCGAGTATGGAAGGCTGCTTGATTGAGGAATTGTCCAAATGCCTCCTGAAAAGTAAGTCCTGCTGAGTCCAGCGCACTTCCTCTCCATTACGTGGGTGCCAGAGTGCAGTCTAGGTGCTGAGACTATTGATCAGGTATGTCATGATGGAAGGGAAAGAGGGGCTTAGGCAACATCTGTGACAAAGTAGGGACTCATACTGGTTAAAATGGGGGCAAGGTGCAGTGAAGGGGAGTGATGCCTCAAGCTGTAAGGTGACTTTGTAAACACTGAGCACACCAGAAAACATTTATGCCTTCATAAGCAAGGTTGCATCTGATAAAGTTAATCTGACACCTGAATACATTTTGATTTGCCCAGCTTCTTCCCAGTTTAGCAGCCCTTTGTTCCTAACATATCTGCTTTGATCCTCTATTGGGGTAATTTTCTTTTTTTAAGTGGAGTCCATTCAGCTGCAGATAAGATAATCAAATGATCATTTGCTTGCATGGAACAAAGTACTGCCTTCCCTCTATTTTGCCAGCTGCATCCGATTTGACATATCAGCCAAGCCTGGGGGTTTTGTTATAGCAATAGGAAATGGGTGTGAGCCACAGAATCTGAATTGGAACATTCTCTCCACTTTGATTTTGGCTTGCATTCACACTTAATGAAAGAGGAGCACTTCTGATTAGAGGCAAGCTGGTTCATTTTAACACTTTCACATAAACTGCAAAGGGCAAATAGTAGCACCATAAACCCATCCATGAACCTCCGTAGGAAATGCATGTTTGTCAGTTAAATTGCTTTGGAGGAAGCAGAGCCTGCTTAATGGACGTGTTTGGCCTCAATCCATGCAACCCTCCTCATATTAAAACCTGCTTCTACTACCCTTTCTTAAAGGCAACAGACACCTTTCTTTCTGGGAACCACCAGCCCAGGTATATTTGCCCATTCCTGTGACAGCAACTGTTAGCCAATAATACATCTGTCAGAAGCACTGCCAAGCTCCATGTCCACAAAGATTTTCCAGTTCTGCGAATGGTGGGTGGGGGGACTTGTACATGTAAAAGTGAAGAATTTGCACATAGCATTTCTTTTCTCAGATGAGAAGGTCCATGCAGTCAAAGGTTGCATCCACCCACAATTGCCACAAAGAGCTCAAACCAGGGGTCCCCAAGCTTTCCAGGTCAGTGGGCACATTTGAAATGTTGAATGAATGTGTGTAGGGGGTTCTAACCCTTGGAGGTAGGGCCTGCTCATTCACAAATCTACTGCCATTGTAGGCATGGTAGGGCACAAGCTGCTCACTTACCACAAGGCACAGTGGGAAGACTAAAACGAAAAGTAACTTTCCCAAGAACCTTAGTATGAGGTATGGATCTGAGCTCCAAAGCAAAAACACTCTTTGAGCTCTATAATATAATGTAAGCAGCTGAGAGCTTCAGCTATAAGCTGTATAGAAAGCGGTATAGAAATGAAATAAATGATAATAAAATAATAGTATGGGACCACTGAGTATCCCAGAGCTTTCTTTAACAGAGAATGTGAAAAATGCAAGTCACAGCATTTCTCCTTTTAGATATGCTGTGGCCAGTCATGATTAAGGAGCTTCTGACCAGTACATGCAAAGCCAACAGTTCAAGTTGCTACTTTTGACACAAGAAGTCTGAGTTTCATTAGGAGATGACAGTTTGATTTGGAACCAAAGACAGACATTTTTACAGAAGTTGTGGCTTCTGTTCTTTAGAGACGGTTTTTTAAAACATTTCTTTCATTCCTTGGTAAGTCATTAAAGTTATAATAGAAACAGAGCGAGTCAGAAGGGACCTCCCGGGCCATCTAGTCTGACCCCTGGCTCCAGTCAGCTTTGCTCATGACATGCCCACCATGTGCATGTTCAGCCTATCTTTGAACACCCTCACCGATGGGGCCTCAACCACCTCCCACGGAAGCCCATTCCACACCCTCAGGGTCCTAACTGTCAGGAAGTGCCTCCTGGCATCTAAATGGACCTCAATGACACCATCTCTGAGCAGGAAGGGAAAGTAAAAGTGTTCTCTTGCATGCATGAACTGATTTTAAGAGAAACTACTATAGATTGATTCAAGAAATCTGCTAGTATTATTCAGTGTTACAGACTTGAACTGAGCAACTCACTCCCAAGTTGACTCGCTGACTCAAGTTGTGTCAGCAACTTGATTTGAACCTGACTCAGGAGCAACAAAAAGTGACTTGACTCATGATTTCTATTATTCTTATGACTGAGTTGCTTTTGGCAGGAGGGATGTGGTGGGAGAGAGGGACAAAGGGGTGGGAGAGGGTTGCAATACAGGTAGTTCCCAGGTTACATACTTATGAACTTGCAGATGCTCATAAACCCTATATGAATATATAGGTGGGTCAATTTAAATGCCAGGAAGTACTTCCTGACAGTTAGGACCCCGAGGGTGTAGAATGGACTTCCACAGGAGGTGGTTGAGGCCCCATCGGTGAGGGCATTCAAACATAGGCTGGACATGCACGTGGTGGGCATGTCGTGAGCGGAGCCGGCTGGAGCTGGGGGTCAGACTAGATGGCCTGGGAGACCCCTTCTGACTCGCTCTGTTTCTATGTTTCTATGTTTCCAATATCTAGGGAACTATACAACACATTTGGCAACATGTCATCAGTGGCCACATAATTCCCTGGAGATATGCATGGCTTTTCACTCCGCAGCAGCATCTTGAACCATTGAGTTTGGAAGCACATGTAGGACCTCCAGGATGAAGCAGAACCACTGCAAAACAGTTTCTGGGAAGTGCAGAAGCAGAGGTTCCCAGGTGACTTCTCCCTGCACCTCTGTTGTTGTTGAAATCCCATTTTTATTCATAACTTCCTAATCCACAAGGTAACATTAAATCTAACATTAACTAATGATTATGGTGATGGACCTGGTGCTGGAGACTCAGGGTTTGATTGTGTTGCTGATAGAGTGGGGGGTGTTACCACTGGAGTCACTTTCTTGATGTTGGCCTCAAGGGTTGTTTGTATGGCCATTTTATTTTTCTCACCATAAATGGCCTTGTAGCAGCTGAGGGCTTGGCTGTGAAGGGGAAGGCGATCAGTATTAGCATGCCCATACAACAGATGGGAAAATGATGCTCAATTGACAGCAGAAACAGTGAAAGAAAGAGAACCAGAAGTTATGTGAGTAAAATTTGGCAGGCTTAATCCCCTCCAAAGTGGTCAACAGGCCTGCAAATATTACCCAATTCTATCAAAAGAAAGAAAGAGAGTTCTGATTATTTTCTCTGTTTTGTTTTAGGTTTGGTTTTGTTTGGAACTGAGGCATTTTATTATCCTTCTGGTTTATTGTGAATTAGCACAGCAACTCAGAAATATATTCAGAAAATGAATGAACAAAAAGAACAAACAACATAAAGTACTTTAAAGTGCTCAAAATGTTTCTCTCATGATCTTGTTACAATCTATGCAGGAATGATAGCAAGTTAGCTTAACTCTGTAAGGCACTGATTTGAAAGAATGCTCTAAACTGTTGTAAGAACTGTTTCTTTTATTTATTTGTTTTTACAGTACTATTTACCTAGACATACATGCAGGTTCTCTTTCTCTCTTCAACATGTGTAGTTACTTTACTGTATTATCATCATTATTACAGTGCTGTATCATGTTTAAAATATTTAAGTGAATGTGGAAGTGTTTCTTTCATGTTTTATGAGCATACATATATAAAATATATACATATACTTAGACAAACATTTGGCTCAGTCATGTGATCCGACTTACATAGAAATTTGACCCCAAGGACGTTCAGGAATGGAACTGGTCCATAACCCGGGGACTCCCTGTATGGGGGAAGGCTTCAGCTCTTCTGGCGCACTTGCTCCCCTTGGCAGGGAGCCCAACGGCACTTCTGCCTGCTGCCTCTGCTCTGCTCTCACACGTTTCCAAGGAGAAGTGCCAGGCTGGGGCAAGTCACGTTGAGAAAATCATTTTTCTAATTGCAATCTTGGTAAATTTGAATAACAGCATGGCTTTGCTTACATAAATTGTGGTTGAAGGAATGAATTTCAGTGCATCACTGAGAGGCGTGCAGATGGAAACATGTGGGGGGGGTATAACTTTCCCACCCACCTCCACCTACCCTGCCACACCCTCCCTTTTGTCTGTTAAAGTTGGCTCTTGGGACTTGGGACTTGACTCAAAAATTTATTGCAATGGCTTGAGACTTGACTTGGACTTGAAAGACTTGAGAGTTGATTTGAGACTTGGAGTAAAGGACTTGAACACATCTCTGGTATTATTCATGCTTGTTGCAGCTGGGTATGCAAGCTGAAGTGTGCTTGGCTTGATGTGTGAGTTGGAAGAGGTCTAGTTTTCTAATTCATTTAGAACAGTTGCAAACATGTCCATTATTTGTAAACTTCTATGGCAGCTCTCAATCCAGATTTTTTTTAAATCAAACATATCACAGAGCTACTATAAGTGAAAGCTAAGATAAAAGACCAGCAGCAACTACAGCAAAAAAGCAAGCCTGTACGCCAAATTTAGGCCTGGGTCTCTGGCTCCTGAAAACATGGGCCTTGCTTGGCCTGGATGAACTCTAGTAACCTTGTCTGTTTCAGACAAAATATAGGGCCTTTGTGATCTCTCTCTGGCCCCATCAGAGTACCTTCACAATAGGGATACACCCTGTTGACTTGATAGATGGACAAAGGACAAACAAGCTGCTGTACTTGCTGCCTTGCCTAGACTCCCCATTGGTCCTGCTAATACCCTCCTGCCCTCACTTAGGAGGCAGTGGATGAGCTTATGCCCTGTTGGTCAGATGACTCAGGCTATGCCCATTGTCTTGGCATCCTCAGCAGAGGGCGGATCCCCAGACTAGGGGCCTTGACAGGGCAGGCAGGGACCTTCCTCACTTAGTGTGCCTTTCTGACTCCTGGCACCTAGATGTGGATTGGCTCCGTGTCTATGCTGCCCCCTCTGTCAATGATTCCTGCCTGCCCAACATGCTTTGCTGTAAAGATGTGCTCTTTAGAGGCTCGCTGTTTCCCTTGTGCTCTTGTATGGACTCACCCCGTCCATTGCAGCTGATGAGAGCTTGCCCTGCAGGGGTTGCTGTTTGAGAGACTTGCTGCTAAATGCTGTGGGAATCTAGCTAGCAAATTTTGCTGTGGCAATAAAGTGTCTCCTTGTCAGTAAACCTGAAGGCTACGCTAATCACTTTCTCGGGATCACAGAAACCTCTAGCCTGCAGGCAGAGCAATACACTCGAATATATCATTGAATGACTGGGTGAATGGAAAAGGTCCTTGTATTGAGACAATGTCAAATTCAGTGGGATTCTCTGATAGCACACTTGCCACAACAGAGAGGAACCCACCTCTGGTTGTCACCAAGAGAAGGGCCCCAAAAAATGTTCTTGAGGTCTTGGCAGGTTTGCCTTTTGGATACCCAGGCCTTAAGCTGTAGGGGGTTTCCAAGGTTGTTCAGCAATTAAATTTTGCTCTAGGGAAGCTCATTCTTCAGTAATTATTTTTGTGGTTCTTCAGAGCACAGTTGATGAATTGAGGGCCTTTATGTGAACTGCAAGTGTTGTCACTGGAAATGGAACTGTGGATTCCAACAACCTGCATCTTTTTCTTGGTTGCATCTCTTTTCTTTAGAAATGTTGCCTCCATCTTTCTCTCTGTCTGTCTGTCTCCTCCTCATTGATCAGACACGTAGAATCACTTATTCATGCTTCTCATGCTATCTGTAAGGTACATAGAAGTGACCTGAAGGCAACCAGTGGGAGCAGTGGTGTTCCTCACAAGACCACTTTCCCCCCTCCAAAAGTCTTCCTGGTGGTGTGGAGGAGTTTGCTTGCTAAGTAGCCAGATCATTTTAACATTAAAATGATTTTGTCTATTTACAGTATGTGTGTACAATATACATTAACATATATGTTTGCAAGTTCATGTGCACATGTGCTTGTATGTATACAGGTAATATATTTATTTGTATATATACAATAAGGGGCTTGCATATGTGTGTGTGTGTGTGTGTGTGTGTGAGAGAGAGAGAGAGAGAGAGAGAGAGAGAGAGAGAGAGAGAGAGAGGAATACATTGTGAAAAATGCTGCACAGCCTTCTGTGCTGCTGTGCACCAGGCAGCGTTCCCAGCAGAACTAAAAATGCTCCCTTTGGAAGAGGGCAGGTCCCAGAAGGGGCACTGACGTGAATGAACATTGTTGTTCCTTCCTGAGATTCCTTGGCAAAGTGGGTCCTGGCAGCATAAAGTGATGCACAGAAGTGCAGCTACAGACCAGCCATTGAAAATGTTCAGGTGCATCACAACTGGCCGAGGAGGCAATGGGCCCTTGGAGAACGAGGTTAAAAGAAAGATAAATTATTCGCATTTGGTTTTTGTTGTGAAGACGGAGAAATTCATTGTGCACAAACAGACTTGTACTTCACACCTAAACTAAGCTGGTTGGCTCAGGCAGATGCACGGTGGGTAAAGCTGCAACTGCACAAGAGTTTCCCACTACAACATCTGTTTGACCCCTGTGGGAACGGGAGCTGGGCGAGGGAGACCTTTGGCCTCTGGGGCATGCCCTCCTGCTCTGATTCCCTGCTTGCTCTGAGAGTGTTTTGGCCCATCAGCCTTGAACACATTCACTAAACTTCTTCAGTAGGAGAAGAACTGCTGTGCCCAGAGGGGGTATGAGACCGTTCTGACTCAGAATTCAGATGCTTCAACACCCTGGGCAGCATTGCTGGTAGCAGGAGTGCCATTTGGGATGCTTATCCCAACATAAAGCCTGGTCTTGCAGCCCTGCACTTCTGTTTCAAGCAGCCTGAGATGGGATGGGCTGTCGATTGAGCTCATCTCAGCTAAGCTGCCATTTGCAAAATTCAAAGCGGCCTGCACAAGCAAGTGGTAGGAGCTCGTCTTTCCCCCTGGGTGCTGGCATCTGCTCACAACTCCAATGAGTGCTTTCCATACCTAACTATAAATGGAAAATAAACATGCTGCTTCGTTGGGAATGCCCAGCAGGCCTCTTGCAAAGGATGACCGGCTGGGGAGAAACTCCCATACCAGCTGTCCTCTGAGCACTGAGCTGGGGGTCTGGGCCGAATGGCGCTGGCTGCCCGGTGACATGGGCTCATGATTATTACTGGATGACAATTTCACAGGCAGTCAGTGACCGTCTTGCCCGAGTAGGTTTCCTGAAGGGTAATGGGGTCTAATTGCCCTGTGGAGGAGAGAGAAGAGGATTTTTTTTGGTAGTACAGGAGCCATTAAAAAAATCTTTATGTGCAAAGTTGGATGGGGAGGGCGAATAGAAAACAATGTGTATTCATGGGGTGGTGAGCTGTTGTGCTCAGCCAAGGTATCTGTGGATAGATTTGAAAAGATCTCCCTCCCTCCCCCAACCCACTGGCCACTTAGCAAAGTTCCTGAATCCACATATGACAGAAGCTGGTGGAGATCCAGCAAAACTAATCTGCACTGGCTAAAAAAATCTCTGCTTTGTCTTCCTCATGGCACCATCTGCTTCACCATGTCCTGTGGATCTGCAGCACTGAAGCCGTGCAAGGTTAATTGGCTCACCAGCCACTTCTGTAATTCCCCCATGCTTGGGCCTGTTGCATGTAGCAAACTGAAATGGGATCCTCAGTCTGTTTCCTACCTAGCATGTCTCCCAATTTTTGTAATTGTCACTGCATTTCCTTTGATACTCTTTGGTGTTTTCTGCCGAGTGCTGGGAATTGTTGGGAGTTTTGGTAGGCCAGAAGGAGGCAAGTCCCTGACAAATTATTGTGAGGACTGCCTGTCCAGACAAGACCAGGCCAAAGGCCTGAATAATTAGTTTCTGATTGTGCTTTTCATAAAATAGGCTCTCTGAATGCCCTGGAAAATAAATGCAAACTTGCCCTTCCTGGGGCAAAAGTCTTCAATGATGGAGCAAGGTCAGTCTGTACTTTCCCTCTCTGTTCTCCTTGCCTGCTTCTGTGATTGGGGAGATGGGCCTTGGCAAATCCAATTTATTTGTTCATTTTTCATTCTCAGCAGCACATTTGAAACTCTAACTGGTACCTTGGGAAACGAGCTGCAGTCACCAGGCCATAGAGTCCCTTTCTGGATGCAAGTTAGCTGAAGTGCTGATTGATTGGACAATCTAACCCTGTAAGCCACCCTCTGTATTTGCCATTGGAAAATTACCAAAAAAACAAACAAAAAAAGCTGCTGACATTTGCTGTTTGGAGAAATATGGATTTTCTTCTTTCAGTAAAAAAACAAAAAGGAAAAAAAAACAAATAACTTCCATCATTTGTGTTATAATGCCATGGCCATTTCATTTACTTACTGCATTTAAATATTCTGCCAACAGCCATTCTTAGGTGGGGGCTAAAATGGAGCTGGATGCTTGCTGTGGCATGGAGGAAGGTGGAGCGCCTTTTCTTCCTCTTTTTAGGTTGTACTTTACTTCAGGGAGTGCATCTTTCACTCTAAGTACTGTTTAGCTGAGGAGATTGTGGCATATTTTGTACACTACGATTGCTGAAAACCTCTGAAGCAAGCTAAGCTAATGATATGGATAATTAAACCTCACGCTCTGGGACAGAAAGGATGGAATTGCTGGAGCCATAGTATCACAGTGGCAAAGAGACCAGCAGCTCAGTGCTATGTACACGTACTCAGAGATCCAGTCCCGCTGAGTTCAGGGGTGCTTGTGCAATGGTAACTGTGTGTAGAATTGCTGGCTGCAGCCCTGCTCTGTGACAAGGCACATCTCTGCAAGCCCCCCTCTCCGTGACAGTCTCTCTGGCCTTTTACAAAGTGGGTTGTGAAGATTGCACCCAGAAGGTAATGTCTGTGACAAACATGCTACGAGTACGATATGAATGAGAGCCAGCATGCTGCAGAGATTAAGAGTGCAGGACTGGGACAAAGAAGACCCGGGTTCTAGTCCTACTTAACCATGGAGCTTTCAGGGGGCCTTGGGGCAGTGACAGACTCTCAGCACAGCCTACCTCACAGAGTTGTTGTTGTGAGGGTAGGATTGAGAGCAGCAGCAGGAGAATGATGCAAACACCCTTTGTCTCCTTGAAAAGAAAAAAGTGGGATATAAATATGATAAATAATATGATAAATAAATACAAATGCTAAGCATTAGTATTTTAAACATATTTTATTTATGTAATCAAGTCATTTATATCCTGCCTGTTCTTTAAAAAGCTCACAGCACCTGGCAACAGTAAGTAGAAAGCATATTGAACCAATATCTGTCCCTCTCACACACTTTTCCACACAAAATCCCTGCTGGAGCTTAATCTGAGCCAGAGCTCAGCAAACTGTTGCCTTGGTGTCTATGTTTAATGTGAGGCCCCGACCTATTAATGCTGGACCAGGTCAAAGGAAAAGGCATTGCTGAGGTTACGGCAGGGTGAGCTGATTGGGATCAGTCCTGGAGCTGGGCCTTTGGTGTGAGTGTGAGCTGGGGATGGCTCAACCACTGCAGGAGGGGAGGCACCCTGATTTCCTCCTCTGCAGCTTTCAGTACTCTTCGCAGCTACAGGAGAAGAGCAGCAGCTCCTAATTCTCTCACCTTTGGCTCAGAACCAGCTACAGGAGAAAAGATGGGGATCGTATGGTCTCCCCACCCTGTGCACTTCTCCCTGCATAGTAGCTTTGCCAGGCTGATGGTGAGCTTCTCAAGGACCAGAGGGGACAGAGTTAGGCAGCTTCTCTCTGGCATTCTTCAGACACAGCCTACCCCAGGCTGCTACAAAGCACATGGGTGCTCCCAGAGGAATGAATCACAGAATTCTAGTCACTGTTTCCTCTGAGCTGGCTGAGCTGGCCAGATGCTAATCTCCATGATGAGAAAAGCTTCTCTTGTCACGATAATCACTTCTGTGGATGGTCATGTCAGTTCTGTGGAAATGCTCGGCCTGCTCAGAGAGGCACGCCTGGCATGCGTGGAGAGATCCCACCTGCAGGCCCAGCCCGGCACCTCTATATGGAGCTCGGAAACTCTGCATCTTCCATTCTGGCCGTATCAGTTCATGCAATAAGTCTAAACCTACACAAAATGGCTTTGCAGTTTTGTGCAGGCAGGCATGTGACACACAGGAGCTCAGGCTAAGTCTTAGGGCACCTGCAGGCATGTTGCATTTTTTCAGGTGCCTTCACATATTGCTGACATGCTGTGGATGTCAAGGTAGCAGTATGCCCTTGGTTCTCAGGCTCTGCCTAGTCTAGACCCTTACCAGACCCTCCTTTTCTCCTCTTTCACAATGAAAAACGGGCGCAAATGATTTCTCTTTCTCTCCTTTGCCATTACTGCCCTCATTGTCCAAGGGCCTAGTGCCTCCTTGGCCAGTTTCCTGCTTGGGATACATTGAAACATTTTCAATTGCTGGTCTGGATGGCCAGCGCTGGAAACAATGCTAGGCTAGAAGAATCCGAGCTTGATGCAGAAAGTAACACTTATGCAGCTACAGTAACTTGAATTCGATGTACACTCCACATATTTTTTGGGAAAAGTGCTAAATGCCTTATACATTGCTTTCTCCTCTTCAACAAACCTGTGAGTCATTTCGAATTTCATTTTACAAATGAGGACCTGAGAACAATGAACAACAGAGTTTTCCAAACTTTTTCCTTCCATGAACACTTCACAAATTGAATGCTCAGTCTGGAACACACTGTAGGGCAGTTCATACAGCATACTTAAGTAGGCTTCTAGGTTCTCATCACCAACCCCTATGCCCCATTTATTTATTTATTTATTTAAAACTTTTATATGCTGTCCACTACTGAGGTTTTGCAGTGGTCTCAGCCAAAACACTGCTTTCATCTCCTCCTGTTTCTTTCAATATCTGTGGTTTAATCCACTTTTACTGACCAGATCCTTGCTTGATACCCTGGTCAAAAAGGTGAGATTAAGCCACAGTCTCCTGGGTTGGGTGTAATGTGAAATTATGGTTTAAACACGTCATGAATCAATGCTAAAAGTGAGTGCACACTTTTGGAATCAGTCCTGCAAAACTACAACCCCTGAGCAATTTGGGGAGAGGAACTAATGAGACTAATTTAAAGCTACACTGTAAATATACCTACAATGTGCTTGGCAGTTCTCTGTTCTTTTACTGAAATGGTTGTGCAGCACCAAAGAAACTTGTAATCGAATGTGAGTGAATGCAAGCACATTCTCTCGGTCTGTTTGTCTGCCTCTGTCTGTCTGTCTCTCACATGCACACAAAGAGTATTTGCAAAGCATGTTTCTTACATTCAGCAGGCTGACAGAGGCATTAAAGTGTATTTATAACAGCCAGAGATAGCTTGGCCTGAAGAGTGAACTTAATTCTTTCTCTGGCAGGTATGCTTTTATGAATGACAGTGATTCGTCCCTGGTGTTTTCACTCCTTCATGTGCCCTCCTTTATCTCTCTGTGTAGCTTATAAAGTGATACTTGACAGTCTAATTTCATATAACTAATAACATTATGTGGTAAACTGACTCTTTATTAGTCTCACAGGAAATGATTTGATAAACTCTACTTCATTGTTTTGCTTGCCTCTCCAGTAGTCCACTGACTCTACAGATATACTCGATCTGAAAGGGACTTTTTATCTTCTCACCCTCTGACTGTCCAGCAGAAAGCCCATCAAGGCAAAGACAAGTGTATTGGCAGGCCACAGTCAACAATGCAGCAGGCCTGAAAGGGAAGCACCGCAGGTGCCTCCCAAATGGTGGGCCAGCTGGGCCTAAGTGCTGCCAAGAAATGTCACCAAAAGTGAATTTTCAAGGCAAATTTGGAGGCTTCTCATGGTGGGGGGGGGGGGTGGTGCAGGGGAATTTCTAGGGAAGTAGTCGAGCTAACATGACAGAGCAAACCATCCTGACAAATCAAATGTATGCAATTGCCTCATTGTGGCAACAGTATCACCTGCATAATTGTAAATCATGCAAGGGTTAATGAAGCAGCAAAAATGAAAATAAACTTGAACCAGGTGTGGCAGGGCTGGTCTATAACCATTAGCAGTGATATGTACTCATCAGTCCCTTTTGCCAATGCAGTGCCATTTATGGCACCCATAATCTTTTACTGCTTTTCCCTGCCTTTTTTTGCATCTGATCATTTGTGGTACAAGAGAGCTGTACAGGTCGATGACAAGAATGTAATACACGAATGTAATAAAGAGAACTTGAAGATGTTCTCTTTCAACATATTTCGGTGCTGGACAAATCTCCCTGAGCAGCAAGTGCGGTGGGTGAAGTGCCAAGACTGAACTGCTCATCTATTTACAGGTGGTTGAGCGAAACCACAGGAGGGCCTATGACACTGCCCAGGCAGGATCAGGTGACAGGAAATGGTCCTTGAGGCATGCAGATCTCACTCTGGTAGGGCTTTATAGAAAAGCAGTAGCACTTAGAATTGTGCCCAGAAATGGACCAGTAGCTAGCAGCTCTATTCAAGAACTAGACAGATATGTTCTTTATAGCTAGTCTGAGGTCCTAACTGGGAGTAGTGTACAGATACTCATGATTGGGTTGTTTCTGCTCAATAAGGATTTGGTCTGGAGCACCAGTGAACACTGAGAAGTTGCTCTGCACTTGGACATCCAGTGGCAATGCTGGATCCTTCCACAGCCCAGACTCTGAGCTTGGTCTTGTGGGGAAACATAGAAACATAGAAACAGAGCGAGTCAGAAGGGGCCTCCCGGGCCATCTAGTCTGACCTCTGGCACCAGCCGGCTCTGCTCATGACATGCCCACCATGTGCATGTCCAGCCTGTCTTTGAACACTCTCACCGATGGGGCCTCAACGACCTCCCGTGGAAGCCCATTCCACGCCCTCGGGGTCCTAACTGTCAGAAAGTGCTTCCTGGCATCCAAATTGAACCTTGAATCCCTGAGCTTTGCTCCATTGGAGCGCGTCCTGCCTTCCTCTGCAGGGGAGAACAGGCCTCTCCCCATCTCCATGTGACACCCCCTCACATACCTGTATGTTGCCAACATATCCCTTCTGAGTCTCCTCTTCTCCAAGCTGAAGAGACCCAGTTCCCTCAGTCTTGCCTCATACGGCATCCCCTGCAAACCAGCCACCATCCTTGTGGCCCTACACTGCACTGACTCCAACCTGGCTATATCCTTTCTGTAATGAGGGGCCCAAAACTGAACATAATACTCCAGTTGCGGGTGCACCAGAGTCGTGTAGAGTGGTAGTAATACCTCTCTTGATCTAGAAGCCACACTTCTGGCTATGCAACCAAGGGTGGCATTCGCCCTCTTGACCACCGCATCACACTGCTGACTCATGTTTAGCCTGCGGTCAACCAGTACCCCGAGGTCCCTTTCACAAGTGCTGCTCTCCAGCCACTTGTCACCTAACCTGTACTTATGACAGCTATTCCTATGCCCCAAGTGCAAGACCTTGCACTTCTCCACATTGAACGTCATCCTGTTGTCTCCTGCCCACTTCCATAGTCTGTCCAGATCCTTTTGGGTCTGGTGTATCTGCTCCTCAGTTGTGGCCACTGCTCCAGTTTTAGTGTCGTCTGCAAATTTGATCAGCAGACTGTTCACCCCTTCCTCCATGTCGTTAATGAAAAGATTAAACAGGATCGGCCCCAGGACAGAGCCCTGGGGGACCCCACTTGTCACTGGCTGCCATCCCGATGATTCCCCGCTAATGTTTACCTTCTGCTTTCGGTCAGTCAACCATGCCCTAATCCACCGGACAGTGCTTTGGTGTATCCCAAAACTCCTCAGTTTCTCCACCAGGATACCATGGGGCACTTTGTCAAAGGCCTTGCTGAAATCCAGGTATACCACATCCACTGCATCCCCTCCATCTAGCCATCTTGAAACCTTGTCATAGAATTCCACAAGGTTTGTCTGGGAACTGCAACTCCATCCAGAATGGAATGCACCCCATCTCTTTGGCCACATGAGACACCTCCCAACAGAAACTCACTCTTGTTGGGATGGAGCTTAACCTTCTGTGTCCTCATCCAGTCCATTGCTGATTCCAAATACCATAATGAACGTCATTAAGAAGTGGCAGTCAGTAATAGCAATAATGAAGGTCACTGGGGTAAACTAGATCATTCGCTACATCTCTTGTTCCTGCTCTGTGCAAATGTTACTAATATAGTTTATTTTGATGGGCAAGATGCAAGAAGAACTATGAATATGCCCCAAGAAACCAATGAACCACAGAGTTAAAGCATCCTTTGAATCCTCAGAAGATGTCCTTGGTCTGATTTAGTGATCTCACCTTGCCTCCAGTCTCAACATGTGGTGTGTTCAGATCATTCAGTACCTGCCCATACAGAGAAGCAGCTGAAGAGCAGGATTGTCTGTCTCCTGAAGAGGCACACCCAACCCCATGAAAAGCATGCAAGGAGGCTGGGTGTGTGGGCGTGCCTTACCCTTTACCTTTAAAAAAAAAAAAGAGTGCAAGAGTGAAGCTGTCTTCTAAATTTAATTGAGAAGAAAAGCCAAGTGTGCCCACTGCCATCCAAAGTTTGCAAAGCACTTTAGTAACAAGAATCTTATCTGGAATTTGATCAGAGTGAGAATCAGACTATGTAGTATTGAATATTCTCAGCCAAAGTTTGGAAGCAGCACCTCTTTTTTGAAGAGCTATTCTCCACCGGCAACCTGCTGCTGCTTGTAATGGCTTTGCGGTGCCATGTTGACAGTGAGCCATCTACTTGTGTTTCCATTTAAGAATGCCAGTTGAAGAATCCCAGTGTGTGTTCGCATAAAGACCAGGGGATCATTATTTGTTTATCCTGTTTGCAAGGGAATAAACTGTACTCCACCAGAGCATCGAGAAACTCATCCAGTCAGCAGGTAATAAAATCAGAGCCAGCAGATAGCCTAATGACCACAAGGCTGGCATTTGTTTACAAGATTTATCTTGCTGAAAGCCAGGAACATCAGAAAGTAACTTTTGGTGCCCAAGGCTGAGTTGCTGCTGAGGAAAAGAGGCGAAAAGGGCCAGGGCAATTCTGCTTGAAGTGCAGCTTTAAATCAGACAACTTGGCCTGCCCTGGTTCAAAGGATCTGGGAGGACATTTCACTATAAAATACTAATGGAGTTACTATGACAAATACTGTTTCAGACTCAGGATTTTAAATAATCACTCAGTGTACTTTTAAAAAGAAGAAGATTAAAAACCTGATCTCTAAAAACTGGGTCAGGAACCTCATTTGCGCAAAAGCCAGCTTTGGGATATGCTGGGATGAAAGGGCAGCAGCGAATATGCATCACAGTGGCATGGAGGCAGAAGTGAGTCGGTGAAAGGCAAATAGAAAGCAGGAGGAAAGGGCAGCTGCTGTTCAAAGGGGGCCTGGCTGCAGCTCCGTCTTTTGCTGCTTCTGTGTACCTCATAAGAACCTCCGCAGAGCCCTGCTTGCTCAGACTCAGCGTCCATCTAGTCCAGCACTTTGTTCATACAGCGGCCATCCAGCTCCATGCAGGATCACACAGGCCAGGCAGGAGTGCAGGTGTGCCCTCTCACTAATGCTCCCCAGGAGCTGCTCCCTTCAGCCTTTTGAAAAATGCATTTTCTCAGTTAAACCAACTATGCAGCAGAGAACAGGTTGAGGGCTCCTTGGCTAGGGAAGGGTTAACGCTGGATACCCAGGCCTGGCTGCTCCAGGCGGTGGCCATTCAAGGAAAGCAAGGCATCAAGGCCCAGGAGGATCCATAGCTCCTGGGATGCAAAAAGCCCTAAGAAACTGTAAATTACTCCCAAGGACAGAACCATTCATCCTGGCCCCCAGGCCAGAGATTTTAGGTCTGAAGGGAATACAGTTCTCACCTGGGTAAGGAGATGTCACCCCATGAGTCATATGTTTGATCTGAATGGATAAAAGCAGGTAGCTGGGACAGATTGGGGTTCCTCTCTGAGGAGAGGTTCCCTGTTGCTGCTGGAGGCTCTGGTGAAGGATGCTGTGCTGTTCTACAAAAGAGAAGGCTACACTGGGTTCTGTATACCGTGTTAGTTGCAGGAACAGCTGGGTTTGTTATTTTGGGTCCAAGGTGGCCAGCTAGCCCAGGGGGAGCTAAGATGGTGTCAGTCCAGTGGCATTGCTGCTCTCCAATTCTGTTTCCTTCCTCGCCCTCATTGTGTGTGTTGTCTGTTATAGTGCTTTAAGACCCTCCACTCCTATCCTGTTTATCTTATCTTTTAATAAAATAAGTTTTCCCCAGTGCTTGAGTTGTGTGGTGAATTGAGTGCCTGGCCCAGGGATTTGGTGACCAGGGTGGAAAGTCAACCCTGTCAGCTGCAGGGAGGTGGGAACTCTGGGGTGGCTGATTGTGAGAAACTATTTATTTACTTTCTTCCCAGGCAGGACTTCTGGGCTATATGCCCTCCAGACCTTTTTGGATTAAGCAGTGCCCTTTGCTATTAACAGTCATAATTTAGGAGGAAAAAGGAGGTGTCCTCTTCATTTTGCTTCTGATTGTCATGCATCTTACCTGAGAGTGAATTATACCTGTTTTCAGACAGCATCTAGGAACCTGGGCTTTAAGTACTTTGAGCTGCTGTTCCATGCACCTCTTTTGCAAACTTTTCCTTCATATCTTCTCAGTGGAAAGGATGGCAAGAGGTGGAAAGCAAGCTATCAAGGATGTCTGGAATCCTAGAAAAAGGGAGCAAAAGCAAGAGACCTGCAGGGTGCGATCCTGCAGTCCCTGAAAGGGCATATTGGGGTGATAGGATTTCAAAGACCTCCTCTTCCTCTGTGGACAGTGGGGAAGGTCTGCTGCAGAAGCCCTCTCTTTGCCACCATGACAGCCTTGTAAAGAGCCAGGGCAGAAAGAGAGGATACCATGTGGGTTTTGTCAGCAGGAAAGCCCTTGTTCCCCAGATGTGCCCCAGGGGCAGGAAGGAACTATTCCATCCTTCGAGCAGATATCCTTTACCCCACAAATATGGATTTGGGGAGTCAATTCCTTTAATGCTGGCATTGGGTTTATTTCTCATATTTGCAATGGAGGCCAGTGCTGGCTCATGCTAACATGTCAACACGACTGACCACCTGTGCATCCACAGCCAGGCTGCAAGGTTTGCTTCTGCTGTGTGTGCAGAAGGTGTCCCAAGGAAAGAGGCACCTGCCTTTCCATGGAAAGCTGCCAGCACTCCCCATGGGCCACCACCTTTTCCATTTCCAGCGGAGACACCAAGCAGCTGCAGGCAGGGTGTGTTCCTGGACAGAACCTGTTGATCATCTCCTGCACTGGGCCCTTCCGCCCAGCATTGTGTGTAATGAAAAGAGCTTTGTTACAAAGCAACACTGTTTACTCCCCCTCCCCAACCCGGCTTTGTAAAGCTGGTTCTGCTAAAGGCTTTGCTTTTTCATCTCTCCCCCCCCACCATTAATATACATTTTAAGGGCTTAATTGGGAAACTGCTCGTGTCCTTGATCACCTTCCTGCTCATATTTTAGCAATGCTCTCAAAGCAGAGGGACTGCCCCCTCCTGCTCCCTCTCCTCCCATGCTCCCTTCCTCCTCCCATGCTCCGTCACTCTCCTCTGAGATCTGCTTCTGAAAGATCAAGAGTAGAGATGAGACTTCAAATGCAATAAATATTGTAAGAGTAGCTGCTCTTTGGAGACCAGCATCTTTGAGATCGATATTTCTTCCCGGTGGGTGGGAGGGGGCACCGTAGTCTTCAAAGTAAACACATTGGCAACCCTGATCCAAATGCTTGTGGTGCTAAATATATGCATAAATTAATCCACTGTCCTGTGTGACATAGGCATTATATAAGGACAACCCTGATGCCAGTCAGCCAGGCTATTCTCCAGAAGCAGTTGAATGGCCAGAAGTGTGCTTGGCTGCACATGCTGCCCTCCTTGTGCACAGATGGGCACATAATCCTGCTGGTAGTCAAAAGGCTGATCTCTGATTTAGACCTTTGGCCTTGTGGCCATACAAGGCAGCATTCTTTACTCACTTATCTCAAACTGTTTCCATGTAGGCTAGAGATGAACCTACCCATAGTCTGAATGTCACTGTTTGACATTAGGGTTACACTTACAGAATGTCTATTTCACACAGCCATACGCCCTAACTTAGGTGCATGTATTTAGTCCAAAGATCAAAAAGAAGGCAGCCTCTGCCTGAAACCTTATGGTCTAAAATATATGACACAAAAGGCAAGCAGATTGGGAGGGAAGAGGAAAAAGCCCAGCCAAGCTCAGAAACAAGAACACTTTGAAATGCAAGTTCGTTCTTAGTAACACAGTTCACCATGTCTAATTTACCAGGCTCTAAATGGGAAATACACACAATGGAAGCTGCACTTTCTCTTCCTTCAGTGGCTTCAGCAATGGCTGCTGGTAGCTAGAGGAAGGAGGGCTCTCAGCTGAAGCTTCATTAGCCCACTTTAAGCACAGGCCTAAATCAGATCTAATGCACTGAATCCCAAGCAGACATGAAACATTAAGACAGGAAATTTCAGTTTTTGACAACTTGAAAACGCTGCTGCTGCTGCTGCTGCTGCTGCTGCTGCTGCTGCTGCTGCTGCTGCT
>JAIXND010000779.1:2704329-2733625 GCA_023646645.1 Varanus salvator macromaculatus | reverse complement strand
CTTCTTCTTCTTCTTCTTCTTCTTCTTCTTCTTCTTCTTCTTCTTCTGTGAAAATGTGGGAAAATCTTTTAACATAGCTTGACTGGAATCCCAGAGGCCAAACAAAACTGCTTGGGTGGCCCATCTATGCCACTATACCTGAAACAGTGCACAGTGAGTGAAATGTGTCTCACTAAATCCAGTAAGTCTTCCTCCCAGATGAAGGTGTACAGGACTGTTTCCTATATACACTTACCTGGGAGTAAGCCTCCATGCACACACTAGGAATTGCAGCAAAATTAACATGCTTAATATTATGCTGTTTGTTTGGTAAATCAGCAAATTATCAAATACATAATCCAAGATCTACAGACAGTTTAATCAACAGATAATTTAGCTACCGTATTTTTTGCTCTATAAGACGCGCCTGACCATAAGACGCACCTAGTTTTTAGAGGAGGAAAACAAGAAAAAAAATATTCTGAATCCAATGGGCACATAAACACAGGCACATTCCCCATCACTTCCCCATGGGCTGCACATCTGACAGACTCACTGCACACACATATTTGCTCTATAAGACGCACAGACATTTCCCCTTACTTTTGAGGGGGGGAAAAAGTGAGTCTTATAGAGCAAAAAATACGGTACTCAGTTCAATTAAAAATCACATCCAAGGCTGTTAATTGAATGTTGAGCTGCCTTATCTACTACACCAGTCATGCTTACTTTCCTGCTTATCCAGTATATCACCACTAGGTGGCACTCTGGTGTATCAGAATAGCACAAATACACAAGAAGCAACCATACTTTATTTTGCTTTTCAGTTAGGTGCCTGATTTTCCCTGCTCTAAAAAAAACTGACAGAGATATGAAACTGGAGGGTCATAACATTGTTGAGTTTGTAAATAACCACGATTATAGACTGATGACTGCACAATAATCACTTCATGTTGAAAAGCCCCCGCCCAACTCTGCACCTCCACTCCAAAAACAGAATACACACAAATAAGGGGCCATTTCAGCATTTTGCAGCATTCCTTCCCATCCAGACTTACTCAGTAGGCAAATGGGAGAGTTCCTCTGCATGGCATGATTTCCTAATGACCTGGACAACTTAATTAGAAGACTATTGGGGAATTCTCATTATGTTTGCAACAGTTCAATTTTAGGCATAAGAAATGCATTCCAAGGAGGAATGCCATTGTGCTGCACATGATGTATTTCTGCAGAATTGGCCAGATCTGAAACTTAGAGCTTCAGAGGCCATTATTTAGCACATTCCAGTATATGATCATCAGTATGGAGGGAGATGCACACATACACCTGCAGAGAATGAGAAGAATCTTTGTAATGTGTGAGAAAGATATTGATGGAGATTTGAGTACTGAGGAATGAGATAGATGTGAATACAGAGAACACATGATAAGCAAATGCAGTTCTTCATCTGGTGTTTTAGAGCAATCATCCTACCCACCCTCAAGCGCAAGCATTTTATACAGGAGTAGCTCTAGCCCTTTGAGAGGGTACACCTCTCAATGACTACAGGTAGTCTCTGGGTTACGTCCGGTTTATGAGCAACCTGTACTTACAAATGTATGGACTGCCATAAACCATATATGAACATCTCTCACAAAAAGCCATGAATATCTCTAGGAAGATATGCAACACATTTGGTTCCCTAGAGATAGTCACAGCTTTTCTTCAAAGATCCACTGGAAATAGTCACAACTATCTCTAAGAACTATGCAACATGTTTGACAATGTGTCATAAATGGCAGCCTCATTCCCTAGAGATACAGTATTTTCATTCTGGGTGTCGGCTCAAATGTGGTTTGGGGCACATTTAGGGCACATAGTTGCCCTTCAAGTTTTCTTTAGATTTTGTCCTTGTGTTCAGGCCTTCAGCTGCTACAAGGCCATTTATGATGAGAGAAATAAAATGGCTGTACAAGCAACTCTTGAGGCCAACTTCAAGAAAATGACTCCACTGGTAACCCACCTTCTCCAACAGCACAATCAAACCCTGACTTATGATTTGGCTTAATGTTTGCTGCAGAATGTTCCAAGTGTTTTAAGAACTGTCTCTTATTTTCTTTTTTTACAGTACTCTATACATAGAAACAGAGCGAGTCAGAAGGGACCTCCCGGGCCATCTAGTCTGACCCTCAGCTCCAGCCGGCTCTGCTCATGACATGCCCGCCATGTGCATGTCCAGCCTATCTTTGAACACCAGCACCGATGGGGCCTCAACAACATCTCGTGGAAGCCCATTCCACACCCTTGGGGTCCTAACTGTCAGGAAGTGCTTCCAGGCATCTAAATGGAGCCTTGGCTCCCTGACCTTTGCTCTTTACCTACATACATAAAGATTCTCTGTCTCTCTTCAGTACCTGTACTTATTATTACTGTATTATTATCATTAATGATAATGATAATATTAGCATTATTACAATGCTGTATTGCATCTAAGATGTTTCAGTGAATTTGAAAGTGTTTCTTAAGTGTTTTACATGCATAGAAAAGTAAAATATATACAAATTTTACATACAAATTTGACTTAAGAACATTCTCAGGAATGGAACTTGTCCATCACCCGGGGGCTATATGTATACATTTTCTTCACATTTTTTTTCTTTCCTTGCTTTGGGTGGCTTGGGTTTGGTCTTACCTGGGCAATGTGTTTCCCAGGAAGTAACTCTGCGTAATCTCTTTGGTGACTGCTATACATTTCCAAGCACACCTGCTCCTTGTTCATGTCACTAGGATGGAAGAGATGGGACATGTAGTTGCTCCTATTCTAGACAGTAACTTTCCTACCACCCTTTCCCAGTGTGTATCTCTCAGAGCCTGGCCATAGGCAGTGCTTCAGAAGTAGCCAAGGATACATTGGGATTCTGATGGCTGAGAATTGAGAGGCTTCTACATAGTTAGACAGAGACAGCTCTTTTGAAGCAAATAATTTTAGTTTGTATCAGTGTGCATATAGCATTTTGAATGCAAATATGTTTATGATTTCATTGCATTTATATCCCAGCATTTTCCCTCTTGTGAGGTTGCATAGTACACCACCACCACTCCACTGTTATCCTCACAGCAACAACCACCTTGAGAGGTAGGTTAGGCGGAGAGTAGTGCCTGGCCCACAGTCATCCAGCGAGCTTCATGGCTGAGTGTGGACAAGAACCCAGCTCTCCAGGTCCCCAGGCCACGCACTAGCCCCCATGCCCCACTGGATTCCCGGTGCTGGTGAATGCGCCTGCAACCCTTTCAGATTTTGCTAGGGAGGCCAAGAAGTCAGAGCTTGCTTTGCACATGGTCATGTTTCACATGGCGAGGGCAGTGCATATCCAGTCCAGCCCCAGAGCTATGGAGCTGAGGGAGATGCCACTTAGCTGTTTCAGTTGCTGTAAAATTGGTTTCCAATCTGTGGAATTTTATGTTTGTGCTTTACCATTATTTCTATTTTATATAGTATTTTATGAATAGTTGTGCACTGTCCAGGAGAATGTTGTCTAAAGAGCAGCACAAAAAATAAATAAACCTAGTGTCATGGTTGGTGGCAGCAAAAACAGCTCGGGATTTAATCTTTAAAATGGGTCTTAGACACCCCTCCCCCCCCAAAAAAAAAAATCTGGTGGGCAGATCAGCCAGTCTGGGTCACTGGCATTACCTGAAAGAATTGTGCTTGCTTGGCACAGATTTTGGTCCCTCCAGCCATAGAAAGAAGTATGTGGTATGAAAGTGGAGCCTACATCTTGCAGGATTTTAATTTGCTTCTTCCATTCCACTTACCCTTCCCATAGAGAAAGACCTATTCTTTACTTTCAGAGTGGTGACTCTCTAATGGTAGGTTGAAAATGGTTGGTCAAGGCTTACAGGTGAACATCTAAGGGCCATGTCACCTGCTGTGTGCTGCTCCATGGTTTCAAAATGCTTTCTAAAAGCAAAGGGAAATCAGCAAGGAGTGACTTAAGAAGGAGTGGCAGGGGAAGAAAAACAGAAGAGTACTCTTCTGATGATGCCTTTTCACCCACTGGGAAGGTTTTCTGTATGAGTTTTATTTTTGGCTTACCACGTAAGACAAGGTCTTCCCAAAGCAGCAAACAGCCATGATGCACTGATTACACTCAGCAATAAATTAATACTGCTCAGAGGGTCTGCCTCCTTTCCTGTCTATCTGGCTTCACCTTTGTCTCACAACCTGCCCAAGCTAATGCTAGCTCTGAAAGACAGCATGGAGGAAAACCCCCTCAGATATGACATTGCATGTTGATGAGCCTCACCGTCTGCCGCTCGCCTGCTGCCCAACATCATGCTGCCACGAAGGCCCCCAGGGATGCCGCTGCCGCTGGCTGCTGGCAAGTGATGAGGCCTGTGCCCGGCCCCTCCCCCCGCTGCTTCCGCCTCCGCGTCGCCACCTGTGCACTCATCCCGCCTGGACACCTGTGAGGGAGGACGCCGAGGGCGGGGGTGGTGCTTGCGAGGGCGGGGCGGGGCGGGGCCTGAGTCCTCATTTCGCCAGCTGCAGCTGGAGGCCGGCGGCCTTGGGGCAGTGGCTGAAGGGTGGCAGCCAAAGGATGTGAAGCCATCCGGGACCAGTCAGGGTTGGGTTGGGCCAGCTGCGTTGTCGGTTGTGTCAGGGGCAGGATGGGCTTGCTAAGTTTTAAATAGTGTGCTGGTGAGGTTTTCTTTTCTGAGTGGAGCCAGAGCCATTTTGTGCATTAGGGCTCCACTTTTAAATTCACAGCATCCTAGTTTTTAATCTTATATCTATATTTTATATTTACTTCTGTGATTTAATTTGGCATGGGAGTTCCTGGGGAGTGGGAGGGGGCACCCTGACTGGGATGGTTACAGGCAGGGGAAGGTATGGTGCTGGGGGTTTAACAAGTCATTACAGAAGAAGAGGGAGCAGATGGTTAGTATCTTCTGGTTCTTCCCCCAGCCGGAAGGTACCAGGCAGTGATATCAACTGGCCCTCAGACTTGGTGCTGCTGCTGTTGAATGCCAGGTCAGTCCAAATTAAACCGTCTTTCATCCATGATTTACTCATGGGTGAGGAGGCCAACCTGGCATGTATCATCAAACCCAAAGACAGGATATGCACCTGGGTCCAGGAGGTTATCAATACCTCTCTGACAGAGGGTCAGGTCAGGTGACCCATGCTCTGGTAACTTCCCCGACTGGATTATTGTAACATGCTCTACGTGGGGTTGCTCTTGAAGATGGTCCGGATACTTCAGTTGGTTCAGAATAGAGCTGCCAGGATGTTAATGAGGACCAGCAAGGATTCACATACGATGCCGGTCCTCTACCACTTACACTTGGTGCCAACTGAAGTCCAGGCCCAATTTAACGTGCTGGTGATGACTTATAAAGACCTAAATGGTTTAGGACAGGCATGTCCAAAGTCCGGCCTGGGGGCCAATTGCGGCCCGTTTTCAAATTTCGAGTGGCTCGCAGCCTCTTCTCCCCGCCGGCTCAGCCTGTCACTCATCCCCGCCGGCTGGCGTTTTTCCCTTCACCGCACAGCGGTTCCCGCAGCTGTCCCCTGCTACCTCCTGCTCCTTCAAGGCTGGTGGTTATATTTCACCAGAAGATGGCAGTAGACCTGAGTCAGCACTCTCGCCGCGTGACCCTTGTGCCACAAAGCTTGTGTGCCCATTTCTAAAATGGCGACTGTAACTAAAAAAAGGAAAGTTGACAGCCGCTTCCAGGACAAGTGGAAATTGGAGTATTTTTTCACTGAAATATGAAACAACTGTGTCTGCCTAATTTGCCAAGAGACTGTGTCTGTTTTCAAGGAATTCAATATCAAGAGGAAACATGCTAACTACAACAAGCTAACTGGGAATGAACGACGCGAAAAATTGAAGGAACTGGAAGCTGCTTTAACGGCACAGCAGTGCTTTTTCACAAGAGCCCATGAGTCAAATGAAAATGCCACAACGGCAAGCTACGAGGTGGCAACGCTGATTGCCAAGCACTGCAAACCTTTTACTGAGGGTGAATTTATTAAAGACTGCGTGATGAAAATGGTGGAGAAAATTTGTCCTGAGAAGAAGCAAGAGTTTGCCAATGTTTGCCTGGCTCGTAACACTGTGGTACGGAGAATTGAAGACGTTTCATCTGATATTAAGAGACAGATAGAGGCAAAAGGAGTGGAGTTTGACTTTTTTTCGTTAGCCTGTGACGAAAGCACAGATGCATCTGACACCGCTCAGTTATTGATTTTTTTTAGAGGAGTGGAGAATGACATGAACGTGAGTGAAGAGCTGCTTGACCTCCAGAACCTTAAGGACCAAACAAGAGGAACAGATTTATTTGTTTCTGTTTCTTCCGCCGTAGATGACATGAAACTACTGTGGAATAAAGTCACTGGGAGTATTACGGATGGCACACCTGCCATGGCTGGTGAGCCAAGTGGATTATCAACCCTAGTCTGTAACAAAGTCAGCAAAGGAGGAGGCAAAGCTATAAAACTCCACTGTATTATTCACCAACAAGTTCTCTGTGCCAAACATCTGAAATACGATCATATTATGAACCGGTGATGAAGGCTATTAATTATATTCCCTCCAAAGCCCTGTGCCACCGCCAGTTTCAACAGTTTCTACTCGACATCCAGGCTGAATACGGAGATGTTGTGTATCACAATGAGGTAAGATGGCTCAGTTGGGGGTCTGCACTGCGCTTCTACTCTCTTAGGGAGGAAATCGGACAATTCTTGGCCAAAAAGGGACAACCGATGCCAGAGCTATCTGATCCTGTTTGGCTGGCTGATTTTGGATTTTTAGTTGACATAACACGACATCTGAATGTGCTGAACACAAGCCTTCAGAGGCAAAATGCAGTGGTAAGCCAACTGTATTCACATATCAAAGCCTTTGGGACCAAGCTGCTACTTTTCCAAGGCACCTGTCACAAACGCAGCCCAATACCACATATTTCCCATCGCTGCAGGAAATAATGACCAGTTTTCCACAGAACAATATGAGTGCACAAATAAGGAGGTATGAAGCAAGACATCTCATCTCTGGCTGAGGAGTTTCAACAGCGCTTTCGGGATTTTGCAGCTATTGAAAAGGAGATCACGCTTTTTTCATCTCCTTTCTCTGTGGACCCTGATGATGCTCCAGACCACCTGCAGCTGGAGCTCATTGAGCTGCAGTGTGACGCCGAGTGTCGCAGTCAGCACCAACAGCTCCCTCTTGTCAACTTTTACCACCAACTGGATAAAGACAAGTTCCAAGAGATTCGAACATTTGCTAAGAAAATGCTGAGCTTGTTTGGTTTGACATACTTGTGCAAGAAGACATTCTCCGTTATGAAGATTAACAAGAACAGCATGAGGACGAGACTAAGTGACTTTCACCTGCGTAACATCTCGAGCATCAAAACCACTGTTTTTGAGCCAGACCTGGCCTATATAATGCAGTCGAGATCTCAGTATCACCCTTCACATTAGTGCAGTTTAGTTATTTGTTTAGTCTTTCATAAAATAGTTCATTTGCATTTAATGTTAATGGTTCAAAGAATGTCAGGCTGAATGGTTGGCCCCCACACATTTTCACCTCACCAAATCTGGCCCTCTTTGCAAAAAGTTTGGACACCCCTGGTTTAGGACCTGGATATCTGAAGGAGCATCTTCTTCCCTGTGTGCCCACCCACCCCTTAAGATCTGAGGCAGAGGTCCTTCCTTGAGAGCCCTCCTTGAAGGATATTAGGAGGGTGGCTACCCAGAGAAGGGCCTTCTCTGTGGTGGCACCCCAGTTATGGAATATGCTCCCCAGAGAGTGTTGCCTGATGCTGACACTTTATTCTTTTCGGTGCCAGGCTCAAACCTTTTTATTTTTCCATTATGTTTGATTAGGTTTTAATGTGGGATTTATTTTATTGGAATTATTTGGATGCTGTGCTTCATTTCATTTTATGCTGCTTTTACTGTAAGACCGTCCCAAGACCCTAGTAGTTGGATGGTAAATAAAAGCCTTAAACAAACAAACAAACAAACAAATTTGATCTGGGCTGTAGCAATAAAGAAATAAACTAGACTCTCAGATTTCTTCATCCTATGGAAAGTGGCAACATTAGGGTGGTATTTGCTGAATATTCCCTAGGGCAGAGGCAACATATTCCATTAGATGGGGAGTGGGAGAATAATAAAATTATCAGAAAACTTCTAAGCAAATTAAGTCAGAAAATGCAGTGAGGACATGATTGTCTACTTACTTAGGCAGAGAAAGGTTGTACACTTCTTGGCATGAATGAAACCAGCTGAATGAAACCATACTGCAAATTCATGCTGGTGGATGAAGGATTCCACGCACCATGAAAGGAAGGACTGGATGGGCCAAGCTCACTGATTTTTTCCACAATATTAATATTATTAAACAACGCTGAACCTGGTCACAAAGCTATGCCCCCAATTCACCCTATTCACTGATGGCAAAATTAGAGAGGCTGTGTGCCAAATACTCTCCAAGGAACTGCGACATTCTCCAGCCTTTCAGCAGGAGCTTGAAAGAAAAGCAATGGTCAACAATTGGTCAGAATATGCTCAGCAGCACCAGAGGCATCTGGAGTAGGGACATGGCATCGCAAGACCGTTTACAAATATGTACTTAATTCAGGCTCCAGAAGGAGCTGTTGAATCTGCTTGGTATGTGTTTAAATTGACAAATGGGGTGGAAATATTTTGCATGGGTGGATGGTGAGATAGACCAGATGAAATGAGATGAAATGAATGTGATTGTGATGGCACGTACTCACACGGTCCTGAACAGCACAGCAGGTCGGAGGGACGATTCCAGCAGCCAGACCTCAAACATGATTTTCCAACCATGCCTACGATATATGTACATGTCGCTTTACCTGCTAATCCTGATTTAAATTAGTAGTCCATTTGAATCTGAGGGAATGAGGAGAAACAAGAGCTGTGTTTGTGCGTGGATATCATACTGAGCCATCAATAGAAAAATTCTGCAAACAAAAGGGTGCACCCCTTCTATCAGCAATGAATTAAGATCTGGGAAATAGCATCTTAGAAAAATTAACCTACATGATCAAATTTAGAAACAGTTAATAGCAAACCACAATATTAACATCTTGGACTAATTCACCTGAAATGACCATATATTTGTGTTAGTAATTTTTTGTTTTGGTTACTCTTATATAATGTTTGCCTGTCGATTTTTAAAAAAATATGCTTGCTTACTAAAGCATGCTTTTATAATTAGCTATTTGACTGATTCTTTCTCTCTCTGGTAATATAATTAAATTGGGGTAGGGGAATATATTATGTTGAATGGATTGGCCCAACACTTTATATATTGGATTTCAGCTGTACTGCCTTGCTATCATTTTGGTTTTGTTTTGGAGTTGTTGTTTTTTTTAAAGTGGCAGAAGAAAAACAGAGGGTGGGGAGATAGCTAAAAGGAAAGGGAGAGAAAAAGAGAATGTGAAAATAAACAATACATGGGAAAAAGACGGGAGGGAGAAAGGAAGGCAGGAAGGAAGGCAGGAAGGAAGAAGACACTAGAATTTAAATAATGTTGCAGAACAGAGCTAAAGATGGTCCCTCCAACTTATGACCATGAGGCAGCAGTGATCTGTATTCCAATCCTGTGCTTAATAATTAAATATTACACTTATTTAGAATGAATATGCAACTGTACTGAATTCACTACCCATGAATTGACCCATGCCTCAACCCATCAGGCAAATCAGCCAGAAGGTATGCGATTTAGAGGCCTTCTGACAAGCAGCAGATAAGCGGAGCAAAGCTGCTATCATTCAGCAAGTCTGATCTGCTGATCCTTCCAGACACTGCAAGGAAGCCAAGGCAGGTTATCTCAGGACAGCCAGAGAAAGTTGTGATGCTGAGTGATTTGAGTCACAAAATGCCTCATGCAGTTGGGTGCGAGTGGGCATGCCTGCCTGTGTTGTTTCCAGTTCCGGGGATTTAAATAGTTAACATGGAAAGCAATGATTTCTGCTAAGAGGAATAGCTTGAATAAACTCACTGGTCAAAATAATTAGGGTCAAGGCTAGGTTTGCTTGCCCTGCTCATGAGGAAGATAAATGGTTGGCCATGCAGAGACATAGAAACAGAGCGAGTTAGAAGGGGTCTCCCGGGCCATCTAGTCTGACCCCCAGCTCTAGCTGGCTCCACTCACGACATGCCCACCATGTCCAGCCTATCTTTGAACACCTTCACCAATGGGGTCTCAACAACCTCTCGATAATGGTCATTCACAATAACGATGGCAAAGCTGTGACAAATGGGTTGCGTTTATTACTTGCAGAAGGGCTGCTGCTGCTCTTGCTCTCTCACTGCAGCCTGTTCCCCCTTCTGGGTGCTCTAAATGCCTCTGTCTGGGGCTATTGCCAGATGCCTTCACACTGGCCAGGCCAGTTTTCTGCTATGTGCTCCTCATCCGTTTCCCAGTGTCTGCTTCCATTTTCCCAGAGCTGCCATCAGAGACACCACTACCGTGTATTCTTTGAACTTGGTGGTGGCAGGATCCGTGACTTGCTCGCATCCTGCTTGTGGGATTGTGTGGGCAAGTGGCTGGCCACCAAGGAAACAGACACCCATTCTGCTTTGGCATGGATTTGCCTGCATGACTCTTTTGAATCTGCAGCCAAACACCTGACGTTGGCAATGTGAAAATCGGGTTTGTCGGAGAACGCATGTAAAGAGTGCTGTGTGTGAGAGGAGAGCAATTAAGTGCAGTGTGGATGGGGAAGAATAGTGTTCCCCCCCACCCCCGTGTCACAATTGTGGTGGGTGCTTCCTTAGTGAGCTCTCTGCCGAATCTGTGTTTGCCCATTTGCTGCTGTATGCAACTGCTTTAAGAGGGACACCTTCGCAGACCAATTCACACCCAGAAACTGTTCCATGGGACTTTCTTCTCAATAAGCAAACACTCCAGCTCTGAACCATTGATATATTCACAGAAAAGCATCCAACCGATGGGGATGCTTTCACATCTAGTATTTCTTAAAAACCATTCACAGATTCAAAAACCAAAACAGCACAGAGATGCTGTTAGAAACTGGGAAGAATCCTGCAAGGTTTGATCCTTTTCCTACCACCCTGTTGAATTGTAAATATTTTGCCTCCTTTCACCTCATAGGGTCTGATTCTTTCTGAAACATTGCAGCAGACTTCCTTGTCCATGGCAGAAAGTTAACATGAGCAAACTGGGGCTTCTGTACATGAGGCTGTGAAACCCTCACTTTGCCATTAGCTTCTATTTCTGGATACTTTGCTGGATTAGGATTGGCTCCTGGATCTTTTTCCTGGAGTTTTTCTCCTTGCCTTGCTTTAAGTTCCATTACAGAACTATAAGGTGGCACTGTTCATGAGCTTCTCATACCAGTTCATTCCATCATTTTCAGATAATACTAGGCTTTCTTTGCTCCAAAGAAAGCATGGCAAAGGCTCTGGAAGATCCCAGCATCATGTAAATCAGCTGTGAACTACGATGAGTGAGGAATCCCAGGAGCACAATCAGTGCCTCTGGTCCAAAGGCCTCAGGCCTTGTGGGAGGAATCCATGCTGCCTCAGGGCACCCTGTGCCAGGGCTCCTGAACTTTTTGGGAGCTGGAAGGTGCCCCTGGGCAAAACTTGGCTTGGTCCCTCATACTTGGTCTATAGCTTCTCATGTTCTGAAGGATGGGACCTCAAAGGTGATCTAAACTAGGCTCCCATGTCAATGGACACTGCTGGTTTTCACCTTCAAAATGCTGGCATGGACATTTACAGCCTTACATGGCTTGGGCCCAGGTTAGTTGAGGAAGAGTCCCTTCGAATACTGGCCTTAGGCTGTAAGCCGAGGGTCTCTCCAAGTGCCCCCACTGACTGAGGCAAGGTGGGTTGCCGAAAGAGCAAGGCAGCCTTTCAGAGCTGGAGAATGGCCTGCCCCATTGTTGGCCCTGTGGCAGTGGTTCACATGACATGGTTTGCAGGCTGAGTAGGAAGGAAAGCTGGACAAAAATTCATTGGATGCTAGGTCTGGCTTTTGTCTTTAAAGTGACTCTCCCTGTATTAAAAAATGCCCTGCTTGACTCAGAAGAAGTGATTGAGTGTGGTACAGCAACCAGCACTACGCAAGATGACAAGCAACGAGCAAATGCCAGGTGCTGGTTTCCTATTGTGTGAACTCAGTCATAGTAGTCAATGGCTGATTCTTAGCATGGTCGGCAACCATGGTGAGAACCAACAGTGTGAGGTCACGTGCGTTGGACTCATGCTGGACTGTCTGATCCAAGACAATTCAACCTGCTGGGAGTCAAAGACCACCCCAAGAGAGCCACTTGGCGAAAGTGCCCATTGCCACCCCCACCAAGGCGAGCAGCTGCAGCTGCACTCTGTGTGCCCAAGCGGGACACGGAGCAGTCCCCAAGGTGTCTCAGTTCCACACTCTGCACCAGGGACTCCAACTCCTGCGCAGAGCTGAACCTGGCCCATGGCCTCAGTGCCAGAGAGGAGCCCAAATATCTGCTGGGTGCATTGTGGATACTGGGCACTGAACAGCAACCCATCGTGCTTTTCCATGACGGTGTGCCATGATGTGCGAACTGGCCCAGTGTGTGCCAGTCGTACCTTCCTGGTGCTTACCAGGCACGCGTGTCACAGCCCTTTGGCCTCAGCTGAAGAACTTTTTGTTTCCCCAAGCATCTTAGGAATGCATTTAGGGCTTTTGGATCGCTGCACATCAGCTGCTGCTGTTTTTGCGTTGCTTTTGTGCTTTTATTCCCTGCTGCAGGTTTTCTCTTGGCTTAAATATGTAGTGCTTTTCCTCATTGTTTTCTTTCTATGTTATATTTTTAATATATTGACTGCTGCCCGGTGAACTTGGGTGGCATACCATACATAAATAATCTAAATATAAGTAATTATACAGGATAAATACTTAATTAAATAGATAAAAGAGTTCCACTTAGGAGCACTGCAGTGTTGTTAAGGCCATCATCGGAACTGGTGATTCTTTGCACTTTCAGAGCTCACTCTTTGTAACTTATTTCAAATCTTAATATTAATTGCTCTGTTTATTTAGAGCTGTGTCCTCTTTTCTTTTCTGGAACTGTCAGCAACTATGATTCCTTGGAGAAGGATAAAAGAATGTGTATGCAAAACATCCAAAGCATGTACAGTATACATATGGGACACTGTTTTTTCTTTCAAACCAAATCAATGCGCATCTTCATTTTTATGATTCATTATCAGCCATGCAAAGAAGTGTGGGACAGCACCGGAAATAGTAACTTTTGATCTCCCTAAAGACAGTCTTTCCCCTAATCACTTCTCACAGTCTGGTTATATATGTGCTTTTCCTGTAAATAAATGATAAAGCAAACATACAAAATGAATAAAATTTTCTGGATGATGCTTTGGTTGCTGTTTCCTTATTGATGATGCAATGTATCCTAGAGTGGTAAGACGGGGCCCTGAAGCATCACCGGATTGACAGTAGTATTTCTTAGAGCAAATAAGATGAGAAGTTGAACAGGAGGTGGTCCTGGAAGAAGTGGAGTAGGAAGGCCTGGCAACAGCCATGGTCATGAGCAGGCACCTGCCAAGGGCCTGGGCCTATCCCTGCTACAGGTGCCGCGGTTGCTCTTCCCTCTCCCCCCTCACTCCCAGCTGTGGGGAAGTGCTGAACACTCAGGCCTTGGGTGCTCCATTTCATGAATATGTATAAAAATTTACATTTTGACTGCTTGATGTCCTTGTTGGCCAAGCCCCACTGCCAAAGGCAGCATCCAATTAGTTCAAAGGCTGGTACTTGAATTCTTCTTCTTTTAGAAGTGAGCATAGGGCCTGTAGGGGGTGATCTGAGAGGGGGGCCTCCCAGGTCCTCAAATCCCTCAGCCTCATTCTGGCCCCGGAGAGCACAACACAGCTGGATGGGCTCCAAGGCAGAGTGTTTGAGCGCCAGCTAGTGGATGACAATCCTGTAGGCTTTGAGTCAGTGCAGATAAGATATTTTATGGAAATATGCAAATACAAACTCCTCCAAACTGTGGGTTCACAATTAGGTGGAAAAAAGAAATAAGTTGGGCTGAGCATTGGGAGTGGAAGAAGTTAGAATGACTGATAAGGAAAAGACTAACTTTGTAGTAGGCTCTCTGTTTCTTTGCCTTTTCCAAAAGGCACCCCTATTCTTTTATTCTTATTATTAATAATAATCTTTAACAGGAAGGAAGGAAGGAAGGAAGGAAGGAAGGAAGGAAGGAAGGAAGGAAGGAAGGGCAGGCAACTCCCTTCCTTCCCCATCCTGTATTTCACAACCCCTGATTATGTCATTATTCTTCATAAATATTTATATTTCTGGCCAGTCAGTTATCTGCCTTGATTTGTTATATACTCTTGTGTTAGCGCTTATGTGCTAGATGTGCATGACAAAAGTAAAAATTCCATTGTTGCTGTTTTTTTTAAAGGGGGCATGTCTAACTTGTATAACTAACTTCTTATGGTTATCTTATTTTGATAAAGAACAAAAACAGATGTTTTTAAAATGCACTTCTTGTGGTGATTAAATTTTGAATATACAGTGGTACCTCGGTTCACAAACATCTCAGTTCACGACCAAATTGGGTCACACACAAAAATTTCATTAAAAATTTGACTCAGGTTGCGAACTCCGCTTTGGGTGGTAATCGCAATCAGGGCCATCTCCCCCCACCCCCCAGTGGGGAGATGGCCATGATTGTGCTGGGGGTGGGAGGGAGATGGCCGAGATCATGGCCGTCTTTCCTGCACAAGTGTAACTGTGATCTTGGCCATCTCCCCTCCCCCGCCCCCAGCACGATCGCGCCCATCTCCTCCCCGCAGTGCGCCTGCATTCGTGCCCATCTCCCCCCCGCCACGTACCTGCGATTATGCCCATCTCTCCCCCTGCAGCGCGCTGGGACGACGGGTCCATGCAGGAATGAGGGGCGCGATTGTGGTTGTGCTGGAGAGGCGGGGAGATGGCTGCGCTCGTGTTTGGGGTGGGGGTGGGGAGATGGCCACGATCTTTGTTATTCTTTGTCACTTTGCTTCACATTTTTCTGATTGAAAAAAAAAATACAGAACAGATTAACCGTATTTACATTGAACCTTACGGGGAAATTTAACTTGGCTCACAACCAATTTGGGTCACGACCAGAGACCTGGAACAGATTAAGTTTGTGAGCCAAGGTGCCATTGGATCCAGTGGTGGGCAAGTGAATCTTGTTAAGTCCCTCTTCCTGGTTATTGAAAGCTGGAGTGATGTCCAGGCATAAATTTGATCCTTTTATAAAACTCAATGCTCAAGCTGCGGGGCCTTCCCCGAGTCTAAGCAGAGCTTCCATACTGGACCCAAAGTGGGAGTCTCCAGTCCAGCTGAGGGTAACGGGAGGCTGAGCAATTCAGCTCAGCTTGGCCTTCCCCTAGCTGGTGAACAGGGCAGAGGCACAGCAGAAGCGCTTGGCTAGCCCCCTTCCCGCAAGTAGAGGCGCCTGTGGATCCGCCAGCGCCATCTGCCCCAGCCAAGGGCAGCAGGAGGGCGGCCCTGCGGGAGAAGGCATGCCAGGGTGTCTCCTGGGGCTGCAAAAGAGAGAGGGACAGAAACGCCCAGCCTGGCAGAGCTGCGGCTGGAGGGTGGATCCCCTGCCTCGGTTCAGGAGCGATAGCGATCCAGATGAATGAACCTGGGGAGTTTCTCAGAGTCCTGCAGGAGAGCACGGAGTGTCGGTCAGAAAAGCTTCCAACCACCTGTGGCTCTAGGGGGGTGGCGGTGAGGCTGGGGGTGCACTCCATTCGTGGCTGATGGGCTGCTTGCTCCCAGAGGCACAAGGGGCTCCCTGTCAGCCTGGACCTGCAGTCTGGGAGTGCTCCTGGCAGAATTGGGTGCTCCTCCAGGGAGCTGCACCAATAAAAGGCTTCTGAGTGACTCCAGAGGTGTTGCCTGGAGGCTGGGATGCAACAAAAGTGTCAAAACTCAGGAAAGGAACAACTTTTTATATACGATGCTGCAGTGTATGCACTAAACTGCAACAATGGTGAGGGAGGTATTGAAGTTCTACAGGCACGGTAAGGATCTTTTGCAGGGTCCAGCAGCCAGGCGAGTTTGAAGCCATGCCAGGGCCTCACCACCTTCCCCTTGTTAGGAAGTACACCAGAGCTAATGGCCTTAAAACTGCCTTCCCCAGCCCTCCTAAAAAGGGCTGCTTTTTCCTGTGAGAATGCAACTGATTAGTGAGCAGTTTTGTCCCCACATCTCCCAGGAAAGCAAGGGTGGGAGTGGTTAGAGCCTTTGGAAGAGTGTGAGAGGAACTTTATAAAATCCATGGCAAGCAGTATTGCCTTTTGTTCTCAGGCCAGGAAAAGAAATTTTCACATCACTCCCCATGCAGCTATGGAGGTCCACAGTGCATCCCCTGACCTATTTCAGGGAACCAGCACAGTCACAGAGAGGGGCTATGAGAGCTTTCTTTTGCTTGCTTGTACTCTGCATCGAATCTGCAAACCAAGTGCAAATGGTTTAGGCAGGACTGCAACATTATGGTTGATGTGCCATTCCCTGTTTTCAGGGTAACAGGGTTACTTCTGCTGGTAAGTAGCTGTGCCCGAAGATGGACGGCATCACTTTGCAGGTGTCCTGCAGCTCCTTGGCCAATCCTCTGGAATGCAGCAGCACTCCAGAATCAGTACTGGAAGTAGCTGGTTACTCATGTCAGCTGGAGTACAAAGGTGTTGCACACCAGCTCAAGTGGGAGAGACTCGCGCCTCCTGTTTTCACTGGACGTTAAGAGCCAGTGCAACAGCAGAGCCACGGAAATTGCCACCTTCTGCTGGAGCCACTGGGGCATGGCTCAATTCAAGTTACAGTTCAAGTTATAGCATCCCCACCCCTTTTACTGCTCTTGTTCTATGGATGGCATTCCTTTTACATCAATTCAAGCCTGATCACTTCTCCAGAAGCACCATTAATCTATTACCTTTTTCAACACTTCTGGGCCATAAATATTATTTATTTATTAGATTTATATCCCACTTTTCCCCCCTAAAGAACACAAAGTGGCCTACATCATTCTCCTCCTGCTCTCACTGTTAACTCCACAACAACATCCCTGTAAGGAAGGTTGGACTGAGAGTCTGTGACTTGCCCCGGGTCACCCAGGGGCCAGTCCCACGTTCTTAAGCATGACACCAGACTGGATCTGAAAAAAATGATGTGAAAAGGCAAAAGGTAAGATGAATACTATAGATTAAATTTATATGCCATCCTTTTCCTCTCAAAAATCCCAAGTGTGCTTACAGAGCCCTCTCCTCCTTCATTTTATGCTCACAATGACCCTGTGGGGTAGGTTGGGCTGAGAGACAGTGACTGGCCCATGGCTGAGTGGGGACTATAATCTGGATCTCCTGAGTCCCAGTCCAACACGCTAACCACAATGCCACCCTGGTTTTGGAGAGCTGCCAGTTTCAACAGAGGGGAGAATAGGAGTAAGGTTGCTTAAATTTCCTTTGTCTCACTTTTTTGGACAATCACCACTCCACCAACTGTTTTTCTCCTCTCTCTTTCAATCTTAAATGCAGGTTTTCAGTATGACAAATCCAAAAATCTGAGCTAGGACACTACACACTACATGCATCTGACATGTGCTGTCCACTTTGCTCCTCCAATTTTGTTCCTCAGTAATGGAAATACCTAGAACATAACAAGCCCTTTCATCTGTCGATGGTATTAATAGAAGTCAGAGCTGATTCGTGTTTCAGTACAATCTCTTGGTCTTTATAACTAGTGCAGCAGTGGCTCACATTTCAAGATAATGCCACACTTGACATTATGGTTGCAAGTCCCAAATTCTGAGTAACAGTTCCTGCTGGACTGACCAGATATCTTGTGCAACTAATGGCCTTCTTTCAGACATATGCTGCGTTTCATTTTCCAACTCATGATCCTTGCTCTGACTGAAAAAGAGGCATGTAAGTCATGTACAACACCACAAGTAATAAGAAAAGGTTAGCTGTGCAAACGGAAGATGGAACACACACAGGCAGAAGCAGGACAGGAAAAGGTTAGCTATATAAATGGCCTGATTATATAAGACTCACTTTGCGCTGCATTGCCCCCCAAAGAGTTCTTTTATAGGTTTATGAACTCTGGGAAAAGGGCCAGGTTAGACCTAATTATATTTTGTTTAATTGTCTCTTTAAATAGCTAATCATTTCCTTAGATCTTTTTGCCACCCTGTTACTGCTCACATCTTTATTATCTTGACATATTTCACCCAATAACTTCTTCTACCTTTGATCTGTTTGCCATAAAAATGCAGACACAAAAGCCTGCAAAAACCTGTTCCCTGTACCCTTTTATTCTTATATGCATCTAAGCAAGGGTATCAGGAATGGGCAAATCAGTTCCTGGCCAGCATCAACATTGCCGGTGTTCACCCATAAGTCTGTTCTATCCCAGTTTTGCATTCATCTTCAATTATTTTTAAATTGGCATTCTCATTTAAGTATATACATTCTCATTTAAGTATATAGTTTAATATATTTTTGTAAATGCATTTTATTTCATAATACTCATTTTGATACTTTTAACAAGCTGAGAACTGTGTTGGAATGCTTAGCAAATGTGAAAACTCATGAATAGTTGGTTCTGGTCAGCAGGTGTGGAACAAGTCAGGCAGGATCAGAGCCCACAAAATCAAATTCTTCACACTGTTACGCGTCTTGCCCAAACAGAAATCTCCCAATCTATCGGAATGTTTCTTTTGCTGGCCTCAACTGCCTCCATCACCTGACCAATGTTGCTTGTTGCACTGAAGGGAGTGGGCACATTTGTTATGGAACAAATGGACAACTGACCCCAATGTGCTCTGTCTTGTTCAGTTTTAGTTCGGTCCAAAACAGACAGGCAGAGGCATGATTGGGCACAAGTGGGATTCCTATTTGGAATTTGCCTCGCTACTGTTTGGAGTGAGGTGGGGCTAGCCTGTCATCCCTATTGTCCACTGAGGAATTCTGGAGGGAATGCTCAGTTCTGGGCAAACAATATGTTTGCAGAGTGTGTTTACAAACCTCATTTTGCCCTTGATAAAGATGAAATACCATGACAGGTCTCAGAACCTAGTGGGGTTGGTTTGATTCACACAGCAGCAGGTTAGTTCTGTGAGTGATCCCAGAAGAGCAAGATTGTGCAAGGATTGTGCAAGGGGTGTGTGGATCCTCCAGAATGCTGGTTGCAGTTCTCTGATGTGTTATAAGAGAGATTTGCATGCACTGCAATGTTGGGAACTGCTTTTGAGAACACAGGCCTGGGTAGCTGCTACCCAGGAGCCCTGTGTGGCCCTCTTGATCCTTTTGGTCTAATGAAAAATAGCCATTTGATAGGAGGGGTGTGGTGGGGGGGGTGTGGACTGCTTAACTCTTTTGTGCCTGGGTGTTTTCTGTTGAAAATTGCTCCTTCCCACTGCCTTTGTTCTTTTATTCTCATTCACTGTAGCTGCTTTTCACACAAACAAACCAACTGACAAAAACAAACCAACAGTTACACACATCTTGCATGCAGTCTGCTGTGGCTCACAGAGGAGGGAACATAAATATTTGTTCTCTTGGAACACAGCGCCTCTCTTTTGAAAGTGCCTTTCCTAAGTCTCCATTCAGAGCCCTCCAAAAGGAGTGATTCCCCTGTGAGGTGAACAGCTGAATGGTAATAATAAGTGACCTTTAAATTCAAAAGTCTCTGAAAATATCTGTAAACAGCAAGCCATTAAAACACTGCTCTATTCTGCCACAACAACCTGACATCTTCTAGGCACTGTCTTTTAAGGACCTGATGCTATTCAGGCAGCCAGTGCTCTGATGCTTACCCTAGAAATGAGTTTGGATCTCTGTATTATTCCAATTTACCTCTTGGCCATTTGGAGAAGCCATTGATTTACACCTGTAATTATATTTGCGAAGCAGGGATGATGTATGTGGGCCCTTGCAGAAGAATGGCAGAGAAAATGGGGGCACGTGCGCCAACAACCAGAACAAACTGGGAGAACAAAGCTCTGTGCACCAGGCACTGTGTGATCAGTTCCATATCTGACCCAGGGGGGCAGCTGTTGCTGAAAGGAACCATGTGAACCAGCCCTTGGACAAGCTGCATTAGCTGTCCTAAATTTGAGTTACCTGCTTCAGCTGTACCTGATTGAAAGGAGCCTTTCATAATGTAGCCTTCCATTTACTTTGTCAGTAGGAGTAAACTTGTCATGAGGTAAATGCTTCCTCTTGCAGTGCTCCTGGCCTTTCCTTTCAAAGGTCTGGGAATGTGTGTTCTGGGGTGCATTCTCAGGTCATTGGGAGTGACTTAGTGCCCAGGAGGCCTTACTTGTGAACTGAGCATGCACCTGAAACCAGGGTGGGCAACCTGTGAGGCCCACAGGGTGCCCCTCTGTGGCAGCCCCTGCCACCTCCCTCCCCCCACTTCTCCGTTTGCAAAATAGAGAAGGAAAAATGGCCTCTGCATTTGCTGCAGAGTGCCAGAGGGCTACATTTAGACTGAAAACACGCTCAGGAAAACTGCCCTAACAGATTGTACTGCCGCAGGTTGGCTTGCTGCTAGGTGCCCCAGAAGGAAGATATTGTGCCTGCCTTCTACAGCAGTGATTCCCCAAGTGGGTGGTGTAGCCCCCCGGGGGGGGGGGGTGGAAAGATCCAGAGGGGCGGTGAGTGCTCGCTTTAAGTTTGCAGTAGAGCAATAGACCTGATACAAAGAATGAGGCGTGGGGGCGCTAGTGTTGCCGCCCAAGAGTAAAGGGAGTGGCTGAGTGGAAAGGTTTGTTCCACAGCAACCTTCCGCTGGCTCGTGCTCTCCCAAAGCGTGCAGCAGAGCGTCAGAGGAGGTGAGCAAGTGGTCGTTCTTGAAACTGCTCCGAATAGCCATTCTGCAACCGTTGAGCATGGTGAAGCGTTCCCAACCACAGAGTTCCTATTGAACGTTACATAAGCAGACAGGTATCAATTTGGATTTGTACAAACCTCTCCCTGTCGGTCTGTTGCTCTATATAGGACACATGCCTGTTGCCCCTATCCCGATGTGCGTAAGCCCAGGAGTCTGGAGGTTTACCTTCATGCACTGCATGGCAGGAGAGGCACAGGGACTGCTTCGCCCCTGCATTTCATCTGGCAGCCGTTTTGGGCTATCTAGAAGTGGCATAGACAGAGGCTGCGACACCATTTTGAGGTGTTCCATCAGCCCCAGACTCCTCCCTCCCCTACCCCACAGGCTGATTTTGGAGAGGCAGAAGGCATGGATTTTTTTTCACTGGTTGCAAGAGGAGCTCCTTTCAGCAGGAGCGCTGTGTTTGGAGTTTCCGCACTGCCTTGTTGCACGGCCTTGGAACTGGGACTCCAAATAATATGGTCCTACCAACAACGTAGGCAGACCCTAATATTGTACCGTAAATTAACCAACTGCTTGGCAAATTCAGCTACTTCTCATAAGTAAAACAAAGCAATGCTAAGATTGGATGACTAATGTGAGATGCACAAATGTTTTTGCTCAGGAAGATCCTGCCCTGCACCCCATCTTCCTTTTTTGCCTATCATGTTAGCACTTCCCCTGTGTGTAGGAAAGCATCGCTGCCCAGCTACCGAAAAGGAAATTGCTCTGTGTGTTTGCACATTTTTCTTCTCACTCTCTGGCAGTGGGGTGAGGACTGTGTGCACATAGGGGTCTCTCTGGCATTTAAATTAAAGCATTGAGGGTACTTTTAACAGCCGTTCATTCCCAGGCACACATACTGTGAGGTTTACATGGATCTCTTCACTCATTTTTTGTTCCATTTATTTCAATGGAATATGTGTGTATGTGCACAGGAGTAATAGTAAGGAAACATTCATTCATTTTTACTGTTTTTTTAACATTGTTATCAATTTGAATATTTGTGAAGCTGGAGCATCTTGTGCCAGGAGGCTGAAGGGTGAAAAGGGGTCAAGGTATAGCTGAATGCACTGGATACCCTGAGGAATGGACTGGGAAGCCAGTAAACTTTGCAATGTCAGCCCATCATAGAACATAGGATTAAAAAAGAAAGAAAGAAAATCTGAAATTGTAATTTCAGAATAAGAACTAAATCCTGCATAGTTTGAAGCATGCATTACATTGTCAAAAGAACACAATAATGTTGCACTGAAGAATGAGCAGATCTTTTTGTGATCAGCCAGGGCCCTGCAAGGTACGTTGCAATTAAAAAGAGAAATTTATCTCTCTAAATCTTTTCTCCATCCTCAGCCTTATGTCTTTGAATGAAGGGTACTGGTTCCCCAGATTATGTATACACCTGGTTCTGCCTCTAATAAACTAAATGTAATTAAAAAGTAGGCTGGATCCCCTCCCCAATTTTTATATAAAAAACAAAACAAAACCCCAAACAGCTTGGAGCTTTCCCTGTGGAAAGCTCAGCAAACAGTGAAATAATATGAAGATCCAGTTCCCCAGCACCTGCCAGGCACCCTTTGTTAAGATTAACAGCATCGCACCAGGTTATTAGACTGAACATAAATACTTTTGAGGCTCTGTGGGTAGTTATGGTATCACGTTTTATTATCTTCTGCAGAAATGAAATTACTTATTGTAATTGCTTGTCAGTCACAGGCCAACAAACCTGACAAAGGAAAGCCTGCAAGCTGGGAAAATGTGGGAGAGAAAAAAACGAATGAACAAAGTTGTGCTCTTTGGCTTTATTTGTGTGTGTGTCTGTGTGTGTGAGCAAGAGAGAAATTGAATGTGTGTGTCTGTAATAACACACCTTTAGCATGCATACATGCATTGTCCCAGATGCAATGAAGTAATGCTTGGAATAGTCCTTTGCAAGAGAAGGAAGGAAGGGGAGAAACAATAAGTTATACGAGGATGACTTGACAGGTTGAGGGGTGTCAAATGAGCTAAAAGTGGCTCAGCAAAATTGATAAGATCTGAAATTATTTCCTTCAGGCACTCTGATGTCTGCTCATTCCAGCCAGCAGGAGGCATCAACTCAGAGTTGAGGATGAATCAGAGCCATGCAAGACGGAGGGTGGGGGGGATCATCCATTAGATTTCCCCCCCTTTAAAAAAAAAGAAAAACAATTTGATATCTACACTGAAATCAGGCTTTGGCAGCAGGAAGGTGCACAATGGGTGTTGCAGACAATGCTGAGCTTGTGATCCATCCCTGCACTAATAAATCAGGCAGCACAATGGGAAATGGCCCTTAAAAGAGCCGGGGGTGGGGAGGGGACAAGGGAAGTAGCAACTCAGTGATAAGGCATCACTTAGAAATCCATTAGGAAGGCGAGGGAAGGTGCTGGCATTTTATCTGAGTGCCACTGCAGCTCAGACAGAAGCTTTCAGGTGCTCGCGGGGGTGGGGGGTGGGGATATTGCTGTTGCCAAGGCAAAAGAAGTCATTCAGATGCTTTGAATATGCTGCCTGTATCCCCGGCTTTCGGGGTGGGGGGTAAGGAGTGATTACAATCAGGATGCTGCGTGCATATTTATAGTGGGAACTGGGATGCTAATATGGCCAAAGGCCAGACAGCTTCAGTATGTTCAGGGGACCAAAGGATGGGCTTGCTTAAGAAAAAGGAAAAGAACAGAAATGTCTACTTTCTCACTCATGTCCATTTCAGGTACCTCCCCACGAAGGAGAAAGCAGCAAGAGTTTATTATTTGGATGTGAAGTCCTCAAATCAAAGCAAAATCTGGGACCAGCTTAATCTGTGGGAGCACGTGCAGTCATTTGCACCAGAGGGTCCAGTGTGCTAGATTTACATGGAAAGTCTTCCAGGGGAAGAGCCCTGTCAGAGGAATACCACTTTTCTCAGCCTCTGGAACAGAACGAACACACCTTTCTTTTAAAAAGTTTGTGACACTGTATGGAGGTCACTACATTTTACCCCTCACAACACTGGTGTGAGATGGCCCAGGCTATGAGAGAGATGGAAGGTCATCAAAAGAGCTGGATATCAGGGCGAGCCTAGGACACTTGGTTGTCTGAGGTGAAGGTCAAGCTGGTGTCAGCCCTCTGCCCCACCATTTCCTTGTCCAGCAGCCGAGTCAACTGGCAGTTGAATCTTACTTCAGCTCTGCCAGTGGGACAGGACCCCCTGCCATGCCTGAGGCCACGGACTTGCTTGCAGTAGCCAGTCAAAGCACATGGTACACGCAGCCCTGCCTTTCAGCAGCTGTTCCTCACAAGCAATCAGCCTAGGCCTCTGCAAGGGTCCTGAGGCAGAAGGATGCACTGTGGCCCACTCTCTGCCCCATTGCGGGGTGCTGCCGCCATCTTCTTCCAGCCATCTTTCCCTGCCTGCTGCCATTCACTCCACTCTTTGCCTTCTTCCCACCCATGACTGCTGCCTCAGTGCCTCGCAGTACAGGGCCCTTCCGCATAGTGAGGTGCTGAAGGAAGGTGGCCCTGGAGATCACTTCTGCTCTGCCACCACAGCAGACCTCCAAGCTTCCCTCCTTGCCACAGCCTCACTCTGAGGCAGGGGGTATGGCCCCTCAGAGCAAGGCATTTGCTGTGGGCCAGGTGGGCTCTCTGGAGATTCGTGCCAGGTGCTCTCCTGTGCCTGGCCCCAGCATCCCAGGGCTTCCAGTGCTGGCTGTTCCTCTCACCCCAGCAGGAGACCCTTCAGTGCAAACTTGTGATGCCTTGCCTGAGACAGCAACTACTGTGCTGGAGAGCTGCATCAATGCTCTGTCTTCCCATGGCACCTGCTGCAGCAGAGAGTGGGCCTCCATGGTTCTCCAGGTGGCAGTGGGCTCCTTGGGGAGCCATGGCAGGAGGATATGGGCCAACAGTGCTCCCTGGAGCAGTCACCTGGACCTACGGGTGGGGAAAAAGAGCAGAACCCGTCCCTTGAGCATTCACAGACATCCTCTTGTGCTTGGCCTGGTCTTAGAAAGTGAGGTGAGCCAAGAGGAAGTCCATGAATGCATGCAGGATGGAGGCTGTGCAATTGGCAACCTTCTTCCTTGTCTTGTACAGACCGCAAGCAAAGGCTAAGAGCATAAGAGAAGCCAGGCTGCATAAACCAAAGATCCATCTGGTCCAGCACTCAGTATACCTGGTGGAAAACCAGTTGTCCACAGGGCCCCTCAAGCAGGATAGGTGCAAGACCTCCTCCTGCCCAGCTCCTCAGCAACTGGTGTCTGCAGGCAGGCCACCCCTGGTGAAGGAGGCAGCCCAGAGCCAGCAAGGGTGATGCATGTGGTGCAGAAGGGGAATGCTGCCTGCCGGCACATGGGCTCAGTTGCTGGCCAGTCCATTCAAACACTGCGTACGCTCTCCAGGAACTCAAACCCGGGGCCAAATGGAGTGGAGTCTGGGGAGCCAAGCCCAGGGAATCAGATGGATTCCCACCCCCAAAGTGTGTGTGTTCAGTGTCTCATGGATGGACTAGCTCTGCACCTCCATGTTCACTTTGCCCATGCTGCAGGAGCAAGCAGCGGAAAAGACAAATTGGGCCAAAGCAAAAGGGACTACTGCTGGCAGCCCATCCCTGTCCTGGCCATACATTTCCCAAGCCAGATGGCTGCTAGATTTCTCTTGGATCAGGCCTATAGCCTACAGTGTCTGCATACTCTTCCATATAGTTTTCATTAACTTGCATGAGACAAAAGAGGGAGATGAGAGGGGAAATAGGGCCCTCCTGCCCTCTGCCCTCCCCTTGGTAAGGGCCCTCCTGCCCTCCCCTTGGAAATAGGGCCCTCCTGCCCTCCCCTTGGTAAGTCATATCTTTTTACATTATAAACTTCCCATCTTATGGTGCTATGTAATCAGATAATGGCATTTCCAAGGCCTATGGGAAAAAAGATGGCTCCCAGAATCTTTTTGCTTTCCTGACATCCCCAAGGAAACAAAATGATATGATCGCATAGTCCTGTTATCAGGGACATTTGTAGCCTGAATTTGATAGCACATGCTGGAACCATGCTTCTTACCTTGTCAGACAAGCTTCTGCCTTTTTAAGTTAAAGAAAAGGATTTAAGAGAAATTCATTTCTGTTCATTTTTGATCAGAATTTGGGCAGTGCATGCCTTCTGGATGGAACATGGACTCAGGCACAGTTTAGAGTCAATGACCATACACTTCAGGGCTTCCAGTGTGATTTGTGCACCAAAAGCAAAACTCTATTTGACAGCATGCATATATTTACAAAATGCACAGAAAAACTGCACTTTTGAAAAACATGCACAAGTAAGAAGATAGACATTTCAAAGTTGCATGCAAGTGATTATTATATTTGGAGAATATGCCTGAAAATTTATATAGATAAATAAATTTATTTATATAAAGAGGAAGAAGTCTAAAGACTTCCGGTTGACATTGTGGCGAGACGGCTGTGAAGAACGGGTGTCCCGTAATCACACCGGTAATTTGTTTGACAGTGAGCTGTGAGAGGCTCATCTAAGCCCTGTCGGGGCAGGAAATAGAAGCCCGAGCATACTTCTGGGCAGTGTGGGGCGGCTGCTCCACATTTACTGGGAGAAACTCGCAATTTTCTCAGTCGAACAACACAGGGGAGAGATCTGCTCCCTGTAAGCCATAGATGACTGGATGTAGCACAGAATAACAGCTTGAAGTTCATCGGACCTGCTGGGTGAGCATTTCTACCTTTCCAATATTACCCGTGAAAGAACTGAAGCAGATACTAATTGGGACAAAGAAGAAAGAAAGGCCCCCTTGACGGAGGGAGGAATTCCCTCCCCCCGCGAAGTTTAAGTGGTGACTAATCTAGGGGAGAGGAACTGAGATTTGGAAAATATGAGGCTGGAAAGAAAGATTTCTTTTTTTTTTAACCTCCCCACGGGCAAAGAATCAGAATAAAAAACTATTGTAGACTAAGTGATAGAAAAACAAACTTCTACTTATCTTTGAGTGGACATTTTCTTTTTTCAGTCTTCTTTGTGACTTCAGCTGCCACCCTGTGGCTATTGGATTTCCAACAAGTCTCCTTCCTCTTTTCTCTTGGAGATTTTTTTTTCTTCTCTTTCTCTTTTTTTGTTGCTACCTTGCAATTACTAGCAAAAAACTACCATCCCTATAAAAAAACCACACTCTTCCTCCTCTTCGGCACCTACATCAGCTGTTCAGAGTCCAACTCACCAGTCCAAAGCCACAGATGCCGAAAAATACCAAAAAGATCTACAATGACTCTTTTGGCGATACAAACATCTTTAACAGCTATGCAAGCATCCCAAGAGGCTATGCAAAATTCTATATCAAAATTAAGCTTAGAATAGAGGAATATATTAGCAGAACAGAGGAACATGTCAACTGAGCAGAAAAACTTTGCAAATGAACAAAGAGAATGTCTTGACAAACTGGATAGCTCTGTTAAGGATGTATCAAACCAACTGGCAGATGTTCGACTTAAAACTGAACAGAATACACAAAAAATACAACAAGCCCATGAAAAAATTGAAACAGTAGACAAAGAAACACAATAAAACAAGCAAGTCATTATGGGATTCACTTGCTATATTAGAGATGGAGAAGGCATCTAATTATCTGAGATTCCAGAATATACCCGAGGGAAAGAATGAGGACCTAAGGGAATTAATAATTACTATGCTGGCAGAGGCATTGGATCTGGAAAACGAAGAGGTGGACACAGGCATTGACCTTGTTTATAGAATGAATTCAAGTTATGCCAGGAAACATAAACTTCTGAGGGAAGTCCATGTTAAATTTGCAAAAAGGTCTATAAGACACAATGTTTTGAGGGCTGTACATGGTAAACCTTTAAAGGCAGATGATCATCATGAGGTGACTATTTTGAAACAAATACCATGGAGGATTAGAGAAGGACGAAAGAAATTTATTCCTTACTATAAAGCTGACTAAGAAAGAGATCATGTTTAGGTGGCTAACACCAGAAGGAATATTTTTCACCTGAAACTCTACAAGATACAAGCTGGACTCGGTCTTCAAGGCACAAGAGTTTTATGAAAAATTTAGAAGTACATTTGAAGAGGAAGAATCGGGTGCTCCAAAAGAAGGAGGGAAAGGTGCTGAACCAATGGACCTAACAACATACTGCTCTGAAGAAGGAGAAATAGTGAATACAGACTTACAAGAGGGACAGACACTGAAACTAAAGGAAAAGAAAAAAAGTAGAAGTGTAAAGCATAAGTAGATAAAAATATACTTTTTACATATGGCTTTCAAAAGGGAAGGAAAAATTGAACAGCTCTCTTTAAGCGTAAATGGACTAAATGGACCTTCTAAGAGGAGAAGGATTTTCTCTCAACTTCAAAAACAAAAATTAGATATAATTTGTCTACAAGAAACACATATTAAGAAACAACATAGTAAGCTTTTGGAATGTTTAAAGCTTGGAAAGCTATTTATATCTTCCGCTTCTCAAAAGAAAAGAGGTTTAGCATTATACATCAAGGAAAAATTAGACCCTAAATATATATTAGCTGATGAGGATGGTAGGATTCTGATGGTTGCAATCACAATGAAACTTAAAAAGGTGTTTTTAGTAGCGATCCATGCCCCAAATGACCATCAGGAAATGTTTTACCAAAAGCTGCATGCTTTACCCTTACAATTGGACTACCAGACCGTGTGTGTAATGGGAGACTTTAATGCAGATGTGGACAACAAAATGGATCATAAGAGTGAGATTAAGGGTAGAAAAGGCAGAAGGATACTTCCAAAGTCTTGTTCTAATGTGATTGGAGAATTCAGATTTATAGATGTCTGGAGACATAAAAACCCAACCTCTGCTAAATATACTTTCTATTTGAATAGACATAGGTTGTGGTCTAGAATTGATATGGTTTGGATAACCCCAGACTTAGTACCAGACCTGCTAGAAGATGAAATAGAGGCAAATGTCTGGGCAGATCATAACCCTGTAACTATGTCTCTGAAAGGGACAGTAAAAATGCCCAGATGGAGGTTAAACAAAGCCTTATTAAAGGATAAAAAATGAAAAGAAGAGATAAATAAGGAAATGCAAATATTCTTTCAAATAAATAAAACTGAAGAAACCTCTTTGCAAAATGTCTAGGATACAGCCAAAGCCTATGTCAGGGGGCTGATAATAACATACTCAGCAAAAATAAACAAAAGGAGAAAACAAGAACGAGCTAAAATAGTAGAGGAATTGACAAAATGTGAACAAGAATTACAGGAAGATCCATCCAAAAAAGACTTTAAGGTACAAATGAATATTCTAAAACAAACTGAACCTCCTGGATAGCAAATGAAATTGACCAAACAGAACTTCTTTGAAAATGCTAATAAACCAGGGAGATGGTTAGCCTATAAAG
>JAIXND010000779.1:2685669-2704319 GCA_023646645.1 Varanus salvator macromaculatus | reverse complement strand
AGAAAGAAAGAAAGAAAGAAAGAAAGAAAGAAAGAAAGAAAGAAAGAGAAGAGACTAATAAGTAAATTGAAGGATGGAGAAGGTCGACTGCAAGTACAAAGTACACATATCAAGAAAATAGCGGAAGATTTCTTTGCAAAGCTATACCAGAATGATGAGATTTCACTGAGAAAGTAAAAGAATATTTCCGAAAGGGAGACCTGCCAAAGTTACCATAGAAATACCAAAAAGTATTGAATCAAGAAGTAACGAGCACAGAAGTAATAGAGGCAATTAAGAGACAAAAGAATGACAAAACTCCTGACCCGGATGGACTACCTGCAGAGTTTTATAAATCCTTTGAAGGAATTTTTGCTATGCTTCTTAAGGATATTTGTAATGCAGCATTGTTAAATGCTAAAATACCAAATACTTGGACAGAGGCAAATATCACATTAATACTGAAAGAAGACACGGACTTGATGCTGATTCAAAATTATAGACCTATATCACTATTAAATGTGGATTACAAAATTTTTGCCTCCATAATGGCAGAAAGATTGAAGAAGTATCTCACGGACTTTATTCACTCACATCAAAATGGTTTCTTACCTAAAAGACAAATGAGGAATAACTTGAGAACTATCCTGGACATCTTAGAATATTACGAGATACATATGGAAAAACCAATGGCACTATTATTCATGGATGCACAGAAAGCTCTTGATAATGTTAACTGGCAATTCATGAAGCAACAGCTAACTCAAATGGAGTTTGGTGAAAAGTTTATTAATGCGATATCTATCAAAAGCAGTCTGCTAGGATTATAATTAATGGAGAATTTACAAATATTATAGATATACAAAAAGGTACAAGACAAGGATGCCCACTATCACCACTGTTGTTTATATTGGTCTTAGAAGTGTTAAATATCAGGGACGATATGGACATTAAAGGTACTAGAATCAGAGATGAAAGCTATCAACTGCAAGCATTTGCAGATGATCTAGTTTTTATAATGGAGGAACCCTTAGCAACAATGCCTAAACTCCTACAAAGGATTGAAGAGTATGGTGAGGTTACTGGGATGAAAATAAACAGAGAAAAGATGAAAATGTTAGTAAAAAAATCTCACACAGGAGCAGAGAAAAACTCTGATGGAACAAGTAGACTTTCAGATTGTTAAAAAGGTTAAATATTTGGGAATTTATCTTACAGCTAAGTGTATCACTCTGAAAGAAGACAATTATGATAAACTATTTAAGGAAATTAAGAGTGATTTGGAAAAATGGGCTAATTTGCAATTATCCTTGCTGGGAAGAATAGCACTAGTTAAAATGAATACCAAAGCTTTTGTTTCTATTCCAAATGATTCCCATAAAAATTGATAGAAATTTTTTTGATGATTTAAATTTTCAAATCTCAAGATTTATATGGAGAAAGAAGAAACCAAGGATTAAACTAAAAATACTTCAGGAGGCTAAAGAGAATGGGGCTTTGGTCTCCCTGATTGGATGGTGTATTATCAAGCCTCTGTTTTAATGTGGCTAAAAGAATGGATAACTTTAAGAAATAAGAGAATCTTGTATCTTGAAGGGCATGATTTGCAAATGGGTTGGCATGCTTATATGTGGTATGAAAAGGAGGTACATGGCTTATTTTTAAGTCATTATATTAGGAAATCATTGATGTCGGTGTGGGAAAAGTTAAAGACAAAATTGTATAATAAATTACCAAGATGGCTTTCACCTATGGAAGCTCTGGTATATCCAAATGCATTGAACTTTGAAGCGATCGTAAGATATGATGACATTTTGGATAATGATGGAGGATTGAAATTGAATCAAGAAATACAAGAACAAGGATCTAATATTTCTTGGTGGTATAAGGTGCAGATACAATCCAGATATGCTAAAGACTATAAAAAGTGGGGCTTTTATAAAGGGTTAACAGCATTTGATCAGGTGATGCTTAAATCAGATGAGAAAATGATTAAAAGACTATATAATTTCTTACTAGATAGGAGAATGGAAGATAAACAGGTTAAGGAAACTATGATAACGTGGGCACAGAACTTTGGATATAATATTGAATTAAAAAAATGGCAAAAGTTGTGGGAGAGAAATATTAAGGTAACATTAGCAACTTTGTATAAAGAAAACCTGTATGAAATGTTTATAGATGGTATCTGTCACCAAATAGATGAGCTAAGATGTTTCCAAATACGTCAAATGGATGTTGGAAATGTAAATATAAATTGGGTACTTTCTATCATATGTGGTGGACTTGCGATAATGCGAAAAAGTATTGGATTAAAATACATAAATGGCTTGAGAAAATGTTACAAAAATTCTTAGCTTTAAACCTGAAATCTTCTTATTAGGCATTATACCTGTTGATATTAGTAAACAAGAAATGTACTTGATTTTACATGTAATTACTGCAGCGAGGATTGCATTTGCTCATCACTGGAAAAGTGAAGAACCACCCACCGATGAGCTGATCCTAAAAAAGATCTTGGACTGTGCAGAAATGGACAGATTGACTTTGTCATTGAAGGAGAAAGAAGATACTGATTTCTATCAAACTTGGGACTCTTTTTATTACTGGCTAGAGAAACGGGACTTCGTATAGATTTAAATATATTTTTAAGTTATCATAAATAGAAAAAATGTGGGGACTGACCCAGCAGGTCCAGTGTTTCTGATGATTGATGTTGTTTTTTTCTTTTGTTTTAGAGTTATTTTGAATAAAACTTCTTATATTTTTTTTAAAAATTTATATAGATTTTCAGGCAAAAGGAAAAAGCAAATCTCATACTCTAATATGGATTTGAGTTGGAACAGGCTTTGAGATGCAATTCAGAGAGCGTCAACAAACTCTTGTTTTGCTGATTCACATGTCCCTAAAAGAAAATGAGGAAGCAAACGGTTTAAAAGCCCCTGAACCACTTTGTATTTACTAGATCCTTCTTTCCAGCAGCTTGCTCAGGTTGGACATGGAAAATATAAAATACATTGATTTGAATTATGAAAATTTGGAAATGTTTGGAAATCTTAGAATTAGATCTAAGTCAGGGCTGGTTGTGCACTAAAACATTGCAAACATGCCAAATTCAAATGAAGCAACTGATTTCCAATTCCTGCAGTATGTAGCAGTTCATCATCACGTCTATTTCTAGACCTCTTTAGCCAGTTGTGCTTTTACTCTGTACAAAATATTGTTGTTAATTCTATCTCTGCTTGTTTCTTCTCTGTGGCTTGGTCACTGGGCACATTAATGCCAGTGACATTACTCATGTGCTCAAAATTTTGCGATCTAGAAATTACAACCTAAGATGATTGGCAGTAGGACCTGCAGCTGGTGGGGAATCAGCCCCAAAAGAGCTTTTAAAATCCTGCCTCTCAAAGCAACACAGATACCTTTTGAGTGTGTTTCTTTGAAACTTGATAAAAGTTGGGCACTAGCTGATGTTCTTTGAATGGCTGCAGAATGATGGTGATTTGGGCCATTCATTTCTTTGGAGAGTCCTGGTCATTCCTCCGTGATTAAAGCTGCTTCCTGATGTGTTTGTTGAAGACTGCACTTTCAGTGAAGGTGCACCGGATTGGGGGCTGTCATAGGATGCCATCCCATTAGCTACATGGTACACCTTGACCTGTGACCACATACCAGCACGGGAGAGCTTTTGCAGGCATTTTGCCTCAGGCAGAGTCTGCTGGGGGGAAATCCTCAAAAGGCAGAAGTGCTTGATAAGCTGAAAGGACACTGATCATCATCATCATCCAAAGACACTGACATCATTAAAAAAATCTTCATAATTAAATCATTCAGTCTATCCATTCACACATGCAGCCCTGTGACTGTGTTTCATACCACCAATAAACTTCACTTACTTATAAGATGGACTGGTGGGTGGGCAGCAAGAAGAGACCCACACATGGACTTTTCCAGTGTTTTTCTGGAAAGATGGGTGGGAAGGATCTCTTTATTTCCCCTTTCTGGACACTGAAAGCTTCTGCAGGATGGAATCATTTGCTCACTCCCTGCATCCTCCTCCTGACTTGCTGGACAGGTTCCAGGAAGCCCTTCACTGTGTTAACTACTACTATTAGTAGCATTAGGATTAGTACTGGAATAATGTTCTAAATGTTATTTGACAGATAGGTCTGCTGAAGCCTTTCAATAATGACACCAGATTGGTTTGCCGATACTTTTTAACTGGTCAAAACTCATTGAGTAAGTAGCTTGTAATAAATAATTCAGTGCGCTCCAGCCATCTCCTTGTGCAGACCAACATTTCAAAGCATTCAAGGGCATGAAATAGATCAGTCCACCAGGTCATACTCATTTTTATTTTCCCCTCTTCAAAAACAACCAGAAAACTCCAGACTAAACTTTATTCTGCCTTCTGAGACCACTTCCCTCAGGCTGACATTTAAAAATGTTAGAGTGCTGTCCTTGGGCCTTCCAACATTGTTGCTGGGGACCCAGGAGTATTTTTTTTTTTTTTTTTTGCAAAATGTTCTTGTTTTTAAAAATCCAAACTTAAGCCTTTGTCCAAGCAATTCACATGAAAACACATGGAATCCATGGAATGGAACATTGTAACTTTATTTAATGAGACTGTTTCAAGTACTACTTTTCTTTGTTCCTCCTCTACTTCCTGGCAGGGGAATTTGACATCACACCCTTCTTGGAATGCATTTCAATTTGTCAATATTCTTCTTAAAGTTCAGGGCCCAGAAGTGAACATAGTACTCCAGATCAGGTCAGACTAGTGTAGAATAAATTGGGAATATTACCTTTTGGACTTGTTTTCCAACCAGGAATAGCTGAACTGTTGAGCTACCCTGATTATTATTTGATACTCATTACTTCAAGTACTCATCAGTGGAACAACAGACCTCTAACCCTTGTGTTAAGACAGATGGAAGTGGCAGGCTGTATTGAAATACAAAGCATTCCAAAAGACCTGTAAGTACCATTACATTTTCAGCAAGATGCTATCTATAACATCTTGATGCTATAGATATCTATACCATCTTGATTCTATAACATAGATAGCATCAGGGTACAATCTGATGGCCAGCTTCTGGCCAGTCCCAGGAAAAGGGGGATTCCCCAATGCAACTTCAGAAAAGCCTTCAAATGTCACACTGAGAACTCAACCTTTGGAAGTCCTGCCTCCCCACCAGCTGGTGTGGTTCTTTCCATGTTGGTTGAGGCCCTGAATATGGAAGACTGTCTTCTGGACTCCTGATGGTGGAGCATTCCAAGGGGAGAGGGAGGGGAGGCACACTGACTGTTGCCAAATCCAGGTGTTCAGCCATCTAAGTGCTTTTGAGGGCAAGGGGAGCATGGTGCCAGGCTTCTCTGCATTCTTTCCCAGCTCAACAGGTTGCCCATAACCTGCTGAGTTCAGGAAGTAATGAGTGGTCACCCATAATCTTTTATAAAAGAGAGATTCAACAGCCACTGGCCACATCAGAAAAAGAGAACAAACAAACAGACCAACCATATTAGATTTCAAAGATTTCACTTCGATATACATGGGTTGGTCCCTTTCCCTTCCCTTCCCTCTTCCCTGATGGGAAGGGTTTGCCATTGGTTATTTAAATCAATTTCACTGATTTGCTTTAATTTATACTGGAGACAGAGAGCTTATATGCATTGCATACATTTAGGTTTGCATGTTAAATGTGAGCCCTTATGAATGTTAGTGTGCAGTCCTGGGGCTATGGACAGTCCGGGTGAGCCTGCAGGCAGAAAGTGCTTCTGAGCTGTGGGACTGGTGAATGCAATGCTATGAGCTGCCACATTGTCCTTCATCCTATGGAGGCTGACCAAGAAGCAGTTGGCTCATATGGAAATACATGATGTGGTTCAGGTGCTACAGATATTTCCTGATGATAATAAAAGAACTTCCTCCTCATCTCCAAAAATACAGGTGCAATAACTTTATAGTGTACTATGTATCTAGGAGAATTACTCTGGATTTGGATAGGTCTACAGTGGCCACTTACGTATCACTAGAGGAAATTAAAAAGTTAATAAAGGACAAAAGGGACACACATTTGCCTAAAATCCGCATGTGCTAATTTATATTGAAGTACACTAAATGATAGCATGGTCTGGAAGACTATGACCAGGTGACTTGTATGCTTTCCTGTTCAGTCTGCTGTCCAGGTACTAACCTCTGATGGTCAATTTCAAGAAGGCCCCTGATTCTCTACCTTCCTATGTATTTTTAAAATCTTTAATCTGGAGCTGCACAAAACAGCCCTTCAAATAGATGATGTCTTCACACAAAGCCCTCTAGCATCATTTCAGATAGAGGGCTGTTCTCTGTAAAAGAGGACACATAGCCACCCTGCAAGGACCTATCTTTATAGGACCCATACTTCTGGTACAATACAATCAGAGACTTCTTCCATTTGTCCGTCCGTCCTTCCTTCCTTCCTTCCTTCCTTCCTTCCTTCCTTCCTTCCTTCCAATTGCACTTCTTAATAAAAAGTAATAAAAGTACCTCAAGTACGTAGCAGAACCTATTTGCCCAAGTGTGTTTTCAAGAGGAATGAACAACTTAGCATCATTTCTGCCTCTCAGACCAGGTGGGGAGGATGTTCCAAAGAAGTGGTGCCACCACCATGACAACCCACTTAGGTACCACCTGGTGCCTTAGCACAGAAGATCTGGGAGGAGAACTACCTACATCAAGTCCAATGGTCTGTGTAGCTGATCTGGAGAAGGCCTCCCCAGAAGATCTCAGGGCTGATTATTTTTGGAATTACATAGCTATGAAATCTTGTATTGTGAGCCGCCCCGAGGCTGTTGCAAGGGGCGGCATATAAATATTTAAATAAATAAATAAAAATAAAAATCTGCCTATATTTCCATGTCCAAAAAATGTCCAATTTACTCGATGGATCTAAAGAAAAGTCTACCTTTCTTGACAGCTTTTCAGAGAAAGTTCACAAAAAGGATGTGGGATCTCGCTCTCCACTTTGTGCAGTACCTAGAGGGTGAGGTAAGTGAGGAAGAGGGGAGTGCTTTGAGAACAGGGCAAGACTGAAAAAGCAAGAGGATCACATTTGAAAGGGAGAGATCCATACCACCCTCTTTCTGGGGGAAGCTGCCCCCCTTCACTGCTTTGCTTTCTAGCTGCCAGTCACTGTCAGGTGTGCACAAAGCAACCTGTATCCAGGTTGGTTGGTTCAAGATCCATGGATGTTACCTACTGCATTTTGACAGCAGATGTATTGGTCATTCTAGGCAGCCATAGCTGCACACCTGTAAAGGACATGCAAAATAATAATAATAACCATCAAAATTACACAAATTCCTGTTGCCTTAAAAAAGTAAAATAAAGATAGCAAGCTGCCAGCAGCCCTTCTGTAGTGCTGTTTGGGCATCAGTGGACCTGATGCTCCAGAAAAAAACACACCTATGAATGAAAAGGGGCCACAGTCAGAACAGTGAGGGAAAGACACAGTGGGTTCTCCTGTGCAGGACCCTGGGATCCCAACTGGAGAACCAGGGGAAGGGAGGAGAATAGCCAAGGCGAGTCCAATGGTCTTTGCAGCTGATTCGCAGTGAGCATCCACACTCTCTCAGCATGTCCATCTGTGCACATGGCTCCTTGACCTCAGAGACACACGTGTCCTTTCATTAATCCTTTTGTCTTTTACATCTCTCTGGTGCTTGTGCCTTGGACTCATCCCTTTTAGTTCTGCATGGTTCTTCATGGTTAAGGCACAGAAGTCTTAAGTTGAAAGTAGCATTAAGAATTCCCATCTAGCATGAACAGGCTGTACCTGACAAGCAATGTCAGAAGTACCTGCTGTTTATAAAAATTGATGTTGTCTCCCTTGTCTAGATTATGTTTGGGTAGGCCGGATGCTACAGAGTGCTTTGGGTGATCAAACACAACTGTGACACCACTGAGACAGCTTCTAAGCATGTCTCTTTGTACAAGGCTTTTCTGCTGAGATTTGACAACCACCTAGCAGTGCTCAGAGGACTCTGTGTTTGAAAGGGGAGGTGATGATTGCTGAGTGTTGTCTTAGCATACAGCCTTTCATATTGATAATCTTCTTGTGTCTTGTAGTTGAAAGAAATCATGCACATTTTTGTGAGCACAGAAAAGTTTCTGTTAGGGGTACAATCCAGGGAAAGTTATGAGAGTTGAACACCCACTAAAATAAATATGTTGCACCTTGTTATTCTGGATTGTATTTCAATGCTCTGGTGTCATCTCTAGAGAATCATTTAGAGGTTCTTTTATGATATGGGTAGGATGCTAAGTTTTGCAAGGGGCAGGGGATGAAAAATCTGGTGACTGGATGAAAAAACCCACAAACACTTTCTATGACACATAAGCATTTTGTTCACATGTGCACTGATGGCTTCCCTTAAGAGGGGAAGGTTTTGATGAATGGTATTAGAAAAAATTGTTTTTCTTCCTAGTCTCATTAAAATCTCTTCTCCTTTAGAACCCAGTGCCAACAGTAAGCTGCCGATTATCTTTAAACACATTTACAACTCAGGCACCTTATAGAAGAGCTCTGGGTTTATGAGATTAAAAGATGTTTGGGAAGCAGAAGGCCTGGTGATTTACTGCATTTGACAAGGGTTTTATAGGAATAGGTTTATGGTATGGGTACCATTACAAGCTGTACATGACAAGCCATGTCAGAAGTACCTGCCATTTACAGAAATTGATGTCATGTTCCTTGTCTGAATTACTTTTGGGAGACTTGTTGCTTTACAGTGCTTTGGCTGAACACAGCGGGACTTTATTCAAAGGATATAACTTCATTTAGTTTCTAATTGCACTTCACGGAAGAACATGCTACAAAAACAAGTAATAGCTCTTACTTAGCTGCCTGCAAGACATTTGTAACAGGGTGTTGACTTGTTGAAGCATGTTTCCATCTTCCTGTGCAGCTGCGCCCTTGGTACTTGGTGTGCTCAAACCTCCTTGATTTCTAACCCATTTTCAAAATGTTCACACCTGAACTGATTAATATGCCACTTCTATCTCACTTTGTACATATCAGCTGGAGCCCACTTTCTCCAACAACCGTTCACTGTCCACTGCCTACTGGAGCTTCAAGAAACAGCTAGTTTTATGATCATGTCCATTGACTAGGGATGCTTTAAGAATTTCATCATTGTGAATTTTGGGAGCTACTGTTCTGAACTTTATTGTCACAGACTCTACAACAGATATAGTTGCTATGTTGTAGTTCTTCAAATTATGCAACACAGTTCTCATCTCAAGCATTAGAATCAAAGTGCATTTGAAAATTGAATAGTTATGTGCAAATATGTTTAAAATGTGTTAAAATGTATTTTTATGGATTTTAGAAATAATTTTAGGTGAATGTGAAAATGGAACATAAAGAACATATCAAGAAGCTGTGCAAAAGTGACACAAATCAGAAATAACTGCATTTGTTCATCCTTGCTATGGACTGCCTTGAATAAACTGCTTTGTGTACATTTCATATTTCTGCTGTTGGGTATTTGCAACTTGCAAATCAATCAATCAATCAATCAATTTTCAACTTCAGTTTATGAGTACCAGAAGTCTGCTGCTATGATTTAGGCTGATAAATCCTTCCCCCTCTCCCACAATCTACTTACTCAGACAGTGAACTATGGATTTCTTGTCCGCCATCTCTTTCTCTTGAGTGTTACCTTCCAATATCTGTCTCTGGACTAATTCTCACTGATAAACCTATATCTGAGCTACAATACTTTAGATGCTGAGTGAGCTCTCACATAATTTAATGTTCTTCCACACAGAAACTTTGGGGGATAGGGTCTCCCAATTGATTTCTCTTCCTTTGAACAAGGTACTGGTAAGAGCATGGAAGTGAAGCCCTCTTAGCTGAAGGGAAAGGACAGAAGTATGGAAAGAAAACAGTTTGCAGTTTTAATGGATTAAGACAGATATAAAATTGTGTTTGGAGTTGGCTGAAACTGGTTGTTTTCAGACTTCCAAGTTTCTTTCACCCCTGTCCCTGGGCTGTCTCTGAATCTGTCTGTTCATATCTGCCACTGCTTTGCCTGTATATTAGAAAGACAAAGTAATGCTCCAGCACCCTCATATCTAAAGGAATCCAGGTCCTCCAGTAATGCTACTCCTGAAAACTTGCACCACTTAAAAATGGAGAGCACACAACACTCTAATGAAGCAGGCAGTCTGTTTACTATGGCTCAGTGAGAATTGGCTTAGTGGTCTGTGATGTGAGCATGCTCAGAATCAACAGGTATTTCCATGTCTCTGTTGCAAGCACGTTTTAGGAAACTGAAGTGAAGTGGTAGGAAGAAGATGTTGGTGTTGTCCATCACCCCATTTGAAAAGTAAATGTTTGGAATGTTCCATGAATGCACATGTAGATGAGAGTTGTGACTGGACAGAAAGTGGTACAACTAGGGCTGTTCCTCTAGGGAAGGGTGAGGAATCCATGCTGGAGGAATGAATCCATCAGATTCTCTGAGCTCTGCTCCCTGGAGATGGGACTGCTTCATCCCAGCCCTACATCCAAGTTGCTGATGAACTTGAACCCATGCACTGCACAAGTAACATCCTCATCTGTGCCACATGCCTCAGCAGTCTTTCTGCCCTGGTCCATCCTGCCCAGCACTTTTTAGTCCCCATTTTTGAGCACAGCTTATGGTCAGTGTGGCCAAGTGTACACACATTTGGGTACACATGCTCATGGTATGATTATGAGTTTAAATATACAAATTCCTTTCAAAATGAAAATGGTGCTTGTTTAGAAGAAAATGCATTCAGCATCAGACACAACCACCATTTTACTGCAGTACTCATAATGGTACTATGATTTGAATGAGTTTAAAATGTGAAAGTACAACATATCCACGCTATTTCTTTTCATTCCGTCTGGCCATCAGTTTTTGATTTCATTTGGGGTTTTTGCACTTACATATTGGGAATGTAGCCATGATAATAAAGCATGGAATGATGGAGAAAGGAGATATAATTACTGCAGAGGTAATTCAATGCAGACATCCAAAAGCCCAAGACTGTGATGGACATAATCCTATGCATGTGTGGGTAGAAAAGTCCTAGAACTTCCAGCTGTCAGCATTCCCTGACTAGCAGTTTATTGGTTGTTACCTGATGTGTGAACATAGACAGTCTAGATTGTGCATGGATTAAACAACATGGAGTTAATGATTGGCCGTTGCATTAACTCTGGGTTGCTTAACTTCTAAACCTTCCAAAGTATCTGAGTTTGGATGCCATGAATGGGGTTTGTAGGTTGTCTATGCAAAGCAGAAGTGGTTCTCACATGGCATACAACCCAGCAAATTAACCCGTTAATTAAGCCATGCTTTGCCCCCATTTACTGTGAACCAGGTCAATACCTGTAGACAACCCTCCACAATTTGATGGTTGAAAACAATGAAGGAAAATCCCTCTCTCTTTCAGAATAGACTCCTTTAAAGAACTCCAATGTAAAAGGAGGAAGCAAGCCCTTACATTATTTCCTGAATCAGCGCTTCACATTCATACTGGGCCTGGGGGCGGGGGAGTAGCAAGTGACTGTGTTGGTAGATACAGATAACACATGTAATCTGCAGGCAGAGATTACCTGGGCTAGTCTATTATGAGGACAGAAAAAGATTTATGGTACCTTTAGCTATTCAGTGCAATTCCTTTTAAAATGCCAAAATTTTGTAAATACAGATAAGTATGCTACTCCCACCAGGCACCCTCTGAGGAAGATGCATTTGGCTTTGACATTAAAATGAAGTTGTTTAACCACCATAGAGTGGAAGTCTTTCTATCCATATTTATAGTGATATAAAAATACCGCCAAAAACACAGAAACCAAGTTGATGTTGCTCAACCAACCACATATTCCAGCTATGGTCGGAAGCTTTGGAGAGAAGTTTGGTAGCACTGGGACAACACATCTTTCTGTCATTTGGACAGAACTGTGAAACATCTTGGTGCATTATTTAATATGTTTTTAACTCCATGATGATGCTGTGCATTATACTAGATTGGAGGTGGGGCCTATGCAGTGTTCTCTAGCAGTCTTCATCAGCAAAGCCAAGAGTGAAGGATCATGAAAGTTGCAGTCCAACATGTGGAGGTCCACACGTTGCTCTAGATTTCTGTCTGAGTTCTTGGGTTTTAACCTGAATCAGAGAAGACATTCCTCCAAAGAGACTGGCCTTTTCTCTTTGCCTCACCTCTTCCTTGAATGGTACTTGGAATGCTAGTACAGCAGGTGCTGGAGAGGAAACAAGAGAGACAAGAAAGACATCCTCTCCCCCCCCCCCCGCCCTTTCCTGGCATGAGGGCAGCAGACATTGCTCCAAGTGAAGGGGCCTTGTGGGAGGGAAGCATCAGGGGCTTGGGACAGAATCGGGCCCTGTCACTCTCCTGGTGATGTGACTGGGACCACAACAAGATCTGATTTTGTTCACAACTGGTTTAGAATAAAAAGAACTTTGTTCTGAGCATGAGCTATTGAGCTCAGTTGCAATTCAGACTGCAGAACAGGAAAGCATTCAGAGCATGATAGGAGTTGCAATGCTGCCTTTGTCTGGAATTTGATATGTGACAACCTGAGAAAGGATGCTTGCAATACAGGCACCTTGACTACGCCACACAAAGGTACCCTTACTGTACCACGTATAGGTACCCTGCCATACCCAGGCATGAGCAAGCCAAAGCTGTCTGCACCAAATAAAGTCCCATTTCTTTGTCCAAGTTTTTTACTAAAATTTTCTTTCTTTTGCTGAATCATGTGGACTATTATTTATCTGTTACTGTTCTCCTTTGTTTGATTATGTATTTTGTCACTGCTGTACTTTATTACTTATACCCTGCTTTGGGATTATTTTATAATAAAAAGTGGGCAGAAATTTCTTGAACAAACAAATAATATCATCTTACACTCTGCCCAGACTCCAGAATGGATTGCAGAAGGTGGAATGGGCTCCTTATTTATTTTTACTCATTTATTATACTATACCCCACCTTTTTTCCTGCAAGTAGTCCAAAGCAGTTTGTATGAGCCTTTTCTCCATTTAATCCTCACAGCAATTCTGTGCAATTGGTTTGACGGAGTGTTTGTGACTGGCCCAAAGTTGCCCAGTGAGCTTCATGGCAAAGTGGGGACTAGGTCCTGGCTTTCCTGAGACCTTTCGCAGTACTCTAACCACTATGCTGCACTGGCTTCTTGGTTAGGTCCTGTTGGACATACCTGGATTTGGAAAATTGGAAGTTGGAGATATTCTGAGCTTCTCCCCTGAAGCAGCTGCCATCCCTTCCCATGGGAAAGCATAGCAACACACTCGGGAATGCCATCACAGTGGAAGAAACCCTGCCTGCTCGTCCAACATCAGTGCAAGTTGGTCACCTGTCCTCCACTGCCATCTGGATGCAGTTGTGTAGGATGGATGAATCTGTCAGTTTTGCTTTCTCCTACATTTCTGTTTTTGAAACCTTGAATTTCATGGAGGGGCAACCCATGGACTTCTCACCCCATCGCTGTACAGAGAGAAGATGATCTTAATGAGGTCTTCAAAGTTGATAGAGAAGTTTGGTGGGTGTATTTTTAATAACATCCATTCTGTGGAAGCATAGTAAAGGATGATTACAGGAGTATTTTATTAGCGTATCTTCCCAAAGCCAGCACAGGGGAATAAATGACTATTTTTCAGCTATGCTGAGACAGCATACTTGTACATATGGTGCAGGACACAGAGGCCGCTGTATTGATTGTGCCAGAAACAATTTAGCCGAGGCCCATGTCACCCCAATCATCAGTGCGCATCATAATCAAGGAGTTAAAAACATATTAAAAAGCCCTGCTTTTTCATTGTGGTCTCCGTGCATCACACATGATGGGTGATGTGCCTGTGCAGTGCCTGTTGCCGGGAAGATTTAATAGCTTTAACGGTTTTTGGCAGGAACTCTGCGCCCCCGCCCACCCCATAGTATAAATGATCGGAGTGCCTGCCCTTTCCCCAGTCTGCTTGCAACCATCATTTGCCGTGCCTCAGGCCTTTTTCTCTTTGCTTGTCTCCTCATCTTCTCAATCATAATCTTTTAATCTTAAGCTTTTTCTTTCTCTCAAACTCCACTTTACAACCCTAAACCCATTGTTCACCTTACCACACTCCTACCTTTATTTCTTGTTCTATCCACTCCTTCCCCTTACCCCTTCCAAATTAAAAATTAAAAATAAAACCTCTCTATCATCCTTATCCCTCCAAACTATCTCCGTTCGCTGTCTTTTCTTTCTCTCCTTGATGGCACAGCGGGCGGCCTTCTGTAAGTGCTCACAGTGTGGAGCCAAAATGTCTGCCACTGATCCTCATGATCTGTGCCTTCTCTGCCTTGGAGAAGGGCACAGGACCGGCAAGTGCAGCCACTGCCAGTCGTTCACTAGGCAGGCTCGCAAAGATCACAAGAATAGGCTGTGCAAAATGTTATGGTAACAAGCACTGGACTCAGTGAAGCAGGTCTCGGCTGAGGCCAGCTTTTCCGCAGCTTTGGGACCGTCGAAATCCATTCCCCCTCTCTCATCAGCAAGGATGGAAAGTTCCTCTAATTCTCCTCCTTGCAAACATAAGGAGAAGAAGCATGTCAGGTCCGAGGAATCATTGAAACCAAAGCGTCCTAAGGACAAACCTGACAAATCCAAGCACCACCACAAAAAGCATGACAAAGTGCCCTGCTCTGAGCTGAGTGCTGCACTGATCTTGGTCCCGATCTCAGTTCCAGCTGAACCACCAAGCCGCCAATCAGTTATGCAGGTGACACCTCTACTGTCACCTCTGCGAATTACAACTTCGCTGCACTCCAGTCCCAACCACTCCGATCCTGTGGCAAGAGCTTCAATCTCTGACAGAGAGATCCATGAATCTCCTCCACAGGCAGGACTAGATTGTCCGCCTGCGAGATCACCCACTCCTATGCCTGCGGGGCAATCATCGCTGGAGGTTCTCCAAGGGCACCTCAATGCCTGTTGTCCTCTTACCACCCCAGCCTTCTGCACCACAACCTTCGCAGTACTGAGTTCCTCTACCCTACGGAGAATTCGATCCCGACTGTTTTGACCAACCTTATCTGTGGGATTACTACCCCCCATACAGATATTACCCATGACCACAAATGCATCCCCATCATTCCACCTCTCATTTGGTGTTGAGGGATGCCCCGTCAACATCTGCTGTGGCACTCATCCATCCATTAACATCTCCTGACGGGTCCTCATCCAGTCCACCCTATGAATCAGAATTGGATTTGGAGGACTCCGACCAAGCCTCTATGTCTCCTGATGCCATTATCTCCTCCCAAGTTCCTGGGTGTCCAGGCGATTCCCAGGGTAACTTCTCCGAGCTACTCACATGGATGACAAAATCATTGGAGATAGACCTTCAACAGCACATAGATGCCAACCACGATAACATTTACAACATTGTTTGTAATGCAGATCCATCGTCCATCGCCCTACCATTTATCACCACTCTTTGACAGGTGATGACTGACACCTGGCAGCTCCCAAACCACCCACATCCCACTTCTAGACGTTTAGAGGCAATGTATGAAGTTTGAGAGCAAGACATCCTGTTCCTGCTGAAACACCCATAGCCGAACTTGATAAAAGCCCTCACAAGGCAGGCAAACCAAGGAACATTCAGCTCTGGCTGATAAAGAGGGCAGAAAAATTGACACGATGTCTCGCCGGATCTACGCTGCAATGGGACTTGGTCTTTGGATCTCGAACTTCGAGGCCACCATGGCCCACTATCAATTCTTTATCTGGCAGAAGATTGAATCCCTCACTGCATTCCTCCTGGACCAGCAAAGGGAACTGGCCTGCTTATTTATCAGGGAGGCAATGCAGCTTTCCAGACAACAACTGAACACGGTGAGACATCATGTCGATTGTGACTCCAGGGCTCTTGTTGGTGCCGTAGCCCTTTGCTGTCACTCCTGGCTGAGGTCCAGTAATCTCTCACAAGAAACCAAGCAGCGTGTTGAGAATATGTCATTTGATGGCTCCGGACTATTTAACGCGAAGACGGATGACAAACTTGAGAACATCCAGAAAGCTTGACTGACTGCATGCCACATGGAAAATCATGTAAGATTCATAGATCTTACATTCCAGGTTCCTATGAGTGTAACCTTTCATCCATTCATAGATCTTAACAGCATCGGACTCTCCTTTCACCACCAGATACATCTGCAACTGAGTGTCCTTTCAGCTTTGACACAGTCGCTTCATTCTTTCTGGCGCTGCTAGTACTAGCCCTCCGCTCTTCCCCAGTAGCATATTGGACACCTTCCGACCTGAGGGGCTCATCTTCCAGTGTCATATCTTTTTTGCCTTTTGGTACTGTCCATGGGGTTTTCATGGCAAAGATACTGGAGTGGGTTGCCATTTCCTTCTCCAGTGGATCACGTTTTGTCAGAGCTCTCTGCTATGACCTGTCCGTCTTGGGTGGCCCTGCACGGCACAGCTCATAGCTTCATTGAGCTATGCAAGCCCCTTCACCACGACAGGCAGTGATCCATGAAGGGAAATAAGTTGCTAGTTCCTGCTATATGTAAAGTTCCTTTTTTGTCTCTTCTTCCTTTTGCCCATTTTCCAGCAGGCAACTGTGTATGTTTTATTAATAAAATATCATGCATGAGCATTCAAATGTTACACTATGTGTGGAGTATGATAAGATTCTCCATCCAGCTGAGATTCAAGTAAGATTCTTGAATGCTTCACTAGGATTGTAGAAATGAAGCAAGCAATTCCTTCACCTTGATCTCTTTCTCCCTGAAGCTAAAAGAATCTGTCTTCCAGCCTGAGCTTTGCAAAATACTGTGATGACTAGATGAAACTTAGAGGAGCCTTCATCCAAAAGAAATGAGATGCTCGTTTTCTGATGCACCATTTTCCCCACCCCTTTGGTGCTACATGGTTTTAAGAAATAAAATATTGTTCAGGTATATTGCTAACATATTGGCTATGAGAGGCCACCAGTGGTTTTAACTGGATGATATTAAAAAGGAATCTATTTCCATCTCTGAAAAATACAATGCAAGCAACATTACAGACCAGTTAGCCTTACATCCATTATAGGAAAAACAATGGAAAGGCTCATAATCTAGTGATGCTAGATAGGGAAGGGAGGCTGGCAGCCATACAACACGGCTTCTGCAAAAACAGGTCCTGCCAGACAAACCTTGTGGAATTCTATGACAAGGTTTCGAGATGGCTAGATGGAGGGAATGCAGTGGATGTGGTATACCTGGATTTCAGCAAGGCCTTTGACAAAGTGCCCCATGATATCCTGGTGGAGAAACTGAGGAGTTTTGGGATACACCAAAGCACTGTCCGGTGGATTAGGGCATGGTTGACTGACCGAAAGCAGAAGGTAACCATTAGTGGGGAATCATCGGGATGGCGGCCAGTGATAAGTGGGGTCCCCCAGGGCTCTGTCCTAGGGCCAATCCTGTTTAATTTTTCATCAACAACATGGTTGCAAGGGGGCAGCATACAAATTTGTAAATAGACAAGTAAATAAATAAATAAATAAATAAATGGAAGAGGGAGTGAACAGTCTGCTGATCAAATTCACAGATGATACTAAAACTAGGACAGTGACCACAACTGATGGGCTGGTACTCCAGATCCAAAAGGATCTGGACAGACTATGGAAGTGGGCAGGAGACAACAGGATGTCATTCAATGTGGATAAGTGCAAGGTCTTGCACTTGGGGCATTAGAATGGGTGTCATAAGTACAGGTTAGGCGACAAGAGGCTGGAGAGCAGCACTTGTGAAAGGGACCTTGGGGTGCTGGTTGACTGTGGGCTAAACATGAGTCAGCAGTGTGATGCAGTGTTCAAGAGGGTGAACACCACCCTTGGTTGCATAGCCAGAAGTGTGGCTTCTAGATCAAGAGAGATATTACTACCACTCTATACGACTCTGGTGTGCCTGCAACTGGAGTATTGTGTTCAGTTTTGGGCCCCTTGTTACAGGTAGGATATAGCCAGGTTAGAGTCAGTGCAGAGTAGGGCCACAAGGATGATGGCATGATTGCAGGGAAAGCCATATGAGGTGAGAGTGAGGGAACTGGGTCTTTTCAGCCTGGAGAAGAGGAGACTTAGAGGGGATCTGTTGGCAACATGCAGGTATGTGAGGGGGTGTCATACAGAGGTTGGTAGAGACCTGTTTTCCCCTGCACAGGAGGGCAGGACATGCTGTAATGGAGCAAAGTTCAGGGAACCAAGATTCCATTTAGATGCCAGGACGCACTTCCTGACAGTTAGGACCCCAAGGGTATGGAATGGGCTTCCACGGGAGGTCATTGAGGCCTCATTGGTGAGGGTGTTCAAGGATAGGCTAGGCATGCCCATGGTGGCCATGTCGTGAACAGAGCTGACTGGAGCCAGGGGTCAGACTAGATGGCCCATGAGACCCCTTCTGTCTCGCTCTGTTTCTATGTTTCATAACCTTGGAGGCATTGGTTGTCACTCTGTCTTTGGACTAGCCTATAGATTCCTTCAGTCTAACCATGTGAGCTTCCTGCCATAAGACTGAATGTAGTTCCTGTGGCAACACACTACTATAAAATTGATCCAAGTGCCTTTTTTCTCGCTTC
>JAIXND010000779.1:2653924-2685659 GCA_023646645.1 Varanus salvator macromaculatus | reverse complement strand
CTTCCTTCCTTCCTTCCTTCCTTCCTTCCTTCCTTCCTTCCTTCCTTCCTTCCTTGTTTTTGTTAGGAATGCCCAGAACAAAATGCAACTTCATTTTCTGCCTGTAGTTTAGCAGCTGGCTTATGGTACTTTCTATGAAAAATGCAGAAGCCCAAGACATTAAGGTGCAATCATAGTGAAATAGTGCAATTGTTAAATAGACACATCTGAGGAGATTAGTCTTCCATGTTGCTTAAAAGTGGGTAGCACCTCAATCTTGGTGGACTCTTTGCTATGCACTGAGACAGTGGTAGGCACACAGTTGACCTCCAGATGATTTGGACATCACCTTCCAGTATTCTGGCCCATTGGCAAGACTGTCAAGGGCATCCAGGAACTGTGCAAAACATCCAGAAACCTATCTTTTGCGCACTCTGGTGCTAATGCATCTGAAAGGGTTTTTGGTTGACACTCTGCGCATGCTTCACTGACAAGGATCTCCCTGGAACACAATGGGATTTCTGAATGGGCTTCTATAAGATTATACTACCAAAGCCCCCTTTCTATGAGACAATTTGCAGCCACAAATCCCCATGTAAATTTATCTGATGCTGAGTGCACCTCTGAAAAAAACTGCCAAAAATGGGCCCTTTCCAAGAAGTGAAATCACGTTGTGAAAATTGCCCCCTCACCAGAATTTGGCTTGCTGTTAGTGGCCACTATCACATTCTCTCTCTTTGCAATGGCAAATCCATTCCTCATCCCATGCCCACTGAATTTTGGCATTGGTAATTCTGCTATGACCCCGCATGCGCTTCTTTACTCTGTAACAGAGAATGTGCAGCAGCTGGATGTGTCAGAGCTTCACTACAGTAATTTTGAATCAGTGCAACAAAGAGGAATATTTCTCTCACAAATACATTTAAGGGAGAAGCTTAAACTGTGTCGAGCATCTAAGAGTGTGGAAAGCTTCTTTAAGAAGTAGATTTCCTTGTAAAGAACAAAAAATACTTGTTTAACAGATTTGGAGTCGGGGGGGGGACCCCACATCTGTTGCCAATTATTTAGTGATGTACAGCTTGGTGGTACAAAATAGCAATGGAGTTGTCTATAAAATTTAGGGTAATTATGATTTAAAGACCATGTTCTGGAGTCAAGCCAAATAAATGCCTATTTTTTATCCAGGAAAAAGATTATAACAGGAAAATTGCAGTCACATAAAAAGAATTCATTAGTCCCCCAACTCTCTGTCTCTTTTCTTGCGCAAATTACTGACTGCCACTGAAACTTCTGGTATATGTTCATTCACATTTTTCTGCTCATCATCAGCAGAATAGCTCTTTGTACTGAACATCGACATCTTAGGAATCAGTGAACTAAAATGGACAGGGATGGGTGAATTTAATTCAGATGACCATCAGGTATACTACTGTGGGCAAGAATCCCTCAGAAGAAATGGAGCAGCCTTCATAGTCAATAAAGGAGTAGGAAAAGCAGTACTGGGATACAATCTCCAAAATGACAGAATGATCTCAGTTTGAATCCAAGGGAAACCATTCAACATCACAATAGTCCAAGTCTATGCCCCAACCACTGGTGCTGAAGAGGCAGAAGTTGACCGGTTCTATGAAGGCTTACAACACCTTCTAGAATTAACACCAAAAAATGATGTCCTTATCATCATGGGAGATTGGAATGCTAAAGTAGGAAGTCAAAAGATAACCGGAATAACAGGCAAGTTTGGCCTTGGAGTACAAAATGAAGCAGGACACAGTCTGGTAGAATTTTGTCAAGAGAATACGATGGTCATAGCAAACACTCTTTTCCAACAACCCAAGAGATGACTCTACACACGGACATCACCAGACTGTCAACACAGAAATCAAACTGACTATGTGCTCTGCAGCCAAAGATTGAAGAAAGTTGAAGTTGAAGTTGAAGAAAGTAGGGGAAAGCACTGGGCCACTCAGGTATGACCTAAATCATATCCCTGATGAATATACAGTAGAGGTGACAAATAGATTTAAGGAATTAGATCTGATAGACAGAGTGCCTGAAGAACTATGGCAGGAGGTTTGCAACATTGTACAAGAGGTAGCAACTAAAACCATCCCAAAGAAAAAGAAATGCAAGAAAGCAAAATGGCTGTCCAAGGAAGCTTTACAAATAGCTGTGGAAAGAAGGGAAGCGAAAGGCAAGGGAGAAAGAGAAAGATACACTCAATTGCAGAATTCCAGAGAATAGGTAGAAGAGATAAGAATGCCTTCTTAAATGTACAGTGCAATGAAATAGAAGAAAACGATGCAGTAAAAGCACTACACTCAATATGCCAGCAAATTTGGAAAACTCAACAGTGGCCACAGGATTGGAAAAGGTCAGTTTACATTCCGATCCCAAAGAAGGGCAATGCCAAAGAATGTTCAAACTACTGCACCATTGCACTCATTTCACATGCCAGCAAAGTGATGCTCAAAATCCTACAAGCTAGGCTCCAGCAGTATGTGGACCGAGAACTACCAGAAGTACAGGCAGGATTCCGAAGAGGGAGAGGAACTAGAGATCAAATTGCCAACATACGCTGGATCATGGAGAAAGCTAGGGAGTTCCAGAAAAACATCTACTTCTGCTTCACTGACTATGCTAAAGCCTTTGATTGTGTGGATCACAAGAAATGGTGGCAAGTTCTTAAAGAGATGGGAGTACCTGACCATCTTATTTGTCTCTTGAGAAACCTATATGTGGGTCAAGAAGCAACAGTGAGAACTGGGCACGGACCACTGATTGGTTCAAAATTGAAAAAGGTGTTCGGCAAGGCTGTATACTGTCGCCCTGCCTATTTAACTTATATGCAGAGCACATCATGAGAAAAGCGGGCCTACATGAATCACCAGTTGGCATTAAGATTGCCGGGAGAAATAACAACCTCAGATATGCAGATGATACCACTCTCATGACAGAAAGTGAAGAGGAACTAAAGAGCCTCTTGATGTGGGTGAAGGAGGAGAGCGCAAAAGTTGGCTTGAAACTCAACATTAAGAAAACTAAGATCATGGCATCCGGTCCTCTCACTTCCTGGCAAATAGATGGGGAAGAAATGGAGGTAGTGACAGATTGTATTTTCCTGGGCTCCAAGATCACCGCAGACGGGGACTGCAGCCAAGAAATTAAAAGACGCTTGCTTCTGGGGAGGAAAGCTATGGCAAATCTAGACAGCATACTAAAAAGCAGGGACATCACCCTGCCAAGAGAAGTGCGTATAGTCAAGGCTATGGCTTTCCCAGTTGCAATGTATGGCTGTGAAAGTTGGACCATAAGGAAGGCTGAGCGCCGAAGAATTGAGGCCTTTGAATTGTGGTGCTGGCGGAGACTCTCCCTTGGACAGCAATGCGATGAAACCGGTTAGTCCTAGAGGAGATCAACCCTGATCGCTCTTTAGGAGGCCAGATCCTGGAAATGAAACTCAAATACTTTGGCCACCTAATGAGAAGGAAGGACTCCCTGGAGAAGTGTCTAATGCTGGGAACAATAGATGGCAAAAGAAGAAGGGGACGGCAGAGAATGAGGTGGCAAAATAGAGTAACTGAAGCAGTTGGTGTGAGCTTGGGTGGACTCCGGGGGATGGTGGAGGACAGGAAGGTCTGGAGGAATGTTGTCCATGGGATCGCGATGGGTTGGACACAACTTCACGACTAACAACAACTGAAAGCCATTCCTAATGAAGGTGGCTCCCAACATCCTCAAAAGACAATCTCTTCTGTTGCCATCTGCAAGGTGCAGATTTCACCACCCTGCAGGAGCTTTGGAAAGGCTGCTTCTCTTATTGTGTGCCAGTCTGGTGTCATGGTTAAGAGCATGGGACTGGGACTCAGGCAATCTGGGTTCTAGTCCCCACTCAGCCATGGAGCCAACTGGGTGATTTTGGGCCAGTCACAGACTCTCAGCCGAACCTGCCTCACAGGGTTGTTGTTGTAGGGATAAGATGGAAGAGGAGAATGATGTAAGCTGCCTTGAGCCCTTTGTAGGAAAAAGGCAGGATATAAATAATAAAATAAATAAATAAATAGTCACAGAATATAACTTTCCTTGAAGAAGCCCTTGGATAAGGGCTTCAGCTGAATCTCTGAAGACACAGCCTGGTAGTTATAGGGAGATAACCACTGCCTGACTAATGTTAAGAACCCAAATATGTGAGAATTCATTAATTACATTTTTTGGAATACTCATTTAGACATAAAATTGTTTTCAGCAATTAGTACTTTGGGAACCATACAAAGACTTGTAGTAAGAAAAGTGGCCTTGTGATAATCTCTTCCTTAAAACTGTTTCAGAGCAAGGTTGTTACTCAGGTTTTGGATTTCCTTCAGTGGTGACAGAAGTCCATAATTAATTATTTTTATAAAACCTGAAAAAAATCTGAAATATTTTTCAAAATTATGGTGTAGCAGAATTTCAAGGACTGGGTTTCTACATATAATAAGATGCTCAGATATTATTCTGTTCCTATACATTCTCTGGTCATCCTTAATACAGATGGTCCTTTGAGTGAAATATCTTTCTTGCTTTCAAAGAAAATGTATTTTTTTGGTAGAATGATAGTTGTAAAATGAACCTTTTACAGCTGATTTTATTTCTATAGAAAAAATCTTAATCTTATTTTTTTCAAAAGTAATCCTTTACAGATATTTGTATTTTGACAATAACATTGGCCGTTACCTAATATCCCTGCATTCCTGGCTTGGTGTAGGTTTCTTTGTGGTGTGCTCGAGAAAGAAAATCTATCCTACTACATTTTATTTTGTCCTTTGAATTTTAGCATTTTTATGGGATTATATTTTAAAATCTGCCCCAGAAAAGATACATTAGCTGTTGTCAAATACTGATTTATTTGCTGACCAATTTTTCACTACAGAAATTCATGCATAAATAAAAGAAAAAGAAAAAAGGACTTTGAGCAATTTAGTTCAATATTCTGACCTGATCTGTTGCTGATTTTCATTATTTATTGGTTTAATTGCTCACATATTTATTCCTAATTTGGTCTATACTTCTATTACTTAATATATTGTTTTATTCTGTTTTCAAATATATAAAATTTATACATTTTATATTGTTGTACATATATTAGCATTTACTCTCAGGGTATGCAAATACAATTTGTAGCATATTATGGGCTAGATCCAGATTTTGGCATACCTGAAATAAGTAGGAATTGAATTAATTAAGACTTTTCTAAGTCTCACTGATTTCAATTTGTTTCAACTTTTCAGAAACGCCTTTACCCATAATCCATAAAAGTTTGACTGTGTGCATGTTTGTAGAGAGGGTAAAACTGGGATCCTGAGCTAAGTTGTGTCATGGGTGTTGAAGGGGGGACAGTCCTTCCCTCCTGCCCGTTACTTCTTCCCGCAGGCTCTGAAGTGTCTCTGAACAAATCGGTGGGCTACTGATGTGGCGCATGGTGCTCCCACTCTGGAAGTAGAAGAAACCACCAAAAAGTCTTGGATTCAAAGATGAGTTAACTTTCCAGACCCCCAGAGTTCAATACTCTGTATTCTCAGAAAGTGATAGAATTGTGCCCTTAAAGAAGTTCACAGAAGGAACCCACACCCATGTCCTGTCACTCAAGAGCTGGATCCTTCCATTAATGTCTGTGGGGATCTGAGCCGCACAGCATTTCAGTATCATGTTAAACTAAGAATTGTATTGCCACAAAAGAATATAAATCTGGCTTGTTTAGCAACTTTATGAAGACATTTGGGTGGAGTGCATCAATGAAGTCCAATAACAGCGTACCGTATTTTTCGCTCTATAAGACGCACCTGACCATAAGACGCACCTAGTTTTTAGAGGAGGAAAACAAGAAAAAAAATATTCTGAATCAAATGGTTTACTAAACTATTTAATAAACTATAACGGAATGGGATGTGTTGGGATGTCTTAATCCCAGTTGCTTTCCTCTCATGTGCCTCTAGCATACTGTGTGCATGACCCCCCCCCCCATCCCCCGCAGACTGCATGTAACTGTTAGGGGATGAAAACATCTTGTATAGAATCCATCTCTGCAGTCCCTTCAATGCCACATGTATTTTCTGTAGGTCTGAATAAACTGTAAATATTCTTTTGATTGCACACCCCCAGCATACCTGCTCTCTCTGGTTTTTCTTGCCTCTATCTTAGACAGAGAAGGTGAGCAATGAGGAGAGACCTAAATTCAATCCTCCAACTTTTCTCTCTCTCTTTTTTTCATATTTAAAAGTGATGCTTAAGAAACTCGGGCTGCATCTACGCATCCTTTTGAGTCGAGAGAAATGCTCACTCAGTGGTCTCTTGTGTGTCATTTCTTCCTCTGGGCCAAGGGCATGAAAATCTAACATTTGCACAGTTGCAGAGATCACTATAATAATTGTGTTTCTTGTATCTTCAATTGGGAAGGTCTTCAGGCAATGAAACTTTATATCCACATTGTTTTTGTTAAGCATTTAGAAGTCCCAGTTAATTATCCAAGGCCCAACCCTTGAAAGACAAAGCTGAATTGTGGGGAACTTCCCTTCCATCCCCAAATGGTATTTCAAGCTCACTACACTTCTGCTGTTGAATCTTTTTTTTTTTTTTCAGAACAAAGGAGTGATGGGTGTTTTCATGGGGATTAACCCATTTTTTTTTTTAGAGAGGAGGAAAATGTCCCACTTTCCACTTTTTCACACCATGCATAATTTTGAACATCTTTGCCATGCTTCCCATTACTCATCATTTTCCTAAAAGAAGTAATCCTGGTTATTGTAACAAAGTCTGATAGGGGAGCTGCTCCAATCCCTTGATTGTTTTAGTTGCCCTTCTTTGCACTTTTTCCAACAATGTCATTTTTCAGGTGTGGTGGCCAGCACTGTACACAATACTTTTAAGTATGGTCATATTAAAGATTTGTATAAGAGGAATATGATCTTGGAAATTTGATTTTCAATTCCTTTCCTAATTATGGCATTCCCTCCTAACATTTGACATTTTCATCAAGCTATCCACCACATTCTCAAGACTCCCTTTCTTGGTCTGTCAGCACTAGTTCAGATTCCATCAGATTATACTTGAAGATGAGATTCTTTTCCCCCAGCATGCTAACTTTACACTTGCTTACACTGAACAGCATTTGCCATTCTGATGCCCTTTTCCCCAGCTTGGAGAGATCCTACTGGAATTCCTCACAATCCCTTTTAAATGCTTTAGTTTAGTATCATCAGCAAACTTGGCTACTTTATTGCTCACTTTTAATTCCAGATCATTTTTGAACAGGTTGAAAAGCACTGATCCTAATGCAGAATCTTGTGAGAATCTTGTGCTTACACTTCTGCACTGGGAGAAATTACCATGCATTCTCAATGTTGGCTTTCAATTCTTTAATCAGTTACTGATCCATAGGACAACATGTGTGTGCACACACAGCCGTTATTCCGTCACTGCCAGGATTTCTCAAGAGTCTGTTGATGGATTTTATCAAAAGGCTTTTGGAAGAAAACAATGTCTATTTGATTGCTCTGTCCACGTGTAGTAGTGACACTCTCAAAGAATTCTTTTAAAGCAGGGCTAGTTCTTCTATATGTTAACTGAATCTATCCTGAATAACACTTTCAACCAATTTACGCAGAACCAACAGAAAGCAAAGCAGCATATAATTTTCCATATCCCTTTTTAAAAATTGTCCTAGAGTGCTGGTACATGGCTAGAGAGTGATCTTAGGGCCATGATGTACATATTGTATAAGAAAGTCATCAATTGATTCTGAGGAGGAAGAGGCAGAGCTGAGTAGATGAGTTGGTGATTTATAGGTTATTTACCGAAGATGCTCAGGGCAATGAGAGAGAACCAGCCCTCTTTGGAAAAGGAGGGAGACATTTCAGAGTGGTGGGGAGGAGATGGGAGGGGTGTCCTTGGCACCAACAGGATATGACGGGCTAAACAAGTGGACCAATTCAGAAGTGTCCAGCATTCCTGCTGTCTAGCCCTCACGCAGCAGGGGCCACCTTCAGGGCTGAATTCTTTCTGAAAGGAATGGAAGGAGGGGAAGCTTAAGTTTGGATCCAGCTCTTTACATTGTCAATTGCTTCTCTCACATCTCAAAGAGAACGCTGCTTCAATTTATACTGTTTCTTAACCTGTCAAACTTTAATAAAAGGATTGTGCTTCTAAAGTGTCATCTGTGCCTGCGGGGGCAGGCGTGGGGGCGGGGTGGCGGTGCGCTGTGGGGCAGCAGCGCGGGATGGCAGTGCGGGCGGCAGAGGCGGCTTTAGAAGGATTGTGCTTCTAAAGTGTCATCTGTGCTGGCGCGGGATGGCAGTGCGGGGCAGCGGCACGGCTTTAGAAGGATTGTGCTGTTGTGCTTCTAAAGTGTCATCTGTGCCTGCAGGGGCAGCGGCGTGGGGGCAGGGTGGCGGTGCGGTGCGGTGGCAGTGGCGGCTTTAGAAGGATTGTGCTTCTAAAGTGTCACCTGTCATCAGCCACGCCGGCGCGGTGGACGGCAGTGGTGTGGGGCAGCGGTGTGCGATGGCGGTGTGCAGCGGTAGCGCAGGGCGGCATGGGCAGCAGCAGGTCTTCCTGGTGGGGGTGATCAGTTCCCGGAGTGTGGGGTGGAGCAGGGCGCGCCAAGCGCGTGCCGGCCTGTTGGTGCAGGCGGGCCAGCAGCGTCCCGGGCATTGGGCACACACACATTCGCTCTATAAAACGCACAGACATTTCCCCTTTTGAGGGGGGATAAAGTGCGTCTTATAGAGTGAAAAATACGGTATATATTAGCAAACCTAATAGAGCCAGTGTGGTGTAGTGGTTAAGAGCATGGGACTGGGACTCAGGTGATCTGGGTTCGAGTCCCTGCTCGGCCATGAAGCCAACTGTGTGACTCTGGGCCAGTCACAGACTCTCAGCTCAACCTACCTCACAGGGTTGTTGTTGTGAGGATAAGATGGAGGAGATGTAAGCTGCCTTGAGCCCTTTGTAGGAAAAAGGCAGGATATAAATCGAAGAATGAATGAATGAAACCTCAATTGCTTAATATTTCCTCTACCCTCTTCTCCTCCCTTGCTAATACATATATGTCTGTGAAAATGGAATGCTTTAGGAAAAATGTCCAACCGTCTACTCGCAATGAAGCATAAAAACTTCCACCAGCAATGTATTGGATCATGCCTTGGAAAGGGATACAACTGAATGTATAAAATGTATTTATTTATTATGTTTCTAGAACATCTATTAGCTGAAGCTCTCTGGGCATGGATATGGAACTTACCCCTTTTCATATGAAAGGAAATGATGAAGCACATGTGCTGGGAGATATCACAGCATATGTTCATGAGGAGGCCTGCTGAACCTCTTGTCCAGCAACCGGTATCCTGCAGAGGCCAAGCAGATGCCTCCGGGAAAGCCCACAAGATGAGGGCAGAGGCAACACAGTTTTTCCTGTGTTTTGTCAGCAGCATCTGGTATTACTCTGAAGTTCTACTGAGGTATCCTGCTCAACAACCATGGATGGACCCATCGGCCATAAATTTGTCAAACCCTTAAAAAAAACCATGCAGAGCTCTGTTAATACGACCAATGAATGTGCAGAAGGGGAAGGAGGCTGGGATCATGCCTGCCAGTTCTGCCCTGATCTCCATGGAATCATCAGACCTTCTCTGCAGAGCCTATGCATCACTCCTTGCCAGCCCTCCCCAACCCAGCACTGTCCAGATGTTTTGGACAACTCCCAGCACCCCTGGCCATTGGTGATGGTGGCCAGGTAAGAGTTGTAGTTTGGAGGGTGCCAGGTTGGGGGAGGCTGATCTTCACCAACAGGGTTCCCTTCAGATATTATACAACCGAATCCTCACTAGCCTTAGCCAGAATGGACAACAGCCAGGAATTGTAGGAATTACAGTGCAAAACATCTGGAAAGTGTGGTGTTGCGAACAGCATACTCAGCTTGTATGTTGCAGTCTTTCTGGGAGCTTTCTGGGAGACTGCATTTGCAGTCTACCAGCATGTTTTGCTGAGGGACCAGAACACATGTAGAAATTGTGCACAAGTAGGCTTTCTATCAGGGGCCTACAACTCCCATCAGTCCTTGCCAGCATAGACAATTGTGAGAGATGGTTGGGCTTGTAGACCAAAACAACTGAAGCTTTTGAAATCTGCTCTGTATGGAAGATCAGAAAAAATCGTGAAGGTTTCCACCCTTAAAAGGTGACTTCACATAAGTAAATGGGAAGGCATGGTTCAAACCTCATTCCCTCTGTTTAGTGCTCATCTGAACAGGGTTGAAGGTAATGGACATCACCTCATCATGTGGCAGCTAATTTCACTGACACAAGTGGATTCAGAAGAGGAACATCATGGAGACAAGTCTTTCAGAAGTTCAGAAGTTTAGTGGAATCTTCATGTACTCATAGGCCCAGATCTGCAAGCAACACTGAATAATAGAGCCTCTGTCCAGTATTCATCTTTTATACTCCACTTAGAATTGTTGCTGGTGAATGAGATGCTCATGACAGAGTCTGGGCCATAGGATCCACAGTATGATTTTCCATTCCCGTCATTTAGTTTCAATGACATGTCTCACCTCTGTTCATAATAGAAGACTTTTATGTGCCCACTACCTATGTGACTGGACTCCAGTGCATGGGTTTGGTAGCACAGACCACCTTCATAAGAACGTAAGAAAAGCCATGCTGGATCAGACCAGAGGTGCATCTGGTCCAGCACTCCCATGCCCATGATGGCAAACCGGCTGCCCACAGGTTCCCCCAAGCAGGGTAGCTGCAAGACTTCTGCCTGCCCAGCTCCTCAGCAGCTGGTGCATGCAGGCAGGCCACCTCTGGTGAAGGGGGCAGCACAGAGCCAGCAAGGGTAGGAGCCACTGATGCCCTCCTCCCTCATGAATCTCTCCAGTCCTCTCTTAAAGCCATCCAGACTGGGGGCCATCACCACTTCTCATGGCAGCAAATTCCATCGTTTAGCTATATCCATGTATTCCCCATGTTTAAGAACATGATAATATCATGATAGTTTAATGAGGATTAATGTATTTGGGGTTATAAAGATGATCTGACATTATGATTTTAGATGACATTCTTGTCCCTGCCATGTAAGCAAAATATACACTGAATGGTTAAAATAAGTCCCCCACTTCTGTCTTATAGCTGGGTTCTCAGCTGGTAGGTACACAGTTTCAGGGCTTTATTCATATCAAAATGCCATATGAATTGTAAACCAACTGAGGCTCCCTGACCTTTAAAAATGCTGCATTGTGGATTCTGCAGCATCATAATTCTGAGAGGAATACCTCCAACTAGATAATAGCTTGGTATTGCTTATGGGCTGTCATAAAAATCCTAAAGCTTTCATGAGAAGACTGTTTAATTTCAATCACTATTATATTTAATACTTTAATAGAGTCTTTTACAATTCAAGGTTTTTTTAAGTACCTTGCTAGAATTTAACTTCCAAAGAAAAATGACATTCTAGGGAGCAAAAACTAATGCTGGTAATAAGCAGAAACTGTCAATTGGCGGATGGAATTTTTCATGACATTTTGGAAATTTTTCATTGAAGGCCATTTGTCTGAAGTGCTGGATTTGCTAAGGAGTAGGGTAGTGTTATGAAATAATTGGAGAGTCATTTGGACAGGTTTGGTTCCCTTTTGCATTCAACACTGATCAGGATGGGAGCAGCCCTTCTTTGATCTCCTTTGCATGTAGCATTACCCCTCTCCTTCTCCAGCATAACTGTGAGCAGATCAGAAATGTGTGCTTCCATTCTCAGCTAGCTAAATCCATTTTGACTGTGTTTTAGGGATTGTCAGGTGTCTTTCATTCTGGCTGCTCCTCAACAGCAGTGGATTGTTTAAAAATGGATATATGACAACCTCACTGCTGTTTGCAAATGAGCTTTGGCACAAATCTCCCCTGCCCCAATTTAAAAACAAACAAACAATCCTGAGATTCCACAAATCTGAGAAATCTGCATGGCTCAAAAAAAAAAAACCAAAAACCTCATCCACTACAGAATCTGCAGGTCAGATTCAGAGAAATCTAAACTTATTTGAATCCATTCTGGATATCTCTGACATCCATATTTTCAATTAACTGTTCTAGTTTAGATTTGTATAGTTCCTGTCTGATTCAGGAAGCTATAGCTTATCTAAACAAGCCAGGATTCTCAGTCTAGGTTTGAAGTTGGCTTCTTCAGACAAATCATAGTTAAAATAAACAACAATTTGTCCTGATTTGGATATAATAGTATACTATGGTTACACAGAAACACAAGCAATAGCTTCCAGACTTTTCCTTACAGTGATGCTGAAGGAAGGAGGTGGGGAGTTCACAGCCCATCCCTTCTGAAAGCACCAGGATTGTTGTGCAAGCTGAAATAAGTTTCATTCATTAGTCATGGAAACTTGAAAGTCCACAGGAGCTGGTGAGACAGTGCTTTTCAAAAGTATTCACACACACCACTTGACTTTTCCACATGCTGCTTTGGGATGGAGGTTCACCTTCTAATAGGACACTGACCATACCACCACAGCCAATCATAACACTGGAGTGGTTGAAAAACTAGAGTCTGAATGTCTTGGAATGGCCCAGTCAAAGGCCAGATCTTAACCCAACTTACCCAAGAAACCTTGTCACTGGAATTGCTAACCAAGGTGCTTCTACTAAGTATTGACTTGGGCGTGTGTATGTGTGAAGACTTCTGCAACCAAGAAGTGCCAGTTTGTTTTGATTTACTTAATTTTGAGCCACAATAAAAATATTTTGTACCTTTACAGTGCTGAGTATCTGGTGCAACTCATAGCAGTGCCAATTCATTCCATTTCATTTCCAGGCTATAACACAACCAAATGTGAAAAAGTCAAAGGGTGTGTGTGGGTGTGTGATATTTCCACATACTTATCATAAAAATAAGCATATTTTGCTAGAGAATTAAAAGCATGATTCATAATCTTGCATATTTATATCTTGTCACAAAGTGTTCCAAAAGATATTGAATGTACCCTGGAGCATGTATGGAAATTCCCTTCACATTCACTCAGTGGACCCTGCACGCCACCAAAAAAATTAAAAAAAAAAAAAAACTTGGGACGGTTGGAGAACCTGCAGAGATGACTTGAGATTTGGAACACAGCTGCACTGGGAAGGAGGAATCAGTGAAAACTGGACAGAAGTCCAATTTTGTGACACTGGCCGTCATTAGGAGGTTCCATAGAGAGAACAGATAGTTCCTTTTAAATCTTTGAATAAGCTTATACATTATTTTCAGCAACAGAAGCATTGTGTAGCCATTACCAGCTGGATATTTTCTATCACCTTTCCCTAAATGATAAATGTGAACACGATGCCAGCAAATATGTAGAAAAAACTCTGGCATGGATAGCATTACCTTTGCACCATATATTAGGATAGAGGACAATTAATGTAGCAACCCTATTGCTGTAGGTGCATTGGCTGGCCCTAAGACCAGGCTAAGGACCTCCTCTTCTTAATCGACTGCAGGAGTAGAATGGATCTCCAGCATCTGTCTAGTTGTGGAAGGTTGTTTGTTTCCTTGGAAAACAAAATGAAGTTTCTGAAATTAAAATGACAATAATGACCAGAATTTGCTGGGAAAAAAATTATTCCCCAGATGTTGCTCTTATTTATGTCAGCAAAGTTTTGCCATCTATTTTGCCCTGTGTGCCATCTCGGTTGCAAAATATGGCGTTATGAAAATCTCTGATGGTATTATGTTCCTGCAATTGAATTTCACATTTATTACTTTTTGAAAGTGATCCTTAATTGTCTCAGAAGGAATGCAAAGCATCCATACTTCTCTTTCTTTCAGAGACTGGGCCAGCTTCCTGGATGGTGTAAACTAATATTGCACCTTTATCCCCAAGCTCAGATTGCGGTCCATTCAGCAAGGACAAATGAACATCCAAAAGGTCTTGTATTGCTTCATATTCACCACCCATATTTCTAAACTAGGTATCCAGAAGGTAGAGATGTGCAGTGCCCTAACAAGGCCCAGGAGAAAGCAGAAGGGGATTTGACCTATGGATGGCCCTAAGGCAGGGGTCCTCAAACTTTTTCAATAGGGGGCCAGTTGAAAGGTGGCGGTGACCGGTGTGGGCTGGTGAGGTGGGGGTGCCTGGGCATGCAGGCCGGTGAGGTGGGGGTGTCTGGGTGTGCGGGCCAGTGAGATGGAGTTGGGCATGTGTGAGGCAATGTTGGGTGCGTGCGGCGGCGGCTCGCTTGCTTGGAGATCTCCCAGCGAGTCCAAAACCATCTCCGAGTGAGCAAGCCACTGCCTCCCCTCCCACATGGTGAGGTGGCGAGTGCGTGCAGGCAGCGGCATGGGCTGGATAAGTGAGCATGGTGGGCTGGATCCATCCCACAGGCCATAGTTTGAGGACCCATGTCATAAGGTATGTAATAAGCTTTTGCAAGTGGAACTGTTGTTCCTCAAAACTACTGAAACTCAACGGTTGACCCACGGGTTGTATCCCTGGAACTGTGGCACAGAGGGAGATGCAAGTTTTTAGCTGAAAGGGCTCAGCTTTGGGCTGCAATGAATTGAACATTTGCCCAGACATGGGAGACCAGGAACTCCTGGTGGGACTAGGAATGTTGTTCCTGTGTGCACTTCCCGACACATGTGGTGGCCTGAGTCTCTGAGGGCCCATGGGCAAGGCACCCTTCAAGGGCTCCTCTGCCTAGAGAACCTCATCTGCTTTCTCATCCTGTTTCCTCACTGTTGCTACCACTTCCTTGCGTGACGGGCAGGGCCCAAGTGAGCCAATAGACCTTGACATTGCCTGTTCCTCCTCCTCCTCACTGCTGCCATTGCCTGGGCAGGGTGGATGCCCAGGTTGCAATGGGAAGAAGCAGCGAGCTCAGGGCTCTTGTCTGCGGACCCCTGCTGCGGGGTGGTCATGGCATGTGCCCAGCCGCGTCTGCCCTTGCCATCATCCCAGGCCATAAAAGCTGCAGCATGGAACAGCCATGAAATACCCTCTGGTTCTGAAGTGTTTCTCCCCACCCAGAAGTTGCTAGGGAGAAAGACTGCTTGCCTGGGAGAGGCTTTCTTGGTAGCTGCTGTCGTTTTGGCTCTGGCACACTCCTGGCTCCTGGCCCATTCTCTCAGCTCAGACTTCTCACCAGGCTCACCTCTGGCAGCTGCTTACAGCACAATAGTGGCTGGCCATCTTAAAGGCTTCCTGAAAGAATAGCACCTGCAGCGTGAAGCATGTCATCCATGCCTCCTTTCTCCTCCAGTAAAGTGTTTGCCAAGAGAGGGGGCGGGGGAATGCTATGCCACTTCTGGCACACAAACCAGATTTTTCTTGCTCTTCTTGGCAGCAGCTCTGCCCTCCTCCGGAAATGGCAGTTTTCCCTGAGGCAAATTGCCCTGTCCCAGCAGCTTTGCATCCAGTGGCAACAGCTGGAGTGGCCACACATGCATGGCCACACACAGAAGAGAAAAGGGGATGTAGAATTGCCTAACACTAATGCAGATGCACATTGAGAAATAGCTGCTATAATTTCAATGGAAAATGAAACATCTCATCATAGTGGGGAAGCCTGAGCACCACCCCTCTGGAGGAATCCTTCTCACAGGAAGAGCTACAGCTCCCAGAACTTCTCAGCCATTGCCACCAGACCAGAGGAGATGGGCCCTTGGAGGTCTGTGCCTCCAGAGGGAGGCAACTGAACAGCCTCCTGATCTCCAGGAGCATCATCATGCTCCTGGTAGCATCACATGCTACCATGGCATATGGTAGCCCAGTCTGGCTTTGGTGAGAAGGAATGCCTTCTTGCACAGAAGGGCTTCTCTGGAGGAAGTTGCTCCTCATGAGCAGCCCCGGGCCAGAGAGCTCTGCCCCCCTCACAGCTGAGCCCTGGATGAGCAATTCCAGCTTTCAGTGTTGATCTAACCAGGGCTAGAAACACTACTGCTGTTTTAGCTGCAGTGCCTTCTGCCTTGTCTCCTGGACTTCCCCTGTGGTGGATGTGCTGTGCTCCTGATTCTTGGTTTTGGCTTGACTTTGCTTCTCAGCTATGCAGTGTGTCTAAGTATACTTTGACCTCTGCCTGCTCTCTGGAGCAGTGTTACCTTAGCTTGATCCTCCTTGGACTGAAAACTTCATGTGTGAACAATTGCCTGCTTCCTTCCTTCCCTTTTGGATAGCCCCCCCACTCAGAGTCTGCTTCAGCCAACTGGGAGATCTGTGAACTCTTGATGGCCAGCTTTGAGGCCTTTTATGGTTCTTTGGCTTGAACAGCCCTTCAAATAGAGCTGGGGTTGGGTGAAGGTAGACTGCAGTAGATCTCCAGGGGTTTCTGTCTCCCTATACTTAAAAATGAGCAAAATAATAAAATAATGAAATAATAAAATAAAATATGGCAGAGCAATAAAATAAACCAGAGCTGGCCTTGTGCACATGGCTTATTTCTTGACCTCAGTGCTGTTCATCTGTAATTGGTTGCCTTGCTCTTGGTTCTGCTCTGAGGTCTTCTCCATGTGAGGCATCTGTAAAGCATTTGTGAATACAGGGAGTTTGCGGGTGCTTTTCATGGGCATCCTCCTCCTGTAGGGTCTCTCCTGTGGCTTGCAACCATTCCCACAGCTTCTTTTAGACTGAGGAAAGCATGCTTTTATCTGGAAGTTGTGCTACAGGAAATGTGTGCATTTTTGCAGTTCTGTGGTGCCACCTTGTAAGTTGTGTGATGGAACAGATAGAAAGGCAGAGAAAGCAAACCACTGTGGGGAAAACACTTGCAAAGATGCCAGCCTTAAGCCTACAAAAGGACCTGAATGTGGAACCCTTGGCAAACTGGTGCATTAAGCACCTCATGTAGAGAAGCCCTTAGGATGTTGTGCTGAACCAAGTCTCTGGTCATTCACAGCATGTGGCTGATAGGCGTGCTGGAGATAATTGACTCTGTCCTACAAGCCACCATTTCAAGCCTGACTCCAGCTTGGAGGATCTCAGCATTCCTGTGAAAAAAAAAAGGTTCTGCAAACCTGACGTCTGCCTATCCCCAAAGCAGGACTGTCCTCCTCCTCTGACAGTCCTGGATGTCTTTAAAGGGAGGACTGCCCTCTGGTTAATGTGAGACACAAGGCTCCCTTAGGTATGGCCTAGGAAGCTTGGAGGAATCACTTACTCTTAACTGAGCAATTTGGTGAAGAAGACAGCCAGAAAGCCCTAATTAAAGAGCTAGAGAGGCCAGTTTGTTTTAATGACTGTTAAAAATTCCAGGGAAGGGGTGGGGGAAAGAAACCCACGAGAGGGCCAAATCTACAGGTCCTTGCGTCACTTCTGGTAAACAGATTTTGCATTTAATTTCTATCAGCATGTAGGATTCATATTCCACTTTCAAATCCGAATCCCCAGACAAATGACTGCTTTTGATAAATAGACTTCTTTTCCCCACTAAGAGTAAGCATTTCCTCCCAAATACAGATGGTTGAGTTTATTTCACAGACAGATTACTTCCCTTTGGACTTGCATTTTGGGGGGCCAGTGAGAGGCAAACGCATTCCACTGTATTCCTAGTGATGGTGGGGGATGCCGTGGCACAAAGAAACAATCTTTCATCATCATTATGTTTATGGTCAGTGGAGGCCACAAAGATTTATGGAATTCTGAAAACCTGAGGTGTTCTGTCCTATTTCCAGGGCTCAGGCGCAATATCTGCTGGTGCTGTGATTTTTACAGTTGGATAATCACAATGAAGAGCAGGATGACTATTGATAGAGGCTCTCTGGGAAATCTTTAATATATAGCTTTTGTAGTGATTATAAAATATGATGTTAGGGACTAGTGCTAACCAAAGCTGCCCTGCGTCTGGTTTCTTTTTCTGACTCATATAGCATAATCTCTTTTCTAAAGCCATACTTTCTCCTCTGCCATAAGGATTCGACTTGTTTAATGCTTCAGCCAAGGTTAAAGGGAGGCTAGTTAAAACTGCTGTGAAAGAGTACATGGAAACAGACTGCTGCAGTGTCTCTCTGCTTGTCCACTAGGAAGTGTCAGAGTTTTAAGATGATCGTAAGCATCTAAACTTCTTTCAGGCAGAATTACTCACTCCTTTGCTATCAATGATCGTCAGCTCTATCTCTGACCAACAGTTAATAACAACATTTTTAAAGATACCTTCCCCCCTGCACGAAATAACTAGAAATGTTATCAAACAGGGACCAAATTAGGGCTTCAATTGTAGGGTGGAAAAAAGTTTTCTAAGGAGATGCCCCCTTCACCTTCTTCCACTCCTTTAAGCTGAATTACATCTGCCTCAACTCGCTTGCTGTGTGTGCTGCAAGGCACCCTGTCTGCAGAAGCCTGAGCAGTGCTGTGCTAACAGCCTGCATACCTCCTGTGTTCCCTGGCTGGGCTCCTGCTGGCCAGGATCCAGCCCCCCCCCCTTCTGTAAAAAGCTGTCTCTGGCCCAGGACACCTATGCTTCCAGCATGTTGCCCAGGGGCACTTCTCTTGGTGCCCACCAGGCTCGCTTTGTGCTTGACCCTCCTGATCTGAAACTCATCTCTTAAGAGCTTTCATTATTGTTTTCTTAATAATGGCACTGTTGAGTTGCAAAGCTGTTGAAAGTTGTTGCCAGCACCAGCCTTATTTTAGTTCAGAATAACAGTGTTGTGCGTTGGAGCTCAGGCCCAAACTCTGATGTGCACTTAGGTTCAAGTCCTCTCCTGATGATGAAGTCAGATCTCACCCACATTTTAAGAAAAAAAAAAGTGTGCAAAAGTGTGTTAAAAACAAGCACTTTCTCAGAGGTTTTTTGTTGCAAATAATTAGAATGTTCTTTCTTTGTGTAATTTTATCCTGCTTATGCTTAGACTAGCTCACAATGGTTGAAAATACAGTTAAATAAAATTACAAAAGAAATTGCAGAAGAAAATTCAGGCTTTGGATCAGGCTGTTTGAAAGAGTAACTTCTCCCCTCTGAGCTTGTCCAGCTTTTACAGTCTTTGTTAAGGGAGAGCCTTTTCACAATACAGTCATCCTCAGAGGTATACTTGAGGGTGGGGCAGTTATTTAATGGCTCCCCACCATATTAAATATCATGTGCTGGGATATAATCAATCAAAGCAACTTGACATAATTTGATTGTCATATATCATCTACTTTTTGCAAAAGTTATTTTGCACAGTTCTAACATTCCAAGAAAGGACATCCTTGAATATCTTTTCCAACAGATAATTGAAGTTAAAAATATACAACTAAAATATAAAACTTGTTTATTCACATTAGTCTGATACTTGGATGAGAATAATATTGCTGTCATTGCTTGGTATTAGGTATTTGTTCAGCAAACTTAAATTCATCATCAAAATTAATCTCAGATGCATGATACTTACCCCAACAAAGAGGTTGTGAGGGAAGGCCCATCTAACTTTCTGAGAGGCATTATCTATGTCTTTTTTCTTGATTATAGTTCATCATGTGAGTTCTGTTGCTGATATTTCAAGAATGACCAATGATTTCCGCCCAATGATTTACTGAGGGAACTTCTGTTCCAAAACTTGGAAACTGTGTAACATCAGTGTAACATCTTTCATCCTTCTTTTTAAAGTTATCCAAAATCACTGATATTTTTAAATTCTCTCAGGCATGCCCACCATATGGACAGCTCCATATCTCACATCTCCAACATACCACAAGTGTACTGGGATACAGCCATTTGATTTCTCTGAGGCAGTCCCATCAAGTAAACACAATAAAGTATTTTTCCTGTGAATTTACTTTCAGTCATGCCTCCTTTCTCCAGGCCATGGAGGCCCATGCCCATGCCTTCTCCATTACTTCCATATTCATATCCAATGTGTTGTTCCCATTTTTGCATAGCAGGGTAATGGTGACAAAGCCCCAGTTCTCTGATATGAGTGCTGACCTATCAATAGGTAAAGGTAAAGGTTTCCCCTTGATGTTACGTCCAGTCATGCCTGACTCTAGGGGGCGGTGCTCATCTCCGTTTCCTAGCCAAGGGAACCAGTGTTTGTCCGCAGACAGTCTCCGTGGTCATGTGGCCGGCATGACTAAACACCGAAGTGCACGGAACGCTGTTACCTGCCCACTGAAGTGGTACCTTTCTATCTACTTGCATTTGCATGCTTTCGAATTGCAAGGTTGGCAGGAGCTGGAATGGCGCACGGGAGCTCACCCCATGTGCAGATTCAAACCTGTTTAAACCACTGCGCCACCTGCAGTCCCTTGACCTATCAATACAAGTACATAAAACTTCTGTGCCCAGCACCAGTCAGTCCGTTTTGGCCTTAAAGAAGGTGGGTGAAATATCACCCCTGGGTGCTAATTTCCGACAGAAGGCTGTTCAGATCAGTGTGTGGAAATGGTACACTAATCTTTCTTTTTGCAGACAAATATTGAAATGTGCTTCTCAGGTACTACGAAAATCCATTCCATCTAATTTCCTTTGCCAGCCACAGGAGACAATTCTCCAGAAAATAGCTGCATCATGTGCCCTTGAAGTGGCAATTAAGTTCTGCCAACCTGCTTTCCATGCCAGTTTCTTTTTCTTCTTAATTAAGTTTTTATATCTCCTCTTTGAAATCAACCATACAGGTGGGAAGGTTAGCAAATCCAGTTACCTATGTAACCTGTAATTACCTATTACAGATATCCATGCATTCTTGGTCAAACCAAGATTTGGACATAGAAAGAAGGGTGTGTTATCTCAGAGCAGTGATAAGTCAAGTAATTTGGAAAAGATAAAAACATTCCTTGCTACAAGTCTAAAACTTGTTGTCTAAGGCAGTCTTCTGAATATAACAACAAAGGCAAATGACACTCTAACTTGGCAGAACATCTTAAATGTGAGGCTCTAATTCATGTTTTGAGAAGAAGAAGGGTTTATGATCTGCATGGACATTGTAATTCTTAGAATTTAAGAGTGAAATTGAGGGAGGTGGTCATTTTCAGTGCATAAGCCCACCCCACCTTTCTAACAAATTATAGGAAACTATAAAATAGTCAATTGATGCTCCAGAATCTGATCGAAAGGTGAATTCACCTAATCTATCCCCTTCTATGGTGCCATTCAAGAGCCCTAGATTTTCTCCTTTCTCCTAGGAGGTTTCTTGCTATTCTGTGTGAATTTCACTCCGGGGTTATAATCTAACAATTTGAAGAATTTCCTATTATCTGTTTTTACAGCAAACATGGGTTTTTTTTAGTCCTCTGCATTTAAAAAAAATTTTTTTTTACTCTGTTTCTTAACATTGGCCCACCTTTTGTAGTCTCTCGTTCTGCACTCCCACCCCCTGCCCAGCATATTTAGGCTACATATAGTTACCAGGCTCCAATCTTAGCCAGGTGGTTTTGCAAATTCCTTCCAAAACATCAGCAATACATATTTAACCATGTTAAGTTTGGTCTTTAAAACCCATGATAAGAAACAATGGTTTGTTCTATGGTTTGTCTGTACCACCATGGCTTCTTCTGTTGTTTGAACCCAGAATCTTGGTTTCTATGGTCCTTGTATGCAACTACTACAGAGTCCTCTGGAAAGAGTGGCAAATGCAGGAACCACTACAGCCGTCCAGACTCTATGCATGGACCAATGTGGCAGCATGAGAAGGGAGTAATTCAATTTAGGATTTGATTTCAGGTGCAGTGGCTGATGGGATACATGCCAACAGTGGGAAAACTGAGCAAGGAAGATAGAAGCCACGATAATTAAAAACTACTTGATTGTCTGTAAGGGAGATCATGGTAAAAAACTGTGAACCATGGTAGTCATGGAGGGTTGCTTGTTCTGCTGTGTGAACACAGCCCAAGGGTTTTATAGCCCCTTCTGGTTAATTCCAGCCTCTTGAAAGCAGCTGGCAGGGCTCTCTGGAGCCTCCGATGGAGGAGGAAGTGCGGGAGGTAGACCTTTCTGACAGGGACGGAGCAGGAGGAATTGGTGTGCCTCACTGGCCCATGTGCTCTGCTGCCTCAGGCAGGCTTCACCCTGCTTCATGGGAGGGCTAGCCTTTGGCTCAAAACCACGTGTAATCCTATGATATGGCACTGGTAGTTTCTGTTATGAACTGCTAGTAGCCTGTTCAAGATGTGTACATGACTCAAAAATGAATTCATACCTAGCAGGAAGGTTTCAAAAAAGGCTATAGAATCTTCAGTCTTTCTGAAAGTGACAGAAATGCAATAATAATCTGACCCAGTTTTTAAAAGTTGTGAATATTGGCAGCAAGAACATCAAATCAATTACAGTTATATGTTATAAAAGAGTAAAACAAAATAAAACAAACAAAATAATAACTGCAGCAACTGCACCCTGATTGAATTCTGACGTTTTACCTGTGGGAGAGGCAGGCTAGATGACAGCAGGTTATTTCCAGTTCTTATGTATTGTTGTGACAATTCTTAAATGATGTATGTGGATTGTATTCAAACAGCTGTTTAGCTTAGCCTATCATGGGTAGAAAATGTCAGAAAGAATAAATGGCATTCATCCAAATCTATAAAGGTAATAAAATCATGAAAGAGATAGCAAGAAAAACAGCTCTATCATGCTTCACAGTGTGGTTTGTCTTTGCAAGTGAACAGTCATGCTTCATAACCCGAGGACTTGAATGCTGATAGTGTGGCCTTGCAGATAGCATAGCAACTGATTTTTGCACCTCCAGCAGCTGAGGACAGATTCCTCCTGAATCGTCAATATACTGCTTGTTGCTGTTATTTTCTATCCTGCTTTCTAGCAGAAGAATTACCAGAATGGATAATGACGATAACAATGATCAAAACTTCAGTGTAAAACAATAAGCAGGAAGACGTTAATAAGGGTCATCAGGAAAGAAGGGGTTTGTTGTCATTGCAGTGGGGAAAGAGATCAAGCTAGCACCCTCTCTTCAAACGACTGGCAGGAAACCCATGCCTGGCTCATGCAGAGACGTGCTCTGGGAAGGCATCCCACAATGTTGACACTACAACTAAGAAGACCCTGTTCCTTACCCTCATTCATCAGTGTACAGGAAGGCTGAAGTCAAGAGATGGCAGCCTGGCTTAACTTGCAAGTAGGTTTGGGAGGAAAGGCTGAGGAATCCGTCCCTCAAGCATTTGCGGACTTCCTCTCCTGCTCAGCCTGATCTTAGGAAGTGAGCAGAGCTGAGAGGAAGGCCACAAGCATTTGCAGGATAAAGATTGTGCAATCGGCCACCTTCTTCTGGAGCACGTGCAGCAGCACAGGCAAAGGCAAAGGCATGGAGGAGGAGTGCTGCTTGTGCACTGCATGGGGCTCAGCCCTTGGCGAGTGCTGCCCAGGCATGGGCACGCTTTCCAGGAACTTGAACATGGGGTCAATGCAAAGCAAGCAGAGGCAACAGCGGGGATTTTCCTTCATCTGCTCCCTTCCCAATTGGAAGGGCACTTTCCATGGCTATGTTCAGTCACAGCAGGGGTTGCAGCATCCTGCTTGCCCAGTTAGGAGGGCAGGTGGAGCACCAAGGGCAGTATCCATTGCTGCTATTCCTTTGCTTTTGCCACTGATGTCGTGTAAGGGACAACTAGTGCAATGGCAACAGGGTATCTGTGGAGTGGCTGGATTTCCAGGCAAACCTGTCACTGTAGCCTGTATGGCTGACCTACACTAGAGGAGGAGGAGCAGTGCTTACAGTTGCTCATAGTGGTCAGTGCTGTGTCAGTGGTGGAAGTGGAGCAGCAGCCATGGATTATGCCCTCAGTTCATGGCCCACCTTGCATCTTTCCCAGTGTGGGCAGGCCTAGGACTAGGACTAGGACTCTGGCTGAGGGCTGGGTGGAGGAGTGCTTCTTCACCTGGCATCTTAGCTGGGGTGGCCTCTCTATGTGTGGGCTTCCTGCAGCCAGAGGAAATCCTTCACACATAACAAAGGCAGGGGCTAGAAGATGTCAAGAGATCCACCCATAGAGGTGTTGGTGCAAAGGCATCTAGGCCTCCTATTTTAAGCACAATCAGGTAGTAGCTTTTTGTGAGGATAGCTGGTTGGTTTGCATCTTTTTTAACCATGCAGATTATGCATTATATTATTCTCCTCCACAGTGCAGAATATTCCTGTTTATTTCCTATTTTGTATCGTGGAAGTCACATTTCTGGGCCGAGAAAATCTAAAGGTGGTATAGTACTCCCTCAAAATTCGTGGGGGTTGCGTTCCTAGAGCACCTGTGAATTGTGAAAAACTGTGAATTTGGTGCCAGCAATGGATCCTGGCCACCAAGATGGTGCAGGCCAGGCTGGGCTAGGGGGCAGGTGTGCGCACATGGTGAGGCAGGGGCAGACGCATGCAGAGATCATTTTCTCCAATCAAGTCCAAACCGATCTCCTTGTGAGCAAGGCTTGTGAGCAAGGAGATCGGTTTGGATCACTCAGAGAAAACGATCTCCTTGCGAGCAAGCCACCTCATGGAAAATTCTGTGAAAGAATAAGGCCGCGAATGCTGAACCGTGACTTCACAGGGGTATACTGTAATTCCTGCCTGTAGTCCCTTCCCTCCACTGCCAATTAGAGCACTTCCTTTCTGTGTCCTGGACTGGGCGTGGACACAAGCGAGTCTAAGCCACCTGTGCATAGATGTGCATTTTTTAAAGTGGGTAGTGTGCACAATGGTCATGCCAGCAGCTTGCTTTACCTTCTTACCCTGTGATGCCACATACAGATCTCCTTCACTCCCCACCAAAATAATTGTTAGGAATTATCCAATAAGCAACTGCTGAAATTAACTCCCATTGCTGAGAGTGTAACTGCTGTGCTTAAATTTCCTGTTAGACACCAAAATCCATGAGGTTGAGCAGAGGGAAGCCCTCATGCTTAGCGCCATCTCAGAGAGAGCAAACATAAGATCTGGCTCATGGAGCCAGATGGAAAGCCCATCCCCTGCTAGCACTCTGGGAGCAGGGCGCACAAGGAGGAATGGCAGGGATATAATCAGCTGCCCTGAGGTGGCCACTGTCTCCCAGTTTTACATGATGCATGGTTTTTGCTGGTCATGTCTTGCAAATGAACTCTTTACTTAATAGCAGGCTGTACATGATATGACAGTTATTCAACATTCCATCAGACAATAGCCTATTTGAAGAGTGAGTCACTGATTCCATGTAGCGACAAGTTACTGTGGCAGCTCCCAGAAATTAAGCGGTGCAGCTGAGAGCAGAAGCAAAACCTCATGTGCATCCCTACAATAAGTTCCCAGGGCATAGCTCACCCCCCCCCCCACCTCCTAGCCATGCATGGTCAGGTGACCACATCCTGTTTCTTTGTGGATTGGACCATGGGGGCATAATTTGGCTACTTGGGAAATCGCAAGACTCCTGTACCACAGAGGCAATATCATTTATTGAATGCAGTGATGAAATATGAATGCAAGTTATTAATAAACAAGCAAAAGAAAGCCTATGCTCCCCTTCCCCGTGGCCTGTCAGCTTCCTGAACAGGCCAGAGAATACTTCCCAGGCCTGCAAGGACAAGCAGTACCTCAGTTCTCCTCTCACAAGTCAAGAACAAAAGACAGCACCTCTTGCCATATATTTTATACTGTTCCTCTCTCGCACCATTGCAGAACCTGCTGGGAGTGCGCCCTTCTTGGGAACAAAACTGTTTCCATCAGGGAAACAGCTTCATTCTCACTGCACTGGGTGTGCCTCACCTGCAGAAGGACTGGGCAGGCAACTTCAAAGCCATTACATCTGGTGCTCTCCTTAACAAGCTGAGGGCTCTGAGGCCTTGGCATGCTTTCAGGAAACTGTGTGGGCTTTTGGACACTGGGAAAGCTCACTACACTCTCTCTCTAATGCCAATGACCTCCTTGCCATTCTTCTGGTAAAGCCTGAGCAGTACAGACGGTGTGCCTTGAAAAAAAGGAGCAAAAAGCAACACAAATTTTCCCTGGTGTGAAGAAGCACAGGGAAATTGAAAAGAAAATGTGGGACAATACTGGCAGCACAGTGATGTTGTGTATTTAATGCAAGGGGCAAAAACCTGCACAGACATGAGCAAAACTGATTAAAAGCCTTGTGTGATTGAGCTCTTAGTATAGCAACATCACCGTGTCTCACATTTTCATCACATTTTTCCTCTAATGCCTTACTCTTCAATGTATTTGCGAGCATTAATTAATATAGCTACCCTACACCATATTAATTAAGTGCTCCTTTTCCAAATTACTGCTGTACACAGTAGATAAAAAGGTGTGTGAAATCTCTGCATCAACACTTTCTGCTCTTTCACCAATAAAAAATCTAGATTTTCCTCTGGCTACCATTAGAACATGATTAAGCTTTAGAAAAGCAACAATGGTACTGTTTTATGTGAAATTTGCTGCTGTGTTCTGTATCTAGAGCTTTTTTTTAGTCCCCTGTAGCCATTACTAACATGGTTATATAGACTTTTTCAATGCCTTCTTTCTCAGACTTTAGAAATTCTGCTAATACAAATAAAAATGACTAGAGAATAGAAACTTTATGTTTGTTTGTTGTTTTTCCTCTCTGACATCCCAAAGGATATTCCACCTCAACCCTAGCTCTGCATCAAATTTATAAGGTTTTTTTTTTAATAGACCTTTGCCATGGTACAGGCTGTCTAATGTTTATAATGAACAGCCATTATTTATAAATGGCTCTCATACTATTCTCCCACTTAGAAGGTCTTGGTCATTTGTGTTTCACATGCTCATCTCAGACTTGTGAGTCTGGCTGATCTTGGATGACATTCGGCTGAGGGCACTAGAAATGTGGTTTCAGGTGAAAACAAAACAGCTGATAAGGTAACCAGGGCTCTAATTCAGGACAGGTCAGGTTATTAGTACCTGAATATATGGCTGGTAGTATTTGATATAAGCCAAGAAATCAGCCCATATCAGAAGGCTGAATAACTCCTTACAAGTGAGCCCCAATTCAGTCAGGATTTTTCTCATACTTCAGAGGAGACATCTCCATTCTGACAGAGCAACACTAGAGGAAGGTAGGTTCACAGTGGTGACTTCTCTTGTATTGATTGAAACCAGGAGAAATACCGCCTTGTGACAGAAGTGAGAGGCATCCAAGGGCTCAAAGGAGCACTTAAATTACCATGGACAATGGCTGGCCTTCCATTAGGAAAGTCCACCTGCTATTTCAGGAGCCTGGCTTCATCTTAAGAAAGATGCCGACAAACTGGAAAAGGCTGAGAGGATGGCAGCAAAGATGATCGGGGGAATGGAAGCAAAGCCCTTGAGATGAGATGGAAAGAACTGGGCAGCCTTGAGAAGAAAAGATTGAGGGGAGACATGATAGCACTCTTCAAGTACTTGGAAGGCTGTCACACTGAGGAGGGCCAGGATCTCTGTTTGATCATCTCAGAGTGCAGGACACAGAACAATGGGCTTAAGTTACAGAAAGCCAGATTCTGGCTGGATATCAGGAAAAACTTCATGGCTGTTGGAGCAGTACAGCAATGGAACCAATCACCTGGGGAGGTTGTGGACTCTCCCATGCTGGAGGCATTCAAGATGCATCTGGACAGCCATCGGATGCCATCTGTCAGGGGTGCTTTAATTGGAAGCCTGCGCTGAGCAGGGGGTAGGGCTCATCTACTGTTCTGTGATTCTATTATCCATTGCACTGAATCAGCATTACTGCTTAAAGCAAGTTCACAGAATGGCAACACAAGGAAGATGTAGCCTCCAAGCCTTAGCAGCCCCAATTTTGCTTTGAGTCTGGATGTAACACTTGCTTTCTGTACCAACACAAGTATGCACAACCTCCTCAAAATGTACACAACATGGGGATGCACCCTAAATCAAGATTTACAGTACAGAGACAGCTCCATATCCAGTGCAGGCACACCACAGGCACCAACCATAATGCACTAGCAGGAATGACTGGTAGTGCAAGAGGAAGCTAAAGCTTCACAGCACCCCCTGGAAACTCATTTAAAATGGCCCTTCTGGGACAGGACAGGACAAAGCAGCACCGCTCTTTCTGTGGGGTCTGCTCATTTGCCCCACCTGGAAGTGCTAGTTTGGGCTGAATCCTGGCTGTATTACCCTTCATTGCCTTCCCAGTTGTTCCCACCTGTTCAAGGCCAGTGCTGGATGCTGCCCACGCATTCTACTCAGTGCTCTCCACATGGAAAGTGCAAACTAGCAGGGCCACTGGAATACAACAGAAGAATGGCCTTTGCAGCAAAGGAGAGAATACTCACAACACCCAAACCATCTTTTTTTAAACTGGATGTCACAAAATGACATATATTTGAAACTTTTGAAGCAAATACTCATGACATTTGCAAGCCGTGGGGGTAAAGCTGGGGAAACAGTAACTCCTTAAAAGAGGAATCCTGCCATAACATTTGCTAGCACAGGAAACTCCTTCCTGCTTAACATCATTTGCCACAGATCATGAATGCAGACAGGAATGTGGTGAAGCCCTACTCCTTTATAAAAACCCCAACCTCTGTTAAATCCAGAGGCCAATTAGCTCAGGGCCCAGCCAGTCTAAATGACTGACTAGCGCAGTCAGTGGGAGAGGCCTCCTAATATCCCACCACCACATCCCACAGGGGGTGGAACAAGGAAAAGTTCTCTCTGCCCTGTGAATGCTCTGGAGCTCCCTGTCCTGGAAGATCAGTTGTCCCACGGGGTGCATGCAATCGTTTGGTTCCCAGTTCGTCACAAAGCCGGCCCTGCTCTTAGACAGAGAGAAGCAAGCGCCTGGGAATGGCTGCTGGAGGGCAGCAACACCCCTCTCTGCAGCTCCCGCAACTGGATGACAGAGTGGAGTGGTCCAAAATAGCCTGCTGCCCCCATGACTTCTGGAGGATGCGGTTCCCTCTCTAGTGCAAAATTCAACCTCCAGGCCAGTTTGCTTCTGCACATGAAACAATGGTGGCAAAGCATCTTGTCTTTTACCCCAAGCAGCAAAAGGCCATGTGCTAGTTCTGGGTTGGCTTAATTTATGCTCTTACTGCTTCTTAAGGGCTGTATCAACCTGATGACCTATGGAGGGTTACGAACACCAAGGACAGAGGCAGGGAATCACTACTGGACCTGTTCAGAGGACCCAATCCTGAGGAGTGAGCATGCATGAGCAAGCTTGAATGCTGCCTGCTGAACCCGCCCTGGCCTCATGGCATGAGTGGACCTGGCTGGAGCCGGGGGTAAGACTAGATGACCCAGGAGGTCCCTTCTGACTCACTCTGTTTCTATGTTTCTCTGTCTGCATCACAGCATGCCCAGCCACGGATTCCACCCACAATATTACGGATGAAAGCTTGGAGCTTGGAAGAGGGTCTGTGGTTGTGACCCTGCCCCCAGAAGTGTTCTGTCACAGAACAGATGTTATGCACCAGGAGCATCTGTGCCTTGACACCAGGTGCTTCTCGTACTTTATTTGGTGCTTCAATGCTGGTCTTCTATCATAGCCTGATTTTGCTTGTCCCTGTCACTGTTCATTTTGTTCATATTTGCTTTCTTTTACACTGGGCCTATTTCATTATATTTCTACAGCTAATGAGGCCAATGAATGTCTCCGATTTCCTGGAGACTTTGACATTTGCTTCTACATAGTTGTCAGGTCGACTGCAATACAGAAAGAATGTGACATATTCAAATATTGTTGAAATAGCAGACTCAGCAAATTACTGACGGGCAAACTCAGGTCCGTTTCAAATAATTATTCTCTCTGGAATTTTGTGATTGGTAAATGTTAAAAAAAAAAATCACCCAACTCCCATTATTGCATACCAAACATCAGCTGCCTACCCTCAGAATAAGAATGGAATTTGACTACCCCCAAGGTATTCTAGGTTGCTCATTGCACAGAAATCCTTGGCTATAATGTTCCAAGGTGAAATTGGATCTTTCATGCATCATTTCTGATTGCTTTTGCTAGATGATTGGGATGATGTGTGAAGACATGTGAAGTCTTTGATTTTATTAGCCATATTTATCTAGTATAGGATAACTTAGAGCTCTTATGGGCAGATTGCAAGTGAAAATATAGGAATACATTCAATTAACATATTATTTATTTTATTTATTCATTTATAAAATTTGTATGCCTTCTAATTACTAACTCTCTGGACGGCTAACAGCATAAATAAATTGGCAACCCACTCTGGCTGCAATTAATAAAATACAATAATAAAATTTGATATTAAAACTTATTAAAATACTGATTAAATAAAAAGGTCTTAACCTGGCGCCGAAAAACATTAAGTGAAGGCGCCAGGTGGACCTCTCTGGGGAGCGCATTCCATAGACGGGGCGCCACCGCAGAGAAGGCCCTCCTCTGGGTACTCTGTCTCCTAACATCTTTCACAGAGGGTTCCCAGAGGAGGGCTTCTGTTGCTGATCTCAGGGGGCGGGAGGGCAAATAGGGAAGAAGGCGTTCCTTTAGGTATCCTGATCCCAAGCCGTTTAGGGCTTTATAGGTAATAACCAGCACCTTGAATTGAGCCCGGACTTTGATGGGAAGCCAATGGAGCTGATAGAGGACTGGGGTTATATGAGAATAACGCCCAGTCCCCGACAGCATCCTGCCAGCTCTATTTCAAATCATCTGAAGTATCCAGACTGTCTTCAAGGGCAGCCCCACGTAAAGCGCATTACAGAAATCTAACTGGGAAGTAACCAAAGCGTGTGTTACTGTTGCTAGGCAATCTTCCTCCAGGTAGGGATGCAGCTGATGGATTAGCCGAAGCTGAAGGAAAGTGCTCCTCGCCACCGCTGTCACTTAGGCTTCCAAGGACAGCCCTGGGTCGAGGAGCACTCCCAAGCTGCAGACCCTGTCCTTTAGAGGGAGTGCAACCCCGTCCAGGGCAAGGCCCAAGTCACCTACCCAGGAGCTCAAATCACCAACATAGAAACATAGAAACAGAGCGAGTCAGAAGGGGCCTCCTGGGCCATCTAGTCTGACCTCTGGCACCAGCCAGCTCTGCTCACGACATGCCCATCATGTGCATGTCCAGCCTGTCTTTGAACACCCTCACCGATGGGGCCTCAACGACCTCCCGTGGAAGCCCATTCCACGCCCTCGGGGTCCTAATTGTCAGGAAGTGCTTCCTGGCATCCAAATGGAACCTGGGTTCCCTGAGCTTTCCTCCGTTGGAGCACGTCCTGCCTTCCTCTGCAGAGGAGAACAGGTCTCTACCCATCTGCATGTGACACCCCCTCACATACCTGTATGTCGTCAACATATCCCTTCTGAGTCTCCTCTTCTCCAGGCTGAAGAGACCCAGTTCCCTCAGTCTCGCCTCATACGGCATCCCCTGCAAACCAGCCACCAACCTTGTGGCCCTACGCTGCACAGACTATAACCTGGCTAACCTGCTCCAGTTTTAGTGTCGTCTGCGAATTTGATCAGCAGACTGTTCACCCCTTCTTCCATGTCATTAATGAAAAGATTAAACAGAATCGGCCCCAGGACAGAGCCCTGGGGGACCCCGCTTGTCACTGGCTGCCATCCCGACGATTCCCCGCTAATGGTTAACGGACGATTCCCTTCCCTATCTAGCATCATTAGATCTCTCTCTATTATGAGCCTTTCCGTTGTTTTTCCTACAATGGACGTAAGGCTAACTGGTCTATAATTCCCATGTTCTTCCTACTAACCTTTTTGAAAATTGGGACCACCGATGCCACCCTCCAGTCCTCTGGAACTTCACTCGTTCTCCACGAGGCCTCAAAAATGGAGGCCAGCGGGCGTGAGAGAACCCCTGCCAACTCTCTAAGTACTCTCGGGTGTAACCCGTCAGGGCCTGGC